>OX359250.1:27663329-28867329 GCA_947179485.1 Allacma fusca
TTCCACTCAGTACGAGAGCAGTTGAAAGTGAGGTTAATACAATAATTGCGTGCGCTGTGGGCAGCGCTGGTCCTTCAAAAAGTCCCCCAGTAAGTGAGACTGGGTTTCGTTAAGAAAATCATTATTTTGTAACCACTCTGAGGTCCAACATATACTGTTTGTACATTTACTGTTTAGTGTATTATCACAATTCTCAAGTAATTGCCCCTGTGAAGTACAGGGCTTTCACCAATATATATATATATATATATATATATATATATATATATATATATATATATATATATATATATATGTATGTATGTATGTCGGGACGTTCTCTGATTTTGAATATCCCGTCATTTAACTACGATATGAAATTTTAATTTTTGTTTTTCAATTTTGTCTTTAAAATATGCTCTTAACTAACCACACGTAGCCTGAGGGTGACCAAGTCTTAGATGATTTTTTCCTGGATGAAAAGGAGAAATTTTTGATAAAAATAGGCGAATTTGAATACTCCTTCCAAATTTCGACTAGGATTTGGAAATCTCAGTTGAAATGATTTAGGTTTTAAAGAAATTAAATATTTTTAATGATATATAATTTACCGCAATGTGACATCCAAGTAAAAATGTATTGCAGTTTTTCGAAATTCACAATCGCTCTGAAAATGTGCTTTTTTATAAATTTTGAAGTCCAACTAACATGAATTTGATATTTTTAAAATTTATTCAACAACTTAATTGAAATACAATTTGTTCTGAGGGGCAGGTCCAAGTCTCATATGATTCCTTCTTGACTAAATAAATTTTGAAAGGATTTAAACTACTGCTAGAATTTCGGTATTTCGGTTGGTATTTTTAGCTTGTAGAGAATGGAAGTAGCATATAATCTAAATTAAGTACCGGTGAAAGAGATATGCACCTCAGTCAAAAGTTATCGCGTTTTTCCGAGAGTAAGACCCCCCAAAATTTGTCTTTTTAGAAATTTTCAACACAACTGAAAATGAATTTATTCAAAAACTTCATCAGAAATTCATTTCTTCTGTAGGAGGAGGGTCAAGTCTCAGATGATTCCTCCTTGGCGAAACAAAATGTTAAAATTTTGATCGAAAAATTGGTGAATTTTAATAACCTGTCAAAACTTGACTAGGATTTCGAAATTTCGGCTGACACGACTTAAAGTTTTTGAGCATTTTAATACCTTTTAAATCAGCTAAATAGACGAAAAAAACTAAATAGAGATGTTGTGAAGGCTATGTATGAGAAGGAATAGTTGTAGTTGGAGATAGCTTCTTCTGCAACGGGAGTGACGGTTGCTACAGTGATTGCAGGCGGTGGAGTTTCACTTTATGTTTATTGTTAGAATGTGTTCAGAATGATATGTAAAATGATTGGAGTTATAGTTTAGTGAATTTAGTATTGTAATGGAGTTGCTACGTTTGATTTAAAAATTATTATGATTTGTGTGTGCAAGTGAGAAACATCCTGTGCTTTACGGAGAAATAGATCTATTTTAGTTCATCTTTCGTATTAAAACCCTTTTACTCTTACTTGCATTGGATAGCAAAGGCTATCACCTGTAAAAGGGCAGTTGATATTAGAGAAAGACTACTAAAATTATTACATCTGAAAGTGCACTACAAGTAGTGCTGGTCTTTCGAAAAGATAACTAACGATTTGAGTTGGTAATTAAACTATATTATCATCACGCCAATCTGAGGCTGAACAGATGTGCTTTACGCAAATTACGTGCCAAAACTAAACCAGTTTTTTAAAAGTACTTCGAGGTCTCTAAATCGGTCTACTCAAAATTTTAAAACCCAGTCGATATAAAATAATTTGTATTTATTTATTAAAAACCTCCGCCATAAGACGATTAATCATAAGCAGGGAAAGTCAGATGTCGGATAATTCCTTCTAGATGAAAAAATGTAATGTCATAAATATCAAAATTTGCTTTTCCCCCAAAATTCCACGTCCAAATTTTGAAAATTCGTAAATTAAACAAATATTTAAGTCTGCGTTACCACCACGGTTCGAACGAGGTACCGCAGCTGTATCTATAGAAAGTATTTAAGAAAATCTCAGAAGTGTTTTAAAACAATAGATAAGAATTGGTGTTTTTTTCAAAATTTGCAAAACTCGTAAATCAACATTTGATTCGGAGTTTTCGCTATCAAAAACAACAATGTTTCATATACAACTACCCTAGAAGTTTTATTTTTTGTAGTAATTACACAGAATTATTACATACAACACCAAAACAGGTAAATAATCTTAATATGAAAGTTGTTTAGTTATTGCGATTTGCCCCATCTCTAACAAATTACCTGATATTCAATAATAATTACTCTTTTTACAACACGTGGTATATAGCTATTTGTATATGCAGTAACTTCAATAATGTAATGGCTAAATCTGTAACTATAATTAAAAAAAGCTTATGAAGCTGGCATGGAGGTTTATAACCAAGCATCAACAAAAATAAGCTCATCCAATTTATGCCAGCACAAATTTGGGTAAATATCGGATTAGTCGATTTTTAAATATCAAGTTAGGATGCCTGTAAGTCCGTTTGCAAAAAATTTATTTTAGATTTCTTTTTAAATTAAGCTGATGTTGCGGAGCATAAATGTCTTTTTAAATAATGAAATGTGATAAGTAAAGGCTATATAGGGTGGTTTAAAACGTTAATAATCAAACTTTACGCTGATTAAATGTTTGACAGTCAAAAAATTTGTTTGAAATTGTCCTTGCAAATATGCATTGTGCTGGACAACTTTCCTAAAATTATTAGAATTGATCGCAAAACATTTTAATGAGCGCTTTGATTCAAGAAAAACACGCGTTTATGCACTAGGTCGCTAGTATTTTTGCAAGAAAGAATGTAACTACTTCTTTAAGCGTTTCAGTCTTCCAGTGTAATTTCAATATATTCATATCAGCGACACTTTCTCGCTAAAGTAGAGCACCGGTAACTCGAGCATCGTTAAATGAGCCAGTCAAGAACATGCACGTAAGTGTAGGCCACTTTTTGGAGATTCAGTTCACCTGGATATGAAACATTAAAACTTAATAATTAATTATTTGCTATATTTTTTACCACGAAAGGGTCAAATTTTTTGAACGATCCAGAATGCTACCAATGTATGGCAGCTACATTATTTTATTAATAGAATTGATCACAACATAATTTAGTGAAAGCTTTGATTCTAGGAAACGACGCGTTTCAACATAACATTTCAATTAATTTTGTCTGACTTTTGTTGATGAACGATTTACCCAAAGTTAGAATTTAATCGTGGTGGTTAAAAGATTATGACTAGTGGTCGGACCAATTCAATTCAGAATTGGAAATTTTCGATTCGATTCAATTCGATTCAGTAGTATTTCGATTCGATTTGCAGCAAAGCCAAATCGAATGATTCGATTTGGGTATTGAACTGAATCGAATCATATCTTGTGAATTGCAATTCAAACAATTCATCAAAACCGCTTCGGCTGCGCACGGGTACTTTTTTTCTCGCCTATTCAAAGTCCAAATACTACGTATACCACAACGTTTGTTATTTTAGCGTAGCTTCTACTATACCCTTTATAATATGTATGCGACACTCCAGTAACATAACGAAAATTTTGTATTTTCCCACTTGAATCGTTCGATTTGCGATTCAATTCGATTCACTAGGTGAATTGAATCGAATTGAATTGCTTTGGGGCAAATTGAATCGAAAATCGGTTTTTCGATTCAATTCAAGCTTCAAATTGAATCAAATTGAAAAATTCGAATCAAATTGAATCGATCCGCCCACTACTTATGACTGATCATATTAGCCACACTGTGCTAAATATTCAAAGGCGTACATAATAAGCTAGTGGTAGTTGATGTAAATTAACCACACGAAATCCAAAATGCAGGAAAGTAACTTTGTAACTTGTGCTTAGAATTGCTGGTAGTATTTCATTTTATATAATTTTATTTTTTGTAATCTAAAATGGAATTATTTTTTGGTGACATGGACATGATGTAGTAACACTTGGTTGCTATAACTTAAGCCTGTCTAACTAAAAATGTTAAAAAAGATTAATTGCCCATTTTTTATTTCAGTCGAGCAAATAAATGCTTTAAATTAAAAATCAACGCATTTTTTTCTAAATGAAAAAATAGAAAAATGAATCGCTGTGTTCAATATGTCATGTACATAATACGACTGGCACCAACAAGACAATCACCTTCAAATTAGTATAAAGGAATTATTGTTTCAATTGTGAATAAAGACTTGTGGAAATGTATAGAGTGGTAATGAATTAGTATTGAGCCACATAACTATATTCTTGCTACAAAGTTCACCCGTGACAAAGAATAATTTTTGAATAATTTTAGAATTTTTAAAATTAAAATTTTATTTTATATTAAAGTGCCAAAACAGAACAAACCCCTGTCAATTTTTTAAAAAAAGAAAGTAAATACATTTTACTTACTGAATATTTTTTAAAATTAAAACCAATTATTTGGAAAAACGAAAAAGTCCATGTCATTTTTTTGAAAAATAAATTCAAATTAATTATTTCAATAAATGTCTATATTATGTATGAAATAAACAAATCAATGCCATTTTTTTACAACTAAATTCAAACTGTTTTTGTTTCCAAGTGAATAGTAATTGATGGATCACGTGGCTAATTAAAATTTTAGTGCCGACGGTGACTAGACGTGGTGGTGCGGCAGCAATGGCTAATGATAGAAATGATGCTGAAAATAGTCCATTAGATATTGAAATGAATAGACCTCTGATTCAAAATAATCAAACTGGACTACTGAATGAATTACTTCATTATTAGATGCAAATCAGTGATTAGGTTGGCATTTAGAATAGGTTGGCAAGATTAGCACCAGTTCAGGAGGATGATCATATTAGAATTTTGCCAGGTATTCAAGGAGATAATATGTTCAATGTGAATTGGAATCAGAATATGGATTTTATTAGAATGGGCAATGGTTTCAATAAGGCTAACATGCATATAACATAGAGACAGTTTTGTGGAATGATGGATAACAGGAATGATAATAATAGAAGTGGACGGAATTTATTTCCTGTTGTGGCGCCCAAATCATTAAGGCTAAAGATGTCACTATCCCCAAATATGCTGGATCACACGAACAAAAAACTCCATATGATTTTTGTTGGAATTGGAAAAGTATCAAGAAGATACTGGACAGTGTTAAGGATATGATAACATTAGTTATTCCTTATGCATTAGTGGAAGATGCATTTTTATGGTATCGTCGAGTGAGAAAAATGTTTGCTTTTACATCTTCTGATGAGATCGATGTTTTCGTAAATAGTTCCAGGCAGGAAATTATAGCAAGCAAATGTTGAGATTTGGATTACAGGTACCAGGGGATTCAGAAACCATTGTCGAAGTTTATTTGTGTGATTGATGACTATTATGAACGAATAGATGCTTAAATTTCTGAGTCAGTGAGGATTGATAAAATTATTGACATGATGCATCCACAGTATAGGGTTAAAATTCTTTCATTCAGGAGGGAGTATCATAGGACCAGAAAATTATTGGTTTCATATGAGGCTCAAAATAGTGTTGCTCTAGATAGAGAATATGAAAATCCTTATAAAGAAACGCAACTGAAAATGATCAATATAAAAGCAATTACCAGAAATTCCACGGAGTCCATTTGATCAATTTAATGCTGTTATGGCATAGAATTATATTTGTGGTGTTGCTGTAGTGTTCTGCTATTTATAAGTTTGGAAAATTGTTTGTTAGAAAATGTTAACGGATATTACTATAATAGATGCAGAATTATGGATGAGGAGGCATTCACTGTTTAGCTACGGTGAGGGAAAGGTGCGCGAAAGATATTGAGTAAAGAATTGGAAAAACGGAAGAGAAAATAAAGTTAAAAGTTGCACATGAAGTGCTGGTCCTTCAGCGAAGTATTATTTCGGCAAAAATAATAAGTAAAACCATAACAAATGCTTTTCATCCTAAACCAATTTTTAAGAGTAGATTTGTTTCAAACGAGGCTGATAATTCTAATTGTAGATCTAATAATAATACAAATGGAAATCGACCATATTGTAAGCAGCATACCCACAACGGATATCAATTTAAAGGAAATAATTCCTTTAATAATAATTATAAAAGTAATGATAAATATCAGCAACGTTTTAGTAATGGTGATCAAAGGACTTACAGTCCATATCCAAGGGCAGAAATGGAAAATAATCAAGAACATGTTGATAATCAAAACCATGAAGACCAAATAGGGAGAAGTCGAAATAGATTCAACCATACCAGCGCTAATGAGCAGAATTCATATCCAAATTCCAAACCTAATATTCGTGATCCACCAGAGAACAGAAGCCAAGTTATCTATCAGGGAAATGCGAGTCATCTGAACAATCTTGTTGTTGTGTGTAGGGAAGTTCAGATGGATAATATTCAATCTCACAACAACTCTGATTTCAATTTGTATCCACCAGTATATATGACAATTGAAATTTTCGGAGTAAAGACATTTGCATTATTAGGTCCAGGATCGAATATTTATGTTTTAGGTAATGAATTTATAATGCTAATTAAAGCAAAACGTTAGCACATTATTAATGAGGTAGCTGAATTAAGAACTGTAACTAGTGTTGGAACAACAGGCGGTTGTATAAATACAATTATGGTGTGTCCATTAGATTATATTAATCAAAGATTTGAATTAATATTGACATGTAAACGTGATTTAATTTTGGGAAGAGACTTCCTGGGTGACAACAAAATTTCAGTTCATGTGAATTTGTGATCATTGACCAGGGTTGCTGATTTTTTTGATTTTTTTGAAAAAAATCAAAAAAATCGGATTTATTTGATTTTAATCGGATTTTTTTGATTTAAATCAATATTTTTTGATTTAAATTCAAAATTTTATCGTACGATATAATTCCCATACAACTTTTTCGATTTTAATTTTCCTAATAATATTGTACACTGTTAGCACTAATGAAACTTGAACAATTAATAAAACCTGTTGAGAGAAAATTACATAGGAACGTCAACTAATATGAAATAAAAAGGTGGTTAAAGGCTGATTCCAAATATCAACACATTACCAGCTGTCTCATTTAGATCTTTTTTGCAATATATAAATACGCACATTATGAACATTATATATATAAATATATAGAATTATATAAAATGTGTAGTGTGTACATATATAGCTTTTCGGGACAGGATGGTAGGGTATGTCGGGACCAAAAAATTATTTGCAAATCGAGAATATTAAGTTTAAACAAGTGTGAGTCCGTTCGGTAGTATAGCATTTAAAAAATGCTAAATTCCTACAGTCAAATATTACCACTTTAAATAATACTCTTTTAGAAAGATTGGGTGTTGGGATGTTTGACTGAGTTTCTGCTAGGGACGAGGACATAAGTATTGCCCCGTGTTATTTCGGGACGGGATCGGAATACATAATTATTTTTGTGACTGGATTTCGAAACGAAACGGAATCTTCTGTGGGACACAATAATTGTCCCCAGCAGAACCTCTAGTAATATAATTACAATATTTTAAAACACTCATATCCAAATTTTATGGGACCGTGACAGCTTGACAGATATTTAATATGCAACGCATTCAAATTATCCTGAAAATTATCAAAGTCCAAAATGGTCTCATGCCCGAAATTCATAAAAACACAAAAATGCACGTTTTACAACGTTTCGAGACGTAAAATTACAAGTTACCTAAACTTAAAAGTTGAATAGTCAATTGTGATTTAAATCAATGATTTATTTGAAAAAAATCAAGTGATTTAAATCTTGATTTAAATCAAGATTAAAATCAACGTGATTTAAATCAAGCCACCCTGTCATTGACTATACAAGATCAAACAGTAAGAAACTTGGAATGTAATAATGTAATAACAAATGACGATGATTCTGATTTTACATCAATAATTTATATAATAGATAACATTAGACGTCATCAAACGTTATAGCCTATTAGCAGGTAAATCGAATGATTTTTAGAATCTAAATCTGGTATTCGCAAGATATTCACCTCGGAGATCACAGCTGGGTCATCGTGTCACTAACTATAACCAAACTTGACAGGTAACTCATCTGGGCTTAAAACAAACGTTATAGCCCATTAGCGACAAATCGAATGGTTTTCATAATCTAAATCTGGCTAGGGCAAGATATTGACCTCGGAGGTCACATCTGGGCCATCGTGTCACTAACTATAACCAAAATGGCGGGTAACTCATTAAACTAAAAGTTTTAGCGTTTTAGCGGGCTAATCGAATGAATTTTAGGTTCCAAATCCGATATGGGTAAGATATTGACCTCGGAGGTCACAGGTAGTTCATCGTGTCACTAACTGGACCTTACAACCTTGCATTTGCAATCTCATGTGTACATAGCATATTTAAAAAATTAAATTAAAAAATAGATTTGAGCTAAGTTACTCCTCGTCAGTAATTAAGTTATAAAACAGTTAATTATTTATTTAGCCAGTTATTGCTGGCTCAGCCAATAAAAAAAGTCCGGAAATTTGAATCTCAAATTCGTATTACACCGTAACGTATGACGAAGACGGCCCACTCTTTCAAATTAGTAGAGAGGGTAGTAATACATTATTAAAATTTTTATGAATCTCAAATAATTTCATTAGTTGTTAATATTGGAAAGACTTCAAGTTACGCCTCGAATATTGAATGTTGTAATTATGACAACCATAATTCGAATTTTCGAAGCGAGTCCAAGCCCTTGGTTAGTGCCCCTTATGGGTACAGGTACTACCCGGGTATTTGGGTACAGGTACAGGTAAAGGTAAATATTGGGTAATTGTTTTTGTACCCAAACAGAGTGGATAAATTCTGGGTACAAGCCAATTTTACCTAAATATTGGGCACATTTACGGGTAAAGGTACAGGTACAAAGAAAACATGAAACGGCTTTTACCTGACAGGAACAGGTACAGCTCCAAAAGTACCTGTACCCGTTCAGAAAATACCTGATTCATACAAGGCACTTTTTTATTATCTGCTTGCGTCCTCTATTTGATAAAACTGAATTAAAGTGGTTCTTTCCATGACATTCTCGTTCCACTCCATTCAACAGTCTTCCACTGCATGCTCGTTTCCCTGTCATGAAATGAGATTCCTTATAAACGTGTTCTAGCATTCCACCGACTGACAATTCCATAGGAGATACCATTAGAAATTCTTCTGTCTAAATCATGGATGAATATCAAATGTGCAGAGTTCGGAAGTACTAAAATGACCGCGATTGCAAGATTGATGGCTGGAAGCTCAAGTAGTTATTAATTTTAGCCGTATTCAATTTTTTGAAAAACATGATGTAATAGATTATAGGGGAATAAATTGGAGCACATTATTAGAATAATTTTTTTAACTGAATTCGCATCATCATAAAAATTACCTGGGTAGGTAAAACAAAGTACCTGGGTAAAGGTAAAAATTCGGGTACTTTTTGGGTACAGGTATTTTTCAGGAACAGGTAAAGGTTAACAAAAAAGGTTTGGGTACAGGTACCTTCATTCAAGTATTAGGTACTTCAAAGAAGGTACAGGTAAAGGTACAACATTCTGAAGTACCCAGATTTGGGTACAGGTACAGGTACCATGTTTTAGTACCCATGAGGTGCACTACCCTTGGTCGCCCATCATAAGATTTTGCACACTAGCTTGCAATAATTATTAATTAATTTTTATCAAAGTTGTTGTGGGGGAAGGCCTTTAAAAAAGCTGCAAAGTATTAGGATATGCAATTTGGTAGACTCACGGAAAAACTTAGGTATAAACAGCTTCAGATCTCGTTAACATGCTGAAGACGTACGTTAAGCATTGGACGTTGTACAAATTCTGTCATTGACTTTAACCCTTAATATTCGGATTTGGTCAAAGGGTGTAGAAGTTATCCTTAAATCTTTTTTCAGGGGGAGTAAGTGCATATATACGCTCTGCGTTTTTTACGAAAACTTTTCTGCACCCTAAAAACGAATGTCTTACAATCGGTGAAATAGAACTCAAAGAATAGTTTACTCACGAGCATGAAACGTTATCCTTGTTGTGCCATGCTTGCTTGTCCCGTCCCGTTATACACAACCAAAAAGCATGTCCGGTTTCATTTTTCGATCACGTTTTTAGTTCCAGAGGCTCGAATTTTTTAGTTGGAAAGACGATATTACGCGCAAATGAATCCACTTAGAATTCCCGACCTCCAATCCAAAATAGTATTTTGGAATATTTCTGAATGAATTTTTAAGATAAGAAACTCATTTCCGCATATTTGCAGTCTGTTCTTACTGACACACTGCCCACAAGTCTCAAATTAGAGGCCTCTTCAACCATTTTAAAGTACCAGTTTCAATTGTTTTAATTAAACATTTGACTTATAAAAAGAAAGTCTCTGAGCTTTGCATTCTTTCATAGATGGTTTGGGGGTCACAAAAATTTTAGTGTTAAAGGAGTAGTGTGTGCCGTACATAGATGCAAATCCTCATGAAGACAGAGTGCAGCACACGCACTCACCTCGCACTCATTGTACTCATTAAGGCATCCATCCGATCGGATGATCCGCGGATATCCGAAAATCAAATTTTTAGCGCGTTCGAAATTTCGGATCGGATACACTACTTACCCGATCCGAACACTATCCGATCGGATCGGATACGTACCCCTTATCCGGTCATCGGATTCGGATCGGATTTGGAAACGAATTTTATCCGATCGGTTCGGATCACAAATATTAAATATCGGATAATCCGACGGATATCCGAAAATCAAATTTTTAGCGCGTTCGAGCGACCAATAAGAACAAAGTGTGCAACAACAATTTGTACAAGGAGTAACTGTGCCGCTTTTTACGTGTTTTCTCATTCATTCCGTGCTTCAAATTTACAGCTGTGTTTGTAATATTTTTCTTCAGTTTGTAATGTATGCAAAAATTAATATTTTGATGTAGTAATTTTGATGCTTTTTTTAGTGATCATTTCATCAACATCAGCTTTTTTCCATTATCATCCAATGGTATCAATTCTGATAATTTCGGATATCCGCGGATCGGATCGGATAGCAGCACTTATCCGATCCGAAAATTTCGGATCGGATACGGATGAATAAAATGTTTATCCGATCCGTAACGGTCGGATCGGATAATAAGAAAATGTATCCGAAAAAATCGGATCGGATATTCGATTTATCCGGTCGGATGGAAGCCTTAGTACTCACGAGTTTACTTTGAGGACGAGTACATGTTATTACAACCGTGCACTCATCATGAGTGCGAGTACATACCACAGATATATTTATTAATGAGTGCGAGGACGAGAACACAAAAATGTACACTCGTTTTTAAAAAATGCAATACTCTGAACTCTAGTGTAAAAAATGTAATTTAATTTTAGGCTTGTATATATCGTGTGTAAAATTTTGTACAATTACGCAAAAAAACGAAATCGTTCAGTGAGTATCATTGAGAATTGCATCCGTGAATATTTCAGCAGTAATAATCTTGTGTCAATCTTATGATTTCCAAAATGAGTGAGATCAATGTGAAGAAAAAAAGCGAGAACCAATTTTTAAAACAATGGAAACTTTTTCAAGTAAAAACGATCAAGGCTTAAATGGTATGAAATTGAAAATATTTTAAGTTACCGTGATTTTCTAAACCTTTACAAATAACCATTTGCAGCATTTAGCCTTTATGGTCCTCGTAGGCATTTGTGTGCAAGCATTTGTTATTTACTCAAGCCTCACTCTTACTCATGTGTGTTAATCATTTCAAACTGGTCATTTTCTGTTCGTAAAAATATTCCAACCTGAAAAAGAATTTTGAAAGTGATAATGTAGTTTTATTTGCGTATTAGCATAATAAAATAAACGCGGGACAAAATTATTTGAATGTATTTCAAATGGATAAGTCAGGTATGCAAACATATATACATATCAAATGCACTCATGAGTGCGAGTTAGAGCTACTTGTGGGAACGAAAAGTTTGATCCCATTCCCGAACCCGATCCCGAAAATCGGGTCATCAATATTTTCGGACTCGCACATGAACCGTTCCCGAAATATTGGGATCGAGTGCACAAAAACCCAGATATTAAATATGCTTGAATCGTTGATCTCAAACCGAACCCAAAATCAGATAAAATTTGCTCCCAATCCCGATCCCAAATCACTTGAACCCGGACTCGTTCCCGGGACCAGTGCAGTTAGTGTAAATCATTTTTTTCTTCACATTTTTATTGATTTAGCAATACTTATGCAAGCGTACCATGCAACAATAGATTTAGGCACTAGTAAAAATGGTCATCAAACTAAACGTCTGGTCTGGGTTGCCGAAAAAGCTGTAGGAAGACTGCTTACACGATTCCCACTATAAGTTTTGCAATGACGTTCATATTGCAAGTTAGAGTAGGCGGAAATCACTACTGACAATATGCAAAACGGCTCAAGTCGCTTACGTAAAATTATTATTATCTCCACACTTTAACGAGGGAAGCCGTGAATGCTTTGTTGTTTTTTCTCCGCTCGCTGGATGCGTAGTTCCCGGGAACGTGAAGCGTGCAACGGGTATGGGAACAAAGATGTTCCCGACGGGAACACAAATACCTTCATCAAGCTTGATCCCGTTCCCAAACCCGTTCCCGATCCCGAAATCCTGGGTCTGCTGTGCATCAGGGGTCGGATTTATGTAGGAAGACGGGAAGAATCTTACCAGGGACAAAAATTTTTCAGCAGGGAAATTTTCAAACGGGATTGCGAACAGGGATTTTCAATTCTGTTGACCTTTTTTTGGGCAGGGATTTTCGAAATTGTTGAGGTGTTTTATGGAAAACAATTTTTGTCAGCAGGGATTTTTGAAATTGTTGAGGTGTTTAACTGAAAATGACTTGTCAATAGGGATTTTCGAAATTTTAGAGGTGATTTACAAAAATGATTTTTTGTCTGCAAGGATTTTCAAATGTTTTGACATTTTTTCATAAGGGATTTTTGAATTTGTTGGTGTGTATTACGAAAACTGTTTTGTCAACAGGGAATTTTAAATTTGCTTCGAACAGGGACATCATGACCAGCAGGGAAAATGAAAAAATCTTCCAGGGAGATTTACAAAAATCCGACCCCTGCTGTGCATGTTCTTGACAGGGGTCGGATTTTTGTAGGAAGACGGGAAGAAACTTCCCAGGGAAAAAATATTTCTGACAGGGAAAATCTCAAAGGGAAGGGGTTTTTGTTGACGGGTTTCAGGGATATTTGTTAAGCAAACAAGGGTTTTTGGCTTGATTGGCCAAATTTGGCACAGATTTCACGTCTTGTAAGGGATTTTGAAAATCGCTGACCTTTTTCAGCAGGGATTTTTGAAATCGTTGAGGACCTACCAGCAGGGCAATTCAGAAATAATCTTCCAGGTAGATTTACAAAAATCCGACCCCTGGTTCTTGAACCTGGTCCCAAAGTATTTGGGAACATTAATTAGACACCCGAACTCGAACCCGTTCCCGAACCCAATTCCCAGGGGTATCCCGTTCCCAAAAGTAGCTCTAGTGCGAGTGCGAGAATCAAATTCTACTCTTCTGTCCTCATGAGGACGAGTGTGAGTGCAGATATGACAATTTTTAATATATCAGTGTGAGGATGAGTGCAGTTCATTCAATTTGTATTGAGTGTGAGTGGAGTGCGAAAGAAAATGTGCATCTATGGTGTCGTACACTGATAATGACACGGATAAGATTGTGTCGATGGCGTATCCCATGTCTCCTCTCTCCTCCCTTGTCAGCATGTTCTCTCTCTACCTGTAGCTTTGCATTTCACTCAGTCACTCACACACTCTCGATAGCTAAGTCATTTATGATGACGAGCTAACATATAGGTCTGTGGTTGATGTAGTGTGGAATGAACGGACAGTCCTACTTCACAATATGAAGTTAATGGGCCAGAATGGTTTCAATGTGTAAAAATGTATATGAATAAAGAAGGCAGAGAAAACTCCGTGTAAACCACTTGGCTAAACCCTAAATTTAAACCCCATTTTAAAAACAGTGTAATAATACCATTTTTTAATTTATTTTGGTTGTTGTATCAGACTAGTGGCGGTGTGATATAAAATACAGAATTAGCAGAGCTATGCAAAATACTTGGTTTTCGATGACAAAATACAGAATGAAATACCTGAAGTGTTGTGTATCAACGTACATATGTATACACTATTGTTAAAGGTAATAGACTCCTTATAGAGAGAATAGATTAATTAGAAATACGTATTTTGACACATACATAAAAAATATGCTTTTACGTAAACTTTTTTTATCCATTCGTTTGGGGAAGGAATAATTATGTAATTTATAAGCATTAACTTCCGTGTCTATGATCTAAGGGAAAAGAAATTCAATAAACAGTTCAAGGTCTGGGCAATGCCAGTCATTTGAAAAGAAAGCAACTGCAAGTGCAATTGCACTGTTATGCACATAAGCACTAATCGAATCTTTTAAACAGGGATACGTTTAAGGACTTCTTTAAGATTAAAGGATTATTGAGCGAAGTGTGTTCTGTAGTTGTGGCAAGGCAAGCTGTGAAGCTAAGGTAAACAAACTGGAAAAGGTGATAAGTATCAAATTTCTCATTTGTAGTTGAAGCTGAAATCACCTCTTCTTTTACATGTTGTATAGTATTTTGTGATGACATTCACCCAGCGCTCGTGACATCCAAAAAACCCCAAATGTACATGTCTACATCTACAAACGCACATTTTAAAGTATGCTAACTTTTCTGATTGGCATAAAATAATATTGATTTACATAAATTCCACAAGGCCCACGGAAATAGATGCTTCTCTTCTTAGTCTGCAGAACGGTTTAACTCATAAATTATTTGATTCTTTTATGTATGTAAATTCTCAGACATTATTTCATTAAAGCTCTTTTCTAAGGATTTGAATTTAAATAACTTTTTATTTCCACCATTATATTTGTGGTTTTATTATAAAACTATTTTGCAGGCTATTACCGGAGTAATCGGAAGTTTCCAAGAAGGAAAGCTCGATATTACTTGTCTTCAGTCCTACATTGATATTTATAGCATATAAACCATTTTTCATTGATCACTGACACAGTATGGAGTAGACTGAATACGAGTAAATATTATATTAATACCAACAATCATTCCATCTTTTCGGAGTATTACCCGGTCCCGTGAAGAGCACTGAACACCAGCGTGAAAGCATTTGAAATAAATGGTCAAAGGAAAACACTCCAATTCTCGGCTTTCACTTTCAAATCTTAGGTTTAACATGTGCACTTTTCCCATAGTATATACTTGTGTGTATGTATAACAAGTAATTTGAATGTATGAAACAAGTAATCTTGAGTATCTTCAAGCGTTGTCCGAGTAAATTTAAGATGTTAATTCATTTAATCCGTGCAAATTGGACTGATCAGTCCTCTCAAGCATTCCCGGATTTACTCATCTCCTTTTTATTTTAACTGAACTACTGTAAGACACATTCAGATTAAATCTGTAGTTTTGGCAGTGCAGTGATATTACTTGATAATTCGTTCGAAACTTTTGAAATTAAATAATATATACAGGGTGGTACAAAACCATTATCGTCCCCTAGCTCAAATAACAGAGTAACTCATTGTAGATATATTTTGTTCTCCAACTTTCTAGCACAGTACCTTCCAGATTCTCTAAACAAATTCATTGAACTCATTGACATGTTTTACGGTCAACGGGATCATGAATGCGAAGCAAAGTCGGTACTGTTTTAACGATTACATTCAATAATAGATAAATTGTTTGTTTCCACACAAAATTCCAGACTTACGGAAATGGGCGTTCTTCCTATCGAGCTTGATAAGGATTTTATACATTGAGGATTGTCGGCATAAGCCTGCATGGTAATTGGGAGGAATTGAGTTTCCTTTGTAAAACCTAGGAAGACCCGAAGAAGGAACTACAACTGTGAAGCTAGGTTATTCGTTGTTTCAAAACGTTTTCATTAGAAAAAATGTTTTTAAATTTACCGCGTCACATATTTGGAGTCTGAAGTTGTAAGTTGACCACAATAATTCTACCACGATACGGACTCGAATATTCCCCACCAAATTTACCAAAAGGTTAGTGTTTTGAAATATTTTTTACCGCATTTGTTATAAAAAAATAATTTTTTCCGAAGCTTGCTCCCTATGATAAAGCCTCACATTCACAATTATCAATGTATAGTTTTTAGGCCCGAACCCGGAAGAAACCCGAACAAATACTCTATTAGCCCCACCCGGCCAGCCAATGCAATGGGTTAAATATTTGACATTCAACCCGGCCCGTTTTATGCACCTTAAATTTTGTGAAGCCCAAACCCGTTAAAAACCCGGTCTCCAAAATTTTTTACAGCCCAAACCCGCTAAAAACCTGATCTTTAAATGGTTTTAAAACCCGGATTTTTAGTAACAATTGAATCCGATGTGAAACCTTGTAGTTACATATTCTATTGTATTTACATCATACATATACTATCCATTCCTACTCATCACATTTAATAAGTGAGCACGAGTGCTAAAGAAGTAAAACTTCTTTTTGGCTCTGATAATGTTTGAACATAAACTATCAAGCGGAAGGGATCGTTTCAAAATGCTTAAGCATGTGTACGTATTAAATACAATGAACTATTATTTATCATGAATATACATACGTGAAAGGAATGATTGAACTCGTACCACCTTGCTATCATTCTTTAGCTTTCGTAGAATTGACCACCCAATCCTAACGTTATTCTCTAACACCTCATTTAGGCACGGCGATACGAATTTTCTTTCTTGAAGTTATTTCTCGTTTAATACGTAATTGAAACTTTTTCTTTCGAGTATAAAAAACGCTGCTGCTAGTTGCTTGAAAATAAGCATATTATAATAGTTTTATTTAAAAAATCATCCCTACGAGATAATTTGAGGCTTAGCTTATAGCGTCAGCTACCGCTGTCTAAGTATAATGAATTTTGAGTTTTTTTTCGCAATTCCAGAATTTTTTACGAAAAAACTATTGGGCCGATTTCAACCACATAGGCAATAACCATTAATATTGAAATATATATAATACTGAAATACGTTCAGTAATTTTAGAGATAACGGCTGAGTTCTACTTTGCCTTTATCAAAATTGCCTTCCACCATCCACTCACCCGTATGTTAACACTAAAATACATACGTAACTTCCACCAGATTTCCACCTTCCACCAAACTTCTACTTGACTTTCCATTTGACCTTCCACCAGACTTTCCATCTGGCCTTCCACCAGGGTTTAAAATTGGAATCGGAATTGGAATCGGAAAATTTAAAGTATTGGAATCGGAATTAAAAATACTGAAAAAATAGGTATTGGAATTCTAATCGGAATTGGAAAGTAAGTATCGGTATTGGTATTAGAATTTAATGACATTCCAATGAATTCCGATTCCATTTCTGATATTGCATTATATAGCCATAAAGAGCCCTTTACGACCTTTTATATAGCACCTTTACACTTCTGCATGGTTTTTTGCGTAAATAGTTCTTTATCGTAGTAATGAAAGTGGAAAGAAGGCAAAATCATTTGTATATGATTACTACGACTACAATAGAAATCTAGAAATACAACAAAAAATGAAAGACATGTTCCAACGTATTCTGTGGAACAACTATGGACCGCACAAGGGACAAATGAATTAATTTGTTCAAGTGGTGGAATGATTCAAAATTTTCTGAAATTCTCCAGCAAGTGACATTTGCAATCTTGAGCATTCCAGCAACTTAGGTTACTGTGGGAAGACTTTTTTCTGCGTTACGTTTAATTTAAAACTATAACCTAGGAGGGCTACCGGCGGAATCCCTGCAAAACATTGTTTGTTCGAGCAAACAAACAGTTTAAATGACGTGGTCGAATATGACTTAAAAATAACAATAAATTATACGTTAGATGCATAGAATCGGAATTGGAATCTAAATTAAATTTAAGCAGGTATTGTAATTCGTATCGGAATTTTTATTTTTCCGATATTTCATCCCTGCCTTCCACCTTCTACTCGATCTTTCCATCCCACCTTCCACCTACCACCTGATCTCCCATAAAACCTTCCATTCTGGCTTTCCACGCGACTACCCGCATTACCGACACAGGTGGATGGAAGTGGAGGGGAATGGAAGTGGAGGGGAAGTGGTGGTGAAGTGGAGGGGAAGTGGAGGGAAAGTGGAGGGGTATGTAATTGAAGGGCAAGTGGGGGGGGGCGAGTGGAGGGGAATGTAATTGAATGTGAAGTGGAGGGGAAGTGGAGGGGTAGTGGATTGTAAGTGGACGGGAATTATGGAAAAGTGGGGGTGTACTTCATACATACTTACATGATATACTGCTAATGTGAATTATGGCCGGGTTTCACATTGAGTTTTAGCGAAAACAAAATAGCCGGTCTTCATTCTAAGCATTTTTTATTTTAGCCGGTTAGCAAGATTTGCCGATGTCATGCATTTTCGATTAAAATCAAAATGGTCTACATGCAGTTTTACTAAATGCATACTGGAATAGATGCATCAAGTTTTAAAAGCAATATGGTCTACTTACAATTTCGTCGAAAAGCAAAATGGTCTACATGCTATTTCGCTTTAAAGCAGAATTGCCATTATAAAAGTATACACGCATGTAGACCATTTTGCTTTTAGTGAAAACTGCATGTAGTTCATTTTGCTTTCAGGAAAGCTTGCAACTACATATTCCGTTTTGCCTTTAAGGAAAAAGGCATGTAGACCATTTTGCTTCTAGTCGAAATTGCACTTAGTCCATTTTGCCTCTTCAGCGACGATATGCTCCCTATTAGGTATCTATCGGTAACAAATAATTGGGCTCGACTCGAAACAAACACTCGGGAAATTCGAGTCGGGAAAGTTTTTTGAACCCGAAACCGAGACCGTTAAAAAATGTTATACCCGAAACCGACTCGAACTCGAACCGAAACCAAAAACAAAATGTACGTGAAGTACAACATCACGCAATCCCGACACGTCCAAAAATCAGGGATGAAATACCGGAAAAATAAAAATTCCGATTCCAATTACAATACCTGATTAAATTTAATTTCGATTTAGATTCCGATTCCGTTTCCGATGTATCCAAATAATTAATTTTGAATTCCGATACCAATTAATTCAAATACTTTTAAATAAATCCGATTCCAATTCCGATTCTATTCAGGTAACCTATAATTTATTGTTATTTTTGTAATTTAAACTATTTGTTTACTCGAACAAACAACATGGTTTGCAGGGATTCTTCCGGTAAAGATTCCTCCGACTTAGGTTATAATTTTAAACGTAATGCAGAGGAGTCTTCCCACAGTTACTTAATTTACTGGAATGCTCAAGATTACAAATGTAACATGCTGGAGAATTTCCAAAGATTCTAAATTTTTAACCACTTGAGTAAATTAATTCATTTGTCCCTTGTGCTGTGCATAATTGTTCCACAGAATACGTTGGAATATGCTTTTCATTTTGTGTATTTCTAAATTTCTATTGTAGTCGTAGTTATTACGAACAAATGATTCTGTCGTTCTTTCCATTTTTATTACTACGATGAAGAACTATTTGCACAAAAAACCATGTAGAAGTGTAGAGGGTAGAAGTTAAAGGTTCTATATGTAAAAGATCGTTAAGGGCTCTTTATGCCTGTATAATGCAGTGTAAGAAATGGAATCGGAATTCATCGGTACATCATTAAATTCTAATACCAATACCGATACTAACTTTCCGATTCTAATTATAATTCCAATACTTAGTTTTACAATATTTTTAATTCCGATTCCGATTCTAATACTTTAAATATTCGGATTCTTTTTCGATTTCGATTCCAATTCCAATTCCGATTCCAATTTTCAACCCTGCCAAAAATACGTAACGAACAAGGCGGAAGATCTAAACTTTTTGTGAAAGGTTAAGTGGAAGGTTAAGTGGAAGGTTAAGTGGAGGGTCAAGTGGAAGGTGGAAATTCGGGAGGAAGGTGGAAGGTAATTACGTGGCCGGGAAAGTAGAACTTAGCCGAGATAACTGTCATTTGACTTGAAGTCCAAAATTTCAAGAATTTGTTTCTCAAAAACTATCTGGCCGAATTAAACCAAATACGAACTCAGCCTTAGTTTTGTATGTAATGTCCATAAAAAATTCCATTGAAGTCGAAATAGTAGTTTTTGAATTATCGTGCGAAGGACACACGGACGTACGGATGTACGGACAAAGCTATTTTACTACGGGGCTGACGCCACCCTAAAAACGGAATTATTTTAACTCTCCCCTCAAGTTTAAGTCCGTAGCAACAGTCATTAAAAATTGAATTTAAGGTGGAATCTTTATGTAATCAGAACTGCTCACCGATTTAAATTTAGTAGATAATTCTAGCTTTTAACGTGTGGTAGTTTACATCAGTTTAATCAGATTAATCAAGTGATAGCAAAATGGCTGAAGTTTGGAAAGTGAAGGTAAGATTCAATAATATTGAATACTTTGTATGTATGGCATTGACCCTAAGTGGTACTAACCCAAGCCCAATTTTTTTCTTACTGTTGAATTTCTTCAGATAAATGCATATTCATGATGTTTGGGTAATCATTGCAAGCATATATTTTATGCGATATCTTTTCAATTAGTTTTTTATAGGGGTAAAGTGAGATTTTAGGGTGAATCTAACGCTAACATTATTAATACCCATCATGACCCTATGTATATCGTTAACATTTGTTAGCTTCTGCGAAATTGACGACCCACGTTTATGATAACTTTATATGTGTACAGCCCCTATCTGTACTAAATTCTATTTTAGTAGGATTGTCGGGTCATTTGTAATTTCTGGCCCGCCCGAAACCCGAACTGGAGTTCGTATTTACAGCCCGAACCCGGCTAAAAACCCGGCCGGGCCGGGTTCGGGACGGCCCGAATTCAAAAACCCGCTTCCGGGTCCCAGCTCTAATTCCGACTTTGCCTCACGTTCATAACTCCTGTACTTCCAGTATTAATAGTACTTTAAGTGTCCAGTACCCTGGACAACCCTGGAGAAAAAGTGTCTTCTAAAAGAGGTTGTCGAATACTTTATCAGTTACTCCCTTAGGTGAGCTATACTGGACGGCAATTGTTTTGCGACACCTTGTACATCTTTTGTATGCATTAAAATAAAGAAGTATCAGTTCAGAGATGAATCTTACACTTAGCAGTAACAGTAGTAGCGACTTTCAGAAAACAGTTTACTCTTACTTCTTGCCACCAGTTCTTATTATATGCAGCATTTCCATTCTCCACAATTGCTGGATTGCAATGTCTTTTATCTGGGCTCGACCATCTATGAAAACAACTGCTTATATAACGTTTTTTCTTGCTGCTGCTGATGGATTCAATTCCATCGTTTTGGCTTTTCGCTTCGTGGTTTTTTCTTTGTTTCAATCTGTCTTGGAAATTAAAATATTTGAAAATGATTGTATTAATCTATTAATTGAAATTACTCCACTTGGTGCGATTCCAATTCCAATTGGGCATCTCCTACTCATTGGAATTAATCATTGGGTTGGAATTTTGAAGCCACTTCAGCAGAACCGAATTGTCACCAAAGGAAGAGTTCAAGCATTTATCATTGGTTGCTGGTTATTACCCGTGGCTTTTGTGTTGACTTGGTCTTCAGTCATTTCGGGGACAGGATTCCAACGCCACGGCTGCGGAGACAATTCCTTCATGCTAGAGATTCCTTGGCGGTTTGCCTATTCTTCTTTCTACCTTTGTTCATTTATGACAATCATATTTATTTATTCTCTATTCGGCAGCCGACGAGTGCAGTCGCAAAAATATCTATCCGCAAATTCTTGACATTCCGTGAGTGGCAGTTAGTATCGAGGCTATGTATAGCCCATGCTAGTGATAGCTACGTGTAAATGCCGAGAAACGCAGTCAAACGGGATTTAAGTATCACACCGCCAGAAAAATTAACCAGCAGTGAAACTAAAACTCCAAGACCCTCCAAAAAATCAAAAGTCATGGCTGCTACGTTACAAGAACTAAAGGATCTCATAAATGGCCTGCACGAGAAAATAGATACGGTAATTGAAAAAATTCTGAAGACCCATGAAACAAGAATTGAAAAGCTTGAAACCAAATTGGAGTTTATTCACCAAAAATTAAATGAGAAGTCTATTGTCATATTTGGATCACTTGAGAGAAAGGACGAAAACTTTCAGAGTCTACATGCTGGAGTCAATGAACTGTTTCAAAAGCTAGGACTACCCGGAAAGGAATTCGACACAGCAAGAAGAATCGGAAAGAAGATAGATGGAAAATGCAGACCCATAGCCATATCGTTACTCAAGGTAAAAGACAAGTACGAAATATTTTCAGCCAAACAAGCTTCCAGAATTCCAGAACTTGCCAACGTATACATCAGCTCCGAGAAAACGCCTAGGGAAATAAAAATACGGAAGATTCTAGCTGAAAAAATGAGAGAGCTCAAAACTAAAGACATCAAAGTGTCCTGTAGAATCCGTTACGAAAAAATGTTTGTGACTTTTGGCAATGGTTCAGAAACTACCTACACATTGAACTTCATGGACCCGAAATGGTCTGTAATTGAAGTTTGAGAAACTTTGTGACTCAAAATACCATAATACGCAATGACTGTAGTGAGTTTTTAGAAATGAAGGGTTTTAACAGTGTATTAAATCTCCCCAAATATAGAAAGAAAATTTCTAATTGGTACATCTATTTTTGTGAACAATTGAAACGTAGCACAACAAATTCCAAGTTGAAAAAATAGGAAAATTTGAAAACATTAGACTCAGTGTTCCCTAGTTTAAATAGATGCAATTCTTATGCGTTGGTTATACCTAAAAGAGACAAAGGGTGGTCCCATTACATACATACATCAGGACTGCTATTAGCTCGCAAATTGGTTCCTGGGATGCTCAAAGGAAACACGAGACGTTCATCAGTTATTTTCTCAAATAAATTCAAAATATTTGCAAATTTACACCGGATTAAGTAATCAGATTGGAAGCTGGGCAGCTGCATACCAACTCAGCATTGTCAAACCCGAGAGTTGAAGAAATAGTAATAAACATTCCTTAGCACTTGACCCAATTAAGAAAACTGTGAAGACTGAAAGCTCTGCAAGACCCAACCAAGTGCACGAATATTTCTTTGGAATCAATGTATTTAATATTAAATATAGGAACGTCAAAATGCGATTGTTCAAAAGGCGACCAAACTAATATGTACCTATTGTGACTATACATATGTTATTCTTTAGCACTAAGAGCAGAAATGTTAGAAGCTATAAGGATTCAAAAAATTCCTGACGAGAATTCTTTAGTGACTGTACATCAGAAAATTACAAATGCTCTAATCTATCTATAAAATCCTTAATATAAAATGTCTACATTGTAATTACAAATGCGGAGAATCGTACGCTTATTGTAAAATTTTGTATTACTAATATCGGGCCATGGGCGAAAGCCTATAGGGCCTTAAATAAATAAATACAAATACAAAATACAAAATATTTATTTATGCTCAAATTTTTATGATAGCCAACAAGTTGGGCAAACGGAATCCAAATACGGTAATTTCATTTAATTAGATACTGTTGTCACCTCTTTCTTTTTTAACGCAACCTTCTTGAAACCATATTTTGTGAGAACTTGTTTTGAACCCTGTGACTTCAGATATTGACCTAAGTCAATACAGTAAATTATTAAAAAATCTGGAAAGGAATTGGAAACAACGTGATGGAAATTAATACGTTGTGAGTCACTCCCTTATGTTGGTCAAAGGGGGTAAATGATTTTAGTTGCCCTGTAGTTAGATTTTTAAGAATAGAATTTTGTCAGGAACAAATGCTGCCCTATTTATAATTATTGTAGCTTCAATAAATAATTACTGAAACATTCCATTTAGCGTGAAATGTGTTTATTATTCTTGTTTAGCAGGTGGTTCTTGAAAATGAGCTTAATTTCAAGGCAGTTATGACAACAGGCATCATCATAGGTTCCTTTGGGGTGGGTTTGGTTCCGCTAGCCCTCGTATTTATGCTATCGTTTGATGGTGGTCCATTGGATGAAAAACTGGTAAGTTTTTCAACTATTGTTAATTTTAATGTTAATCGCTCCGGATTGAAATGTACATATTTTATAGATTGGGAACGTAGATGCAGTTTTGATTGAAATCACCATCAATTCTCTTGTCATACTGAAGTCCTGCGTAAACCCTTGGATTTATTCCGTCGGACAGCTTGATGTGAAGGTATTTTTTAAATATGAAATAAGCACACATTTCACAATAACTAAATGGTGGTGTGTGAAAAAGAAACATTAAACAATATATTTTTACTTCGATTCCTCCATTCTAAAATAGTGAGCTTTTTCATGATATCACAGCTGCTAATGTGAAAAACAAAAGCGAGTGTTTCACAATTAATTTTTGTAAATTTCCTATTTGATAGATCGCACTTGAGAGTTTAAAACTGGCAATCAGAACGCTGATATTTGGCCCGATTCCACTGGATGAGATCGAACGTACGTCACTCTATGCTTTGGAACATGGCAGGTTTGTGCATTATTTAGAAATATAAATATATGAATACCTACCCTCTTACATCTGAGCAAAGAGAAGTTTTCCTTTATCCATTTCTAGCAGGTAGAGGCGTCGTATTTTGTGCCCTTCCCAAGGGAACTTTCGAGATGGGGAAACATACCCATCATGTGTATCAGTACCAGAACTTAAAGCCTGGGTGTTATTGTCCGTCGAATTTGTGGACTCTATTCTTGTTTGGGAAATTCGCCTCCAAAATCAGCAGTGATTAGCACAAAGGAGCTAATTTAGAGTCACTTTGTAACGTAAAAATGGTAGATGTAAATGATTTCTTGCTGCATGTATTTAGGAAGGTCTCAAGGGATCGTAATGCCAAATTTTCATGAAAAAACATACTTTTGGGTTTATTTTGTTTACTTCCTGCAACACCCCATAAGGATAATAGCAATTAATTAAACTTGAATTAAATGTAAATGGAATTTGAAAAAAATGTAGAACGTGAGTGATGGCCTTCCAGTATAAGTTATAGTATTATTAAGTTATAGTATCCATATAGTTGTTGGACGGTGTATACAGTTAGGACTGTATAGAGTCTGCTATAATTTTGAAATTAAAAGATCCCTATATATTTCCCTGTCTTGGAGCAAGTGACCATTTTATGGGGTTTTCTTAGAAGATTTGAATCCATGATTGGGCATTCTTTTCAGTTCTGTATTTGTCTGCATAAAAGTAAACAGTCGTTGTGCACATCATACGTGCGGGGGAACAGCTATGGAAAAAACCATTTAATAGAAACAAAAATCTTAACTTTTTTTGTACGTCCCATTTAATGATAATGATTGGGATCAAGTTTCAAGTTTACGATCAGCCTCCTGTAGCAACATTGGTTGCGGCTTCATTCGTGGAGGAGGATCTTTCTCCGACGATCAGCCCTTCAGATTCCCCTCTCTGTACAGCATGTGGACTGACTTGTATTAATGTTTCACTTCACTTGTATGTTATCCTTACCTGTGCACACCTTTCCTATAGGGATGTATAAATCTCAATTTTTTAAGTCAAAGTCACGAAGAGTCCCATACTCCATCCGAATCAGTCAGTCAGTCAGCAAATCTAATCCAATCAGTCACAGTCAGTCTCAGTCGCAATAATTTTTGTCAAAATCAGTCCGAGTCGCACATGCATGTATGCGACATCTAGCGATATCGTAAACATCGTTTGTTAAACCACTGGGGTTTGACGAGGATGATCCGGAACCTTCATATGAAACAACTATGTTACACTTCTCCTCGGGCAGTGTTTCTAACGGTAACAAATAATTGGGCTCGACTCGACTCGAAACAAATACCCTGTTCAAATTCCATTTTTCCAGGACATTCCAGTGGGGGACCTATGTAAGTCCAAGGAATGCACAAAAATAAATGCCTATGGGCACAACGCAATAACGCTGATCAACTATTAATGTTCGTCCAGATCGCTAAAACATTGTTGAAGTCTCGGTTGTGTATGATTTATTACCCACAGCTGCTTCCGTCAAAAATGGACACCCCCATACGCGCGAAAATCATATCGTAATGTTTTTCCATTGCGACACAAAGGATTTCTAGATCAATATATTTCTATCGCAATGGAAAAACATTGCAATACGATTTTCGCGCATATGGGATATTTGGGCTGCAGGGATACCGGGTGAAGTAAAGTCATTGGGAAAATTAGCAATATAACTTCAAAAATGGCAAGAATAAAAATTAAATAACGTGCAAAAAAATTTCAGTGAGATCTGACTTCAAAATTCCAAGATACTGACCTCAAGAGGTCAAAGAGCTAGAACTTTTTGTTTAAGCCCAAATGAGTTGCCTGTCAAGTTTGGTTCCAGTTTATGACACGATGACCCAGCTGTGACCCTCGAGGTCAATATCTTACCCATACCGGATTTGGTGATTAAAAATCATTCAAATTGTCCGCAAATAGGCTAGAACTTTTTGTTTAAGCCCAAATGAGTTGCCTGTCAAGTTTGGTTCCAGTTTGTGACACGATGACCTAGCTGTGACCTCCGATCTCAATATCACACCCATACCGGAATTGGTACCTAAAAATCAATCGATATACCCTCAAATTGGCTAGAACTTTTGGTTTAAGCCCAGATGTGTTGCTTGTTTATTTTGGTTCCAGTTGGACGATTTTTAGGTACCTAATCACCTTAGGCCGCCTTAACCAAACTTGACAGGCAACTCATTTGGGCTTAAACAAAACGTTCTAGCCTATTTGCGGACAATTTGAATGATTTTTAATCACCAAATCCGATTTTTAGGTACAAAATCCGGTATGGGTAAGATATTGACCTCGGGGGTCACAGCTGGGTCATCGTGTCACAAACTGGAACCAAACTCGGCACACGTTTAATATGTGTCTAATTAAAGCCCTAATTCCAATCTGGGCGTTTTGTCACCGTTTAGATTATGAAACCGGTATCGACGCTCTTTGACCTCTTGAGGTCAGTATCTTGGAATTTTGAAGTCAGATCTCGCTGAAATTTTTTTGCACGTTATTTAATTTTTATTCTTGCCATTTTTGAAGTTATATTGCTAATTTTCACTGTTTGAATTTTTTGGTACCTCATGAGCCTCCCCTCATTTTTTGCTAACTTTGACCCGGGATATCTCCGAATCCCGTCGTCAGATTTTTTCGGGGCAATTATCAAAAATGATCTACGGATCAAGGCGCACCCTGCAGTAATTTTTTCGTTGAAATCGAACAGAGGGCATTTTCTCGTAAGGATTGTGCGGTGTCCTTTGTTGAAACAAATTAAATTCCTCGGACAAGTATTAGTTACTAAAATTAACATACAGCAGAAGTACTTGCTAATAAGCAATATGTGTACCGTAGTTATTTTCAGAGAATGGCTATTAAATCGAACTTTCATAGTTCAATGGCCTCACACAACGACCAAAAGGTGTCATGCCAAGCACTCATTATTAACGACCACTACCTGTCCGTTTATTTAAAGCGCTACTCTAAATATAATCGAGCACCATTTAGGCATACAACCATAGATGGGCGTTTTTCTACCCCTCTGCCTCTTTGTGCGAAGGATGGAATATAGCCTGCTCGCACTCTCCCTCGTCATCACTCGAGCGACACGTTACGGGTTGTCCTCGTCCTTACCCTCGTGAGGGGCTTTCTTTTAAAATTCACCCCTCTCCCTCGCACTCATGAGGGCCCTCGTTATTTTATATTACACGTAAATAACTCCCTACAATTTCCTACAATAGCTGTGCCTTCAAAAAACTTTTTCGCGGGCACTTGGTTAAAATTCCCCCCAGTTCTAGTACGGAACTTTTGGATAGCTTAGAAAGTTTATAAAATTTCCTAGAACATAGCGTTCAAAACAAATTTTTTTAAAAATTGTTGTTGAAATAAACTACTGTATTCAAAATAGTGCCCTTTATTGGTGCAGGTTTTACATAGGTATTTGGGTACAGGTACATATTATATTTCGTGGTTGACATAATTGTAAAAAGTATAAAAAATTCACAATGTTTTTTCGATTTTGTCCTGAAAATAACGTAAAAAACAAGTTTAAAATTCTAATTCATCGGTAAAAAGTGCCTATCTTCCTTATATTTTAATTGTCGGCAAAATGGAAAACATTCAGTAGTCAAACTACAAAACTTTGTTATAAAAGACATTTTTGTTGGTCAATGACAATATTCATTATAATCGATTCAGGAGCTCAGAAAATGACTAATATTGATCAAAGCTGTTTTCTACGTCTCCGGTTAATAAAGATTAGTCACAAATAGGTTGCATAACAGACCAGTAATATTCAATAGTGGGGTCTGAAAACAGCATTAATCAAATATAAAGCTCAGGTGCCATGTTTACAAATGACCATGTCTCCCCGACATCCTAAAATCAAATTTTTTTCTGGAGTTTAATATGAGAAATTTTAACCTAAACAAGAGGACCTTTTACTTTTAAAAATTAAAACTGGGATTTTTGCGCAGGTCCATAAACCATGTACCTAACGATAAGACGTTATGAAGTTGGTCTTGCTACAGAACAATATATGCATGATTTTCGCAAAACGATTAAGGTAAGAGAAGGTCATGAGGGCTTACATGTGTACTCTGCCTCCCCCTCTTTCGTTCACACCCTATTCATAGGTCCTCTCCCTCATGTTCATGAGGGCGCCTAAAATCAACGTGTACTCGCCATCCCCCTCGCAGTTTGTGAGGGCGAGGACGAGGGAGAGGGCGAGGCATCCCTCAATCCCTCCAGAGGGTGCCCATGTATGATGGTCACATGGTCATACCATAGATGGGCATTTTTAAAGCCCTCGTCCTCACCTCACGAGGTATGTAACTAAATCTTGTCGGACTCGGTCTCATTCATACTCTCACGACAGTTTACGCTGGAACTCGCACTCAGACTCGTGAGGGTCTACTCTAAATCATAAGGACTTTACCTCGGCCTCATGAGTCCATAAGTACAGCATAACTGCCAGTGCATTGCAATCTAGATCTCACCGGCCCGTGACTGTCTACTTTTAACAACATGCACTCACCCTCGCCCATCGAGTCTCAGGGCAGTAGAAGCGTCGCTTGTCGTGAAGGTTTTGACGATGGCGAGTTGAAAATAGACTTAACTGCTAACCTCGTGAGGTGAGAGCAGGGTATAACTAATTACCCGTCAATGGCGTGAGAAGTGCGAAACCATCAGGTGAAACCTTGTCCTGTCCTGATCCCTGGAAAAATTGTCCAGTGAAATATTTGTCCCGTATCGGCAAAAAGTTGCCCAGTCAATTATTTGTCCCTCGAAAAATGTATTCCATTTGGTTTCAAATAGTTATCCCATCCAGTCCCTTAGTTCAGTATCACCAAGTTGATACCACCAAACATACACTTAATTATTCAGACCTTTAGCTAATTCTTCCGAACTTTAGTTTATTCTTAAGAACTTGAACTAATTTTTCAGACTCGCGTATGGCAAAAAGGCACAGCAAAGACGAAATGCGAGAATTATCTCGCGGGATTTAATACTGTTGTTCGAACTTCATGAAGACTAGCTTTTAGTACTCACCCTCGCCCTCGTTTTAGTACATACATTTTGCTATGCCTCGCCCTCATTGTATGAGGGCCGTTCTTTTATGATAGGAACTCGCTCTCATCCCTCAAAAATTGGGGCCGAGGGCGAGGGAAGAACTCATACCTCGTGAGGGTGCCCATCAATGGGTCATCCTTCTTTTAGTACTGAGAGACTGATTGTGAGAAATCTGAGGGAGCAGCAAACAAAACACTATCTCTTCCCGTGTGAATTTTGAACCAAGCAAGGAAACCTTCCTACACTAATTAATTTCAACGTTGGCCAGGAACCTGACTTCGGATGTACAGAGTGAACCTCCTATCCCCGAGAAATTTCCAACCAGAGGAAAAAAATAAGTCTGGGGCGAACCACATACACAGAAACAATTAGTGTCAGTTGTGCGGAGGATCGGAAGGAACCGTGCCTGTAATAGTACGCCGTTAAGGTTCAATTTGCTATTGTATTGTGTGTGGTTATTTGTTTAAGTGAACACCTGGGTGTGTTGATTCTCAGCGTAATATGTCAGATATACAAAGATAATCATCATGTGTGCTCACTTCCGACATGTTTAATGCCGCTCAATTGATTATGTCAACAGTTGGTCTTGGCTCATGATGGATTTGACGTGTAAACTCACTGGAGAAACTAGCCCTAGCAAATTAAATGTCATAATTTATTACACACAAGTCATAAAGACCGTGCGTAATTACTAGGGATGTGCGTGTCGTTCATTTTTGAGCGGTACCGATACTACCAATATTTGACTTTAAAATACACGATAACGATATACACGGAAATGATATAACGATACTGTATTCGGAAACACCACTATTTTAAATGTAGGCTTGCTCGAAAGTTGAAATTAATCACAGGCATGAGGCATGACTGTTCCCAGCTAGCACTGAACGTCATAATGATATCATTATTAATGCTGGAAATTCATAATCAGTTCATGTCTTTTTGATGAGGAGATTATGACTTCCAATGGGCATCTTATCAATGAGCAATTTCTGACACGGTTCTGAAATAGTACATAAAATATTGCAGATTCTAGGGTTCTTCATAATGATTTCAGTATGTCAGGGTAAGATTGAACTGCGCTCATAATCTTGTCATTTTCCGTAAAGATTATGAAATGCCTTTTTGCGCAGGCTTACTGGGAGGGCGCGAGACAAGTGCCGGAATAAACTTAACCAATTCCTAGTTGGTTTATTAGTGGTGTGCCTTCATCCATCCTAATTCACTTAAAAGTATTAATTTTTAAACGTGAAATAAATTATCGTAATGTGTCAATTTGTTTGACCAGATTGTGAATGAAGTACAGTGGATTGTAAATTATACCTCACCAATTCTGTGTTACCTAGTTTTCTAGACTAAATTTTAGACGGTAATTAGTGAAGTGAAGTGAGTTAAACATATACAAGTGCATATAATGTATACGTAATTACACCCTACACACACACACACACCGAATAAGAGCATTCAACACATAATATTTTTGTTAAAATTTTTCATCAGTACAATTAACAAAAAATGCATGTGTTTCCTCTACAAATACATACATAATTATATTTATATAAATAATAATAAATGCATGTGTTTCCTCGCTTACTCTACCTAATACTGTCTTGAGTGTAATTTCGTTTTATAGTTTAAAATGAGGGTGTTTTGAACGTGCGATATTTTTTGTGAAAGGGAATTCGAAATGTAGATGGACGAAAAAGTGTTTTATTGTGGATATTTAATAAAAAAATATTTTTTCCAATCGTTATATTTATTGTGACTTTGCTTTCATTGTATATATTCATATAGTTGTATCTAAGTTTGTACTGTCTAATTACTAACGAATTTGTGTAAGCCATACACGAGGTAGTGGTAGCAAGGGAATAAATTAATTAATTGCTGTTAGAGGGAAGCACTGTTGCCTCGTAATCTGGTCATAATTTCCCCGCATGCACGAAATATCTTTGATGTCATTACGACACCTTAATGAGCCGAATAAGCGGACATTTCAGGATCATAGTGGTATCGTTTTGATTTCATAATGAAAAAGTGCTGTTGTCATTATGAATAGTACCTTACAGTGTCACTGAAGTCATTCCGAAATCATTATGTTCTTTCAGTGCTAGCTGGGTTCGTTTGGGGACAAAATTTCCGTCATTTGCAGCCAATTATTTTCAACAAACGTTAGAGGTCTGCAGTATGACTCCAAAATATACGTTATGGACGATAATATCGTCTCGTTATATCGTTTGGCACATCCCTAGTAATTACCTTTTATTCGTTAGTTCTGCCCTGGCTAGTTTTTCTCTCTGATTTGGAACACTCCGAGGGCAACTACGATATCCGTCCCCAAAATCGAATGTCCGAATTACGATAACCGTCCCCAACTTCCGAATTATGATAACCGTCCCCGGATTACGATAACTGTCCCAAGTCGAGGAAAAAACTTAAGGGCCGGGGGAAAGGATGGCCCTTTGGGGGAAGGGTGATGATTCAGGGGAAGGAAAGGCAAAGTTCCGAATTACGATAACCGTCCCCGAATTACAAATTACGAGGGCAACACAGCAGTCGAATTGAAAACCTAACCCGTCGTTGCGGACGTTCAGGTTAGGTTAGTTTAGAACTGTAAAGGTGTGCCAATGGGACTACGAAGGCCCCTGCGGGGCCATCGTAGTCACGGCCCCCCCCCTTACAGCCTAAACTAACCTAACCCTCACTGTCCGAAAGGACCACCACACAGAATCAAGAATCAACACCTGGGAGGATCAGATGGTGCACTAGTTAACAAGTTGTGGAGTGACAAGTCAAATTATGTACATATTAACTTGGCCCTACGTGCCAAGTACTCCGAATTGCTTTGTTGGAGCCGGATACTGCAGAAAGTCATGTTGATTCAAAAAAATTAATAGCAAGTATATTCTCGGTGGAGTGAAAATATACCTGATTTCCGTTACGGGTATGATCACAGTCAGTAGCAGTTTCAAAAAAATTAATACCAACCATATTCCTGGTACAAGAATGCGAGAAATTTAGAAAGGGCTTCGGGGACAGTTATCGTAATCCGGGGACGGTTATCGTAGTTCGGAAGTTGGGGACGGTTATCGTAATTCGGAAGTTGGGGACGGTTATCGTAATTCGGAAGTTGGGGACGGTTATCGTAATTCGGAATATTCGATTTTGGGGACGGATATCGTATTACAACCTTATCCTCTTATTATCCTCTTATTATTACTCTAATTATTATCCTATTATCTAATTACTCACCCATAGACAAAACTCGAATTGTCAATGTAGTTTGTACATTTTATAATAAATTAGCTTTGCCCAAAATAGCCATTAACGTGAGCAAATCCTGGAACTTGGTGATGTATTTACCTTGGAGTAAAATTGACATATTACTTTTCTATAGGTTGTTCATCAATCACAAACTAACAATTAGGTATTTTCGTCTGAGATACAATTTACGCAATTTTTTTTAGCTGAACGATTTTCCTTTTCTTATTATTCCAAACTAGTGATGCGGAACAAGAAAACTATGTAGAATTGAGGGTGACGGTTTAAGTTTCTGTAGGAAAATCATGTCACAAACGTACAGAGACATCAGCTTACATACTTTTTAAATTAGATTGGTCAACGTGAAAATATAATATATGGGTATTTGTACACTAACATGCATACGCATGTATGTTTATTGACAATAATTGACCGCATCCTCAAGGTAGGATTTACCTTAGATGGGCACAAAAACTTTTATGACGCCAGCCGTGCAATAGTAGCGTGACATTTTCCTGCTGAGCTATTAAACATTCATATTTGTATTTTTCAATTATGAAAAGCTGTTCGTCGGGGAACTTCAAATGAGCTTCGAAAAAACAAGTATAAAAGAAGTACTTTTTCTCACATGTCTGAACTTGAAAGTTTCACTGCTTTCAGACGCATTATTATGTCACATAAAATGACATAGGTACGTGAAAATATTGAGCACAACATTAATGTTTTAATATTTGATTCCTGCAGAACCCATGACAGTTACAGTGGAGATTATGACCAAGCTCCATTGAAAGAGTCTCCAGCTGGGAATAGTAGCGCTAGCAACAACAATAACCGAAAAGGATCCTCCAAGTTACTCAAACGCTGGCACTGCCGACCACGCTCCACATTCCGATGTCTCTTACTCATGGCCAAAGAGTTGTCCAAATCTGTGTACATGAGTATGGACGTGATGACTTTGTTTACCACCATGTCATCTTAGGGGATCCTAGTGACATTGACACCTACACCCGGAGAATCCTTCCATTGGTTGACAAACCCGTCATCCCCTCCAGACCTGGTTATGGAAATAGTGCTGCCACGGCCGCAGCTCGAACGGGCAAGCAATTTAGAGCCCTTTTGCAAGAAGTGACGTCAAAATCCGCTGATGTTGCTGCAGATGAATTTCCAATTTTAAAGGCTATTACTGAAAACATGTGTCCTGGCTATGGCCCCCTCATCCCGTACCAACCCCAGGTTACTCTCTTACCGGAAGGAACCCCCAGGGAACCCCCCTCTTACCCCCAGGAAACCCTCTTAATTGTTGTGTTTACTAACATTATAACCTAATCCCGACATCGGAAGTTCTTTATCGATCTGTTTTCACGAACATGCTCTACTGTGGACATCCCATGAGTCCGTGGAGATATTCTTACGGAAGTACCAGTCTGTGGAGCATAGATCCTTCAGCTTTTTACCCACTTACACCCGTGCAACCTATGAGTGATTCTTGGGAGATATGGAGATGAACTATGAAGTCAAGGGGTACATGGTCGTTACTGATGAAACAATGATTAACACATGGAGCTTGCCTAATGTGGATCCCAATAAAATCTGGGTGAGTACTTCTGGATACGACAAAGTCACTAGAGGGAGCTGGGACAAACTTGACCCTGGCGGTCAGAAACTTCCCCGCCTTTTGGACGGGATCGTTGCAACTTGGAAACTTCTCGTACATCCTTGTTGGTCAAGATTCATACCAATTCCTAGAGCCTCGAGGCATCAAAAAGCGAAGTTTGTACTCTGAAGAGGAATCTATCGACGAAGCCAGTAGAATTAGTGTCGTTAACGAAATCTTGGAAACTGGTGAAACAGCGTACATCCCTGGAGCGAGTTTCAAATGGAATGAACAAAATTCGACTAATTCAGACACTTATAATGACGGGAAAAATAACACCAGAGATGACAAGGACCTTCTACCATCTGATTTTGACTACTTAAAAAGCGCTATCTTTGCTGACCCCAAAACTAGCAGTGCTGAAAATGATACTCCCATAATTTCTGATGAATCCACTGAAGAAGAAGTTTTTGTTGGTGAGCACAATGAAGACAACCGCCCCCTTGAATCTTTAGGATTGGAAGAAAACATTGGACCATCTTCACCCGCTCCGGAAGACAAAGTTACAGATTCTATTTTGTCGGATCCCATGCTGGTCACACCAACTGAGGAGTCTTTAGAGAATTCAACGATGCTTTGGCCGATGTCTGACCATTCGAAAACGGAAGAGAGTGACAACTGTCAACAGTTTTACATCCACCACAACCAATCCAGAGAGTTCAGTTGGGGTACCTTTGTATCATGTGGAACATATTGAACCTCCAACCCCACCAACTTGGCACCAGGGGTAGGATTTTTGTAAATCTCCCTAGAAGATTATTTCTGAATTTCCCTGTTGATGCAAATGTCCCTGCTGGTAGGTCCTCAACAATTTCAAAAATCCCTGCTGAGAAAAAGGTCAACGATTTTCAAAATCCCTGTTGGAAAAAATATTTTCCCTGCAAGTCGTTAAATCCCTGTCAAATAAGGTCAAATAATCTAAAAATCCCTGTTTGCCTAACAAATATCCCTAAAACACGTCAACAAATTTGAAAATCCGTTCGCAAAATGGAATCCCTTTCCTTTGAGATTATCCCTGCAGGGAAAATTTTTTCCCTGGGAAGAATCTTCCCACAAAAATCCGACCCTGCTTGGCACAAGCCCGAGGAAGCCTCACCCCACCAGCTGTTGAACGAGGTGCGTCTCCTGTCAGCTCAATATCATCATCAGCAGTTGCTGAAGGCAGTCCATCACCCTTGGATCCGGCGGATTTGGAACTCAAATGAGATATGGAAACTCTGCTGGAACTTCTCCATGAGGTTTACGTCAACATAATCGCACTCATTGGCAACTACCAGGAAAATAATAAGGAACTCCGGAACCACGAATACAGTTCTGAAGGTACGGAGTTTATGCAATGTATAGTCGACATTGTTGTGAGCATGTATCTATTAAATATATAGTAGAGAGGAACTGCTTCGGGCATGTTATTTTCAAAACTCATACTATGAACATGAACACATTCAAGCTATTCAATAAGGCAAGCAGGCACTCCCGAATAAGGGGGGACAGGAGGGACAGGCTATACTGCAGTCCCCCCCCACTTTTAAGAATCAAATTAACATTTTCTTAACTTTTTTATGTCAAAACTCCTATGAAGCTTCATTTTTTTTTAAATCCTCCACAAACTGCTGGTAGTTGTATTTAAAAAACTCGCAACAAACTGTCTCCTCGAAACAAAAATGTTTACTCAAATGATAAATTTCTTTTCCACCCTGGTATATGCATACATGTAAAGATCGGCTCATCTAGGTAACTACCAAAATTGAGTAGTGAAAGTAGTGGGTCATACTGCAGCAGAATTAGATTTTTTAAAGCTACCGTTTTCAGCCTTGATAATGATTTTGAACTTATTCAAACGATTTTATGTCAGTATTGCAATACTTTCAGGGTTGAAATTGTGTGATGGCGTGATTATTCAAATAGTAACTTAGGTATTCAACACAATGCAACCCATCTACAAATTAGAGGATATTTTTCTATCCAACATTCTTTACTATTGCTAAATTTGGAATATTATTTCCAGCTACGTATGCCGAACATATTGACCTCCACTTGCCAGATTGATCCAGGTCAAAATCTTGACCTGGGTCAAACGTTTGAACAATTTGAAAAATTTGCTTTGAATTTCGTTCCAAATTCATGCATGACCAATAAATCTGTTCCAAAATGTCGGACCAGACAGATAATGTCATTCCTGTATTACGAGCTTAACGGAAAATTTGCGTGGAGCAATTTATAAACTCAATAGGCTTTAGCGTGCCAATATTAGTGAAAAGAGTACAACTGAGTATTAAAACGTCACACAAGGAGTTTATTTCAGGACATTAATAATTAACATGAAATATTGTTGTTTGGTGAAACATTTACATCAAAAAATTCACCGACACAAAATTTGGTCTGTTCCAACGGATGGAAAAGGCCGTGCACTTCTAAACCAGTAAATCCTGTGTTCCTTGTACGAAAATTGTGGAACAGATTTAGAGGAATGGTTCTACACTTGGACCATGTCAGACCAAAAATGAAAGAACAATTTGAACTATTCCCGGAAGTACATCGCCAATCAGTTCAACGATTCTTTGATATCTCTACTTGAAATCAGTAAAATTTTGATAGTATTTAGTGTGTGTAAGCAAATGTTTCTAATATATGAGATTTAGTTGGTGTCTTCTATAAGAACTTGTTCTTTAAAAGATTTGAAACAAAAAAATTAAAGTTCTATATTTTCCAGGCGGGCAGCAGGAGTAGTCCAGCACTGAATGTACTCAACTACCATCGCTGAGGAATGGCTTCAAAGCCCAGTGCCCCTGCTGTCGCGGAGGTGAGGGAAAGAGAGAGATAGATGTTGGGTTCTGTGGGATGTACTGCTAGTTAGCACACACCCAACGCTCACTTCAACGTGAGTGGATTTACCGAGCCATTGGGATAGTGGTGTCCCTGCCATAGCTTGACAGTGCACCCACAGTTCGTCGTGGGATATTATCTCCTTCTATGTTACCTTGCTCTCTCTCCTCCATAGTTTAAGCAAATTAGGTTAAGATTATTGGGCTGCGTCCCATCCCCCAATTAACATGCAATGTAAACAATGAATTGTAAGATTGTCATAGTATGTGTACTTAAAGACAATAAAGACTAACTTGATTTTAACTTGATATTTTCCAGGCAGGGCAACTACGATATCTATCCCCAAAATCGAATGTTCCGAATTACGATAACCGTCCCCGGATTACGATAGCTGTACCCGAATTACGATAACTGTCCCAAGTAGAGGAACAAACCTAAGGGCCGGGGTAAAGGATGGCCCTTTGGGGGAAGGGTTAGGATTCAGGGGAAGGAAAGGCAAAGTTCCGAATTACGATAACCGTCCCCGATTTACAAATTACAAGTACAATGCAGCAGTCGGATTGAAAACCTAACCCGTCGTTTCGGACGTTCCGGTTAGGTTAGTTTAGGCTGTCAAGGGGTGCCGCGACAACGATGGCCCCGCAGGGGCCTTTGTAGTCACATTGGCAAGTCACAAAGGCCCCTCCGGGGCCATCGTAGTCGCGGCACCCCTTTACAGCCTAAACTAACCTAACCCTCACTGTCCTCAACGACCACCATACAGAATCAACTCCTGGGAGGACGAGATAGTTGAGAAGGATTAAAATTAGCGAAATGAGTGTGAGCGTTGTGCTGAAATAAGCTGTATTTTAACGTTTTATTGAAGTTAGTGTAATACGAAATACAAATAAGAGAATCAGGCGGTGTGTTCAATAAGCTCGTCAAGTTGGTAGGGACTGTACGTGAGCAGGCTTATTATTTCCTGTCTGGTATATAGGGTTTTAACGTGGGATTTTGTATTATCATTATGGTATTATAATTATGTATTAACTTGGCACTACGTGCCAAGTACGCCGAATTGCTTTGTTGGGGACGGATACTACAGAAAGTGTTTTCGGCTATGTCGGCTACGGTCATGTAGAAACCTGGAAGTCGAAAAATTTAGAAAGGGTTTCGTTGACAGTTATCGTAATTCGGGGACAGTTATCGTAATTCGGAAGTTGGGGACGGATGTCGTAATTCGGAACATTCGATTTTGGGGACCGATATCGTAGTACAACCTTCCAGGCTTATATGAGCTAACAAACGAAAAATAATGTGTAACCTTTATGTACATACATACGTTTGTATGTGGCCAATAGCAAAATAACGAAACCTAATTTTAAAATGTTGTCTTACCCACTTTTTTGAACGTTCCGGAGTGCCTGAAGGCAAGTAACTATGTCATCAGATGACAAGTCAATATGACCATGTGCTTGTGTTGTTTGGTATGTGGAATATCAGAATCATTTTAAGAAGCAATGGTGCATATCTGCACTGTTATAATGAAAAAAGAATCACACTTTTATGATAGATTCTATATCTTTGGCTTTTATTTCGTCACAGATTCTCAGGCTCTTTTAGTCCTTCTTTTAACAACGACTTCAGATGTTCGTATTTACTGCTTAGCAAATACTGTATGTAATACTACGTCAATAGTGTTATACATGTTGAGATACTTTCCTTGAATGTTTTGGCATAAAGTGATAATGGATTTGATGGATTGTTTTTCAGGAATGGACGCAAGTCTCCTTGAAAATTCAAAGTCTCACCGGATCTCCACGCGAGAATTCCGTCACATTCGCTGTACTTTAGTGGACGATGGTCATCAGTCTGAGTTATGCTCTACACTCCGAGATTACATTAATCTTCTTGGACTGAACATTGGCAGGGATATTCGTCTCTTCCATGTAGTGCTGCAACCGTTTCGTTCCTGAAACGAAAATTTTCGTTTTGTTTCATTTCGTTTCAGTTTGTTTCGCCAAAATTTCATTTCAGTTTCAGTTTGGGCCGAAACAAACGTTTCAGTTCGGCTTCTAAAACAAAACAAAACTGCCTTAATGAAACGCGTTTCAAGCCTTTCAATGCACACGTCATCGCATATTCTCAAAGAAAATTTCTCGTGGGATTTGTGTAATACTACTGCATTTTTGGCTTCGCATATTCAATCGCTAGCTATCAAAATAAATACAGAACCGCATGCTTCCGAATTCTTAAGCTCTTATTTTGTCGGATATATTTTCTACAAATAATTTTAAACTCAATTCGTTCCTTATGGAGTGAATAAATGAACCAAGCTAAATGTTTTGTATTTAACACCCCAAGCTAAGAACAAAATCCATGTCCCTAAAGAACAGGATTAAAAGAAAGTCGTCAACATTTTGTTTCTAGCAAGAGCTTCAACCTTTTTTTCAGATTGATCTACAGTATTTGGCAAGTGGCAACGAAAGTACCGATAAAATTTGTTACGATATACTGTATAGAGCTGCAAATCATTATCCATAAATAATATGATTTTTGTCGTGAACTATTAATCAATTATAAGATATTACAATTAATCAGTATTTCACAAAGCTTAAAGAGATACGATGTAAAGTATACCACTGCTAAAACATTTATCCCATTTTTTTACAATATTAGTACTTTAATAATTGGGTGCGCCTGAAACAATCGTTTTGTGTCCCGTTTCAGTTCATTGAAAAAAATGAAACGAAATGAAACACATTTTTTCGAACTGAAACGAAACCTGAAATTCGTTCCATTCCAGTATGCAAACTGACATGAAACGAAGTTTTTGAAACAAACTGAAACACTTGCAGCACTACTTCCATGACACCATCCCCATGTACTACTTGCCTTCCTGGACAACCAAGCCTTTCTATTCAGTAGCCAACGTCCTGCTTCATTACGGAGTAATGGATGAATTAGCCTTCGCCGCTGCTGTTCCGAGGCCTTGCATTGGAGTCCGATTGGGTGCGATTGAATAAAACCGTGGGGGACACTTTGACTGAGGATGCGGCGAGCTATAGTACTATCCCATGGTCAAATGCCAACAGTGCCCCATCATAACTAGCTGAAACGCAATATCTCCACCCATTCAATCTCCACAAAGTTTACACTGACTAGCTATAGTCCCAGAACAATTTTCTTATTCAATTTTTAATTTTCACCTTTGTTTGAATGAAATTGATAAGAACTGTGGTTGCTTCCACTGCAGAATTCTTACAATTATGTTTGGCCAGAGTTGATGTCCATCCTTGTCGCGATTACCTGCTAAAATATCCCTGCATTCGTTTCACTTCACATAATTTAAAGACACCTATGTTCAACTAGTATCTGTTTAAATGTTTGCAATCTTCCGACTATTTCCTGTAATTAAAGTCAAGGCCTGGACATTGAATGTCAAGGCTTTGTTTTAAAGGCAAAATTGCAAACGTTTGAAAATCGTTCCATGTATTCAAGTTAATGTACTTTTACAACCACCGATCCAGCATGCACCATAAATGAATTTTTTCACGGGCTTTTACGGGGCTTTTACCGTCTTTTCTAACCGCATTGAAAAAACCGGAACCCGTCAAGTGTAATAAATTTTACCCGTACCCGCCCGAAGCCCGGGCTTTGTACAGGCTAACCCGCAAATGTTAACCGCGAGATGCTCTACTGTCTTACTATGCGTTTCTCATTCAATGTGCCTCTGAAACATTTTTTCTTCTAAAATAAGTTTTTTGTAATTCCTGCCACGTATTTTGAATGAATTTCAGGTTTTTTGACTTTACAAATTTTGAAACTACCGTTTAGCCGACTCTATACCACATAACTTTAACGTAAAATCATCATGACATTGATTTTGACCCCCCGGCCCGGCCTCGGAACGGGCTGGGGGTCAAAATTTTCCGATTTTTCTAAGGGGGGTCAAAAGTAACTTTGGTATGCCCTTTGTACATGTATGCCTACCACCAATCTGAACCTACCACTACCAGTTGTAAGTTGGTGGTATAAGCGGTTCTATAAACTGACAGACGCTGTAATTTTCTTTGTATGTATGTAGTATGTACTTGGAGATATCTTAAGGTGCTTTCACACCAGACTAGCGTCAATGGAAGTTAGCGTCAATAAACGCGCGCTTCTATGTGACGCACGTTCACACTGGCAGGCGTCACGTGTCGATGATGACGCTAGATGAAGCTCACTGAAAGGAAGCTGCAGACAAAGCTGCTTTTGCGTTCACACAAGCCGACGTTAAAAGTTTAACGCCTAAAATCCATGCCGCGCGCCCTGAAATTATGAAGCTTGTCTGGACAAAGCTTTTTCCTTGAGCGGCAGTAGTTTCTTAGCTCTCTACGAGAGAAGTGTCATGATGGATTCCACTGTTCACACTCAAACGTCTTTATTGTGTGCGCCACAGAACAGCTGATTGCTGCTGCGACTTCAAATTGTACAGGGAAACAGACGCCGTAGGTGTGAACAATGGAGCAGCTTTTAGTACGCTTTTTGACAACTGAAGTTAGCTTCAACTTGTAAGCGAACATGAAGCGAACTTCCAATGACGCTAGTCTGGTGTGAAAGCACCTTTAGGCTGGCATTTCCAGAAAATACAACATGTAATAATTTAATAATCAATAAATTAGAAATCTGGTACGGCTCTATGCGGTGAACAAAGGATGTTAATGTTAATAGTATGTCAATGAGATGAAACTAAGTAAACTGCACATTATTGTATTGATCATGTACCAATTTACCTTACATTACATGTGATATAATTATATCTCCAAACATACAGTTTTATTTCTACATAGGCAATAAGCTTTTACCTAATTATATATATTACAGGAAGACACTGAGTATGCAGATGACGTAGGTGATGTAGTTGACGGCAAGACCCCAGAAGAACTACGTGCAAAATTAACAAATTCCCTACATAATTTCCTACTCTGGTGCTCTAACAACAGCATGGACATAAATAGCACGAAAACATTCTTTATGGTCTTCTCAAAACCTTACTCTCGAAAGCATGTAAACTTCAACTCAATATCCTATAATAATACCACTATCCAGAGGGTTAATCAATTTAAATACCTTGGAATATTACTTGACCCAAAACTTGATTTCTGTCTCCATGTTAACTACATATGCCACAAAATGTCTTTCAAATGCTCAATGCTAATAAGACATAAACGCCTAATCACTAACAAAACCATAAAAACATTTTTCTCATCCCTTGTTTACTCACATTTAGAATATGCTTTACCCATCTGGGGGGAACGAATGCTACTAATCTTGCAAAAATTGAACATGTAGTTGACAATTTTTTGAAATGCTGGTATATAAAAGGCTACAGTCTCTTGAAATTTGAAAATAAATTCCTCCTGCTAAACAAAGCATAGAAGAAAACGATTCCGGTCTTGCAACTGTACAACACACTCGGAATTCTTACAATTTCTGAAAGAATTCAATATTGTACAGCCATTATAACGAAATTCATATTACATTGCCCTAATAAACTTCCGCCAGGAATCACTTCTACCCTTGGTCATATGAACAGCTGGAAGAGTCCAAGGTTTCACCTAAACCTTCCAGTTCCTCTAAATGATCATTTTTCTTCTAAATCTTTCCAATCCAGAGCAATTCACATATGGAATTGCATAAGCAATGACATAAAATCTGTTACATCCACAGTAATCTTTAAAGCTAAGCTTATAGATGATATTACCCAACGAAGACAATTGACGAATACCTGACTAACAACCAGCCTATAAATCTGTTAGAAAAATATCCATAACCAAATAATTGTATGTAAACACTCACAATTCAATCAAATACCCTTGTATACATACATATATATTTCCATTTATGTAAATAATGCACATGACGTATTTTTAACTTAAAATATAGTTATTTAGATATAGAAATTATTTAATGTCTATCTCTGTAAACGAGTACATAAGCACTCAGTGGATACGACAATAAAGCAATTACAATTACAATTACCGCGTATTTGTTGTATCCTTACTGTCTGATTGTGAGTCTCATTAAATATTAGTATTATTATTGTATAGAGTTTAGTATAATCATACATAATCAACAAACAAACAAACCTCAGTGTGTACATTGTGAGCTGAATGTGAGCCCAGTTGTGAAACCGTGCGTGCCAGTAAACATGAGTATATAATTACATATACATGTGTAAGATTTGTATGAATGATACCCCGATGGAATGAGTCCTTGTATAAATTACTAGCCTGTAGTAAATGTTAATTTTTAGACAGTTTACTTAAAGTATGTACATGTCATATTCCTTCATATAATATATTATTAAAACCTGGGTGCACCATCTTCCCACAATTATTATCGTTGAAACTGCAACCAAGAAACAGTCCAAGACTCCAGAACCACCAACACTCCCCCAACTCCCACCAACACTCCAGAACAGCAGTGACAAACAAACGCTGCAGACTTCTGCAGATAATTAGGGGCTCTAAAATTTTTTCTTTTACTGAAAAGCGGCCTATCAATATGCTGTACACTAAAATTAATCATTATAATTTTTACGAAATGATTTAGTGCTTAAATTGTGATGTACATACTTTCAAGGTTAGAAAATACGAAGGCTTGATCCGACATGAATTCCTCCGAAGCTACTGTAATAACCGTTTTGTCACACTTTGGAATTAGAAAATGCAAACTGGAGAAGTGTGGACAAGGAAGTATGCGCCACCGAATCGCATATTTCAAAATACTTATTTGTGTTCTACATTGTGTACATATTTTCAGGTTGAGTTCAAGAGCAAATTATGTAGCTTGTAAAAAAGTATGTTGCTATGACTCAACATTATGCACATATTATTATTATTAACACTTTCATAAGGTTCCTAATTCCACCGGCTGAAGCTAAGGTCTGAATTTCTGGCCTAAACTCTATATTTTTAATTTTATTAGTGTGATTTCATTATTTTGGAAAACTGCTGTGGAATTTCAGGTCATTTTTTCCCTTTGCTGGAATCAATTTTAACCTTCAAGTTCCATATACTATAGTTAGATACTTACTTCCTTTTTCATTATATCAAATGAATTTGTATTTATGCAATGAGTAGCTCTACGTTTCAAAAACAAACTTTGTTTTAAAAAAATCTGAGATTCAAGCTCACTTATTGATTTTGTTTCAATTTGTGTGTATACTCTGAAGTATAAATTAAGTATTTTACCTACATACATGTGATTTAAAAAATTAATTATGTACTCCGTAGTCCTATATAAATATGGGAGGACAAAAGTAAATAAGACAATGTTGTGATGTATGTGATTGTATGCTGGACAGGAGAGCATTATGGTTGGCGCTGAAAAATAGCAATATGAAAGACAAAATAAATTAATAGCTAAAAAAAGCTAAATCAGAAGTTGCTTTTTGCGCCCCCAAAAGTTAAAAACAAATTTTCTGGTTGGGTTTGTCAAAGGAATCAATATTCTGTTACTGAAAATGATGAAAACGCTTGAAACGACGAAAAGCAACGCTACGATATGTGCATAATTTGTAGTCACCATAAAGTAGCCGAGTAACAGAATTATACCTTACTACAGTAAAACCTGTATATAATGGTTTTCCTAGGGACGCCGAAATTTGACCACTATAGACAGGGACCACTGTATAAGTATATAGTGGTCAAAAGTCACTATATAAACATACATATACAGGCATACGAGCAGGAATCCAGCAGTTTGAATTGCATATGTTATTGACAACCAGCAATTTTACACTTTTTTAAAAATAATCACTAATTTACTTCTAATTGAGACTTCGAATTTTCACCTTGCCAAGGGAATCTTGAAGAATACTGCAATGATCTTCAAAGCACCTTGCCTTTTAGGCATTTTCCATAGAGAAATTGGGTAAAAATATTTGTCGATCTATTTATTCGACGAAGTTTCGTTTCGAATTACCTCAGGATGATTAAATCATCTGAGATCTTTTAAAGCTAATAATAATTTTTTTAAATGATTAAAAGTAACCACTAATTAATTGAAATACTTCAAAGGACTAATAATATAGCCAATAAACCATCGTTTGATTTAGTACAAATACATGCAATATTAAACGGCTGGAGATAAAAACGCCCCAAAATGCCTTTAATTGCACTAAACTCAAACAGCTGTGTCATTGGTTCGGGTTTGCGCGAGTTGTATCCCTTCGTTCTGACTGGTTGACCACTATATACAGGTGCTTTAAGCTGTATTTTGAACTGAAGGGGCATGCTCATTAGACCACTATGAACAGGTTACCACTATATAGAAAACCATTATATAGAGGGAATTCCCTATGATAAAGGATAGGAGATGGGACCGGGAAGCCAAATTTGACCACTATTGACAGGAAACCACTATATGAACGGCCATTATATACAGGTTTTACTGTAGTAAAAGCCCTGTGCTTCACAGGGGCAATTACTTGAGATTTGTGATAGCACACAAAACAGGAAATTGCTATAGATCCCGTATCAAGGCATGTCGAGAAGGCTTAATGCTAATTGCCCAATTCGCCGGGCAAAGTAATCTCATATAAGACATGTGAACTATTAATTGTAAGACTAACAATTCGTTTCATATAGCTAGTTGACATTACATAATCAAAAAATTATATTACAACACCCCGGCTCACCGATGTTCTCTCCCAAACTCAATATTTGGCTATATACGTAGAATTTAACTTGATTAATTTAATACCAATATGCCATTGTTATTAAATCTTGCTGTTGCAGCACTATGGTGCGTCGCCCCTTAGTGGATCAGCACGTTGTGTTGATCAAATATGATTTTTTATAATTTTTTTATAATTTGTATATAGCTCGATTGCACAGTAATAATGTAGCTGTAGTCTCCGACACTACGCACTAATTATTTAAAATAGGAAAAGTAAAAGGAATTCATATTAGCGCAACACTTTTCACATGCTATAGTCACTCAAATTCATGGTTCCTAAAAATCAATCTTTATTGCCTAATGATATTTTTAGGTGATATAAAGATCAAATGTATGAATGTTAAGGGTTGTAATTAAAAAATAGTGAGCAAATAGCTTCAGCAATACAGTTTGAGAATTTAACTGACGTAAATATAAAAAGTGTTACAATACGTACTTTGAATTCCATTTGGTTTTTCATAATAGGAATCCCACATATATGTGTACAAAATTCAGTCACTAAAATTCTCCTCTCCTCAAATTCTTCAGTGCTGTAACCGAACGTAGTTTTTCTGATAACCAAATTTAATTTAATCCACATTTGATTTATGTCTAATGTTTATAATAAATATGATTAATGCTTTTAAGCGCTAATCTAAAATAAATTACTTTTTATTGTGCGTTATATTGAGCTTCCAGTAGACAGCAAGCCGTTGTAGAGCTACTTTTGGGATCGGGATACACCCGGGAATTGGGTTCGAGATCGGGAACGGGTTCGAGTTCGGGTGTCTAATTAATGTTCCCAAATACTTTGGGACCAGGTTCAGGAGCATGCTCAGCAGACCCGGGATTTCAGGATCGGGACCGGGTTCAAGCTTGATGCAGGTATTTGTGTTCCCGTCGGGAACCGGGAACATCTTCGTTCCCACACCCGTTACACGCTTCACGTTCCCGGGAACCACGTAACCATCTAGCGGAGAAAAAAATACAAAGCATGCACGGATTCCTTCGTTAAAGTGTTGAGATAATAATTTTACGAGAGCGACTTGTGCCGTTTCGCATATTGTCAGTTGGGATCGCATGTCGCATAGTAGTGATTTCCGCCTACTCTAACTTGCAAGATGAAAGTCATTGCAAAACTCATAGTGGGAATCGTTTAAGCAGTCTTCCTGCATCTTTTTCGGCAACGCAGACCAGACGTTTAGTTTGATGACAATTTTTACTAGTTTCTAAATCTATTGAATCATGGTGCGCACGCATAAGTATTGCTAAATCAATAAAAATGTGAAGAAAAAAACTGATTTACACCAACTGCGCTGGTCCCGGGAACGAGTCCGGGTTCAAGGGATTCGGGATGGGGATAGGGAGCAAATTTTATCTGATTTCGGGTTCGGGACCGGGATCGGGTTTGAGATCAACGGTTCAAGCATATTTAATATCTGGGTTTTTGTGCACCCGATCCCAGTATTTCGGGAACGGGTTCGGGTGTGAGTCCGAAAATATTGATGACCCGATTTTCGGGATCGGGTTCGGGAATGGGATCAAACTTTTCGTTCCCACAAGTAGCTCTAAGCCGTTGGTATATAGCTGAGAAGAATAGCGAGCTGAACCTCTGTCGCAGAGGAGAGCTTTTTCAGCTCGCTCAGCTCGCTGTGCTTCTCTTCTCGGATTGCTTGCTTGCTGTATATATACCACCGGCTTGCTTGGCTATATAGTGAAAGAGTATACTACATATCGGCTTGCTATATAGTGAAATGAGCGTGAGTGCGCCAAACTTTAAATTAACACACAAAGTGGCCAGTAATATATAGAGACTAGTAGCATTGATGGGCACCCTCACGAGGTATGAGTTCTTCCCTCGCCCTCGGCCCCAATTTTTGAGGGATGAGAGCGAGTTCCCATCATAAAAGAAGGCCCTCAGCAAGTGAGGGCGAGGCATAGCAAAATGTACGTACTAAAACGAGGGCGAGGGTGAGTACTAAAAGCTAGCCCTCACGAAGTTCGAACAGCAGTATTAAATCCCGCGAGATAATTCTCACATTTCCTCTTTGCTGTACCTTTTTCCATAAACGAGTCTGAAGAATTAGTTCAAGATCTTAAGAATTAGCTAAAGTTAAGAAGAATTAGCTAAAGTTAAGAAGAATTAGCTAAAGTTAAGAAGAATTAGCTAAAGTTAAGAAGAATTAGCTAAAGTTAAGAAGAATTAGCTAAAGTTAAGAAGAATTAAGTGAATGTTTGAAGGTCTTAACTGGGTGATACTGAACTAAGGGACTGGAATGGATGGGATAACTATTTGAAGCGACGAAACCAAATGCAATACATTTTTCAAGGGACAAATAATTGACTGGGTAACTTTTTGACGAGACGGGACAACTATTTGACAACGGTTTGACGAGGCGGGACAAATAATTCACTGCACAACTTTTCCACGGATCAGGACAAGGTTTCACGTGATGGGACTTTTCGCACTTCTCACGCCATTGGTGGGTAATTAGTTAATTAGTGGGTAACTATAGTTCTCACCTCACGAGGTTAGCAGTTAAGTCTATTGCACTCGCCATGGCCTAAACCTTAAAGATAAGCGACGCTTCTACTCGCCCTCAGACTCGAGGGGCGAGAGTGAGTGCTTGTTGTTAAGAGTAGACCGTCACGGGTCCGCGATAGCTAGATTGCAATGCACTTGCAGTTAGGCCGTACTTATGGACTCATGAGGCCGAGGGAGAGTCCTTATGATTTAGATTAGGCCCTCACGAGTCTGAGTGCGAGTAACGCGAAGTAACGTGAGGGTTACGGGTGAGAGCGAGTGCGACAAGATTTTTTTACATACCTCGTGAGGTGAGGGCGAGGGATTAACAAACGCCCATCTATGACTAGTAGCAGCCCTGTGCTTCAATGATGTTCGCTGGGGATACCGTCTCTCAGGACGGACGGCAAAAATCGGGACGGGATAGGGACTTTGAGACGGATTCGGTTCTAAAAATTAAGAGAGGAGAGGGACTGAGACGGGATCGAGACGTTGGCCATAAAATACAATAATAATAAGGACGAATACTTGGGACGTTTCGATCTAATCCAGTCACCGTCACTCTCACTATTTACTATCTCGTAGCATCTATCTATCTCGTATATGTAGCAATGCATATAACAATGGCAGGAATGATTGTCACGTGAGATGGAGAGAGGGATAGGGATAGGGATAGGATAGGGATACGGACGGGACGGGGACGTTCATTAACGACGTTAGCGCCGACTGACCGTGACTGAGACTAGATCGTCTGGTGTTCAGGACGGATTGGAGGGACGTAAGGATTTGTGACTGAGTGTTACCAGGGATATGGACGTAAGTAGTAGGGATTTTCCCATCATTGCTGTGCTTCACAGGAACAATTACTTGGAGAGGTGGTAGTGTGAGCGTAGAGGCTTAACCGCTTACAAATCAAGCATCAAGCCCAGTCGTGGAGACTTACTGTGGAATCACATAGGAATGGACCCTAGCCAATTAGCCATCCAGGTGTGCTGGCACGCCTCCCCTGCCCTCATTGGCTCGCTATTCCGGAATGAATGTTTTGTATTATACAGCGCGAATTTGACGGCACTATGTACGCACCATGTAAATTAGACGACCGATCGTTTACATTGGCTTTAACATTTAAGTGATTTAATTTAATATAATTTTAAAATGAGTACGGCAAACAAATTGCAACTAACAGTAAGTGAGCCACTTTGTGACAAAAAGTAACATGTTAATCGCACTACAGAAACTAGGATTTTATTGTGTGTACTACTAAAATTAGTTTAGTCCTCAAAAATCTTAAAATCTTAAATAATTCTCCCGGTAGGACTTAATTGATCGAAGATATTGCTCCCTATGAAGAAAGATATCCTGTTGTTCCTAACAGGCTTTTTATTCATTCTTGTGAATAAAATTTTTGCCTTAAAAGTGTAATGTTACTCTCCTTTTTTCGGCGACCGTAAATGTATCACATTCAATTTGTTTATTAATTGGTCTCGGCACTTTTGGATCAGCATTTTCTTTTTCATGATCACATTTTCGTGGCAGTACCAAAAATCAAAAATCTCTGGAATTTTTTAGACGGTTTGTTCCAGTAGACACTATTTGGTTTCGCAAGTCCTACCGGGAGAATTATTTAAGATTTTTGAGGACTGAACTAATTTTAGTAGTACACACAATAAAATCCTAGTTTCTGTAGTGCGATTAACATATTACTTTTTGTCGCAAAGTGGCTCACTTACTGTTAGTTGCAATTTGTTTGCCGTACCCATTTTAAAATTATATTAAATTAAATCACTTAAATGTTAAAGCCAATGTAAACGATCGGTCGTCTAATTTACATGGTACGTACATAGTGCCGTCAAATTCGCGCTGTATAATACAAAACATTCATTCCGGAATAACGAGCCAATGAGGGTCGGGGAGGCGTGCCAGCACACCTGGATGGCTAATTGGCTAGGGCCCATTTCTATGTGATTCCACAGTACTCTATGCCTAAATCTGGCGCGCTGATCTTCAGAGTAGAGCGCGAAATTTTTATAGCCACAAACTCCATCCCTAGGCCATTAATTTATAAGGATTTTTATGCAATCCCACCAGTAGTATAAAGTTTAGATCATTTTTTCCTCCGAAGCCCTCAGGGCATTTTACCCGGGTATTATGGTCATGTGCGGGTTCCGGGGAGGCGGGGCTTAAGTTCGGAGAACGGGGGAATATCGTTCGGGTGTGTTCGGGTTTCTGTTGATTATTTTTGGGTATTTGATCGGGATTGGTATCACGTGTTTATCGATTGTTGCCGGGTTCATCTAATAAATACTGCTGTTTATAATATATTCAACAATGTCAATCAGAGAAAGTTATTTAAATCAGAGATTGAACGGTTCGTTTTCGGGGATTGGATCATTTTTGAAAAGTCGACCTGAATGGGCGGATAAACGGGCTATTGAAAAAGAATTATTACAACTTGATTCTTATGCTTTACATCGACCTGTTCGTCATAAGTTTAAGAGACGAAAGATAATGGTCAATTTTATTAATCAAACCTGGTCAGCGGATTTAAAGGATATTGCGAATATTGCTCCTTGGAACAATTGTAATACGTTTATATTGATTGTTGTTGACAGTTTTAGCAAAAAGGCTTATGCAAGGATGATAAAGTCTAAGAATAACGAATCAATGATAAAGGCTTTTAGTTCCATTATGAAGGAGGCAAAGGCTAAGCCTATGTATTTATTTACTGATCAAGGGCGGGAATTTACGTCGAAATATTTTCGCAAATTTCTGAAGGAAAATGGTATTAAACCATATCATGTGTATAGTCATATAAAGGCAGCGATGGCTGAAAGAATAATTCGATCGCTGTTTGGAAAACTACAGCGCTATATGACTCAACATAAATCATCGAATATTTACAACGTCCTGCAAGATTTTGTGAGCGTTTATAATAATACTTTTCATAGAACCATAGGGATGGCTCCAAATGCGGTTACAATTCGAGATCAATACGACATTTGGGCGCGAATGTATGGAAAATATTTGAAAGAAAAATCGGATCCGTCGAGACGACCGCCAAAATTCAAAGTCAACGATTTGGTTAGAATTTCCCGCGCAAAACTTTTGTTTGAAAAAGGTAAGATATTATGTAATAATAATAATAATAAAATGCTGTGGAAGTCTCATTGTATAGTCGAGTGTCCTTGTTTACGTAGGCTATAGTGAGTCATGGTCTCGTGAGGTCTTTCGCATTGCAAAGGTTCAAGATACGTATCCATGCACGTATTTGTTGGAGGATTTGGGAGAACCTCCTGAAGACATTACTGGCCAATTCTATTCAGAAGAGTTGGAGCTCGCAAAAATAGAGGACAGCAAGGAAGAACCTCAACCTCCATCTAGTGAGCAAGGAAGTGTTGAAGAATATCATAAACCAGAAAACAAATAGTAACAGCGGTAACAGCCCAGGAGCAGTAGAATTCAACATGTCAATGCATACCGAATTCAAGTTGACTAGTGACCGCGGCAACTCAACCGCCGCCTTGAGAAATTTCTACGCGGTCGTAACGAACAAATCTAATCCAGATGGCGTTGGTTTAGTTGGTAACATTGTAAATGGTTTATCTCGTCCAATAATATTAGAACGTGGTATGTACGACGTAGGCATTATGAAATTGAGATATACTCCTCAACCTAAAGTCCAGGTCGTGCGAAAAACAAAGCTTGTGAAGAAAGTGGTGCGTCCTCGAGTAACTCGTCGTGCAATACAAGCAGATACCGATATTCCGTCTGGGCCTATGTTTCCAGGCTATCTACCGCCTGCTGTTAGTGCGTTAAAATATAAAAACACCGATGCCAGTTTCCCACAGTTTATAAGTCGTGTTAATGAATCATTAACGGCAAGCAATATGAAAGCATTTTTTGCATTACGACCATTACCCGACAATAAATTCTTGGTGACAGCCGTTCAAACCTTTGATGCGCCGGATGAAGTGTTGGAAATATCTGCAAATCTAGCTGCTCTCCTTGGTTTTAAGCGGAAACATTTTTTACGCGGAAGATACTCTGCCGAAGACATTGTTTCCGAGGATTTTTATAAGAAGCTGCCAGCTCAAACACAATTTACCATTTCCAGAGTGAAGCATAACTATAAAGGAAACTTGGTTATAATTGATCAACAGTTCCAAGGAATGTCCGTATTCTACAAGCATCAAGAAACAAATTTTAAACGTTTCTTTACCGCGTTGTCAGCTCGACTACTTGACCCGGGCCTCACTGTCAATTTTGAATTTGATTCTAAAAACATATGCACTATTAGTGTTGCAAAAAAGGGTGGGAATAAATCTGACTACATCACATTGCCTGAACCAATTGTAAGAAGCCTGGGATTTAACCGGGAAAAATTTGAAATTGGAAAGGAAGTAGCATTAGCAGCTTTCAACGAGGTGGAATTTAAGCGCATAAATTCAGGCGATCCCTTATATTTTCGTCTTGGCTACACGAATATTCTATTCTTGCCTATGAAGGAACCTGCAACTACAAAGGTATCAGACGTCTTACAGGAATTAAACAACACATTTCAGAATGAAAAGTTTCCAGAATTTGACATTAAATTTCAATACGGAAATGGCGACATGTTTGTGAACGATATACCCCGGAACTTTTCCATTGATCTTCCTGCACCAATAAAACGATACTTTGAAATACCTATTGAAACTCGCTTTGAGAATGGTACGCGTGTTCAAGTGGGCTATGAAATTGTTGTTCAAGAAGAAATTCTTCGCGAAATTGAGGAGGGCGAAGATGAAATTGTCCCCGTGGATTCAAACACAAAACGGTTATTGATTTTATTAAATTGTGTAGAAAATCAATACTTTAACAACCAGTATGTGCCAGTGATTGCCGAGCTTGGAATAAGTAAGGAACTAAACGTTGAAGTAGAAAAGGAATTTTACCCAGTCACATACGTCCCGCTCAACTGCGAACAAGTTTCGATTTTACGTGTCGATTTTGTCGACGAGTATTTTCAACCTTGGGATTTGAGCAAATCTGAAACCAGCGTGCTTTTGCATTTCAAACCACGTTTCTAAAATCAATATCAATTTGGACATGCGCCAAGTAGAGTGTAACGATAACGCCTGCTTCCTGGAACCTAAATTAAATCAGTTGCAATTCGGAAGTGGGTCTGAGGAGGGATCATTAATGGCAGGTGGTAGCGCAGGTCTTGGATCAGAAGGATCGTCGTATTTGATTCCACTGAAGGCGGGACAGAGTGAGGGTGGGACAAAGAGGAAACGTCGCCAATCACAGTCTGGTGGAGGCAATCGTCGCCGCCGTCAACGCAGAAGCACAAACAATTCAGTGCAAAAACGAAACAGTCGTGCTGGAGGAAAAGGACGGAAGAGACGGTCACAAGGTCCTCTCAAAAAAATACAAGTGGGGTCTGGTCGTCGCAGGCAATCACGAGTGGTTAAAAGAAAGTGTGTCAGAAGAAATTAATTCCAGATGGACGTCAATTCAGTATTCCAGGAACCTCCTACGGTCTTCGAGGGTTCCACCCAATCCTTGCGCTCCGAGTTAAACTTGTTTCATCTTCCCCCAACAGATGTCAGCATTCAGCAAAGCTCGGAGTACATTCCGTGTTTTCCGTTGGTTTCCACCAAGGAATCATACAACCCCATTGAATTCTACATCATGTCTGATTCAAGTGGATACATGGACCCATCGGATAGCTTTCTTGCATTAACATGCAGGATCGTTCGTGCCGATGGCAAGAACTGTGACGAGACTGACATCTGTTGTCCCAGTTCGAATTTTTTCCATACAATGTTCAGCAATTTATTTAAACGGAACTTTAATTTCAGACAGCAATAATTATTACCCAACAATGTCTTACATTCAACGATTTCTCTCTTCTAGTAACATTGAAAAAACGAATCGATTGATGAATGAATTCTGGTATCCAAACAACAAGAAGGGAGATTTTAATGTAACAGACGCGGGATTCAAGGAACGCTATGAAAAGACGAAAAACTCGCAACAATTTACCATGCTGGGGAGTTTAAATTGCAACATTTTCAACCAGCGACGGTATTTGCCTTCTGGAAGCGAGCTCCGTATAGTTCTGCGCAGAAGCCCGCCTGAAATTTGTTTAAACTCGAGCGTTGACAAACTACCAGCCATTTCGGGTGTGCCATACCGCTATGACATTAACGAAGCCGTATTTTATGTTTCGAAAAAGGTTGTGTCAAGACAAATTATTGACATACACCGTCGCGAATTGGCTTTGGGAAAGACGTTCAAGTATCCCGTAGTGAACGCTGATTTAAAAACATTCAACGTCGCCCAAGGCCTGTCCCAAATTACCACCGAGGGCATTTTATTGGGTAGAATTCCTAAAATATTAGTTGTAGGCATTGTATCAGCCGATGCGTTTATGGGATCTATCAAAAAGGACGCCTTCAATTTTGTGGACAAAAATTTATCGGAAATATCGATTTCGTGGAACGGTGAATCCATTCAACATCGAGCGATTCCATTAAGTTTCAAAACAGCTAATGGATCTGGTGCTGATAACTATTTACTAGCCTTGCGATCTTTGCAGAATACGTCAGCAACTGAAATCCTTGGTAATGGCGTAAATCGGGATAACTACAAAGAGGGTAATTATTTTAAACTGTGCTCAATAATGTCGTTTAGTAATATCATTTAACGCGGAGTAATTCTAACGTATTTATTAACAAATACTCAGGAAACGTCCTTGTTGCTGTTGACTTACTACCGAATCAAAACGACGCGCTCTCGGTTAACCGCCGGGGAAACATTAAAATAACGTTGAAGTTTAGATCTCCGTTGGACGAGGCTGTTCAAGTTATCGTTTACAGTCATTACCAAAACGTTTTGGAAATAGACAACAACCGTCAGGTTATATTGGATTATTAGGATGGACACAAGATCTATTCAACACATGCTTAATGCTATATTTAACTGGTATCACATCAAGATACCCTTTCATGTACTTGCAGCAGACGAATTTAACAATGTTTTCAAAGAAATAAACGCTCCTGCGATTTTTATTGTCAATACGGATGTTATTTCAAGACCCGGAAAACATTGGATATGCATGTATAAAATAAGCTATAAACAATTTGAAGTATTTGATAGTTTTGGTAAAGATATTTCTCAATATCGTAATATACACATACCACGGAATTTTATTATCAGAGAGAATTGTAAAATCTTACAGAATGTGCGGTCAGAAATGTGTGGACAGTTTTGTGTAATGTTTGCTTACAGTAGGACCATAGGAATACCTTATAAAATATTCATATCTCAATTTAAATCTAATACATTGTATAATGATAAAATAGTATCTTTGTTTACATACAAGATATTGAGTAGTGTAAAATAATGTTGGTCAATAAATGAATGTGTGTGTAATTGTGTAAGTCGTTATTGTGTAAAAGTTAAATAAAGATTCGGCCCTGTACATACACAAGAACAGTTTCTCATTTCTACTCATTGTGAAAACAACGTCATGGAAATTGGAACTGAAGAAAATAATTTAATTAACTATTCCTTCCCCCACCCCAGTACAATATCGATTGCAGGCAGCACACAGGGTGGTAAAACGTATAAGACGCTTGAAATAATACGCAGGCGCTTTGAACTATTTGAAAAGAGATTAGAAAAGGTCATCTACGTCTATAGCGATTTTCAGAAAGAGTTTTATAAATTAAAGGAAGAAGATAAAAATATAATATTTACAAATAATCTCCTCGATATTGAAAAGTTGACTAGTGATCCTTGTTTAATTGTTATCGACGACCAGCAGGATACGTTTTCAAAGAAGGAAAACTTGGAACTTGTGACTCGCTATTTTATAAAACATTCACATCACCGAGGAGCGAGTATAATATTAATTCTTCAAAATCCATTTGTGAAAGGGTTAAGAGAGATAAATTTAAATACGCAGATATTACTGTTGTTCGATAATCCCAGAGACCGCAGTGTAATCACTAATATCGCCAAACAAGTTTGCGCAGGTCAGACCAACTTTTTGACTTCAGCCTATATTAAGGCCGTGTCAAGTCGACAGTATGGCTACCTACTTTTAGACATGCACCCCAAAAACAAGTCATTTCCTTATTGGGTTAGAAATTCAGTTTTTCCGGACAACAATGGTGAAGTCTACGCTCCCCAATAAAAATGGTGTTGAATAATTCATTTGAAGAAAACTGTCAGTTCCTATTTCAAATTGCAACAGTCAAATCAAAGCTGAATGCTAGGAAACTAGTCCAAAATGCATCAGATTCGCAAATACGTGCACTACTAGAAATTATACACAATTTTAATCTATTTTGCAAAACGGAAACAACCCAAGTTTGTAAATTCGCTAGGAAAGTTAAAATATATTCCAATGATAAAAACGCCGCAAAGCGGTTTCTTTTGAGAAATCCCAATCTAGTCAAAACCATATTAGCAAGCGTATTTCTAAAAGTGTTTATTGGTGAAATAATTCTATCGTATACAGAGTAATGGCTAAAGTAATGCGAGTTATTTCGCCTGCTCTTTATGAAGAGCTTATGAAGCTATATAAAAGCGAAATAAATAAACCAATCGAACAAAATAAACCCGCATCAGCGGTAGAAAACCCCAGTGAAAATCCCCATCCTATTTCTTCAATTAAGCATATTGAAACCAGTCTTCCCGCCGCTGCAACAAATAATTCAAGTGAAAAGGTTTCTTCGAACCTCCCCTTTCTCCAGGGGGATTTAACGCAAAAACCAAAGAAACCAAAATTTATTAAATTATGCTGTTGTCAAAATATTGGAAGTTCCACGTGTCAAAAACTTAAAGCACCAAAGTGGAAAACACTGGATGATGCAAGTAAGGATATTCCTATGGAATACGTGAAAGATTCTCAGCATGTGAATGCTGAAACAAATTCAACTTCTAATATTACGACAGCAAGCGACATCTCTGAGAGAGAAAAACCTGGGGAAGATGTTGATGCTGTTGGGGATAATAATATTAATGACCGTAAGAGTTCGCTGAGGCCTAGAAAAAATCAACGAGGCTACGGTGGAAAACGAAAAGCGAAAAGCATTAGAAAGTGTAACACGTTAAAAAAATACGTACATAAGAACACTCGGAGGAATCGAAAAAATTAGTTTCCGCTTTGGAAGCGTTCAGTCAACATGGGTTCGCGAGTTATTATTCTGGCTCTCTATTTATTTTTATTAAACGGCATTACTTCTTCAGATTCAAGTTTGGACGCGGTTAAAGCACCAGCTAGTAGCACCAGCGATGGTAGAAATGAGAAGTACAAATGTAGTCATCATCGAGTTTGTTCACCTCTCGCTCAAGATGTGGCGCTGAATGACGGGGCGACGTCGACCGAACGGTTGTTAATTCACCTTCACGCTGTTCTCAAGCATCTATTGCAGGACGCGCGTAAATACAAGAACGGGAGCACAAGTGTGCCCACAGAGGGAGATAATGTGACCACGCATGAGAACTCTGCGGGTAAGATTATTTTTCCTGAACTCGATCAAGTCCCCTCCCCACTTTTTCCTCCAAGCAACATTCATTTTAACTGTGTAACTTGTCGTGCTTACAGCTACCTACACTTCGGTGATACTTTTGTGTGTGCTTGTCTCCATCAAGATATACAAATTTACGTCAAAGCTGGTTAGTGAGTGGAAAGCTAGGAACAACAATAATTAAAACCATGGAAGGAGCAAACCAAGAAAACATAAACGAGCCAATTGCTGGACCGTCCCAATCAAATAGAAATGAGGACAACGGAGTAGTGTTCAATACAAATTTAGCATATGAGACGACCCAAAGACCGGATCCTATTACATCTGGATTTTTAAGATCGGTATGTAATTTTTATTGTCTAAAAAGTATTATTGTGCGGTTGAGTACCGATATTTATTTTCCTAAACCGTTTCGAAAAACTATTCATTTCGCGTGAAAAACACGATCGGTTTATTTATATTGTTGTTTTTATCGAAGCGTAGATCTAAACGTTATCAAGCCACGATTTTTTTGTTTTTATTTCAGGAACTTTATTGTTCCATGCCTGACTGTATTTTTCGATGTCGGACACATATCCAATACGCCTGCCATCTCGAAGAAAATCATTTGTGTGAGCATTGTGGGAAATATTGTTCCTGGAAGAGGGCTCACACCTGCCCATCTGTCGGAGATCGACTCGGTCATGTCGATGCAAACTATCCTCTAGACTTGACAGACTTTGCAGAACTAAGTCGCAGTCACCTTGGAGTAATAGTTCATTATGCTTACCGTCATCCCATAAACACGCGGGACATTGAAACGGCTTTTAAAGAAACATATCCAGCTTTGGACAAGTTACTAACTGAACTTCTTGTTATCCACGGAAATATGCGTGTGGAGCTGAGCACATCAGTCCTAATGGAAAAGGATATTACACTAGGCGATGATGGGGAGTTGTCCACAAAATCGGCTATGATTTACTTCAAGTCCGGAAATCATGACTTATTTGATTCGACCGGTATTGAAACTTTAGTGTGGCGGGGAGCTGGGGAAGTTGTGGATAAACTAGAAACTTTTGTTCAGAATGGGAGCGGTTGGAGAGTAGCTAGTATTGACCACTTGGAAGTAAAGGTTGGTGAACTTAGACTTTTTCAAAATGCTCGCGTTCGGGGTTATTTACCAATTCCGTTTAAAAGAAACCCGATGGGTTGTGTTAACTTTAAAAACTTTGATAATGATTGCTTCAAGTATTGTGTAACAGCATCCATGTTTTGGAAACAGAAAATTAAAGAAAATGAATTAGAGCGTAAGGGCGATAAAAATCTTAAAAATCATGACACGTGGAGAAAATATATGAGTAAAATTGATTTTTCAAACATTCCCCAAGGATTTGTCAATCCCTACGAAGACCTTCCAAAATTTGAAGAAAACAATAACGTTTCAGTTACCGTATTTACACACAAGGATGAAAACGTAATACTTATGAGAGCCAGCAAACAGAAATTCGAGATTAAAATTAACTTGTTTTTAATTCACAAAAAAGAAAATAATTCATCACGCGAAGAATCATCCGACTTGTTTCATTACGTACTAATTGTTAATTTGGAAAGATTTCTCAGAGAGGCGGGTGAGCTATGTCACTTGTATTGTGACAAATGCTTCCGTAAATTTAAAACTAAGCGGAAACAAGTGAATCACGCGTCCAGATGTACATATAATATTGATCCAGGCGAAGAAAACGCTGCTAACAAAATCGAATACGTGTTTCCAGCTGAGGATGAGGCATTGGAATTCAAGAGACTTGAAATGCTACACCCCTTTCCGTACTTTGCAACTTTCGATTTTGAATGCTATGGCAAACCTTTGGTGGGAGACGGGCCAGAAAATCAATCGGAGAATGAGCAGCTGGAAGTTGGCGGGAAGAGAAAAAAAGTCTCTGCAACCGTCAAAAGGTACGAGTTTATTCCAGCAAGTTACTCTCTTGTAGTAGTACATAACACCAACAACCGCGGGGAGCTGGTGACGACAGAATATTATTGTGGAGAGAATCCCGTCCAACACTTTTTTTCCCGCGCGTTCTACTGGGGGAAAACCTTGCTAGAACGCATACGGAATACAAATAACATGATCGATCCTACAGATGAAGAAAAATCATTACACCGGGCTGCAACGCATTGTCAGCATTGCAAGCGTGAATTCACTTCTTCAACACAGCAAGGGTTCTCTGAGCATCAACTTGCATTTGACTTGTTCTCCGAAGACGGGAAATTGCTTTACGAATCGCCCAGTGAAGACAGCGAAATTGAAGAAATTGACTCAACCAAGAAAGAACCCAAAAAAGATGAAAGCTATATCCGACCAGTCATAAAATGTTATAATCACAATCATGATACAGGTTTATATGTCTCTTCAATTTGTCAGTCTTGCAATCTTAAAATAAGGTACAAATTTGAATTTCCATTAATAGCGCATGGAGGGAGCAATTTTGATTTTCACCTTCTCTTGAAGCACGCCGACAATACATTTTTTAATTATGAAAATATACATGTAATTGCAAAAACAGGAGAGAAATTTGTCCAGATGACCATTGAAGGTAGAGATATGTACATACCAAAGTTGCATACTAATTATGGAGGTTCCAAATATAATAAGAGCAAGCTGACATGTGGTAATAGAAAGGTTAAACTAAGATTTTTAGATTCATGTCAGTTTCAACCGAGCTCACTAGCCCAGCTTGTGAATAAACTTCAATTGGAAAATTCTCCCCATTTTTCCCTGCTTCGACAAGTTGCTGAACGTTATTTATTTCCCACAGGAATCCTTGCCAGACCAAAACTTGACGAATACAATGATTTAGCCTGGCAGGACTTACTTCTTGCCAAGATTCCGTTCCCATACAGTTATCTCTCCTCACAAGAAAAATTAAATCCAGGTGTTCCAATTCCGAGACGAGAAGAGTTTTACAACGAGCTCACGCATGAACCATGCACGGACTCGCAATGGTCAATGATAAATAAAATATGCAAAGTATTTCAGATTCAGGATTTTAATACTTATGCACAATTGTACTGTGTGTTGGATTCTGTTCATTTGAGTATTTGTTGGCTGAATTTTGTTCTCAATGGTATGAAATTGTACGGTTTAGACCCCACGTATTGTTGTACATGCTCCAGCTATAGTTGGCAATGCTGGCTGTACTCTTCTGGCGAGAGTATAGAATATATTAGAGATAAAAATATGTACGATATGATAAAGTTAGGTATAAAAGGAGGACAGTCCTTTGCGACCCGAAAGATTACCAGAGCAAACACGCCCAGAAGTGCTTTCGGATACAATTCCGAGAAGCCCCCAAAAGTCGTAATTTATTTCGATATTGTAAGTTTGTATTCACATGCAATGCAATCTTTTAAATATCCTCATTCTGAATACAAATGGGAGACTTTGGACACTCTCAATGGTATAAATTGGTTAGACGAACAGCTACTCAGCCAGGTCAATTCCAAAGGCTACATTGTAAAAGTTGACTTAGAATACCCTGAGAGTATTCAGAATGAGACAGCTTCTCTCCCCCTGTGCCCAGAAAAGCGATGTGTGAAACTCGAGTGGTTGTCAGAGCAACAGCGCGAGACCCTCTCCAGTCTTGGAAGGGTGAGTGCAAACTCTTTCCTCAACATTCCCAAGTTGTTACTTCATTGCTATCCACGACTCGAATATGTAGTACATTACAGAACACTTGCTTTTTATTTGGCAAAAGGAATGAAATTAGTAAAAATCCATTCAGGGTTTTCATTTACCGAGAAGGCTTACCTACGTAAGTTCATACAGGATAATATTGAAAGACGCAGAATAGCTAAAACTGAATCAGAAAGGTCTGATCTCAAGCTGATAAATAATGGAACGTATGGTATGTCTCTCAGAAATAATGAGAACCTCTTTACAGTCAAATTTTGCAGGTCAGCAGCCAAGGCTCGAGCTTACCTTGCCGATCCCGAATGTGTAGATTTTTCCATTTTAAACAAAAACGTCAGCATTGTGAAGTTCAAACCTAAATCAGTAACGCTTTCAACTCTTATTCAGTGTGGAATGTCTGTTTTAGATTTAGCCAAATTAATTTTCTATTCTGGTTATTATGACAACTTAGTCAGTATTTTTAATGATCGTATATCAGTAAATTATTCAGACACTGATAGTGTTATATGTGAAATTCTGGGCGAGGAAAAACTAATTTGGAGCGAGCTGGTTGAAAATAGACATTTTTTCGATTTTAGTAAAATACCAAACAAACATGAAATATTTAAATTGCATCAACATATACCCAATCTAAGAGATGATAATAAAAATGAGTCGGGAAAGTTTAAAATCGAATCGCTGGACGTGTCTGAGGTTATCAGTCTCAAGAGCAAACAGTACAGTTTGCTCTTCCACGATCAAAGTATCGATATGAAAAATAAAGGCGTGCCAGCATATGCTCTTAAACATTTTTGCGCTCATGAAACATATAAAGACGTAGTGGAAAAAAATATTGTAAAAAAACTTAATGTAAATTTAATTCGTTCTACTAATCATACATTAAATATTGTATGCATGAATAAGGTAGGAATGCATGCACTGGATATGTATCGCTGCTATCCAGATAACGAAGATTGCAATTATTCATTACCATTTGGCCATTATAAATTACTGTCAAAATCAATACAATAATGAAATAAAATAAGTGCAAATATTGTGTAAAATACCAGTATTGTTTCTCACAAATTTATTACAGATTTCATCCAAAATCAATCATTCAAAAATCATCTTGCTTTGCAATTCCATCAAACGATTTTCCTCGTATTTTTGTAGTGTAGTGGCTGAGGAAAGGGAAGCAAGGGTGAGAATACGATCTGCAGCAACATATTCATCCAGCACACAAATGTCATTTGGACTTTTACAACGAGTCCACATTACATAATCCAAGCCAACACACAGTTGTGACTGGTCCAGAAAAATTGCAACCTTATTCAAATTTCTTCCTTGAGAGCGATGAGCTGTAACTGCATATCCAAGCTCCATACAGAACCTTTTACTGCATATTAGGGACCCAGTTGCATCATCCGTTTCAGAATCAGATTGTCGGAATATAGGGACACCCTTTCCTCTCTTGGTTTTGACAAACACATCTCCAGTATAATGTGGGAAATGAACCACCAGAAAATGTACATTTTTATCCAACCCTATACCTTCACTCTTACTATAATATACTATATCTTCAATACACCCTTCGGAACCATTACATAAACCAACGCGGGAGCAAATATTCCTCTGCAATATTATTTTTACTCCAATAGCTAGTTCCAGGGGACGTATTCCATTCTCAATGTGAACAATCTCCTCGGTCGCAAAACGTGCGTACAATTGGTCCCTATAAGTGCAATAATATTAACAGTTTCAACACACATTTAGAATTTATCTTTTGCACATGTAACTTACTGGTTGTAGTCCCACACAAGTCTCCTCAAAGGGAATATATGCAGAGCATCCCTGAATGTTTGTTTTTCTTCCTCGCTGAGTTTGTTCAACTGTCGGGAGCGAACAAATTCCAAATCTGATTGCACGCACTCACGTCTCTTTAATCTCCCCAAAAATTCCAAGAAACACTTCTGCTCGTCTCTATCTCCATGCTGACGGTACTGAGTGTCCAAAATTATTACCGTCTTAAAAGATTTGTATAATTTGTACACATCTCGTAGATGTGGGTTGTGCTTTGTAGACGATGGATAAAAAAGAGGGGAATCAGCGACTGCAAAATTTTGATAGACGTCCCCAAATAAAATGACGGACCTGCCAGCAAATGGTTTACCTGCATGAGCCGGATCAACTCTGCGGAGAATATCGTCAATTTTTTTTAGCATGTTTTGTCCAATAAGAGAAAACTCGTCAATTACAATAATTTTTACATTGGAAAGTTTCTGTTTCTGTTTCTCTGTTGCAGTCGATTTGGTTGTATTTTCCACAACGATATCATCTGTCACTTCCTGTTCAATAATATTGCTTGCACGCCTTTCTTGAAAAGTTGGAATACAAAATGCGGAATGAATTGTTTCTCCTCCAATTAGAAAGCTGGCACTGCCGGTTAAACTGGCAAGAATATAATCAAAGTCGGAACACTTTTGCTTCCTGATGTCAAAAAGATATTTTAAATGAGCTATCAATAACGATTTTCCTGTCCCTGCTATTCCTTGCGTTACACATTTGATTTGTGAATCAGTTTGCTCTTCAAAAGGTTTTTCGATATGTGATTTAATCAAATTTACGAGATACTTTTGTTTCTCACTTAAATCCTCAAAAGGAATTTTCGGATATCTTGGTTTGACTTGCAAACGTTTCCATTGTTTTACCCACTTTTGAAACACTTTGGTGTCCACCTCATTTCCCGAATACTCCATGGCTAAGCTTTAGATGCGACTAGGAGACGTTTCTTCAAACATCGCAAATACTCAAATCTATAGAGCGGGAAAATATTTTATTTTGGAGGGAAAAATATTTAGCAGCGTGCTTGGGAGCGCAGCTTTCTGATCGATAACCGCATTCTCGCTACATGATAAAAGCAAAGGAGCCTAGGTTTTCTTTCAGTCTTTTTTCTCTCTTGCAACCAACCACATTCATACAATTATACATTATACCCTAAGCAATCCCAAAAAAGCACATAGACCTACGTCTAGCTTACAAGTACCAAGTTTCTCAAATCACTTCATTTTAATACAATGGCAGGTTAGTTCAAATCGTTTTATTTCAAAGTTTTTTTTATACTTAGCTCGTTTGTGATTTAAATTTACAAGTTAATTCAATAAAATATTTTTAAACTATTAATCCATAGCTCGTGGAATTCGTTCTCGTGTAAAGTTGCAAAAATACGACCCCTATGCTCGGAATGCAAAGAAGCTGGCGTCACTGGACCTTTGCAGCAACTGGAGTTTCTTTGAGACGCCCGAGTGCATAATGGTCAGTAATTTTTAATTATCTGTTTGTTTACAGGCGGGGTTCATGCACGTTTGTTGTTCATCTGTGCCATTATGCTAAAATAAAAACAAAATTATTTTGTTTTCCCATACAGATTGATGACGACATCTCCGGTAGGATGGCTCACAATCCAGTACATCGCTGTGAATTTTTCTACCTGGGGAAACCTACCAATTCCGGCAAGCCGACTGTTGTAAAGTTTAGTCCCTATCAGGGATTAAAAATTGCAAGCTTTCTCAGCATGATACTGGACCAATACGCTGAGATGACTGAGAATAAAATTTCCAAGCATTTGGAGGAGATTCCGGTTATTCCTTTTCTCCGCGGGAAAGAAGATCGGACGTACTCCTCTAAAGACGAACATCGCCTGGAATTCTGGTCTCAACCCGATTTGGACTTGGGTAGCGTGAAAGCAAGCGTCTTGTTAAACAAGATAATTGGACTTCCTGAGGTTCTAATAAATACTCCAGTACCACTGGAGACGAGCGAGAAGTTAAAGGGGTAATTAAATAAATATTTTTAAAGTGTAATTTTAATACGTTTTACTTTAGAAATTCTTTAAAATATGAATCTGCAATTGATGATTGTTTCAGGAAAGGAAAATTTAAAATTTGACATTGATCGTGAACTTGTATCTTTTACATTAGGTGGCCAGGACCAGTGTTGGCGTTCTCCATGTCAGCTTGCGCCAATTTGGAGTCGTTTATAGTGGAGAATAGGAAGGATGGGGACGATTTCCACGTTGCAGTTCGCCCCAAGCCACCCTACATGAAAAAGGATGGATTCCTCCGTGAGGAAACTGAGAGTGCAACTTCGGCCAGTCTCAAGGAGTAATTCACTCTAATCACCGATCCGGGATATCATCAGTAAATTGCGGTAGTTATATACTAGTAATGTATGCATGAAAATACACTCCTGAAGCTTGTAGTTTTCTAAATGACATTTTAATACTAAACCGGATCGATTAAATGTTTTTAGTAAAATACATTTCCCGTTGTAATTTCAATGATTTACTGTGTTAAATAAAGAAATGTTTGTTTTGAAAATGCAATAATTATTCTATGCACTCACGTTTTTAATTTCCCAAAGCATCTTTTTTATTTCATACAAAATGTCAATATAAAATAATCATAATTATCAATATATTATTCTGCTCCACACTTTGAAAAATACTACATATAAAACTACATTTAAACCAAATGATTACATAGGATTGACAAACGTAAAATCAAAGTCTTCAAAGTTGTATTCAACGTCCTGAGCTTGCAGAGCTTCCAAGTCAAATGTCTCGATTGTCTGTTGAACAGAGCCAAGAATGTCAACGGAGGCGGTTCCCACAGTAGGATTATCATCGATAGGTATTGATAAAGTCGCTGGAGATTGAACTGGGATTTCTTCGTTGCATTCCAAATCTACATATCAGTACATACAAGCATCTGAACTATAGTTTACAATAAAAGCTATTGATAAGCATAGCGTTGCTGACAAAATTACTTTTAATATGTAAACCAGACTGAAGCTCATGTTCCCTTCCTTGCTCACATTGAAGCTGCTGCTGTCCTGCAACTTGCAACAATCCTCCATCAGTCAAGGGAAGACATTCAATTCTTGTTAACGGCACAGCTTCGCCTTCACAGAAATATTTGAATATAAATATTAGTTTTATTCTGATAGCTCGATTGATATTGAGCCAGCGAAGACAAGCCGTTCTTCGGACAACCGTGACAGTTTGGCTACGCTTAAATTGAGACCGCATGCGGTCTCAATTTAAGCGTAGCCAAACTGTCACGGTTGTCCGAAGAACGGCTTGCCTTCGCTGGGTATGTCAAACATACGAGGAATAATGGTTCATATAAGTATGCACTATGTAATGATAATCAGAACAATTGTCTTACCTTTTGAATTTATAAATTTGACCCGTTTCCCCGACTGAAGCTGAATTTCATTCTCCCCCCTTTGGAATTTTTCTGACTGACATTCTTCTAAGATTGCCATGATTTTTAATCGTTTTTCGTCCGTATCATCATGGGTGGATCGAATTGATTTACGTCTTGTTTTTTTAAGTACCGCTTGGTCTGAGGCTACACTTCGATCCTCGGAATATCTGCTGTCAATCAAATGCTGCCTGTTTGCACGAATATTCTCGGGAGCAGAATTAACCCCGGTATCACTACCACAGTCTTTGTTGTTCTTGCTCCCAACATCCTTGTTTTTAATAATTTTCATATCTGGAAATTCCCACGGTACGGATGTAAATGGAACAACCTTCCCCCTGATGCTCAGAAAAAGTAATTTAACTCCGTTCCTCAGCGACACCCTGTCGCCTTCTTGGAATTCTATCCCCAACTCTTCACTCATTTGTATAAACTTTTTGATCAACACGTGTTGATTCAAATCTGATTTTTTAGATTGACTGGATATCCAACCATCTTTATCCACTGGAGACTTTTGTCTTGAACAATGAGGTAACGGTTGCAATGCCATTTGCTCAGCCTGTTTTTTATAAAATATTCTGAATTGCGCAATCTAAAATCGTGTGTTAGTTCACTTTGGCTTGGGTTTAGCTACTGAAGCCACTTCAGTTTCAACGTTAACTTAAATAACAAAGGTATGAGAATATCTTCTTGGATCGGAAATGAAATGTACTCCGAATACTACAAAACCGTATTCTGTAAGTTAGTTCAATGAGTCGCAAATGAAAGACGGTCTTGAAGACATGGGGGGAGCATTGATTCCAGAACCTGAACAATGACTATGAAAAGGTGGAATAATAAACACAACGATGTTACCGAAAAAGATGTCATTCTAAAAAAGATCGGAAGTGTCAAGTGCCCATAAAAGTTGACTTTTGTAAATTTATTGAGTTTTATTTAAATGCAAACGACTGGAAAAACGTAAAACTAAATCCTAGCAGATGTGGTTCATTTCCAACATACTTACATGCAATAAACCTGCAGAGAAGTGCAGAGATGTACACGGATTGAGATGCTCGGAGATGGTCTGAGATGGTTGTTATTGTTGGAGAGGGCAGGGAGAGATGAGCGGGTTGAGATGGTCGGAGATGGTCAAGATTGTTGAGATGGTCTGAGTGGGTCGAGATAATCATAGTGGGTTGAGATGGTCAGAGTGGGATGAGATAATCACAGTGGGTTGAGATGGTCAGAGTGGATCGAGATGGCCAGAGTGGGTCGAGATGGTCAGAGTGGATCGAGATAGTCAGAGTGGATCGAGATGGTCAAAGTGGGGTTGGGATAGTCAGAGTGGGTTGAGATGGTCAGAGTGTGTTGAGATGGGCAGAGTGGGTTGAGATGACCAACTCAATTCCAACTATGTACGAGCAAGTTTGTAAATCTCATGTTTACATGTTACTGAATATTTGCTGATGTAGTATTTTTATGAACAAACGATTAGCGTACGTTCTAGCGATTCATGTCCCTGCTGCAGTATATGACATTACATTTTAGTAATCTCTTTCATCAACATGACGTTGGAGAACAGTAAGATATTTTTTATTTATATAAACTAGACATTTTCATTTCTCAACTATCGAAACTATTTGTGCTTTTGGAATTTATAGGTTGTAGGCGTTACATTGATTGTATTCATTGCACGTCTTCTGGTTCTCAGTGGGTTAAACTCCTGAACCAAACACAATGTTGTTCGTCGAACTTAAGCAAATTGGACGCTCTGTTTGTTTCCGTCACATCTGATGAAAAAGATTGCCCAATTCAACTTAATTCAAATTTAAGCTTGGGAATGGTGTTGGGTAAAAATAAATATTTGTACCGACTTTCGTATAATTATCAACCGTGTCAAAGATAAATGAAACAAAATCTCTGTATAGGAACTGTGATCGTCTCGGTTCTTCTAATTTTTGGGTTAATCTGGATGTGTACTACAGCCAGAGTGAAAATGCGTTGCTTAAATTGGAATGAAACCTTTTCTGGTTTAGCTAGTACGCAGGAGAATATTAAAATCGCTACAAGTATCGAGTTGCAAGAGATCGACCTTCACGAGAGTGCTGCTTAATTATTTGTGGTAGTTTTTAACGTTACATAATGTTATTATTAATACCCGAGTAAGGCATACAATAAATATTACATATAATGCATACATACATACAATCAATATCAATACACAGTGTTAAGGAATTTCTCAGAAAAAATCAGTGAAAATAAATGTTGCAGATATCCCTGTGCAATAGATTGTAACTAAACTACATTTTAGCTTTCTCAGATTACAAATTTTATAAATCAAATATATTTTGAAAAATTGTTATGTGACAGTAAACAAATTCTAGATAAGCAATTTGACAGGGAATTGCAAAAGCAAAAATGTAAAAATTAATGAGTATGTGAAAGGATAATAAACCGTTTATAAAATTCATAATGCTGGTTTCACTTTTTCATTCTTGGTTTAGCAGGTTTAGTTTTTGTGTTTGGAGTTTTTTCAATTTTGATTCGATCCTTTTTCTTTGGAACGTTCTTCTTTTTGTTTCCTTTACATCTCGCAAGCTTTTGATGAGATGTCAAACTCCGCTGGTTCTTAAATGTTTTCCCACATTTACGACAAGGAATTCTTGATGAAGGCGCATGAACTGACTTCAAGTGACGAGTCAAATGGGAATTATTAGTAAATTTCGCCATACATTGATCGCAGGCGAAATCTGAAAATCAAATGTAATAAATCATCATGATAAAGGCAATTTAGAACCACTGGTCATACGAATTGTAAAACAACGTACTCATATCTAAACTTCGAACGTCCTTCCTCTTCTTGCGAGTAGAAATAGAACTCTCGGGGTACGTTTGCACCGAAACATCCATCATTAATGCTCCTGTTGTAGTTTGAGTTTCCACATCTACCAATGCTGCAGTATCCTGCGTCTGAGTTTGCACGTGTACCATTGATACAGTATCCCGAGTCCGCGTTTTCACATCTAAAATAAAATGCAAACCAATTTCATAATCTCATCCTACAATCTATAAATATCGTAATGTTTAAATTCTTACCTGACGTGTTTTCAGCCAGATGAAGTATTTTCAAATTTATCTCATTGCTGGCACTTTCTTCCTCCATACCATCCATCATCTTTCCAAAAAATATGGATTCTACGTTTGTAGCAGAATTATTCGTAATACAGTAGTGACAATGATTATAAACTCGGTAATGGAAACGGCAAAGGGTGTCAGTCATATCCTTGTCAAAACTTTCAATTGGTTCCCAGGTGTCAGATGTGCTTAAAGAAAAAGTACATATTCGAACATACAGTCACTTCCCACTAACTTCTTTTGATATTAACTAATTAATAATTCCAAAATTTACCTATCAAACCCATACCAATGGACACGATATCTCAAACTTAAATCCACAACAGATTGTTCAATTCCATAAATGGAATGCACGTCAAATGTATCATTTCTACTTGTATCTTTTACAAATGTTTGCTCTACAATCACTTCTATTTCAGTCGTTAATAATGGATTGCAAATAAGCGGATCATTGGCCGCACGGAAATAATTTTCTAAAGCAGAACCCATTTATTCACAGCTTCCAGACGTGAATGTATTATCTGAAAAATTAAAATATTATATTCCCATTGAAGCCCGATTTGAACGTTCCCTCCTCAGTGTTTGTATAGTTGAAGCGTCTTGTCCGTTGATGGCAAGTTCATATGTAACTTGTGAAAACCTAAAGTAAAAACCCGTATATACGATGTACATACATACATGTGTCAATATCACCCAAATGTTACTAAATTAGCTAAGAAATTAGCACCAACATTCTAATTTAAACAGATTAAATTCAAATGTTATACATAAGGAGAACTTTCGGAAGCATCTGCATAGTTCGACAATATTTGGTTACCCGGGTATCTTCATTTAAAATAGTGACGAACTTAAGCCTACATGTCACATGCAATGATTTTCTCTGATTTTACCACCGAGATTATTATTACCGTATCTTCCCTTCAAGGATCAGATAACGAGGTACTTATTTAACACAAACACATAGTTCGACATTATGTCTGCTGCCCGAGAATCTCACTTTAAGAGAATATCCGGGTATTTAAGCTATTGGACTTATAGGCATAATACAAGTTCGCTCCACTAACATTTTAATTTAAACATTTTAAATGCAATTGCTATATATAAGGAAAACCTTTGGTAGCATCTGCACCGTTTGACATTATGTTGATACCCGGATATTTTTATTGAAAATAAAATTGAACTTATGCCTATGCGTCATATGCTATAATTTTTCCGATTTTTTCACCAAGATCGTTATTAATTTATATCCTCTTCATACATCTTATAACGGAGTACTTATTTACCACATATGCATAGTTTGACATTAGGTCCGCTGCCCGAGAACCTCACTTTACAATATCCGGGTATTTAAGCTATTGGACTTATAGGCATAATACATGTTCGCTCCACTAACATTTTAATTTAAACATTTTAAACGCAATTGCTATATATTAGAAGAACCTTTGGTAGCATCTGCACCGTTTGACATTATGTTGATACCCGGGTATCTTTATTGAAACTAAAATTGAACTTTTGCCTATGCGTCATATGCTATAATTTTTCCCAATTTTTCACCAAGATCGTTATTTATGTATATCCTCTTCATACATCTTATAACGGAGTACTTATTTACCACATATGCTTAGTTCGACATTAGGCTTACTACCCGGGAATATTACATTACAATATCCGGGTATTTAAGAAATTTTGTGTTATGTAAACAATACATATTCGCCATCTATAATACTTTTGTAGACTTATCCTATATATGTAACTACATATAACATAATGATGTAACCTCAAGTATTGTATGTTCCCATATTCCAAAAAAAGATAACCATCGAAAAGGATATTTGCTGTACTCAAATCTTACATAATTGTGAAAATCTACTTTCTATTTTAATAAACACATCGTTAGGCAATTTACATCAAATTCATTCTACGTCACATTAATGTTTACACACCAACCTATTTCACAAGAATACAATACATAAAAGATAATCATTATTCAAACCGTGCCAATTTATAATTATCAACAAATAAATCATTAAATTGACCATATTATATTTTTAGAAAATAAATATGTCACGTTATAAGCACATTATATATAATTGTAGCAGATTTGACAAATCTCATTTTTTCGGTGTCACTTTATTCTTCCAAGAAAGCGTATCTTTAAAATACCCAGGCTGCGTATGCTTAGTTGCTCTAGGAGGTTGAACACGTGCTCCGAATGCGACTTGTTCAACCGTCTGTAAAGACAGATTTTCCACCTGAGAAACGTTCTCCGACGACTGATGATGTTGTCCGGATCAGACTGTGATTGATCTTGTACGATCACTATTTCTCGCTCGTGAGTAATTTGATTCGTCAAAGATTGCTGCAGCTGAGATAATAACATTGACTCTGGTTGTTGTTCGATGTGATGAAAGTCTCGGGGTTGGTCATTGACTTCTAATTGCAATAATTGTTGGGAACCAGCTAGCAAGTGTCGAGACTCATTGTCTGCAGAGATTTGTGACTGTGGTTGTTGTTGCTGCTGTTGTTTTAACTCAAAATATCTCTGCTCGGCCTCCTCATCAAATTCACGAACACGAGAATCCCGGTAAAACCTCTCCCGTCCCCAGCGTTCTCTTCTATGTTCATTAGCTCGCTGTAGAACTTCAAGATTTTCGCTAATCCTGTTTTCAAGTTGATTTACACGAATCGTAAGGAACTGACAGTCAGCTGAAAGCTGCTCATGTAAATTTAGGATTCGAAGCTGTTGACCTTGAATTTGATTGATAGTTTCTAATGTACCTGAATCCGAAGGTTGCAAATTATGACGAATCCCAGATTGTCCAGAAGAACCCGTGGGCGGTACAGACTGGCTCCAACTCGGGGCATTTGTCGAAGTTTCATTTTGAATCTCTGGAGACAATGCTAGAGGTGGCTGTGGTGCCTGTCTACGTACAGGACTTCTCACAACTACATTTGATCGTGAATTATTAAATAATAAATCGTCTGGTATCAAATTTGTTGACATGTCAACCAATTCTTCAAAGAAATGAGCAGGGTCACGAGCTATACCATTTCCACCTGATCTTGAACGCTGAGCACAACAATTTCCTCTTCTTCTGGAGATCCAGCTTTGTCCAGCGATGACCAGTCTGCCTAAACGACCCCTTGTCCAGTAGCTCACATCGCTAATACATTCCATCATCCGTCTGAAGAATGAACTTATACGCAATTGATAGATTCTGCATATAATTCCAATACTGAAGATACATAAAATCAAGAAAACTCCAACAAAAAGACCATTACTGAAATTTCCTGCAAGCAAACGAATATGTAACTATATAATTTATTTTCTTACATAAACTAATACATATTCAATAACCCTTACATTTCGGTACATATGTACACAACAGTAATAGAACATTTAATTACCAGCGTTTAATTAGGATATTTAACACTTCTAAAAGTAAATAAACAACATTTATTCGAACCAGTGCTTGGAGTTTGATGTTTGGATGGGCTGTTTGTCGTTGAGCTGTCAAATTTGGTACAAAAAATCTCATCAATCCCCTCACAGCTATCTGCTCCCCTTCTAAATGACAGGAAATTTGAAGTGACATTTTCCAAAATATCCACACAAAGACAATCCTCCCGCTCCAGAATAACCCAGACACAGTCAGGCAAACATCGGTCGCATTCATTAAAAAGATGACACACTAGAATCAATATTACACGAAAATGGATAAGATTCAATTTTATGTATTTACGAATCAGAGAAATGACAGAATAATAATAACTTACTAATTGCATATCTAAAATAATTGAACTAATGGTAACAACTTAATGTTTAAATCAACCACAACCCATCTTGTGAAATCCCAGAATCCTCTTCCTAATCGTATGAGACCATTGCAAGTAAGAAAATACAACTTGAGAAATACATGAATATTCAAATAGAAAAAAATCAAATTCGTAAAAGTATACCTTCCCATTATTCAGTCATTGGTTCTACGCAATACGTTTTTGTCAATTCAATCAAAATCCCGCTGCTTCACACCAACTGCACCTAAAAATAACAATATTACACAAAGCACCATCGTACTAGTTTTACAAATAAATAAAACCTTAGAGCACCTATACATAAGACTTACCTAATAATTATTTTCCTCCGTCAGTTCCACCCTCGTTAAAAGTGATTTTAAACGAGATGCTCAAACTGTGAAGCCAACCGTATAACCATCGACACGCATATGCATAGACAGACAGAGTCCGACGACGCATGATATAGTTCATTGATAGTATATCTCGCTACTACCACAACCTCCAATTTCATATATATATATATATATATATATATATATATATATATATACGCATTGTCATCTTCTCAATACACTATCGATTTACCCGGAAAGTTCAAATATCATACACAGTATCCAAACTCAACCCCAACACACTCCCAAACATCCTCCGACACGGGGCCCCCACACCGAACACCTCCGAACTTAAGCCCCGCCTCCCCGGAACCCGCACATGACCCATAATACCCGGGTAAAATGCCCTGAGGGCTTCGGAGGAAAAAATGATCTAAACTTTATACTACTCCCACCAAACATGGGCGCCTGCCTAGATTCTACCCAGTCACTCGAAATGTATAGGATCCTACATGTAAAATCTATAGGATAAAAGTATCAGATCTGCGGACGATATCTCAAACGATTTTCTTACAGGATCCTATACTATCCCATAGTTACTAATCCCAACCTCGCATGGGATTTTCTCTAGCTTGTCCTATAGTTGAAAATTTATTATTATCTTATGCGCTTCTCTACTTCTACTCCATTTTCCTCCAAAATTAAAACTACATAACCATCTTTACTACAGTTAGCTTAATTTTTAGACAATTGTAAATATTCTAAATATTTACAATTGTCTAAACAATTAAGCTAACTGCCATTAACGTTTTCATACATGTACATCTCCTCAAATTGTCAATAGTAATACACCCTACACTGCAATTCTATGTAGAAATAACATGTAACACTACAAAATAAAATTGCAGCCACAAGTAAATAATTTCACGTATAAATTGAAAAAAAGAACAATAACAATCACACACTGGTTATATTTTCCGCTTGTCTTACTATTACTAATTGTAAGTTAAAATTGAAACAATCTAAAGAACAGGTAAGTCGATTTGGTGTTCATCACAACCAAAGAACACGTGAATGACAACTGCAGTTGATTAAGTAGGGCGAATTTGGCGGTTATAATATATGTGTTGTACAAACGATGAGGAGCGCAGAATCCTTGTCAAAGCAAGTACAGGATTTTTCTAAAAATGTCCTATGGTACCCGAAACCATAGGATTTTTCTGAAAATGTCCTATAGAACTCGAACTTGCAGGATATGCGGCACCCAACTTATAGGATTTCTTTAAAAACTTCCTATGGTACCCTCAGCTTATGGGATTTTTCTGAAAACTTCCTATGGTACTATATACTATATCTACTATACTATACTATATCTTATAAGAATCGCGTGCCAGTTTCTGACGAGCTGAATGATTTCTATAAGATCCTATATGGCTTGTGGGATTTCTGGTACATTTTCTCACAGAAATTGCATCCTATAGGAATCCCATACAGTTTGAAGTGACTGGGTAGGCCCTATCATAGGCTAAGGCTCCAGGATGCGGCAAGTTGGGATATAAATCTAGGCGAGGTTCTAGGCTGGGCAATCACCGCTACAATATAGGCTTAGGGAAAATCTAGGCTATTCAGGCAGGCTACAAGTTCGTTCAAGTAAAGGCTACGCGTTAGTGGTGAACATTCTCAAGCTCTTGAAGCGTACCTGATAGAATTTTTTAGGTGTGAGTAGAACACCCGAGGAGATAATTTAATGCACATTCTGACATTGTTTTCACATAAATGACGTCTGCGTCAAATATTTGTTCTAACGTGATATCGTAGCGTTGCTTTTCGTCGTTTAAAGCGTTTTCATCATTTTCAGTAACAGAATATTGATTCCTTTGACAAACCCAACCAGAAAACTTGGTTTTAACTTTTGAGGCCGCAAAAGCAACTTCTATTTTAGCTTTTTTTAGCTATTAATTTATTTCCAACTTTTTGATTCAAAAGCACAGATTACAATGGTATCCAAGCAAAGGTGTCCAAAAGGTTCAGCCTACCTAAAATACTGCATATTTTTTGCAGCGTTGCCTTCCCTACATATTAACCTATATTATTTATCAAAAATAAATCGCCTACCTATTTGCCTACATATATACTCCTGTAATGTTTATGCCTATTTTTTAGCCTATAAAGACCTAGGGTGGTATTCAGGTTGCTACACTCCCACTCAAATCCGCACTCAACTCACAAATTTTTGAGTGGGAGTGACGTTTTGGTATTCAGGTTGAGTTTTCTCAACCTCCACTCAGTAAGTGCACTCCCGTTAGTGAGTGACACATTAAGTCACCAATTTGGTCACTAGATTCTCCACTCGCCTGAAGTTACATATGTACATGCGTCAATTGAGACTTATTTAAAATAAAGGTGCAGCAAAGGAGCATAACCTATCAGCGATTTGAACGCCTCCAAAAGTTTAAAAATCTGTTTAAACTGAACCTCAGGAATTTAAAAGATTTATCAAATCCCTTCGAACTCTTCAGTGACAATTTATTTCGGGAGAGATTTCGATTTAGTAAAACCTTATAAGTGCCGCATTCCTGTTACCAATTGTCAAAACTCAGTTACTATCATCTAAAGGTGAAATGTTCCAATTATTTTTCAGATACTTGTCGCATTAAGATTTTTGGCCACTGGGTCATTTCAATCAGTAATAATTGCGGACACAGTTTTCATTTCTCAACCATCCGTTCCCCGAATCATATTCACAATACATATTTACAATTGTGGGTTGAAGGGTGGGAGTTGAATTCTATTGCCAATTTTTTCCATACCTTTTCTTTGGCGTCGTTGAAAACTATTGGTTTTTTGTTTTCAATAACGTGTTGAGGGGATTTCACAAAGGAAATTAAAAATCCTCGTTCGGATGTACCTAAAGGAGGAACTTGTCCAGAATTTGATGTTTTTGGGGAGAATTATTGTAAGTTGTTTGTGTCATTTTGTGTGTGAAAATTACAATAATAAATTGTCTTCTGCATTGAATGAAATTGTTTAAATGAATTTTTCATTAATGCCGGTAACTACTTATACATAATTACTTCAGATCCCAACTGTAAGGGCTCACTCACATGAGTGCTGGTTTTATTTTTGAGCGGTGGAAACTTGTATTCCATTGCCACTAGTACTCACACTCATTCTCTGACTCACACTCAAGCTAGTTCTAGTGTTAGTGCGAGTATTTAAATGTAACTTGAATACCACCGCTAGTCTTAGCCTATAAAGGTTTATTTTTTCAACTAAAAATCATCTATGTATGTATACGTACAATCGTAATGGTGCTGGTAGACTACTCAGTTTCAGGTTCAGGTTCATGCTTTTCTAAGGTTTTCCTTCAGAATTCGTGTTTATACTTCAGGTTAAGGTTCAGTTTCAGGTTAATCATTTTCTGAAACCTTAAGCTTCAGGTTTTACAAAACCTGAAGGTCATGTAGACTTTAAAATCAGCTTCAGAATCAGGATTTTAACTACACGTTTATACTTCTCAGAATCATCATTAGGTTCAGGTTAAGGTTCAGGTTAAACTGATTAAAATTTGGTTTAAAATTTCCTTAAATGAAAACATGAAGCCTTGTTTTCGATGGTAGCATATAGCATAGAGAACAATTTGATTGGCAGTATAACTGTTTCATAAACCATTTTGAATTTCAAAACCATTTCAAATCTTTTTTGGTCATTTTGAAGTTCAATTAGCAAGTGCAGTTCGCCCTGAAGAACTCGATTCTTAAAAATACTCCTGATGTACTTGCACCGTTTTTTTTTCTTTATAAGGTTCGTCGAATCAATACCAGCTCCAGTATATCTAATTCGTCAGACATTTGCTAAGATCTAATGTTAAACGAAAGTACTCAGGAACTATATAAATAATAAAAATTCTTTTCAGTAATAATAATGCTAGTCATGTACGGCCAGCTCAATAAATAAACAGCTCAACTCCGAAATCTCCTGTAGAACCTGGTAAGCGATAAGTGTGCCAAAATGTAAAGATTCCCACCCAAAGGATGACTGAATCATTTTTACAGAAAATTGACTCTAAATGTGTTTCAGCAAAACAATGCCTGTTTCTTAACCTGATGATCATTTATACTTACTGGAGAGTTTTTAAATGAGGAAATCTTGTTCCCTGAAGCTTAACCTTAACATGATTCGTTTTTCTGAAGAGCATTTATACTCTTCAGGGTTTCGGAAATACCTTACCTGATTCTGATTCTTAGCCTGAACATGAACATGAGTAGTCTACCTGCACCATAACACATGAAAAAAATCGAACTACTAAAATGTCACGTATTTGAAGAATATTTTTGAGATTTATTTTAAGGTTAAATCAAATAATTGCTTGACAAATTTGTCAACAGATTATTAAATATGCATATTTTTACCTTCGCAAACTGCCTACCTTGTTCCTAAATAAAAAGTGAACTCTTGCAGCTCCTACATATAATATAGGATTAATTTTAGCGGTAATTACTGCACCCTATTTTACTACCTATAATTACTTGGATTTTGCATCCTGCCTATTTTTATCCTATATATAGGCCTATAAATAGGATAGGTGGACACCTTTGAGCCAATGCTAAGGGGGAAATGATTTTCACATCCAGTAATGTTAAAAACACAGGAAAACAAATTATTTATTTCAATCATCAACAATATTAAACTAAAATATTCCTTAATCTCTGATTTCTTCCATAGCCTGTTGGTTAGCTATAATAATTATAGCTAACCAACAAGCTATAAACAACTAATAATTATTTTTAGTTGTTCAATATCAGTTGCATATCCCGACGGCTCTTTTAGTTTGATGGAATTATTGTGGCTTGCTTAGATTGCGCAGAGGTGTCCATTTGAAATCACCTTCTTTGATCCTTCAGAAGGGTAACCGTTTCCAATTACCTGTTCCTTCATTGTTCAGTAAAATGAAGCCTTCTGAATATTTACCCATCCTTTGCCCTTCCTTCATCCAAATCCTACTATAATCCTTCCTTCAGCCTTCAAAAATATTTAAATGCCCTTCATGCGTTACCTTGCTTCCATGTTCATTCAATATAAGTCACAAAATCAGACCTTTAAAATTCAAACTGCTTACCGCTGAAAAACTAATAATTAGGTTACAATGAATTGCAATTATTGAAGAGTATCAGTATTACTTAAATGTACAGTGAAGGGAATAGAATGCTCTAGAATTACATGCTCCGGGTATCACGCTGCCATTGTGAGATAAGTTTTTCTAGAATAACATTGGACATTAAGCAGGTCCGCCAGAAAAATGTTTTTCAGTTGAGTAACGGTGTACGTATGTATGCGTACATGTACTTTAGTTACGGAAGGATTTTGCCTAAAATATAGTAGATGGGATTACAAGTTCCAACGGCGTTCGAAGGCTGTAAAATTAACATGCTCCTTCACATCCCATTATTTCTGCAAAGAGCAGAGGCTTTCGTGCAGCCTTCGTTTCCTTTCCAGCCTTCCTTCCGCTCCCCTTCATAATTGCCAAAGCTAACGCTTAATTCGTTCAAAGAAGCCTTCTTTGAAGGAAATCCTTCGAAGGATGGACACCTCTGGATTGCAGCATATATTATGCAGATACGTCTGCTTAGCTGAATAATATTAAGTTTAAGAATTTAATAATTTAATAGACGAATATGCATTATAATTTTTTTATCGTTTAGATTGCAAGAATTTATGAAATTTAGTTATTATTAATTTTAATATTTATTGTTCAGAAAGTTAAAAATGTTGTTAACAACAGGCTTAAGGAAAATTATATTTAAGGGCTGATCCCTTAAAGATCCCAGTACCAAATTTTTATACTAAGGTCATAGTTACTAAAGACACCCTCCTCCAAAATTTCATGTAGTTCCAAGGGGTGGAACACACTTTTCTAGCTTGCAATGTTAAATGAGGCCATGGATATTTTTTTATGAAATTGGTGTCAATTTTTGTTTATTTTTGCAAAGGAATGCCAAACCTTAAGGGCTATGTGATTGTAAAAATTCATGGAGATTCGTCTTGTATTCCCATTGATATGAAACGAATCTTTAAACATTTAGGAAAATCCTAGTTAAATAAAGAGGACTTGAAAATGGTTTACCATTAGATTTTATGTAGGCTAAGGGAAAAAATATTTTTTTAGCAATCTGTACTTACCAGCAGAGATAATTTTTGTAACTCTTTGTTGCATCTAAAACTATTTATGTGTACAGTATATAGTCAGGTGTAACGCAAGTCAACCTAACCTATTGTAGATAAATTTCGATTCAGTTTTTACGTAAACTTATAATCAATGTCTACAAAGTGATACAAGGTGTATGATTCTTTGCAGGCATTTAATAACTGTAAAAAAGTAATTGGACATTAAAATTTGTTAATAAAATTTCTGTGACGTCGCAATATTTGCACCATCCTGAAAATTCTACGTTCAGCCGCCCCTGATAGTAACCATTTAAGTATCTATAAGTATTATGCCGTTAGAAGTGTAACATATGCTGATGGTGGTACAAGATCAACAATGACTAAAAATTATCCAAAGCCATTAAACTGTATTATTTGGACCACCGAATCAGTTATTTTATTCCTTATTGTTCAGAAGTTTCGTCAGATTTGTCGTCCGGGTCAGGCTCGTTAATTTGAGACAATTTTGGGGGACCAGCTCCTTCAGTGATTGGACAAGGTCCTTTGTTGTAAATCAACAGCTGATCTATATATAAAAAAAGTAATCCCGCATGGCATAAACCAACTCAATTTAGTGCCAGAATTAACATTAACTATTCCAGGTATACTTTCTGATCCGCTTCACTACACCAGTTTTTTCTGGCCATAATCATCGGATAAATTCATCTCTCTGGCGATCCATATGTTACTGTTCGTAAACGCCCTACTGGCACAAATGAGTTGGAGAGACGCAGTTATCGCGCTTGGTCAGATTGGCCAACTTTCCCACACCTCTAACATGCGCAACCTAAACAACAAAGGCCCAGCGCCTTAACATTGCGTGTTTCCTGCGTCTTAACTTCGCGTGTTTCCTGCGCCTTGTGTATGCGCATAATTAGTGCATATTTACAGCTATACTAAAGCGCTTATAGTACAATGGTCCTGGGATTGAATAAATGTGTTTAAAGTCGTGCTGCCAACATTTTAAATAATTTTACTTATGATTTATTAGTTATTACAAAACGTAATGACATCACTAAATATAAATTGTATCCATTGAAATTAGTTACACAAATGAACTGGTAAACGGAACACATAAGTATTTGTCACAACTCAGATCAAATGGAATTAATACACACTTTTGGACAATTATATTTATGTCACTTTCATACACCCGGGATAAGTTAGAATAAACCATACTTGCAGTCGTTCAGTTCATAAAGTGGTGAACTGAACTGAACTAGCCATATTTTCATTGCTTTTGAATGAACTTGAACGAACTAGCTAAATGCAAAAATTTTGATTGAATGAACTTGAATTGAACTCAGCAGAACTTATTATGAATAAGCTCAATAATGTCGTTTAGTAATATCATTTAACGCGGAGTAATTCTAACGTATTTATTAACAAATACTCAGGAAACGTCCTTGTTGCTGTTGACTTACTACCGAATCAAAACGACGCGCTCTCGGTTAACCGCCGGGGAAACATTAAAATAACGTTGAAGTTTAGATCTCCGTTGGACGAGGCTGTTCAAGTTATCGTTTACAGTCATTACCAAAACGTTTTGGAAATAGACAACAACCGTCAGGTTATATTGGATTATTAGGATGGACACAAGATCTATTCAACACATGCTTAATGCTATATTTAACTGGTATCACATCAAGATACCCTTTCATGTACTTGCAGCAGACGAATTTAACAATGTTTTCAAAGAAATAAACGCTCCTGCGATTTTTATTGTCAATACGGATGTTATTTCAAGACCCGGAAAACATTGGATATGCATGTATAAAATAAGCTATAAACAATTTGAAGTATTTGATAGTTTTGGTAAAGATATTTCTCAATATCGTAATATACACATACCACGGAATTTTATTATCAGAGAGAATTGTAAAATCTTACAGAATGTGCGGTCAGAAATGTGTGGACAGTTTTGTGTAATGTTTGCTTACAGTAGGACCATAGGAATACCTTATAAAATATTCATATCTCAATTTAAATCTAATACATTGTATAATGATAAAATAGTATCTTTGTTTACATACAAGATATTGAGTAGTGTAAAATAATGTTGGTCAATAAATGAATGTGTGTGTAATTGTGTAAGTCGTTATTGTGTAAAAGTTAAATAAAGATTCGGCCCTGTACATACACAAGAACAGTTTCTCATTTCTACTCATTGTGAAAACAACGTCATGGAAATTGGAACTGAAGAAAATAATTTAATTAACTATTCCTTCCCCCACCCCAGTACAATATCGATTGCAGGCAGCACACAGGGTGGTAAAACGTATAAGACGCTTGAAATAATACGCAGGCGCTTTGAACTATTTGAAAAGAGATTAGAAAAGGTCATCTACGTCTATAGCGATTTTCAGAAAGAGTTTTATAAATTAAAGGAAGAAGATAAAAATATAATATTTACAAATAATCTCCTCGATATTGAAAAGTTGACTAGTGATCCTTGTTTAATTGTTATCGACGACCAGCAGGATACGTTTTCAAAGAAGGAAAACTTGGAACTTGTGACTCGCTATTTTATAAAACATTCACATCACCGAGGAGCGAGTATAATATTAATTCTTCAAAATCCATTTGTGAAAGGGTTAAGAGAGATAAATTTAAATACGCAGATATTACTGTTGTTCGATAATCCCAGAGACCGCAGTGTAATCACTAATATCGCCAAACAAGTTTGCGCAGGTCAGACCAACTTTTTGACTTCAGCCTATATTAAGGCCGTGTCAAGTCGACAGTATGGCTACCTACTTTTAGACATGCACCCCAAAAACAAGTCATTTCCTTATTGGGTTAGAAATTCAGTTTTTCCGGACAACAATGGTGAAGTCTACGCTCCCCAATAAAAATGGTGTTGAATAATTCATTTGAAGAAAACTGTCGGTTCCTATTTCAAATTGCAACAGTCAAATCAAAGCTGAATGCTAGGAAACTAGTCCAAAATGCATCAGATTCGCAAATACGTGCACTACTAGAAATTATACACAATTTTAATCTATTTTGCAAAACGGAAACAACCCAAGTTTGTAAATTCGCTAGGAAAGTTAAAATATATTCCAATGATAAAAACGCCGCAAAGCGGTTTCTTTTGAGAAATCCCAATCTAGTCAAAACCATATTAGCAAGCGTATTTCTAAAAGTGTTTATTGGTGAAATAATTCTATCGTATACAGAGTAATGGCTAAAGTAATGCGAGTTATTTCGCCTGCTCTTTATGAAGAGCTTATGAAGCTATATAAAAGCGAAATAAATAAACCAATCGAACAAAATAAACCCGCATCAGCGGTAGAAAACCCCAGTGAAAATCCCCATCCTATTTCTTCAATTAAGCATATTGAAACCAGTCTTCCCGCCGCTGCAACAAATAATTCAAGTGAAAAGGTTTCTTCGAACCTCCCCTTTCTCCAGGGGGATTTAACGCAAAAACCAAAGAAACCAAAATTTATTAAATTATGCTGTTGTCAAAATATTGGAAGTTCCACGTGTCAAAAACTTAAAGCACCAAAGTGGAAAACACTGGATGATGCAAGTAAGGATATTCCTATGGAATACGTGAAAGATTCTCAGCATGTGAATGCTGAAACAAATTCAACTTCTAATATTACGACAGCAAGCGACATCTCTGAGAGAGAAAAACCTGGGGAAGATGTTGATGCTGTTGGGGATAATAATATTAATGACCGTAAGAGTTCGCTGAGGCCTAGAAAAAATCAACGAGGCTACGGTGGAAAACGAAAAGCGAAAAGCATTAGAAAGTGTAACACGTTAAAAAAATACGTACATAAGAACACTCGGAGGAATCGAAAAAATTAGTTTCCGCTTTGGAAGCGTTCAGTCAACATGGGTTCGCGAGTTATTATTCTGGCTCTCTATTTATTTTTATTAAACGGCATTACTTCTTCAGATTCAAGTTTGGACGCGGTTAAAGCACCAGCTAGTAGCACCAGCGATGGTAGAAATGAGAAGTACAAATGTAGTCATCATCGAGTTTGTTCACCTCTCGCTCAAGATGTGGCGCTGAATGACGGGGCGACGTCGACCGAACGGTTGTTAATTCACCTTCACGCTGTTCTCAAGCATCTATTGCAGGACGCGCGTAAATACAAGAACGGGAGCACAAGTGTGCCCACAGAGGGAGATAATGTGACCACGCATGAGAACTCTGCGGGTAAGATTATTTTTCCTGAACTCGATCAAGTCCCCTCCCCACTTTTTCCTCCAAGCAACATTCATTTTAACTGTGTAACTTGTCGTGCTTACAGCTACCTACACTTCGGTGATACTTTTGTGTGTGCTTGTCTCCATCAAGATATACAAATTTACGTCAAAGCTGGTTAGTGAGTGGAAAGCTAGGAACAACAATAATTAAAACCATGGAAGGAGCAAACCAAGAAAACATAAACGAGCCAATTGCTGGACCGTCCCAATCAAATAGAAATGAGGACAACGGAGTAGTGTTCAATACAAATTTAGCATATGAGACGACCCAAAGACCGGATCCTATTACATCTGGATTTTTAAGATCGGTATGTAATTTTTATTGTCTAAAAAGTATTATTGTGCGGTTGAGTACCGATATTTATTTTCCTAAACCGTTTCGAAAAACTATTCATTTCGCGTGAAAAACACGATCGGTTTATTTATATTGTTGTTTTTATCGAAGCGTAGATCTAAACGTTATCAAGCCACGATTTTTTTGTTTTTATTTCAGGAACTTTATTGTTCCATGCCTGACTGTATTTTTCGATGTCGGACACATATCCAATACGCCTGCCATCTCGAAGAAAATCATTTGTGTGAGCATTGTGGGAAATATTGTTCCTGGAAGAGGGCTCACACCTGCCCATCTGTCGGAGATCGACTCGGTCATGTCGATGCAAACTATCCTCTAGACTTGACAGACTTTGCAGAACTAAGTCGCAGTCACCTTGGAGTAATAGTTCATTATGCTTACCGTCATCCCATAAACACGCGGGACATTGAAACGGCTTTTAAAGAAACATATCCAGCTTTGGACAAGTTACTAACTGAACTTCTTGTTATCCACGGAAATATGCGTGTGGAGCTGAGCACATCAGTCCTAATGGAAAAGGATATTACACTAGGCGATGATGGGGAGTTGTCCACAAAATCGGCTATGATTTACTTCAAGTCCGGAAATCATGACTTATTTGATTCGACCGGTATTGAAACTTTAGTGTGGCGGGGAGCTGGGGAAGTTGTGGATAAACTAGAAACTTTTGTTCAGAATGGGAGCGGTTGGAGAGTAGCTAGTATTGACCACTTGGAAGTAAAGGTTGGTGAACTTAGACTTTTTCAAAATGCTCGCGTTCGGGGTTATTTACCAATTCCGTTTAAAAGAAACCCGATGGGTTGTGTTAACTTTAAAAACTTTGATAATGATTGCTTCAAGTATTGTGTAACAGCATCCATGTTTTGGAAACAGAAAATTAAAGAAAATGAATTAGAGCGTAAGGGCGATAAAAATCTTAAAAATCATGACACGTGGAGAAAATATATGAGTAAAATTGATTTTTCAAACATTCCCCAAGGATTTGTCAATCCCTACGAAGACCTTCCAAAATTTGAAGAAAACAATAACGTTTCAGTTACCGTATTTACACACAAGGATGAAAACGTAATACTTATGAGAGCCAGCAAACAGAAATTCGAGATTAAAATTAACTTGTTTTTAATTCACAAAAAAGAAAATAATTCATCACGCGAAGAATCATCCGACTTGTTTCATTACGTACTAATTGTTAATTTGGAAAGATTTCTCAGAGAGGCGGGTGAGCTATGTCACTTGTATTGTGACAAATGCTTCCGTAAATTTAAAACTAAGCGGAAACAAGTGAATCACGCGTCCAGATGTACATATAATATTGATCCAGGCGAAGAAAACGCTGCTAACAAAATCGAATACGTGTTTCCAGCTGAGGATGAGGCATTGGAATTCAAGAGACTTGAAATGCTACACCCCTTTCCGTACTTTGCAACTTTCGATTTTGAATGCTATGGCAAACCTTTGGTGGGAGACGGGCCAGAAAATCAATCGGAGAATGAGCAGCTGGAAGTTGGCGGGAAGAGAAAAAAAGTCTCTGCAACCGTCAAAAGGTACGAGTTTATTCCAGCAAGTTACTCTCTTGTAGTAGTACATAACACCAACAACCGCGGGGAGCTGGTGACGACAGAATATTATTGTGGAGAGAATCCCGTCCAACACTTTTTTTCCCGCGCGTTCTACTGGGGGAAAACCTTGCTAGAACGCATACGGAATACAAATAACATGATCGATCCTACAGATGAAGAAAAATCATTACACCGGGCTGCAACGCATTGTCAGCATTGCAAGCGTGAATTCACTTCTTCAACACAGCAAGGGTTCTCTGAGCATCAACTTGCATTTGACTTGTTCTCCGAAGACGGGAAATTGCTTTACGAATCGCCCAGTGAAGACAGCGAAATTGAAGAAATTGACTCAACCAAGAAAGAACCCAAAAAAGATGAAAGCTATATCCGACCAGTCATAAAATGTTATAATCACAATCATGATACAGGTTTATATGTCTCTTCAATTTGTCAGTCTTGCAATCTTAAAATAAGGTACAAATTTGAATTTCCATTAATAGCGCATGGAGGGAGCAATTTTGATTTTCACCTTCTCTTGAAGCACGCCGACAATACATTTTTTAATTATGAAAATATACATGTAATTGCAAAAACAGGAGAGAAATTTGTCCAGATGACCATTGAAGGTAGAGATATGTACATACCAAAGTTGCATACTAATTATGGAGGTTCCAAATATAATAAGAGCAAGCTGACATGTGGTAATAGAAAGGTTAAACTAAGATTTTTAGATTCATGTCAGTTTCAACCGAGCTCACTAGCCCAGCTTGTGAATAAACTTCAATTGGAAAATTCTCCCCATTTTTCCCTGCTTCGACAAGTTGCTGAACGTTATTTATTTCCCACAGGAATCCTTGCCAGACCAAAACTTGACGAATACAATGATTTAGCCTGGCAGGACTTACTTCTTGCCAAGATTCCGTTCCCATACAGTTATCTCTCCTCACAAGAAAAATTAAATCCAGGTGTTCCAATTCCGAGACGAGAAGAGTTTTACAACGAGCTCACGCATGAACCATGCACGGACTCGCAATGGTCAATGATAAATAAAATATGCAAAGTATTTCAGATTCAGGATTTTAATACTTATGCACAATTGTACTGTGTGTTGGATTCTGTTCATTTGAGTATTTGTTGGCTGAATTTTGTTCTCAATGGTATGAAATTGTACGGTTTAGACCCCACGTATTGTTGTACATGCTCCAGCTATAGTTGGCAATGCTGGCTGTACTCTTCTGGCGAGAGTATAGAATATATTAGAGATAAAAATATGTACGATATGATAAAGTTAGGTATAAAAGGAGGACAGTCCTTTGCGACCCGAAAGATTACCAGAGCAAACACGCCCAGAAGTGCTTTCGGATACAATTCCGAGAAGCCCCCAAAAGTCGTAATTTATTTCGATATTGTAAGTTTGTATTCACATGCAATGCAATCTTTTAAATATCCTCATTCTGAATACAAATGGGAGACTTTGGACACTCTCAATGGTATAAATTGGTTAGACGAACAGCTACTCAGCCAGGTCAATTCCAAAGGCTACATTGTAAAAGTTGACTTAGAATACCCTGAGAGTATTCAGAATGAGACAGCTTCTCTCCCCCTGTGCCCAGAAAAGCGATGTGTGAAACTCGAGTGGTTGTCAGAGCAACAGCGCGAGACCCTCTCCAGTCTTGGAAGGGTGAGTGCAAACTCTTTCCTCAACATTCCCAAGTTGTTACTTCATTGCTATCCACGACTCGAATATGTAGTACATTACAGAACACTTGCTTTTTATTTGGCAAAAGGAATGAAATTAGTAAAAATCCATTCAGGGTTTTCATTTACCGAGAAGGCTTACCTACGTAAGTTCATACAGGATAATATTGAAAGACGCAGAATAGCTAAAACTGAATCAGAAAGGTCTGATCTCAAGCTGATAAATAATGGAACGTATGGTATGTCTCTCAGAAATAATGAGAACCTCTTTACAGTCAAATTTTGCAGGTCAGCAGCCAAGGCTCGAGCTTACCTTGCCGATCCCGAATGTGTAGATTTTTCCATTTTAAACAAAAACGTCAGCATTGTGAAGTTCAAACCTAAATCAGTAACGCTTTCAACTCTTATTCAGTGTGGAATGTCTGTTTTAGATTTAGCCAAATTAATTTTCTATTCTGGTTATTATGACAACTTAGTCAGTATTTTTAATGATCGTATATCAGTAAATTATTCAGACACTGATAGTGTTATATGTGAAATTCTGGGCGAGGAAAAACTAATTTGGAGCGAGCTGGTTGAAAATAGACATTTTTTCGATTTTAGTAAAATACCAAACAAACATGAAATATTTAAATTGCATCAACATATACCCAATCTAAGAGATGATAATAAAAATGAGTCGGGAAAGTTTAAAATCGAATCGCTGGACGTGTCTGAGGTTATCAGTCTCAAGAGCAAACAGTACAGTTTGCTCTTCCACGATCAAAGTATCGATATGAAAAATAAAGGCGTGCCAGCATATGCTCTTAAACATTTTTGCGCTCATGTAACATATAAAGACGTAGTGGAAAAAAATATTGTAAAAAAACTTAATGTAAATTTAATTCGTTCTACTAATCATACATTAAATTTTGTATGCATGAATAAGGTAGGAATGCATGCACTGGATATGTATCGCTGCTATCCAGATAACGAAGATTGCAATTATTCATTACCATTTGGCCATTATAAATTACTGTCAAAATCAATACAATAATGAAATAAAATAAGTGCAAATATTGTGTAAAATACCAGTATTGTTTCTCACAAATTTATTACAGATTTCATCCAAAATCAATCATTCAAAAATCATCTTGCTTTGCAATTCCATCAAACGATTTTCCTCGTATTTTTGTAGTGTAGTGGCTGAGGAAAGGGAAGCAAGGGTGAGAATACGATCTGCAGCAACATATTCATCCAGCACACAAATGTCATTTGGACTTTTACAACGAGTCCACATTACATAATCCAAGCCAACACACAGTTGTGACTGGTCCAGAAAAATTGCAACCTTATTCAAATTTCTTCCTTGAGAGCGATGAGCTGTAACTGCATATCCAAGCTCCATACAGAACCTTTTACTGCATATTAGGGACCCAGTTGCATCATCCGTTTCAGAATCAGATTGTCGGAATATAGGGACACCCTTTCCTCTCTTGGTTTTGACAAACACATCTCCAGTATAATGTGGGAAATGAACCACCAGAAAATGTACATTTTTATCCAACCCTATACCTTCACTCTTACTATAATATACTATATCTTCAATACACCCTTCGGAACCATTACATAAACCAACGCGGGAGCAAATATTCCTCTGCAATATTATTTTTACTCCAATAGCTAGTTCCAGGGGACGTATTCCATTCTCAATGTGAACAATCTCCTCGGTCGCAAAACGTGCGTACAATTGGTCCCTATAAGTGCAATAATATTAACAGTTTCAACACACATTTAGAATTTATCTTTTGCACATGTAACTTACTGGTTGTAGTCCCACACAAGTCTCCTCAAAGGGAATATATGCAGAGCATCCCTGAATGTTTGTTTTTCTTCCTCGCTGAGTTTGTTCAACTGTCGGGAGCGAACAAATTCCAAATCTGATTGCACGCACTCACGTCTCTTTAATCTCCCCAAAAATTCCAAGAAACACTTCTGCTCGTCTCTATCTCCATGCTGACGGTACTGAGTGTCCAAAATTATTACCGTCTTAAAAGATTTGTATAATTTGTACACATCTCGTAGATGTGGGTTGTGCTTTGTAGACGATGGATAAAAAAGAGGGGAATCAGCGACTGCAAAATTTTGATAGACGTCCCCAAATAAAATGACGGACCTGCCAGCAAATGGTTTACCTGCATGAGCCGGATCAACTCTGCGGAGAATATCGTCAATTTTTTTTAGCATGTTTTGTCCAATAAGAGAAAACTCGTCAATTACAATAATTTTTACATTGGAAAGTTTCTGTTTCTGTTTCTCTGTTGCAGTCGATTTGGTTGTATTTTCCACAACGATATCATCTGTCACTTCCTGTTCAATAATATTGCTTGCACGCCTTTCTTGAAAAGTTGGAATACAAAATGCGGAATGAATTGTTTCTCCTCCAATTAGAAAGCTGGCACTGCCGGTTAAACTGGCAAGAATATAATCAAAGTCGGAACACTTTTGCTTCCTGATGTCAAAAAGATATTTTAAATGAGCTATCAATAACGATTTTCCTGTCCCTGCTATTCCTTGCGTTACACATTTGATTTGTGAATCAGTTTGCTCTTCAAAAGGTTTTTCGATATGTGATTTAATCAAATTTACGAGATACTTTTGTTTCTCACTTAAATCCTCAAAAGGAATTTTCGGATATCTTGGTTTGACTTGCAAACGTTTCCATTGTTTTACCCACTTTTGAAACACTTTGGTGTCCACCTCATTTCCCGAATACTCCATGGCTAAGCTTTAGATGCGACTAGGAGACGTTTCTTCAAACATCGCAAATACTCAAATCTATAGAGCGGGAAAATATTTTATTTTGGAGGGAAAAATATTTAGCAGCGTGCTTGGGAGCGCAGCTTTCTGATCGATAACCGCATTCTCGCTACATGATAAAAGCAAAGGAGCCTAGGTTTTCTTTCAGTCTTTTTTCTCTCTTGCAACCAACCACATTCATACAATTATACATTATACCCTAAGCAATCCCAAAAAAGCACATAGACCTACGTCTAGCTTACAAGTACCAAGTTTCTCAAATCACTTCATTTTAATACAATGGCAGGTTAGTTCAAATCGTTTTATTTCAAAGTTTTTTTTATACTTAGCTCGTTTGTGATTTAAATTTACAAGTTAATTCAATAAAATATTTTTAAACTATTAATCCATAGCTCGTGGAATTCGTTCTCGTGTAAAGTTGCAAAAATACGACCCCTATGCTCGGAATGCAAAGAAGCTGGCGTCACTGGACCTTTGCAGCAACTGGAGTTTCTTTGAGACGCCCGAGTGCATAATGGTCAGTAATTTTTAATTATCTGTTTGTTTACAGGCGGGGTTCATGCACGTTTGTTGTTCATCTGTGCCATTATGCTAAAATAAAAACAAAATTATTTTGTTTTCCCATACAGATTGATGACGACATCTCCGGTAGGATGGCTCACAATCCAGTACATCGCTGTGAATTTTTCTACCTGGGGAAACCTACCAATTCCGGCAAGCCGACTGTTGTAAAGTTTAGTCCCTATCAGGGATTAAAAATTGCAAGCTTTCTCAGCATGATACTGGACCAATACGCTGAGATGACTGAGAATAAAATTTCCAAGCATTTGGAGGAGATTCCGGTTATTCCTTTTCTCCGCGGGAAAGAAGATCGGACGTACTCCTCTAAAGACGAACATCGCCTGGAATTCTGGTCTCAACCCGATTTGGACTTGGGTAGCGTGAAAGCAAGCGTCTTGTTAAACAAGATAATTGGACTTCCTGAGGTTCTAATAAATACTCCAGTACCACTGGAGACGAGCGAGAAGTTAAAGGGGTAATTAAATAAATATTTTTAAAGTGTAATTTTAATACGTTTTACTTTAGAAATTCTTTAAAATATGAATCTGCAATTGATGATTGTTTCAGGAAAGGAAAATTTAAAATTTGACATTGATCGTGAACTTGTATCTTTTACATTAGGTGGCCAGGACCAGTGTTGGCGTTCTCCATGTCAGCTTGCGCCAATTTGGAGTCGTTTATAGTGGAGAATAGGAAGGATGGGGACGATTTCCACGTTGCAGTTCGCCCCAAGCCACCCTACATGAAAAAGGATGGATTCCTCCGTGAGGAAACTGAGAGTGCAACTTCGGCCAGTCTCAAGGAGTAATTCACTCTAATCACCGATCCGGGATATCATCAGTAAATTGCGGTAGTTATATACTAGTAATGTATGCATGAAAATACACTCCTGAAGCTTGTAGTTTTCTAAATGACATTTTAATACTAAACCGGATCGATTAAATGTTTTTAGTAAAATACATTTCCCGTTGTAATTTCAATGATTTACTGTGTTAAATAAAGAAATGTTTGTTTTGAAAATGCAATAATTATTCTATGCACTCACGTTTTTAATTTCCCAAAGCATCTTTTTTATTTCATACAAAATGTCAATATAAAATAATCATAATTATCAATATATTATTCTGCTCCACACTTTGAAAAATACTACATATAAAACTACATTTAAACCAAATGATTACATAGGATTGACAAACGTAAAATCAAAGTCTTCAAAGTTGTATTCAACGTCCTGAGCTTGCAGAGCTTCCAAGTCAAATGTCTCGATTGTCTGTTGAACAGAGCCAAGAATGTCAACGGAGGCGGTTCCCACAGTAGGATTATCATCGATAGGTATTGATAAAGTCGCTGGAGATTGAACTGGGATTTCTTCGTTGCATTCCAAATCTACATATCAGTACATACAAGCATCTGAACTATAGTTTACAATAAAAGCTATTGATAAGCATAGCGTTGCTGACAAAATTACTTTTAATATGTAAACCAGACTGAAGCTCATGTTCCCTTCCTTGCTCACATTGAAGCTGCTGCTGTCCTGCAACTTGCAACAATCCTCCATCAGTCAAGGGAAGACATTCAATTCTTGTTAACGGCACAGCTTCGCCTTCACAGAAATATTTGAATATAAATATTAGTTTTATTCTGATAGCTCGATTGATATTGAGCCAGCGAAGACAAGCCGTTCTTCGGACAACCGTGACAGTTTGGCTACGCTTAAATTGAGACCGCATGCGGTCTCAATTTAAGCGTAGCCAAACTGTCACGGTTGTCCGAAGAACGGCTTGCCTTCGCTGGGTATGTCAAACATACGAGGAATAATGGTTCATATAAGTATGCACTATGTAATGATAATCAGAACAATTGTCTTACCTTTTGAATTTATAAATTTGACCCGTTTCCCCGACTGAAGCTGAATTTCATTCTCCCCACTTTGGAATTTTTCTGACTGACATTCTTCTAAGATTGCCATGATTTTTAATCGTTTTTCGTCCGTATCATCATGGGTGGATCGAATTGATTTACGTCTTGTTTTTTTAAGTACCGCTTGGTCTGAGGCTACACTTCGATCCTCGGAATATCTGCTGTCAATCAAATGCTGCCTGTTTGCACGAATATTCTCGGGAGCAGAATTAACCCCGGTATCACTACCACAGTCTTTGTTGTTCTTGCTCCCAACATCCTTGTTTTTAATAATTTTCATATCTGGAAATTCCCACGGTACGGATGTAAATGGAACAACCTTCCCCCTGATGCTCAGAAAAAGTAATTTAACTCCGTTCCTCAGCGACACCCTGTCGCCTTCTTGGAATTCTATCCCCAACTCTTCACTCATTTGTATAAACTTTTTGATCAACACGTGTTGATTCAAATCTGATTTTTTAGATTGACTGGATATCCAACCATCTTTATCCACTGGAGACTTTTGTCTTGAACAATGAGGTAACGGTTGCAATGCCATTTGCTCAGCCTGTTTTTTATAAAATATTCTGAATTGCGCAATCTAAAATCGTGTGTTAGTTCACTTTGGCTTGGGTTTAGCTACTGAAGCCACTTCAGTTTCAACGTTAACTTAAATAACAAAGGTATGAGAATATCTTCTTGGATCGGAAATGAAATGTACTCCGAATACTACAAAACCGTATTCTGTAAGTTAGTTCAATGAGTCGCAAATGAAAGACGGTCTTGAAGACATGGGGGGAGCATTGATTCCAGAACCTGAACAATGACTATGAAAATGTGGAATAATAAACACAACGATGTTACCGAAAAAGATGTCATTCTAAAAAAGATCGGAAGTGTCAAGTGCCCATAAAAGTTGACTTTTGTAAATTTATTGAGTTTTATTTAAATGCAAACGACTGGAAAAACGTAAAACTAAATCCTAGCAGATGTGGTTCATTTCCAACATACTTACATGCAATAAACCTGCAGAGAAGTGCAGAGATGTACACGGATTGAGATGCTCGGAGATGGTCTGAGATGGTTGTTATTGTTGGAGAGGGCAGGGAGAGATGAGCGGGTTGAGATGGTCGGAGATGGTCAAGATTGTTGAGATGGTCTGAGTGGGTCGAGATAATCATAGTGGGTTGAGATGGTCAGAGTGGGATGAGATAATCACAGTGGGTTGAGATGGTCAGAGTGGATCGAGATGGCCAGAGTGGGTCGAGATGGTCAGAGTGGATCGAGATAGTCAGAGTGGATCGAGATGGTCAAAGTGGGGTTGGGATAGTCAGAGTGGGTTGAGATGGTCAGAGTGTGTTGAGATGGGCAGAGTGGGTTGAGATGACCAACTCAATTCCAACTATGTACGAGCAAGTTTGTAAATCTCATGTTTACATGTTACTGAATATTTGCTGATGTAGTATTTTTATGAACAAACGATTAGCGTACGTTCTAGCGATTCATGTCCCTGCTGCAGTATATGACATTACATTTTAGTAATCTCTTTCATCAACATGACGTTGGAGAACAGTAAGATATTTTTTATTTATATAAACTAGACATTTTCATTTCTCAACTATCGAAACTATTTGTGCTTTTGGAATTTATAGGTTGTAGGCGTTACATTGATTGTATTCATTGCACGTCTTCTGGTTCTCAGTGGGTTAAACTCCTGAACCAAACACAATGTTGTTCGTCGAACTTAAGCAAATTGGACGCTCTGTTTGTTTCCGTCACATCTGATGAAAAAGATTGCCCAATTCAACTTAATTCAAATTTAAGCTTGGGAATGGTGTTGGGTAAAAATAAATATTTGTACCGACTTTCGTATAATTATCAACCGTGTCAAAGATAAATGAAACAAAATCTCTGTATAGGAACTGTGATCGTCTCGGTTCTTCTAATTTTTGGGTTAATCTGGATGTGTACTACAGCCAGAGTGAAAATGCGTTGCTTAAATTGGAATGAAACCTTTTCTGGTTTAGCTAGTACGCAGGAGAATATTAAAATCGCTACAAGTATCGAGTTGCAAGAGATCGACCTTCACGAGAGTGCTGCTTAATTATTTGTGGTAGTTTTTAACGTTACATAATGTTATTATTAATACCCGAGTAAGGCATACAATAAATATTACATATAATGCATACATACATACAATCAATATCAATACACAGTGTTAAGGAATTTCTCAGAAAAAATCAGTGAAAATAAATGTTGCAGATATCCCTGTGCAATAGATTGTAACTAAACTACATTTTAGCTTTCTCAGATTACAAATTTTATAAATCAAATATATTTTGAAAAATTGTTATGTGACAGTAAACAAATTCTAGATAAACAATTTGACAGGGAATTGCAAAAGCAAAAATGTAAAAATTAATGAGTATGTGAAAGGATAATAAACCGTTTATAAAATTCATAATGCTGGTTTCACTTTTTCATTCTTGGTTTAGCAGGTTTAGTTTTTGTGTTTGGAGTTTTTTCAATTTTGATTCGATCCTTTTTCTTTGGAACGTTCTTCTTTTTGTTTCCTTTACATCTCGCAAGCTTTTGATGAGATGTCAAACTCCGCTGGTTCTTAAATGTTTTCCCACATTTACGACAAGGAATTCTTGATGAAGGCGCATGAACTGACTTCAAGTGACGAGTCAAATGGGAATTATTAGTAAATTTCGCCATACATTGATCGCAGGCGAAATCTGAAAATCAAATGTAATAAATCATCATGATAAAGGCAATTTAGAACCACTGGTCATACGAATTGTAAAACAACGTACTCATATCTAAACTTCGAACGTCCTTCCTCTTCTTGCGAGTAGAAATAGAACTCTCGGGGTACGTTTGCACCGAAACATCCATCATTAATGCTCCTGTTGTAGTTTGAGTTTCCACATCTACCAATGCTGCAGTATCCTGCGTCTGAGTTTGCACGTGTACCATTGATACAGTATCCCGAGTCCGCGTTTTCACATCTAAAATAAAATGCAAACCAATTTCATAATCTCATCCTACAATCTATAAATATCGTAATGTTTAAATTCTTACCTGACGTGTTTTCAGCCAGATGAAGTATTTTCAAATTTATCTCATTGCTGGCACTTTCTTCCTCCATACCATCCATCATCTTTCCAAAAAATATGGATTCTACGTTTGTAGCAGAATTATTCGTAATACAGTAGTGACAATGATTATAAACTCGGTAATGGAAACGGCAAAGGGTGTCAGTCATATCCTTGTCAAAACTTTCAATTGGTTCCCAGGTGTCAGATGTACTTAAAGAAAAAGTACATATTCGAACATACAGTCACTTCCCACTAACTTCTTTTGATATTAACTAATTAATAATTCCAAAATTTACCTATCAAACCCATACCAATGGACACGATATCTCAAACTTAAATCCACAACAGATTGTTCAATTCCATAAATGGAATGCACGTCAAATGTATCATTTCTACTTGTATCTTTTACAAATGTTTGCTCTACAATCACTTCTATTTCAGTCGTTAATAATGGATTGCAAATAAGCGGATCATTGGCCGCACGGAAATAATTTTCTAAAGCAGAACCCATTTATTCACAGCTTCCAGACGTGAATGTATTATCTGAAAAATTAAAATATTATATTCCCATTGAAGCCCGATTTGAACGTTCCCTCCTCAGTGTTTGTATAGTTGAAGCGTCTTGTCCGTTGATGGCAAGTTCATATGTAACTTGTGAAAACCTAAAGTAAAAACCCGTATATACGATGTACATACATACATGTGTCAATATCACCCAAATGTTACTAAATTAGCTAAGAAATTAGCACCAACATTCTAATTTAAACAGATTAAATTCAAATGTTATACATAAGGAGAACTTTCGGAAGCATCTGCATAGTTCGACAATATTTGGTTACCCGGGTATCTTCATTTAAAATAGTGACGAACTTAAGCCTACATGTCACATGCAATGATTTTCTCTGATTTTACCACCGAGATTATTATTACCGTATCTTCCCTTCAAGGATCAGATAACGAGGTACTTATTTAACACAAACACATAGTTCGACATTATGTCTGCTGCCCGAGAATCTCACTTTAAGAGAATATCCGGGTATTTAAGCTATTGGACTTATAGGCATAATACAAGTTCGCTCCACTAACATTTTAATTTAAACATTTTAAATGCAATTGCTATATATAAGGAAAACCTTTGGTAGCATCTGCACCGTTTGACATTATGTTGATACCCGGATATTTTTATTGAAAATAAAATTGAACTTATGCCTATGCGTCATATGCTATAATTTTTCCGATTTTTTCACCAAGATCGTTATTAATTTATATCCTCTTCATACATCTTATAACGGAGTACTTATTTACCACATATGCATAGTTTGACATTAGGTCCGCTGCCCGAGAACCTCACTTTACAATATCCGGGTATTTAAGCTATTGGACTTATAGGCATAATACATGTTCGCTCCACTAACATTTTAATTTAAACATTTTAAACGCAATTGCTATATATTAGAAGAACCTTTGGTAGCATCTGCACCGTTTGACATTATGTTGATACCCGGGTATCTTTATTGAAACTAAAATTGAACTTTTGCCTATGCGTCATATGCTATAATTTTTCCCAATTTTTCACCAAGATCGTTATTTATGTATATCCTCTTCATACATCTTATAACGGAGTACTTATTTACCACATATGCTTAGTTCGACATTAGGCTTACTACCCGGGAATATTACATTACAATATCCGGGTATTTAAGAAATTTTGTGTTATGTAAACAATACATATTCGCCATCTATAATACTTTTGTAGACTTATCCTATATATGTAACTACATATAACATAATGATGTAACCTCAAGTATTGTATGTTCCCATATTCCAAAAAAAGATAACCATCGAAAAGGATATTTGCTGTACTCAAATCTTACATAATTGTGAAAATCTACTTTCTATTTTAATAAACACATCGTTAGGCAATTTACATCAAATTCATTCTACGTCACATTAATGTTTACACACCAACCTATTTCACAAGAATACAATACATAAAAGATAATCATTATTCAAACCGTGCCAATTTATAATTATCAACAAATAAATCATTAAATTGACCATATTATATTTTTAGAAAATAAATATGTCACGTTATAAGCACATTATATATAATTGTAGCAGATTTGACAAATCTCATTTTTTCGGTGTCACTTTATTCTTCCAAGAAAGCGTATCTTTAAAATACCCAGGCTGCGTATGCTTAGTTGCTCTAGGAGGTTGAACACGTGCTCCGAATGCGACTTGTTCAACCGTCTGTAAAGACAGATTTTCCACCTGAGAAACGTTCTCCGACGACTGATGATGTTGTCCGGATCAGACTGTGATTGATCTTGTACGATCACTATTTCTCGCTCGTGAGTAATTTGATTCGTCAAAGATTGCTGCAGCTGAGATAATAACATTGACTCTGGTTGTTGTTCGATGTGATGAAAGTCTCGGGGTTGGTCATTGACTTCTAATTGCAATAATTGTTGGGAACCAGCTAGCAAGTGTCGAGACTCATTGTCTGCAGAGATTTGTGACTGTGGTTGTTGTTGCTGCTGTTGTTTTAACTCAAAATATCTCTGCTCGGCCTCCTCATCAAATTCACGAACACGAGAATCCCGGTAAAACCTCTCCCGTCCCCAGCGTTCTCTTCTATGTTCATTAGCTCGCTGTAGAACTTCAAGATTTTCGCTAATCCTGTTTTCAAGTTGATTTACACGAATCGTAAGGAACTGACAGTCAGCTGAAAGCTGCTCATGTAAATTTAGGATTCGAAGCTGTTGACCTTGAATTTGATTGATAGTTTCTAATGTACCTGAATCCGAAGGTTGCAAATTATGACGAATCCCAGATTGTCCAGAAGAACCCGTGGGCGGTACAGACTGGCTCCAACTCGGGGCATTTGTCGAAGTTTCATTTTGAATCTCTGGAGACAATGCTAGAGGTGGCTGTGGTGCCTGTCTACGTACAGGACTTCTCACAACTACATTTGATCGTGAATTATTAAATAATAAATCGTCTGGTATCAAATTTGTTGACATGTCAACCAATTCTTCAAAGAAATGAGCAGGGTCACGAGCTATACCATTTCCACCTGATCTTGAACGCTGAGCACAACAATTTCCTCTTCTTCTGGAGATCCAGCTTTGTCCAGCGATGACCAGTCTGCCTAAACGACCCCTTGTCCAGTAGCTCACATCGCTAATACATTCCATCATCCGTCTGAAGAATGAACTTATACGCAATTGATAGATTCTGCATATAATTCCAATACTGAAGATACATAAAATCAAGAAAACTCCAACAAAAAGACCATTACTGAAATTTCCTGCAAGCAAACGAATATGTAACTATATAATTTATTTTCTTACATAAACTAATACATATTCAATAACCCTTACATTTCGGTACATATGTACACAACAGTAATAGAACATTTAATTACCAGCGTTTAATTAGGATATTTAACACTTCTAAAAGTAAATAAACAACATTTATTCGAACCAGTGCTTGGAGTTTGATGTTTGGATGGGCTGTTTGTCGTTGAGCTGTCAAATTTGGTACAAAAAATCTCATCAATCCCCTCACAGCTATCTGCTCCCCTTCTAAATGACAGGAAATTTGAAGTGACATTTTCCAAAATATCCACACAAAGACAATCCTCCCGCTCCAGAATAACCCAGACACAGTCAGGCAAACATCGGTCGCATTCATTAAAAAGATGACACACTAGAATCAATATTACACGAAAATGGATAAGATTCAATTTTATGTATTTACGAATCAGAGAAATGACAGAATAATAATAACTTACTAATTGCATATCTAAAATAATTGAACTAATGGTAACAACTTAATGTTTAAATCAACCACAACCCATCTTGTGAAATCCCAGAATCCTCTTCCTAATCGTATGAGACCATTGCAAGTAAGAAAATACAACTTGAGAAATACATGAATATTCAAATAGAAAAAAATCAAATTCGTAAAAGTATACCTTCCCATTATTCAGTCATTGGTTCTACGCAATACGTTTTTGTCAATTCAATCAAAATCCCGCTGCTTCACACCAACTGCACCTAAAAATAACAATATTACACAAAGCACCATCGTACTAGTTTTACAAATAAATAAAACCTTAGAGCACCTATACATAAGACTTACCTAATAATTATTTTCCTCCGTCAGTTCCACCCTCGTTAAAAGTGATTTTAAACGAGATGCTCAAACTGTGAAGCCAACCGTATAACCATCGACACGCATATGCATAGACAGACAGAGTCCGACGACGCATGATATAGTTCATTGATAGTATATCTCGCTACTACCACAACCTCCAATTTCATATATATATATATATATATATATATATATATATATATATATATATATATACGCATTGTCATCTTCTCAATACACTATCGATTTACCCGGAAAGTTCAAATATCATACACAGTATCCAAACTCAACCCCAACACACTCCCAAACATCCTCCGACACGGGGCCCCCACACCGAACACCTCCGAACTTAAGCCCCGCCTCCCCGGAACCCGCACATGACCCATAATACCCGGGTAAAATGCCCTGAGGGCTTCGGAGGAAAAAATGATCTAAACTTTATACTACTCCCACCAAACATGGGCGCCTGCCTAGATTCTACCCAGTCACTCGAAATGTATAGGATCCTACATGTAAAATCTATAGGATAAAAGTATCAGATCTGCGGACGATATCTCAAACGATTTTCTTACAGGATCCTATACTATCCCATAGTTACTAATCCCAACCTCGCATGGGATTTTCTCTAGCTTGTCCTATAGTTGAAAATTTATTATTATCTTATGCGCTTCTCTACTTCTACTCCATTTTCCTCCAAAATTAAAACTACATAACCATCTTTACTACAGTTAGCTTAATTTTTAGACAATTGTAAATATTCTAAATATTTACAATTGTCTAAACAATTAAGCTAACTGCCATTAACGTTTTCATACATGTACATCTCCTCAAATTGTCAATAGTAATACACCCTACACTGCAATTCTATGTAGAAATAACATGTAACACTACAAAATAAAATTGCAGCCACAAGTAAATAATTTCACGTATAAATTGAAAAAAAGAACAATAACAATCACACACTGGTTATATTTTCCGCTTGTCTTACTATTACTAATTGTAAGTTAAAATTGAAACAATCTAAAGAACAGGTAAGTCGATTTGGTGTTCATCACAACCAAAGAACACGTGAATGACAACTGCAGTTGATTAAGTAGGGCGAATTTGGCGGTTATAATATATGTGTTGTACAAACGATGAGGAGCGCAGAATCCTTGTCAAAGCAAGTACAGGATTTTTCTAAAAATGTCCTATGGTACCCGAAACCATAGGATTTTTCTGAAAATGTCCTATAGAACTCGAACTTGCAGGATATGCGGCACCCAACTTATAGGATTTCTTTAAAAACTTCCTATGGTACCCTCAGCTTATGGGATTTTTCTGAAAACTTCCTATGGTACTATATACTATATCTACTATACTATACTATATCTTATAAGAATCGCGTGCCAGTTTCTGACGAGCTGAATGATTTCTATAAGATCCTATATGGCTTGTGGGATTTCTGGTACATTTTCTCACAGAAATTGCATCCTATAGGAATCCCATACAGTTTGAAGTGACTGGGTAGGCCCTATCATAGGCTAAGGCTCCAGGATGCGGCAAGTTGGGATATAAATCTAGGCGAGGTTCTAGGCTGGGCAATCACCGCTACAATATAGGCTTAGGGAAAATCTAGGCTATTCAGGCAGGCTACAAGTTCGTTCAAGTAAAGGCTACGCGTTAGTGGTGAACATTCTCAAGCTCTTGAAGCGTACCTGATAGAATTTTTTAGGTGTGAGTAGAACACCCGAGGAGATAATTTAATGCACATTCTGACATTGTTTTCACATAAATGACGTCTGCGTCAAATATTTGTTCTAACGTGATATCGTAGCGTTGCTTTTCGTCGTTTAAAGCGTTTTCATCATTTTCAGTAACAGAATATTGATTCCTTTGACAAACCCAACCAGAAAACTTGGTTTTAACTTTTGAGGCCGCAAAAGCAACTTCTATTTTAGCTTTTTTTAGCTATTAATTTATTTCCAACTTTTTGATTCAAAAGCACAGATTACAATGGTATCCAAGCAAAGGTGTCCAAAAGGTTCAGCCTACCTAAAATACTGCATATTTTTTGCAGCGTTGCCTTCCCTACATATTAACCTATATTATTTATCAAAAATAAATCGCCTACCTATTTGCCTACATATATACTCCTGTAATGTTTATGCCTATTTTTTAGCCTATAAAGACCTAGGGTGGTATTCAGGTTGCTACACTCCCACTCAAATCCGCACTCAACTCACAAATTTTTGAGTGGGAGTGACGTTTTGGTATTCAGGTTGAGTTTTCTCAACCTCCACTCAGTAAGTGCACTCCCGTTAGTGAGTGACACATTAAGTCACCAATTTGGTCACTAGATTCTCCACTCGCCTGAAGTTACATATGTACATGCGTCAATTGAGACTTATTTAAAATAAAGGTGCAGCAAAGGAGCATAACCTATCAGCGATTTGAACGCCTCCAAAAGTTTAAAAATCTGTTTAAACTGAACCTCAGGAATTTAAAAGATTTATCAAATCCCTTCGAACTCTTCAGTGACAATTTATTTCGGGAGAGATTTCGATTTAGTAAAACCTTATAAGTGCCGCATTCCTGTTACCAATTGTCAAAACTCAGTTACTATCATCTAAAGGTGGACATGTTCCAATTATTTTTCAGATACTTGTCGCATTAAGATTTTTGGCCACTGGGTCATTTCAATCAGTAATAATTGCGGACACAGTTTTCATTTCTCAACCATCCGTTCCCCGAATCATATTCACAATACATATTTACAATTGTGGGTTGAAGGGTGGGAGTTGAATTCTATTGCCAATTTTTTCCATACCTTTTCTTTGGCGTCGTTGAAAACTATTGGTTTTTTGTTTTCAATAACGTGTTGAGGGGATTTCACAAAGGAAATTAAAAATCCTCGTTCGGATGTACCTAAAGGAGGAACTTGTCCAGAATTTGATGTTTTTGGGGAGAATTATTGTAAGTTGTTTGTGTCATTTTGTGTGTGAAAATTACAATAATAAATTGTCTTCTGCATTGAATGAAATTGTTTAAATGAATTTTTCATTAATGCCGGTAACTACTTATACATAATTACTTCAGATCCCAACTGTAAGGGCTCACTCACATGAGTGCTGGTTTTATTTTTGAGCGGTGGAAACTTGTATTCCATTGCCACTAGTACTCACACTCATTCTCTGACTCACACTCAAGCTAGTTCTAGTGTTAGTGCGAGTATTTAAATGTAACTTGAATACCACCGCTAGTCTTAGCCTATAAAGGTTTATTTTTTCAACTAAAAATCATCTATGTATGTATACGTACAATCGTAATGGTGCTGGTAGACTACTCAGTTTCAGGTTCAGGTTCATGCTTTTCTAAGGTTTTCCTTCAGAATTCGTGTTTATACTTCAGGTTAAGGTTCAGTTTCAGGTTAATCATTTTCTGAAACCTTAAGCTTCAGGTTTTACAAAACCTGAAGGTCATGTAGACTTTAAAATCAGCTTCAGAATCAGGATTTTAACTACACGTTTATACTTCTCAGAATCATCATTAGGTTCAGGTTAAGGTTCAGGTTAAACTGATTAAAATTTGGTTTAAAATTTCCTTAAATGAAAACATGAAGCCTTGTTTTCGATGGTAGCATATAGCATAGAGAACAATTTGATTGGCAGTATAACTGTTTCATAAACCATTTTGAATTTCAAAACCATTTCAAATCTTTTTTGGTCATTTTGAAGTTCAATTAGCAAGTGCAGTTCGCCCTGAAGAACTCGATTCTTAAAAATACTCCTGATGTACTTGCACCGTTTTTTTTTCTTTATAAGGTTCGTCGAATCAATACCAGCTCCAGTATATCTAATTCGTCAGACATTTGCTAAGATCTAATGTTAAACGAAAGTACTCAGGAACTATATAAATAATAAAAATTCTTTTCAGTAATAATAATGCTAGTCATGTACGGCCAGCTCAATAAATAAACAGCTCAACTCCGAAATCTCCTGTAGAACCTGGTAAGCGATAAGTGTGCCAAAATGTAAAGATTCCCACCCAAAGGATGACTGAATCATTTTTACAGAAAATTGACTCTAAATGTGTTTCAGCAAAACAATGCCTGTTTCTTAACCTGATGATCATTTATACTTACTGGAGAGTTTTTAAATGAGGAAATCTTGTTCCCTGAAGCTTAACCTTAACATGATTCGTTTTTCTGAAGAGCATTTATACTCTTCAGGGTTTCGGAAATACCTTACCTGATTCTGATTCTTAGCCTGAACATGAACATGAGTAGTCTACCTGCACCATAACACATGAAAAAAATCGAACTACTAAAATGTCACGTATTTGAAGAATATTTTTGAGATTTATTTTAAGGTTAAATCAAATAATTGCTTGACAAATTTGTCAACAGATTATTAAATATGCATATTTTTACCTTCGCAAACTGCCTACCTTGTTCCTAAATAAAAAGTGAACTCTTGCAGCTCCTACATATAATATAGGATTAATTTTAGCGGTAATTACTGCACCCTATTTTACTACCTATAATTACTTGGATTTTGCATCCTGCCTATTTTTATCCTATATATAGGCCTATAAATAGGATAGGTGGACACCTTTGAGCCAATGCTAAGGGGGAAATGATTTTCACATCCAGTAATGTTAAAAACACAGGAAAACAAATTATTTATTTCAATCATCAACAATATTAAACTAAAATATTCCTTAATCTCTGATTTCTTCCATAGCCTGTTGGTTAGCTATAATAATTATAGCTAACCAACAAGCTATAAACAACTAATAATTATTTTTAGTTGTTCAATATCAGTTGCATATCCCGACGGCTCTTTTAGTTTGATGGAATTATTGTGGCTTGCTTAGATTGCGCAGAGGTGTCCATTTGAAATCACCTTCTTTGATCCTTCAGAAGGGTAACCGTTTCCAATTACCTGTTCCTTCATTGTTCAGTAAAATGAAGCCTTCTGAATATTTACCCATCCTTTGCCCTTCCTTCATCCAAATCCTACTATAATCCTTCCTTCAGCCTTCAAAAATATTTAAATGCCCTTCATGCGTTACCTTGCTTCCATGTTCATTCAATATAAGTCACAAAATCAGACCTTTAAAATTCAAACTGCTTACCGCTGAAAAACTAATAATTAGGTTACAATGAATTGCAATTATTGAAGAGTATCAGTATTACTTAAATGTACAGTGAAGGGAATAGAATGCTCTAGAATTACATGCTCCGGGTATCACGCTGCCATTGTGAGATAAGTTTTTCTAGAATAACATTGGACATTAAGCAGGTCCGCCAGAAAAATGTTTTTCAGTTGAGTAACGGTGTACGTATGTATGCGTACATGTACTTTAGTTACGGAAGGATTTTGCCTAAAATATAGTAGATGGGATTACAAGTTCCAACGGCGTTCGAAGGCTGTAAAATTAACATGCTCCTTCACATCCCATTATTTCTGCAAAGAGCAGAGGCTTTCGTGCAGCCTTCGTTTCCTTTCCAGCCTTCCTTCCGCTCCCCTTCATAATTGCCAAAGCTAACGCTTAATTCGTTCAAAGAAGCCTTCTTTGAAGGAAATCCTTCGAAGGATGGACACCTCTGGATTGCAGCATATATTATGCAGATACGTCTGCTTAGCTGAATAATATTAAGTTTAAGAATTTAATAATTTAATAGACGAATATGCATTATAATTTTTTTATCGTTTAGATTGCAAGAATTTATGAAATTTAGTTATTATTAATTTTAATATTTATTGTTCAGAAAGTTAAAAATGTTGTTAACAACAGGCTTAAGGAAAATTATATTTAAGGGCTGATCCCTTAAAGATCCCAGTACCAAATTTTTATACTAAGGTCATAGTTACTAAAGACACCCTCCTCCAAAATTTCATGTAGTTCCAAGGGGTGGAACACACTTTTCTAGCTTGCAATGTTAAATGAGGCCATGGATATTTTTTTATGAAATTGGTGTCAATTTTTGTTTATTTTTGCAAAGGAATGCCAAACCTTAAGGGCTATGTGATTGTAAAAATTCATGGAGATTCGTCTTGTATTCCCATTGATATGAAACGAATCTTTAAACATTTAGGAAAATCCTAGTTAAATAAAGAGGACTTGAAAATGGTTTACCATTAGATTTTATGTAGGCTAAGGGAAAAAATATTTTTTTAGCAATCTGTACTTACCAGCAGAGATAATTTTTGTAACTCTTTGTTGCATCTAAAACTATTTATGTGTACAGTATATAGTCAGGTGTAACGCAAGTCAACCTAACCTATTGTAGATAAATTTCGATTCAGTTTTTACGTAAACTTATAATCAATGTCTACAAAGTGATACAAGGTGTATGATTCTTTGCAGGCATTTAATAACTGTAAAAAAGTAATTGGACATTAAAATTTGTTAATAAAATTTCTGTGACGTCGCAATATTTGCACCATCCTGAAAATTCTACGTTCAGCCGCCCCTGATAGTAACCATTTAAGTATCTATAAGTATTATGCCGTTAGAAGTGTAACATATGCTGATGGTGGTACAAGATCAACAATGACTAAAAATTATCCAAAGCCATTAAACTGTATTATTTGGACCACCGAATCAGTTATTTTATTCCTTATTGTTCAGAAGTTTCGTCAGATTTGTCGTCCGGGTCAGGCTCGTTAATTTGAGACAATTTTGGGGGACCAGCTCCTTCAGTGATTGGACAAGGTCCTTTGTTGTAAATCAACAGCTGATCTATATATAAAAAAAGTAATCCCGCATGGCATAAACCAACTCAATTTAGTGCCAGAATTAACATTAACTATTCCAGGTATACTTTCTGATCCGCTTCACTACACCAGTTTTTTCTGGCCATAATCATCGGATAAATTCATCTCTCTGGCGATCCATATGTTACTGTTCGTAAACGCCCTACTGGCACAAATGAGTTGGAGAGACGCAGTTATCGCGCTTGGTCAGATTGGCCAACTTTCCCACACCTCTAACATGCGCAACCTAAACAACAAAGGCCCAGCGCCTTAACATTGCGTGTTTCCTGCGTCTTAACTTCGCGTGTTTCCTGCGCCTTGTGTATGCGCATAATTAGTGCATATTTACAGCTATACTAAAGCGCTTATAGTACAATGGTCCTGGGATTGAATAAATGTGTTTAAAGTCGTGCTGCCAACATTTTAAATAATTTTACTTATGATTTATTAGTTATTACAAAACGTAATGACATCACTAAATATAAATTGTATCCATTGAAATTAGTTACACAAATGAACTGGTAAACGGAACACATAAGTATTTGTCACAACTCAGATCAAATGGAATTAATACACACTTTTGGACAATTATATTTATGTCACTTTCATACACCCGGGATAAGTTAGAATAAACCATACTTGCAGTCGTTCAGTTCATAAAGTGGTGAACTGAACTGAACTAGCCATATTTTCATTGCTTTTGAATGAACTTGAACGAACTAGCTAAATGCAAAAATTTTGATTGAATGAACTTGAATTGAACTCAGCAGAACTTATTATGAATAAGCTCAATAATGTCGTTTAGTAATATCATTTAACGCGGAGTAATTCTAACGTATTTATTAACAAATACTCAGGAAACGTCCTTGTTGCTGTTGACTTACTACCGAATCAAAACGACGCGCTCTCGGTTAACCGCCGGGGAAACATTAAAATAACGTTGAAGTTTAGATCTCCGTTGGACGAGGCTGTTCAAGTTATCGTTTACAGTCATTACCAAAACGTTTTGGAAATAGACAACAACCGTCAGGTTATATTGGATTATTAGGATGGACACAAGATCTATTCAACACATGCTTAATGCTATATTTAACTGGTATCACATCAAGATACCCTTTCATGTACTTGCAGCAGACGAATTTAACAATGTTTTCAAAGAAATAAACGCTCCTGCGATTTTTATTGTCAATACGGATGTTATTTCAAGACCCGGAAAACATTGGATATGCATGTATAAAATAAGCTATAAACAATTTGAAGTATTTGATAGTTTTGGTAAAGATATTTCTCAATATCGTAATATACACATACCACGGAATTTTATTATCAGAGAGAATTGTAAAATCTTACAGAATGTGCGGTCAGAAATGTGTGGACAGTTTTGTGTAATGTTTGCTTACAGTAGGACCATAGGAATACCTTATAAAATATTCATATCTCAATTTAAATCTAATACATTGTATAATGATAAAATAGTATCTTTGTTTACATACAAGATATTGAGTAGTGTAAAATAATGTTGGTCAATAAATGAATGTGTGTGTAATTGTGTAAGTCGTTATTGTGTAAAAGTTAAATAAAGATTCGGCCCTGTACATACACAAGAACAGTTTCTCATTTCTACTCATTGTGAAAACAACGTCATGGAAATTGGAACTGAAGAAAATAATTTAATTAACTATTCCTTCCCCCACCCCAGTACAATATCGATTGCAGGCAGCACACAGGGTGGTAAAACGTATAAGACGCTTGAAATAATACGCAGGCGCTTTGAACTATTTGAAAAGAGATTAGAAAAGGTCATCTACGTCTATAGCGATTTTCAGAAAGAGTTTTATAAATTAAAGGAAGAAGATAAAAATATAATATTTACAAATAATCTCCTCGATATTGAAAAGTTGACTAGTGATCCTTGTTTAATTGTTATCGACGACCAGCAGGATACGTTTTCAAAGAAGGAAAACTTGGAACTTGTGACTCGCTATTTTATAAAACATTCACATCACCGAGGAGCGAGTATAATATTAATTCTTCAAAATCCATTTGTGAAAGGGTTAAGAGAGATAAATTTAAATACGCAGATATTACTGTTGTTCGATAATCCCAGAGACCGCAGTGTAATCACTAATATCGCCAAACAAGTTTGCGCAGGTCAGACCAACTTTTTGACTTCAGCCTATATTAAGGCCGTGTCAAGTCGACAGTATGGCTACCTACTTTTAGACATGCACCCCAAAAACAAGTCATTTCCTTATTGGGTTAGAAATTCAGTTTTTCCGGACAACAATGGTGAAGTCTACGCTCCCCAATAAAAATGGTGTTGAATAATTCATTTGAAGAAAACTGTCAGTTCCTATTTCAAATTGCAACAGTCAAATCAAAGCTGAATGCTAGGAAACTAGTCCAAAATGCATCAGATTCGCAAATACGTGCACTACTAGAAATTATACACAATTTTAATCTATTTTGCAAAACGGAAACAACCCAAGTTTGTAAATTCGCTAGGAAAGTTAAAATATATTCCAATGATAAAAACGCCGCAAAGCGGTTTCTTTTGAGAAATCCCAATCTAGTCAAAACCATATTAGCAAGCGTATTTCTAAAAGTGTTTATTGGTGAAATAATTCTATCGTATACAGAGTAATGGCTAAAGTAATGCGAGTTATTTCGCCTGCTCTTTATGAAGAGCTTATGAAGCTATATAAAAGCGAAATAAATAAACCAATCGAACAAAATAAACCCGCATCAGCGGTAGAAAACCCCAGTGAAAATCCCCATCCTATTTCTTCAATTAAGCATATTGAAACCAGTCTTCCCGCCGCTGCAACAAATAATTCAAGTGAAAAGGTTTCTTCGAACCTCCCCTTTCTCCAGGGGGATTTAACGCAAAAACCAAAGAAACCAAAATTTATTAAATTATGCTGTTGTCAAAATATTGGAAGTTCCACGTGTCAAAAACTTAAAGCACCAAAGTGGAAAACACTGGATGATGCAAGTAAGGATATTCCTATGGAATACGTGAAAGATTCTCAGCATGTGAATGCTGAAACAAATTCAACTTCTAATATTACGACAGCAAGCGACATCTCTGAGAGAGAAAAACCTGGGGAAGATGTTGATGCTGTTGGGGATAATAATATTAATGACCGTAAGAGTTCGCTGAGGCCTAGAAAAAATCAACGAGGCTACGGTGGAAAACGAAAAGCGAAAAGCATTAGAAAGTGTAACACGTTAAAAAAATACGTACATAAGAACACTCGGAGGAATCGAAAAAATTAGTTTCCGCTTTGGAAGCGTTCAGTCAACATGGGTTCGCGAGTTATTATTCTGGCTCTCTATTTATTTTTATTAAACGGCATTACTTCTTCAGATTCAAGTTTGGACGCGGTTAAAGCACCAGCTAGTAGCACCAGCGATGGTAGAAATGAGAAGTACAAATGTAGTCATCATCGAGTTTGTTCACCTCTCGCTCAAGATGTGGCGCTGAATGACGGGGCGACGTCGACCGAACGGTTGTTAATTCACCTTCACGCTGTTCTCAAGCATCTATTGCAGGACGCGCGTAAATACAAGAACGGGAGCACAAGTGTGCCCACAGAGGGAGATAATGTGACCACGCATGAGAACTCTGCGGGTAAGATTATTTTTCCTGAACTCGATCAAGTCCCCTCCCCACTTTTTCCTCCAAGCAACATTCATTTTAACTGTGTAACTTGTCGTGCTTACAGCTACCTACACTTCGGTGATACTTTTGTGTGTGCTTGTCTCCATCAAGATATACAAATTTACGTCAAAGCTGGTTAGTGAGTGGAAAGCTAGGAACAACAATAATTAAAACCATGGAAGGAGCAAACCAAGAAAACATAAACGAGCCAATTGCTGGACCGTCCCAATCAAATAGAAATGAGGACAACGGAGTAGTGTTCAATACAAATTTAGCATATGAGACGACCCAAAGACCGGATCCTATTACATCTGGATTTTTAAGATCGGTATGTAATTTTTATTGTCTAAAAAGTATTATTGTGCGGTTGAGTACCGATATTTATTTTCCTAAACCGTTTCGAAAAACTATTCATTTCGCGTGAAAAACACGATCGGTTTATTTATATTGTTGTTTTTATCGAAGCGTAGATTTAAACGTTATCAAGCCACGATTTTTTTGTTTTTATTTCAGGAACTTTATTGTTCCATGCCTGACTGTATTTTTCGATGTCGGACACATATCCAATACGCCTGCCATCTCGAAGAAAATCATTTGTGTGAGCATTGTGGGAAATATTGTTCCTGGAAGAGGGCTCACACCTGCCCATCTGTCGGAGATCGACTCGGTCATGTCGATGCAAACTATCCTCTAGACTTGACAGACTTTGCAGAACTAAGTCGCAGTCACCTTGGAGTAATAGTTCATTATGCTTACCGTCATCCCATAAACACGCGGGACATTGAAACGGCTTTTAAAGAAACATATCCAGCTTTGGACAAGTTACTAACTGAACTTCTTGTTATCCACGGAAATATGCGTGTGGAGCTGAGCACATCAGTCCTAATGGAAAAGGATATTACACTAGGCGATGATGGGGAGTTGTCCACAAAATCGGCTATGATTTACTTCAAGTCCGGAAATCATGACTTATTTGATTCGACCGGTATTGAAACTTTAGTGTGGCGGGGAGCTGGGGAAGTTGTGGATAAACTAGAAACTTTTGTTCAGAATGGGAGCGGTTGGAGAGTAGCTAGTATTGACCACTTGGAAGTAAAGGTTGGTGAACTTAGACTTTTTCAAAATGCTCGCGTTCGGGGTTATTTACCAATTCCGTTTAAAAGAAACCCGATGGGTTGTGTTAACTTTAAAAACTTTGATAATGATTGCTTCAAGTATTGTGTAACAGCATCCATGTTTTGGAAACAGAAAATTAAAGAAAATGAATTAGAGCGTAAGGGCGATAAAAATCTTAAAAATCATGACACGTGGAGAAAATATATGAGTAAAATTGATTTTTCAAACATTCCCCAAGGATTTGTCAATCCCTACGAAGACCTTCCAAAATTTGAAGAAAACAATAACGTTTCAGTTACCGTATTTACACACAAGGATGAAAACGTAATACTTATGAGAGCCAGCAAACAGAAATTCGAGATTAAAATTAACTTGTTTTTAATTCACAAAAAAGAAAATAATTCATCACGCGAAGAATCATCCGACTTGTTTCATTACGTACTAATTGTTAATTTGGAAAGATTTCTCAGAGAGGCGGGTGAGCTATGTCACTTGTATTGTGACAAATGCTTCCGTAAATTTAAAACTAAGCGGAAACAAGTGAATCACGCGTCCAGATGTACATATAATATTGATCCAGGCGAAGAAAACGCTGCTAACAAAATCGAATACGTGTTTCCAGCTGAGGATGAGGCATTGGAATTCAAGAGACTTGAAATGCTACACCCCTTTCCGTACTTTGCAACTTTCGATTTTGAATGCTACAGCAAACCTTTGGTGGGAGACGGGCCAGAAAATCAATCGGAGAATGAGCAGCTGGAAGTTGGCGGGAAGAGAAAAAAAGTCTCTGCAACCGTCAAAAGGTACGAGTTTATTCCAGCAAGTTACTCTCTTGTAGTAGTACATAACACCAACAACCGCGGGGAGCTGGTGACGACAGAATATTATTGTGGAGAGAATCCCGTCCAACACTTTTTTTCCCGCGCGTTCTACTGGGGGAAAACCTTGCTAGAACGCATACGGAATACAAATAACATGATCGATCCTACAGATGAAGAAAAATCATTACACCGGGCTGCAACGCATTGTCAGCATTGCAAGCGTGAATTCACTTCTTCAACACAGCAAGGGTTCTCTGAGCATCAACTTGCATTTGACTTGTTCTCCGAAGACGGGAAATTGCTTTACGAATCGCCCAGTGAAGACAGCGAAATTGAAGAAATTGACTCAACCAAGAAAGAACCCAAAAAAGATGAAAGCTATATCCGACCAGTCATAAAATGTTATAATCACAATCATGATACAGGTTTATATGTCTCTTCAATTTGTCAGTCTTGCAATCTTAAAATAAGGTACAAATTTGAATTTCCATTAATAGCGCATGGAGGGAGCAATTTTGATTTTCACCTTCTCTTGAAGCACGCCGACAATACATTTTTTAATTATGAAAATATACATGTAATTGCAAAAACAGGAGAGAAATTTGTCCAGATGACCATTGAAGGTAGAGATATGTACATACCAAAGTTGCATACTAATTATGGAGGTTCCAAATATAATAAGAGCAAGCTGACATGTGGTAATAGAAAGGTTAAACTAAGATTTTTAGATTCATGTCAGTTTCAACCGAGCTCACTAGCCCAGCTTGTGAATAAACTTCAATTGGAAAATTCTCCCCATTTTTCCCTGCTTCGACAAGTTGCTGAACGTTATTTATTTCCCACAGGAATCCTTGCCAGACCAAAACTTGACGAATACAATGATTTAGCCTGGCAGGACTTACTTCTTGCCAAGATTCCGTTCCCATACAGTTATCTCTCCTCACAAGAAAAATTAAATCCAGGTGTTCCAATTCCGAGACGAGAAGAGTTTTACAACGAGCTCACGCATGAACCATGCACGGACTCGCAATGGTCAATGATAAATAAAATATGCAAAGTATTTCAGATTCAGGATTTTAATACTTATGCACAATTGTACTGTGTGTTGGATTCTGTTCATTTGAGTATTTGTTGGCTGAATTTTGTTCTCAATGGTATGAAATTGTACGGTTTAGACCCCACGTATTGTTGTACATGCTCCAGCTATAGTTGGCAATGCTGGCTGTACTCTTCTGGCGAGAGTATAGAATATATTAGAGATAAAAATATGTACGATATGATAAAGTTAGGTATAAAAGGAGGACAGTCCTTTGCGACCCGAAAGATTACCAGAGCAAACACGCCCAGAAGTGCTTTCGGATACAATTCCGAGAAGCCCCCAAAAGTCGTAATTTATTTCGATATTGTAAGTTTGTATTCACATGCAATGCAATCTTTTAAATATCCTCATTCTGAATACAAATGGGAGACTTTGGACACTCTCAATGGTATAAATTGGTTAGACGAACAGCTACTCAGCCAGGTCAATTCCAAAGGCTACATTGTAAAAGTTGACTTAGAATACCCTGAGAGTATTCAGAATGAGACAGCTTCTCTCCCCCTGTGCCCAGAAAAGCGATGTGTGAAACTCGAGTGGTTGTCAGAGCAACAGCGCGAGACCCTCTCCAGTCTTGGAAGGGTGAGTGCAAACTCTTTCCTCAACATTCCCAAGTTGTTACTTCATTGCTATCCACGACTCGAATATGTAGTACATTACAGAACACTTGCTTTTTATTTGGCAAAAGGAATGAAATTAGTAAAAATCCATTCAGGGTTTTCATTTACCGAGAAGGCTTACCTACGTAAGTTCATACAGGATAATATTGAAAGACGCAGAATAGCTAAAACTGAATCAGAAAGGTCTGATCTCAAGCTGATAAATAATGGAACGTATGGTATGTCTCTCAGAAATAATGAGAACCTCTTTACAGTCAAATTTTGCAGGTCAGCAGCCAAGGCTCGAGCTTACCTTGCCGATCCCGAATGTGTAGATTTTTCCATTTTAAACAAAAACGTCAGCATTGTGAAGTTCAAACCTAAATCAGTAACGCTTTCAACTCTTATTCAGTGTGGAATGTCTGTTTTAGATTTAGCCAAATTAATTTTCTATTCTGGTTATTATGACAACTTATTCAGTATTTTTAATGATCGTATATCAGTAAATTATTCAGACACTGATAGTGTTATATGTGAAATTCTGGGCGAGGAAAAACTAATTTGGAGCGAGCTGGTTGAAAATAGACATTTTTTCGATTTTAGTAAAATACCAAACAAACATGAAATATTTAAATTGCATCAACATATACCCAATCTAAGAGATGATAATAAAAATGAGTCGGGAAAGTTTAAAATCGAATCGCTGGACGTGTCTGAGGTTATCAGTCTCAAGAGCAAACAGTACAGTTTGCTCTTCCACGATAAAAGTATCGATATGAAAAATAAAGGCGTGCCAGCATATGCTCTTAAACATTTTTGCGCTCATGAAACATATAAAGACGTAGTGGAAAAAAATATTGTAAAAAAACTTAATGTAAATTTAATTCGTTCTACTAATCATACATTAAATTTTGTATGCATGAATAAGGTAGGAATGCATGCACTGGATATGTATCGCTGCTATCCAGATAACGAAGATTGCAATTATTCATTACCATTTGGCCATTATAAATTACTGTCAAAATCAATGCAATAATGAAATAAAATAAGTGCAAATATTGTGTAAAATACCAGTATTGTTTCTCACAAATTTATTACAGATTTCATCCAAAATCAATCATTCAAAAATCATCTTGCTTTGCAATTCCATCAAACGATTTTCCTCGTATTTTTGTAGTGTAGTGGCTGAGGAAAGGGAAGCAAGGGTGAGAATACGATCTGCAGCAACATATTCATCCAGCACACAAATGTCATTTGGACTTTTACAACGAGTCCACATTACATAATCCAAGCCAACACACAGTTGTGACTGGTCCAGAAAAATTGCAACCTTATTCAAATTTCTTCCTTGAGAGCGATGAGCTGTAACTGCATATCCAAGCTCCATACAGAACCTTTTACTGCATATTAGGGACCCAGTTGCATCATCCGTTTCAGAATCAGATTGTCGGAATATAGGGACACCCTTTCCTCTCTTGGTTTTGACAAACACATCTCCAGTATAATGTGGGAAATGAACCACCAGAAAATGTACATTTTTATCCAACCCTATACCTTCACTCTTACTATAATATACTATATCTTCAATACACCCTTCGGAACCATTACATAAACCAACGCGGGAGCAAATATTCCTCTGCAATATTATTTTTACTCCAATAGCTAGTTCCAGGGGACGTATTCCATTCTCAATGTGAACAATCTCCTCGGTCGCAAAACGTGCGTACAATTGGTCCCTATAAGTGCAATAATATTAACAGTTTCAACACACATTTAGAATTTATCTTTTGCACATGTAACTTACTGGTTGTAGTCCCACACAAGTCTCCTCAAAGGGAATATATGCAGAGCATCCCTGAATGTTTGTTTTTCTTCCTCGTTGAGTTTGTTCAACTGTCGGGAGCGAACAAATTCCAAATCTGATTGCACGCACTCACGTCTCTTTAATCTCCCCAAAAATTCCAAGAAACACTTCTGCTCGTCTCTATCTCCATGCTGACGGTACTGAGTGTCCAAAATTATTACCGTCTTAAAAGATTTGTATAATTTGTACACATCTCGTAGATGTGGGTTGTGCTTTGTAGACGATGGATAAAAAAGAGGGGAATCAGCGACTGCAAAATTTTGATAGACGTCCCCAAATAAAATGACGGACCTGCCAGCAAATGGTTTACCTGCATGAGCCGGATCAACTCTGCGGAGAATATCGTCAATTTTTTTTAGCATGTTTTGTCCAATAAGAGAAAACTCGTCAATTACAATAATTTTTACATTGGAAAGTTTCTGTTTCTGTTTCTCTGTTGCAGTCGATTTGGTTGTATTTTCCACAACGATATCATCTGTCACTTCCTGTTCAATAATATTGCTTGCACGCCTTTCTTGAAAAGTTGGAATACAAAATGCGGAATGAATTGTTTCTCCTCCAATTAGAAAGCTGGCACTGCCGGTTAAACTGGCAAGAATATAATCAAAGTCGGAACACTTTTGCTTCCTGATGTCAAAAAGATATTTTAAATGAGCTATCAATAACGATTTTCCTGTCCCTGCTATTCCTTGCGTTACACATTTGATTTGTGAATCAGTTTGCTCTTCAAAAGGTTTTTCGATATGTGATTTAATCAAATTTACGAGATACTTTTGTTTCTCACTTAAATCCTCAAAAGGAATTTTCGGATATCTTGGTTTGACTTGCAAACGTTTCCATTGTTTTACCCACTTTTGAAACACTTTGGTGTCCACCTCATTTCCCGAATACTCCATGGCTAAGCTTTAGATGCGACTAGGAGACGTTTCTTCAAACATCGCAAATACTCAAATCTATAGAGCGGGAAAATATTTTATTTTGGAGGGAAAAATATTTAGCAGCGTGCTTGGGAGCGCAGCTTTCTGATCGATAACCGCATTCTCGCTACATGATAAAAGCAAAGGAGCCTAGGTTTTCTTTCAGTCTTTTTTCTCTCTTGCAACCAACCACATTCATACAATTATACATTATACCCTAAGCAATCCCAAAAAAGCACATAGACCTACGTCTAGCTTACAAGTACCAAGTTTCTCAAATCACTTCATTTTAATACAATGGCAGGTTAGTTCAAATCGTTTTATTTCAAAGTTTTTTTTATACTTAGCTCGTTTGTGATTTAAATTTACAAGTTAATTCAATAAAATATTTTTAAACTATTAATCCATAGCTCGTGGAATTCGTTCTCGTGTAAAGTTGCAAAAATACGACCCCTATGCTCGGAATGCAAAGAAGCTGGCGTCACTGGACCTTTGCAGCAACTGGAGTTTCTTTGAGACGCCCGAGTGCATAATGGTCAGTAATTTTTAATTATCTGTTTGTTTACAGGCGGGGTTCATGCACGTTTGTTGTTCATCTGTGCCATTATGCTAAAATAAAAACAAAATTATTTTGTTTTCCCATACAGATTGATGACGACATCTCCGGTAGGATGGCTCACAATCCAGTACATCGCTGTGAATTTTTCTACCTGGGGAAACCTACCAATTCCGGCAAGCCGACTGTTGTAAAGTTTAGTCCCTATCAGGGATTAAAAATTGCAAGCTTTCTCAGCATGATACTGGACCAATACGCTGAGATGACTGAGAATAAAATTTCCAAGCATTTGGAGGAGATTCCGGTTATTCCTTTTCTCCGCGGGAAAGAAGATCGGACGTACTCCTCTAAAGACGAACATCGCCTGGAATTCTGGTCTCAACCCGATTTGGACTTGGGTAGCGTGAAAGCAAGCGTCTTGTTAAACAAGATAATTGGACTTCCTGAGGTTCTAATAAATACTCCAGTACCACTGGAGACGAGCGAGAAGTTAAAGGGGTAATTAAATAAATATTTTTAAAGTGTAATTTTAATACGTTTTACTTTAGAAATTCTTTAAAATATGAATCTGCAATTGATGATTGTTTCAGGAAAGGAAAATTTAAAATTTGACATTGATCGTGAACTTGTATCTTTTACATTAGGTGGCCAGGACCAGTGTTGGCGTTCTCCATGTCAGCTTGCGCCAATTTGGAGTCGTTTATAGTGGAGAATAGGAAGGATGGGGACGATTTCCACGTTGCAGTTCGCCCCAAGCCACCCTACATGAAAAAGGATGGATTCCTCCGTGAGGAAACTGAGAGTGCAACTTCGGCCAGTCTCAAGGAGTAATTCACTCTAATCACCGATCCGGGATATCATCAGTAAATTGCGGTAGTTATATACTAGTAATGTATGCATGAAAATACACTCCTGAAGCTTGTAGTTTTCTAAATGACATTTTAATACTAAACCGGATCGATTAAATGTTTTTAGTAAAATACATTTCCCGTTGTAATTTCAATGATTTACTGTGTTAAATAAAGAAATGTTTGTTTTGAAAATGCAATAATTATTCTATGCACTCACGTTTTTAATTTCCCAAAGCATCTTTTTTATTTCATACAAAATGTCAATATAAAATAATCATAATTATCAATATATTATTCTGCTCCACACTTTGAAAAATACTACATATAAAACTACATTTAAACCAAATGATTACATAGGATTGACAAACGTAAAATCAAAGTCTTCAAAGTTGTATTCAACGTCCTGAGCTTGCAGAGCTTCCAAGTCAAATGTCTCGATTGTCTGTTGAACAGAGCCAAGAATGTCAACGGAGGCGGTTCCCACAGTAGGATTATCATCGATAGGTATTGATAAAGTCGCTGGAGATTGAACTGGGATTTCTTCGTTGCATTCCAAATCTACATATCAGTACATACAAGCATCTGAACTATAGTTTACAATAAAAGCTATTGATAAGCATAGCGTTGCTGACAAAATTACTTTTAATATGTAAACCAGACTGAAGCTCATGTTCCCTTCCTTGCTCACATTGAAGCTGCTGCTGTCCTGCAACTTGCAACAATCCTCCATCAGTCAAGGGAAGACATTCAATTCTTGTTAACGGCGCAGCTTCGCCTTCACAGAAATATTTGAATATAAATATTAGTTTTATTCTGATAGCTCGATTGATATTGAGCCAGCGAAGACAAGCCGTTCTTCGGACAACCGTGACAGTTTGGCTACGCTTAAATTGAGACCGCATGCGGTCTCAATTTAAGCGTAGCCAAACTGTCACGGTTGTCCGAAGAACGGCTTGCCTTCGCTGGGTATGTCAAACATACGAGGAATAATGGTTCATATAAGTATGCACTATGTAATGATAATCAGAACAATTGTCTTACCTTTTGAATTTATAAATTTGACCCGTTTCCCCGACTGAAGCTGAATTTCATTCTCCCCCCTTTGGAATTTTTCTGACTGACATTCTTCTAAGATTGCCATGATTTTTAATCGTTTTTCGTCCGTATCATCATGGGTGGATCGAATTGATTTACGTCTTGTTTTTTTAAGTACCGCTTGGTCTGAGGCTACACTTCGATCCTCGGAATATCTGCTGTCAATCAAATGCTGCCTGTTTGCACGAATATTCTCGGGAGCAGAATTAACCCCGGTATCACTACCACAGTCTTTGTTGTTCTTGCTCCCAACATCCTTGTTTTTAATAATTTTCATATCTGGAAATTCCCACGGTACGGATGTAAATGGAACAACCTTCCCCCTGATGCTCAGAAAAAGTAATTTAACTCCGTTCCTCAGCGACACCCTGTCGCCTTCTTGGAATTCTATCCCCAACTCTTCACTCATTTGTATAAACTTTTTGATCAACACGTGTTGATTCAAATCTGATTTTTTAGATTGACTGGATATCCAACCATCTTTATCCACTGGAGACTTTTGTCTTGAACAATGAGGTAACGGTTGCAATGCCATTTGCTCAGCCTGTTTTTTATAAAATATTCTGAATTGCGCAATCTAAAATCGTGTGTTAGTTCACTTTGGCTTGGGTTTAGCTACTGAAGCCACTTCAGTTTCAACGTTAACTTAAATAACAAAGGTATGAGAATATCTTCTTGGATCGGAAATGAAATGTACTCCGAATACTACAAAACCGTATTCTGTAAGTTAGTTCAATGAGTCGCAAATGAAAGACGGTCTTGAAGACATGGGGGGAGCATTGATTCCAGAACCTGAACAATGACTATGAAAAGGTGGAATAATAAACACAACGATGTTACCGAAAAAGATGTCATTCTAAAAAAGATCGGAAGTGTCAAGTGCCCATAAAAGTTGACTTTTGTAAATTTATTGAGTTTTATTTAAATGCAAACGACTGGAAAAACGTAAAACTAAATCCTAGCAGATGTGGTTCATTTCCAACATACTTACATGCAATAAACCTGCAGAGAAGTGCAGAGATGTACACGGATTGAGATGCTCGGAGATGGTCTGAGATGGTTGTTATTGTTGGAGAGGGCAGGGAGAGATGAGCGGGTTGAGATGGTCGGAGATGGTCAAGATTGTTGAGATGGTCTGAGTGGGTCGAGATAATCATAGTGGGTTGAGATGGTCAGAGTGGGATGAGATAATCACAGTGGGTTGAGATGGTCAGAGTGGATCGAGATGGCCAGAGTGGGTCGAGATGGTCAGAGTGGATCGAGATAGTCAGAGTGGATCGAGATGGTCAAAGTGGGGTTGGGATAGTCAGAGTGGGTTGAGATGGTCAGAGTGTGTTGAGATGGGCAGAGTGGGTTGAGATGACCAACTCAATTCCAACTATGTACGAGCAAGTTTGTAAATCTCATGTTTACATGTTACTGAATATTTGCTGATGTAGTATTTTTATGAACAAACGATTAGCGTACGTTCTAGCGATTCATGTCCCTGCTGCAGTATATGACATTACATTTTAGTAATCTCTTTCATCAACATGACGTTGGAGAACAGTAAGATATTTTTTATTTATATAAACTAGACATTTTCATTTCTCAACTATCGAAACTATTTGTGCTTTTGGAATTTATAGGTTGTAGGCGTTACATTGATTGTATTCATTGCACGTCTTCTGGTTCTCAGTGGGTTAAACTCCTGAACCAAACACAATGTTGTTCGTCGAACTTAAGCAAATTGGACGCTCTGTTTGTTTCCGTCACATCTGATGAAAAAGATTGCCCAATTCAACTTAATTCAAATTTAAGCTTGGGAATGGTGTTGGGTAAAAATAAATATTTGTACCGACTTTCGTATAATTATCAACCGTGTCAAAGATAAATGAAACAAAATCTCTGTATAGGAACTGTGATCGTCTCGGTTCTTCTAATTTTTGGGTTAATCTGGATGTGTACTACAGCCAGAGTGAAAATGCGTTGCTTAAATTGGAATGAAACCTTTTCTGGTTTAGCTAGTACGCAGGAGAATATTAAAATCGCTACAAGTATCGAGTTGCAAGAGATCGACCTTCACGAGAGTGCTGCTTAATTATTTGTGGTAGTTTTTAACGTTACATAATGTTATTATTAATACCCGAGTAAGGCATACAATAAATATTACATATAATGCATACATACATACAATCAATATCAATACACAGTGTTAAGGAATTTCTCAGAAAAAATCAGTGAAAATAAATGTTGCAGATATCCCTGTGCAATAGATTGTAACTAAACTACATTTTAGCTTTCTCAGATTACAAATTTTATAAATCAAATATATTTTGAAAAATTGTTATGTGACAGTAAACAAATTCTAGATAAACAATTTGACAGGGAATTGCAAAAGCAAAAATGTAAAAATTAATGAGTATGTGAAAGGATAATAAACCGTTTATAAAATTCATAATGCTGGTTTCACTTTTTCATTCTTGGTTTAGCAGGTTTAGTTTTTGTGTTTGGAGTTTTTTCAATTTTGATTCGATCCTTTTTCTTTGGAACGTTCTTCTTTTTGTTTCCTTTACATCTCGCAAGCTTTTGATGAGATGTCAAACTCCGCTGGTTCTTAAATGTTTTCCCACATTTACGACAAGGAATTCTTGATGAAGGCGCATGAACTGACTTCAAGTGACGAGTCAAATGGGAATTATTAGTAAATTTCGCCATACATTGATCGCAGGCGAAATCTGAAAATCAAATGTAATAAATCATCATGATAAAGGCAATTTAGAACCACTGGTCATACGAATTGTAAAACAACGTACTCATATCTAAACTTCGAACGTCCTTCCTCTTCTTGCGAGTAGAAATAGAACTCTCGGGGTACGTTTGCACCGAAACATCCATCATTAATGCTCCTGTTGTAGTTTGAGTTTCCACATCTACCAATGCTGCAGTATCCTGCGTCTGAGTTTGCACGTGTACCATTGATACAGTATCCCGAGTCCGCGTTTTCACATCTAAAATAAAATGCAAACCAATTTCATAATCTCATCCTACAATCTATAAATATCGTAATGTTTAAATTCTTACCTGACGTGTTTTCAGCCAGATGAAGTATTTTCAAATTTATCTCATTGCTGGCACTTTCTTCCTCCATACCATCCATCATCTTTCCAAAAAATATGGATTCTACGTTTGTAGCAGAATTATTCGTAATACAGTAGTGACAATGATTATAAACTCGGTAATGGAAACGGCAAAGGGTGTCAGTCATATCCTTGTCAAAACTTTCAATTGGTTCCCAGGTGTCAGATGTACTTAAAGAAAAAGTACATATTCGAACATACAGTCACTTCCCACTAACTTCTTTTGATATTAACTAATTAATAATTCCAAAATTTACCTATCAAACCCATACCAATGGACACGATATCTCAAACTTAAATCCACAACAGATTGTTCAATTCCATAAATGGAATGCACGTCAAATGTATCATTTCTACTTGTATCTTTTACAAATGTTTGCTCTACAATCACTTCTATTTCAGTCGTTAATAATGGATTGCAAATAAGCGGATCATTGGCCGCACGGAAATAATTTTCTAAAGCAGAACCCATTTATTCACAGCTTCCAGACGTGAATGTATTATCTGAAAAATTAAAATATTATATTCCCATTGAAGCCCGATTTGAACGTTCCCTCCTCAGTGTTTGTATAGTTGAAGCGTCTTGTCCGTTGATGGCAAGTTCATATGTAACTTGTGAAAACCTAAAGTAAAAACCCGTATATACGATGTACATACATACATGTGTCAATATCACCCAAATGTTACTAAATTAGCTAAGAAATTAGCACCAACATTCTAATTTAAACAGATTAAATTCAAATGTTATACATAAGGAGAACTTTCGGAAGCATCTGCATAGTTCGACAATATTTGGTTACCCGGGTATCTTCATTTAAAATAGTGACGAACTTAAGCCTACATGTCACATGCAATGATTTTCTCTGATTTTACCACCGAGATTATTATTACCGTATCTTCCCTTCAAGGATCAGATAACGAGGTACTTATTTAACACAAACACATAGTTCGACATTATGTCTGCTGCCCGAGAATCTCACTTTAAGAGAATATCCGGGTATTTAAGCTATTGGACTTATAGGCATAATACAAGTTCGCTCCACTAACATTTTAATTTAAACATTTTAAATGCAATTGCTATATATAAGGAAAACCTTTGGTAGCATCTGCACCGTTTGACATTATGTTGATACCCGGATATTTTTATTGAAAATAAAATTGAACTTATGCCTATGCGTCATATGCTATAATTTTTCCGATTTTTTCACCAAGATCGTTATTAATTTATATCCTCTTCATACATCTTATAACGGAGTACTTATTTACCACATATGCATAGTTTGACATTAGGTCCGCTGCCCGAGAACCTCACTTTACAATATCCGGGTATTTAAGCTATTGGACTTATAGGCATAATACATGTTCGCTCCACTAACATTTTAATTTAAACATTTTAAACGCAATTGCTATATATTAGAAGAACCTTTGGTAGCATCTGCACCGTTTGACATTATGTTGATACCCGGGTATCTTTATTGAAACTAAAATTGAACTTTTGCCTATGCGTCATATGCTATAATTTTTCCCAATTTTTCACCAAGATCGTTATTTATGTATATCCTCTTCATACATCTTATAACGGAGTACTTATTTACCACATATGCTTAGTTCGACATTAGGCTTACTACCCGGGAATATTACATTACAATATCCGGGTATTTAAGAAATTTTGTGTTATGTAAACAATACATATTCGCCATCTATAATACTTTTGTAGACTTATCCTATATATGTAACTACATATAACATAATGATGTAACCTCAAGTATTGTATGTTCCCATATTCCAAAAAAAGATAACCATCGAAAAGGATATTTGCTGTACTCAAATCTTACATAATTGTGAAAATCTACTTTCTATTTTAATAAACACATCGTTAGGCAATTTACATCAAATTCATTCTACGTCACATTAATGTTTACACACCAACCTATTTCACAAGAATACAATACATAAAAGATAATCATTATTCAAACCGTGCCAATTTATAATTATCAACAAATAAATCATTAAATTGACCATATTATATTTTTAGAAAATAAATATGTCACGTTATAAGCACATTATATATAATTGTAGCAGATTTGACAAATCTCATTTTTTCGGTGTCACTTTATTCTTCCAAGAAAGCGTATCTTTAAAATACCCAGGCTGCGTATGCTTAGTTGCTCTAGGAGGTTGAACACGTGCTCCGAATGCGACTTGTTCAACCGTCTGTAAAGACAGATTTTCCACCTGAGAAACGTTCTCCGACGACTGATGATGTTGAATGTTATCCGGATCAGACTGTGATTGATCTTGTACGATCACTATTTCTCGCTCGTGAGTAATTTGATTCGTCAAAGATTGCTGCAGCTGAGATAATAACATTGACTCTGGTTGTTGTTCGATGTGATGAAAGTCTCGGGGTTGGTCATTGACTTCTAATTGCAATAATTGTTGGGAACCAGCTAGCAAGTGTCGAGACTCATTGTCTGCAGAGATTTGTGACTGTGGTTGTTGTTGCTGCTGTTGTTTTAACTCAAAATATCTCTGCTCGGCCTCCTCATCAAATTCACGAACACGAGAATCCCGGTAAAACCTCTCCCGTCCCCAGCGTTCTCTTCTATGTTCATTAGCTCGCTGTAGAACTTCAAGATTTTCGCTAATCCTGTTTTCAAGTTGATTTACACGAATCGTAAGGAACTGACAGTCAGCTGAAAGCTGCTCATGTAAATTTAGGATTCGAAGCTGTTGACCTTGAATTTGATTGATAGTTTCTAATGTACCTGAATCCGAAGGTTGCAAATTATGACGAATCCCAGATTGTCCAGAAGAACCCGTGGGCGGTACAGACTGGCTCCAACTCGGGGCATTTGTCGAAGTTTCATTTTGAATCTCTGGAGACAATGCTAGAGGTGGCTGTGGTGCCTGTCTACGTACAGGACTTCTCACAACTACATTTGATCGTGAATTATTAAATAATAAATCGTCTGGTATCAAATTTGTTGACATGTCAACCAATTCTTCAAAGAAATGAGCAGGGTCACGAGCTATACCATTTCCACCTGATCTTGAACGCTGAGCACAACAATTTCCTCTTCTTCTGGAGATCCAGCTTTGTCCAGCGATGACCAGTCTGCCTAAACGACCCCTTGTCCAGTAGCTCACATCGCTAATACATTCCATCATCCGTCTGAAGAATGAACTTATACGCAATTGATAGATTCTGCATATAATTCCAATACTGAAGATACATAAAATCAAGAAAACTCCAACAAAAAGACCATTACTGAAATTTCCTGCAAGCAAACGAATATGTAACTATATAATTTATTTTCTTACATAAACTAATACATATTCAATAACCCTTACATTTCGGTACATATGTACACAACAGTAATAGAACATTTAATTACCAGCGTTTAATTAGGATATTTAACACTTCTAAAAGTAAATAAACAACATTTATTCGAACCAGTGCTTGGAGTTTGATGTTTGGATGGGCTGTTTGTCGTTGAGCTGTCAAATTTGGTACAAAAAATCTCATCAATCCCCTCACAGCTATCTGCTCCCCTTCTAAATGACAGGAAATTTGAAGTGACATTTTCCAAAATATCCACACAAAGACAATCCTCCCGCTCCAGAATAACCCAGACACAGTCAGGCAAACATCGGTCGCATTCATTAAAAAGATGACACACTAGAATCAATATTACACGAAAATGGATAAGATTCAATTTTATGTATTTACGAATCAGAGAAATGACAGAATAATAATAACTTACTAATTGCATATCTAAAATAATTGAACTAATGGTAACAACTTAATGTTTAAATCAACCACAACCCATCTTGTGAAATCCCAGAATCCTCTTCCTAATCGTATGAGACCATTGCAAGTAAGAAAATACAACTTGAGAAATACATGAATATTCAAATAGAAAAAAATCAAATTCGTAAAAGTATACCTTCCCATTATTCAGTCATTGGTTCTACGCAATACGTTTTTGTCAATTCAATCAAAATCCCGCTGCTTCACACCAACTGCACCTAAAAATAACAATATTACACAAAGCACCATCGTACTAGTTTTACAAATAAATAAAACCTTAGAGCACCTATACATAAGACTTACCTAATAATTATTTTCCTCCGTCAGTTCCACCCTCGTTAAAAGTGATTTTAAACGAGATGCTCAAACTGTGAAGCCAACCGTATAACCATCGACACGCATATGCATAGACAGACAGAGTCCGACGACGCATGATATAGTTCATTGATAGTATATCTCGCTACTACCACAACCTCCAATTTCATATATATATATATATATATATATATATATATATATATATATATATATACGCATTGTCATCTTCTCAATACACTATCGATTTACCCGGAAAGTTCAAATATCATACACAGTATCCAAACTCAACCCCAACACACTCCCAAACATCCTCCGACACGGGGCCCCCACACCGAACACCTCCGAACTTAAGCCCCGCCTCCCCGGAACCCGCACATGACCCATAATACCCGGGTAAAATGCCCTGAGGGCTTCGGAGGAAAAAATGATCTAAACTTTATACTACTCCCACCAAACATGGGCGCCTGCCTAGATTCTACCCAGTCACTCGAAATGTATAGGATCCTACATGTAAAATCTATAGGATAAAAGTATCAGATCTGCGGACGATATCTCAAACGATTTTCTTACAGGATCCTATACTATCCCATAGTTACTAATCCCAACCTCGCATGGGATTTTCTCTAGCTTGTCCTATAGTTGAAAATTTATTATTATCTTATGCGCTTCTCTACTTCTACTCCATTTTCCTCCAAAATTAAAACTACATAACCATCTTTACTACAGTTAGCTTAATTTTTAGACAATTGTAAATATTCTAAATATTTACAATTGTCTAAACAATTAAGCTAACTGCCATTAACGTTTTCATACATGTACATCTCCTCAAATTGTCAATAGTAATACACCCTACACTGCAATTCTATGTAGAAATAACATGTAACACTACAAAATAAAATTGCAGCCACAAGTAAATAATTTCACGTATAAATTGAAAAAAAGAACAATAACAATCACACACTGGTTATATTTTCCGCTTGTCTTACTATTACTAATTGTAAGTTAAAATTGAAACAATCTAAAGAACAGGTAAGTCGATTTGGTGTTCATCACAACCAAAGAACACGTGAATGACAACTGCAGTTGATTAAGTAGGGCGAATTTGGCGGTTATAATATATGTGTTGTACAAACGATGAGGAGCGCAGAATCCTTGTCAAAGCAAGTACAGGATTTTTCTAAAAATGTCCTATGGTACCCGAAACCATAGGATTTTTCTGAAAATGTCCTATAGAACTCGAACTTGCAGGATATGCGGCACCCAACTTATAGGATTTCTTTAAAAACTTCCTATGGTACCCTCAGCTTATGGGATTTTTCTGAAAACTTCCTATGGTACTATATACTATATCTACTATACTATACTATATCTTATAAGAATCGCGTGCCAGTTTCTGACGAGCTGAATGATTTCTATAAGATCCTATATGGCTTGTGGGATTTCTGGTACATTTTCTCACAGAAATTGCATCCTATAGGAATCCCATACAGTTTGAAGTGACTGGGTAGGCCCTATCATAGGCTAAGGCTCCAGGATGCGGCAAGTTGGGATATAAATCTAGGCGAGGTTCTAGGCTGGGCAATCACCGCTACAATATAGGCTTAGGGAAAATCTAGGCTATTCAGGCAGGCTACAAGTTCGTTCAAGTAAAGGCTACGCGTTAGTGGTGAACATTCTCAAGCTCTTGAAGCGTACCTGATAGAATTTTTTAGGTGTGAGTAGAACACCCGAGGAGATAATTTAATGCACATTCTGACATTGTTTTCACATAAATGACGTCTGCGTCAAATATTTGTTCTAACGTGATATCGTAGCGTTGCTTTTCGTCGTTTAAAGCGTTTTCATCATTTTCAGTAACAGAATATTGATTCCTTTGACAAACCCAACCAGAAAACTTGGTTTTAACTTTTGAGGCCGCAAAAGCAACTTCTATTTTAGCTTTTTTTAGCTATTAATTTATTTCCAACTTTTTGATTCAAAAGCACAGATTACAATGGTATCCAAGCAAAGGTGTCCAAAAGGTTCAGCCTACCTAAAATACTGCATATTTTTTGCAGCGTTGCCTTCCCTACATATTAACCTATATTATTTATCAAAAATAAATCGCCTACCTATTTGCCTACATATATACTCCTGTAATGTTTATGCCTATTTTTTAGCCTATAAAGACCTAGGGTGGTATTCAGGTTGCTACACTCCCACTCAAATCCGCACTCAACTCACAAATTTTTGAGTGGGAGTGACGTTTTGGTATTCAGGTTGAGTTTTCTCAACCTCCACTCAGTAAGTGCACTCCCGTTAGTGAGTGACACATTAAGTCACCAATTTGGTCACTAGATTCTCCACTCGCCTGAAGTTACATATGTACATGCGTCAATTGAGACTTATTTAAAATAAAGGTGCAGCAAAGGAGCATAACCTATCAGCGATTTGAACGCCTCCAAAAGTTTAAAAATCTGTTTAAACTGAACCTCAGGAATTTAAAAGATTTATCAAATCCCTTCGAACTCTTCAGTGACAATTTATTTCGGGAGAGATTTCGATTTAGTAAAACCTTATAAGTGCCGCATTCCTGTTACCAATTGTCAAAACTCAGTTACTATCATCTAAAGGTGGACATGTTCCAATTATTTTTCAGATACTTGTCGCATTAAGATTTTTGGCCACTGGGTCATTTCAATCAGTAATAATTGCGGACACAGTTTTCATTTCTCAACCATCCGTTCCCCGAATCATATTCACAATACATATTTACAATTGTGGGTTGAAGGGTGGGAGTTGAATTCTATTGCCAATTTTTTCCATACCTTTTCTTTGGCGTCGTTGAAAACTATTGGTTTTTTGTTTTCAATAACGTGTTGAGGGGATTTCACAAAGGAAATTAAAAATCCTCGTTCGGATGTACCTAAAGGAGGAACTTGTCCAGAATTTGATGTTTTTGGGGAGAATTATTGTAAGTTGTTTGTGTCATTTTGTGTGTGAAAATTACAATAATAAATTGTCTTCTGCATTGAATGAAATTGTTTAAATGAATTTTTCATTAATGCCGGTAACTACTTATACATAATTACTTCAGATCCCAACTGTAAGGGCTCACTCACATGAGTGCTGGTTTTATTTTTGAGCGGTGGAAACTTGTATTCCATTGCCACTAGTACTCACACTCATTCTCTGACTCACACTCAAGCTAGTTCTAGTGTTAGTGCGAGTATTTAAATGTAACTTGAATACCACCGCTAGTCTTAGCCTATAAAGGTTTATTTTTTCAACTAAAAATCATCTATGTATGTATACGTACAATCGTAATGGTGCTGGTAGACTACTCAGTTTCAGGTTCAGGTTCATGCTTTTCTAAGGTTTTCCTTCAGAATTCGTGTTTATACTTCAGGTTAAGGTTCAGTTTCAGGTTAATCATTTTCTGAAACCTTAAGCTTCAGGTTTTACAAAACCTGAAGGTCATGTAGACTTTAAAATCAGCTTCAGAATCAGGATTTTAACTACACGTTTATACTTCTCAGAATCATCATTAGGTTCAGGTTAAGGTTCAGGTTAAACTGATTAAAATTTGGTTTAAAATTTCCTTAAATGAAAACATGAAGCCTTGTTTTCGATGGTAGCATATAGCATAGAGAACAATTTGATTGGCAGTATAACTGTTTCATAAACCATTTTGAATTTCAAAACCATTTCAAATCTTTTTTGGTCATTTTGAAGTTCAATTAGCAAGTGCAGTTCGCCCTGAAGAACTCGATTCTTAAAAATACTCCTGATGTACTTGCACCGTTTTTTTTTCTTTATAAGGTTCGTCGAATCAATACCAGCTCCAGTATATCTAATTCGTCAGACATTTGCTAAGATCTAATGTTAAACGAAAGTACTCAGGAACTATATAAATAATAAAAATTCTTTTCAGTAATAATAATGCTAGTCATGTACGGCCAGCTCAATAAATAAACAGCTCAACTCCGAAATCTCCTGTAGAACCTGGTAAGCGATAAGTGTGCCAAAATGTAAAGATTCCCACCCAAAGGATGACTGAATCATTTTTACAGAAAATTGACTCTAAATGTGTTTCAGCAAAACAATGCCTGTTTCTTAACCTGATGATCATTTATACTTACTGGAGAGTTTTTAAATGAGGAAATCTTGTTCCCTGAAGCTTAACCTTAACATGATTCGTTTTTCTGAAGAGCATTTATACTCTTCAGGGTTTCGGAAATACCTTACCTGATTCTGATTCTTAGCCTGAACATGAACATGAGTAGTCTACCTGCACCATAACACATGAAAAAAATCGAACTACTAAAATGTCACGTATTTGAAGAATATTTTTGAGATTTATTTTAAGGTTAAATCAAATAATTGCTTGACAAATTTGTCAACAGATTATTAAATATGCATATTTTTACCTTCGCAAACTGCCTACCTTGTTCCTAAATAAAAAGTGAACTCTTGCAGCTCCTACATATAATATAGGATTAATTTTAGCGGTAATTACTGCACCCTATTTTACTACCTATAATTACTTGGATTTTGCATCCTGCCTATTTTTATCCTATATATAGGCCTATAAATAGGATAGGTGGACACCTTTGAGCCAATGCTAAGGGGGAAATGATTTTCACATCCAGTAATGTTAAAAACACAGGAAAACAAATTATTTATTTCAATCATCAACAATATTAAACTAAAATATTCCTTAATCTCTGATTTCTTCCATAGCCTGTTGGTTAGCTATAATAATTATAGCTAACCAACAAGCTATAAACAACTAATAATTATTTTTAGTTGTTCAATATCAGTTGCATATCCCGACGGCTCTTTTAGTTTGATGGAATTATTGTGGCTTGCTTAGATTGCGCAGAGGTGTCCATTTGAAATCACCTTCTTTGATCCTTCAGAAGGGTAACCGTTTCCAATTACCTGTTCCTTCATTGTTCAGTAAAATGAAGCCTTCTGAATATTTACCCATCCTTTGCCCTTCCTTCATCCAAATCCTACTATAATCCTTCCTTCAGCCTTCAAAAATATTTAAATGCCCTTCATGCGTTACCTTGCTTCCATGTTCATTCAATATAAGTCACAAAATCAGACCTTTAAAATTCAAACTGCTTACCGCTGAAAAACTAATAATTAGGTTACAATGAATTGCAATTATTGAAGAGTATCAGTATTACTTAAATGTACAGTGAAGGGAATAGAATGCTCTAGAATTACATGCTCCGGGTATCACGCTGCCATTGTGAGATAAGTTTTTCTAGAATAACATTGGACATTAAGCAGGTCCGCCAGAAAAATGTTTTTCAGTTGAGTAACGGTGTACGTATGTATGCGTACATGTACTTTAGTTACGGAAGGATTTTGCCTAAAATATAGTAGATGGGATTACAAGTTCCAACGGCGTTCGAAGGCTGTAAAATTAACATGCTCCTTCACATCCCATTATTTCTGCAAAGAGCAGAGGCTTTCGTGCAGCCTTCGTTTCCTTTCCAGCCTTCCTTCCGCTCCCCTTCATAATTGCCAAAGCTAACGCTTAATTCGTTCAAAGAAGCCTTCTTTGAAGGAAATCCTTCGAAGGATGGACACCTCTGGATTGCAGCATATATTATGCAGATACGTCTGCTTAGCTGAATAATATTAAGTTTAAGAATTTAATAATTTAATAGACGAATATGCATTATAATTTTTTTATCGTTTAGATTGCAAGAATTTATGAAATTTAGTTATTATTAATTTTAATATTTATTGTTCAGAAAGTTAAAAATGTTGTTAACAACAGGCTTAAGGAAAATTATATTTAAGGGCTGATCCCTTAAAGATCCCAGTACCAAATTTTTATACTAAGGTCATAGTTACTAAAGACACCCTCCTCCAAAATTTCATGTAGTTCCAAGGGGTGGAACACACTTTTCTAGCTTGCAATGTTAAATGAGGCCATGGATATTTTTTTATGAAATTGGTGTCAATTTTTGTTTATTTTTGCAAAGGAATGCCAAACCTTAAGGGCTATGTGATTGTAAAAATTCATGGAGATTCGTCTTGTATTCCCATTGATATGAAACGAATCTTTAAACATTTAGGAAAATCCTAGTTAAATAAAGAGGACTTGAAAATGGTTTACCATTAGATTTTATGTAGGCTAAGGGAAAAAATATTTTTTTAGCAATCTGTACTTACCAGCAGAGATAATTTTTGTAACTCTTTGTTGCATCTAAAACTATTTATGTGTACAGTATATAGTCAGGTGTAACGCAAGTCAACCTAACCTATTGTAGATAAATTTCGATTCAGTTTTTACGTAAACTTATAATCAATGTCTACAAAGTGATACAAGGTGTATGATTCTTTGCAGGCATTTAATAACTGTAAAAAAGTAATTGGACATTAAAATTTGTTAATAAAATTTCTGTGACGTCGCAATATTTGCACCATCCTGAAAATTCTACGTTCAGCCGCCCCTGATAGTAACCATTTAAGTATCTATAAGTATTATGCCGTTAGAAGTGTAACATATGCTGATGGTGGTACAAGATCAACAATGACTAAAAATTATCCAAAGCCATTAAACTGTATTATTTGGACCACCGAATCAGTTATTTTATTCCTTATTGTTCAGAAGTTTCGTCAGATTTGTCGTCCGGGTCAGGCTCGTTAATTTGAGACAATTTTGGGGGACCAGCTCCTTCAGTGATTGGACAAGGTCCTTTGTTGTAAATCAACAGCTGATCTATATATAAAAAAAGTAATCCCGCATGGCATAAACCAACTCAATTTAGTGCCAGAATTAACATTAACTATTCCAGGTATACTTTCTGATCCGCTTCACTACACCAGTTTTTTCTGGCCATAATCATCGGATAAATTCATCTCTCTGGCGATCCATATGTTACTGTTCGTAAACGCCCTACTGGCACAAATGAGTTGGAGAGACGCAGTTATCGCGCTTGGTCAGATTGGCCAACTTTCCCACACCTCTAACATGCGCAACCTAAACAACAAAGGCCCAGCGCCTTAACATTGCGTGTTTCCTGCGTCTTAACTTCGCGTGTTTCCTGCGCCTTGTGTATGCGCATAATTAGTGCATATTTACAGCTATACTAAAGCGCTTATAGTACAATGGTCCTGGGATTGAATAAATGTGTTTAAAGTCGTGCTGCCAACATTTTAAATAATTTTACTTATGATTTATTAGTTATTACAAAACGTAATGACATCACTAAATATAAATTGTATCCATTGAAATTAGTTACACAAATGAACTGGTAAACGGAACACATAAGTATTTGTCACAACTCAGATCAAATGGAATTAATACACACTTTTGGACAATTATATTTATGTCACTTTCATACACCCGGGATAAGTTAGAATAAACCATACTTGCAGTCGCTTGCCATATTTTCATTGCTTTTGAATGAACTTGAACGAACTAGCTAAATGCAAAAATTTTGATTGAATGAACTTGAATTGAACTCAGCAGAACTTATTATGAATGTGAACGAACGTTCATCGTACGTTCAAATACCACTAACTGAACTGAATTGAACTTAAGAGTCCAGGTTTGAATATAAACTTTTATATTCGTGAACACAACACGAATATTATCTATCTCTAAATTGCATGACCATATATTTTATAGTTGTAATCTCAAAAACTAGCACCCTGGTTTTTAACTATTCATTTCAATGACATTAAATTAGAAATCAAAGAAATAGTTATTTATAAGAAATCCGGTATAATACATTTAATAACGCAATTTTTGAACATTTCGGGCGAAATCGTATGAAATAAAACGCACAATAATTTTAAACATATTTATATGATTTATTAACTTGGAATAGCTTTGTTTTCTTAGATTCATTGTTTAGCAGAAAGCTCAAAGTCAATACTGCTTTCAAAACTCCGGAGATTTGAAAGTAGTTATCTAATCAGTCATTTAGCGAAAAATCCTGCTTTAGACAAAGTTCAAACTCAGCTATATAAATATAATTAAATGCCACTAATATATACCATAAATGATTTGAACTTGCTGGCTCGCTAATGATAGATAAAACGAACTGAACTGAACGACCGAAAAGTATATAATGAATTGAATTGAACTTAGAAAAAATACTGCAAGGATGAACTGAACTGAACGTAACGACTGGAAAGTACGCAGTGAATTGAACTGAACTACGACAGGCTTTTTACAAGGGGAACTGAACTTAACTGAACGGCACGAAAAATTTAGGGATATGAATGGAACTGAATTTGAACTTTGGACCAAAACTGCAAGTATGGAATAAACCTTTGCAATGTTAAATAATTGACTATCGACAGTAAAGCTACTAATCTTTTCTAGTTTAGTATAATTTTTATAGGTAAGTAACATTGAACCATTTATACAAGAAACATTTAAAAATTTAATTAGTTTGTTACATTTTGTATAAAAAACATTGTCACCAACAATTGAGCTAACAATAATACCACGGTACATGTATTTGTTTTTACCGATAAATCGATTCTGCTTACTTGTATTAATCCGCACGCTTTGCTCGATATGGTCAATTTCACTCTTCCGCTTAACAACTTCATTTATGTCTATTCCTTAAAATTGCCCTTAAGATTTGTGTTGATGCCCACTAACATGAGCATAGTCATAGAGCAAACACCAGCGCATTAGCGCGGGATGAGGTGGCCGCATCTGAGAACATCTCAGTGTTACGTAATAAGAGTAGTGCAAATGTTATGCAATGTTAGATTTTCCAGTGGAAAATCAGTCTCCTTGCTCCACCAGATACCATGGTTGTGTATAAGTTGCTAAAAACCTATGTCTATTTGGTTAAATTCTTATTTACAATTAAACTGATAATTATTAATATTGTAAAGTTAACCCTCGGATCATCCTTAGTCTCATTTGGTGCCAAAAATCATTCATTGCCAGGTTTCTCATAAAATATAATTCACCACATTTTAGAGCCCACACTCTGCGTTCTGAGCCCATCAATTTGGTTGTAATTTTCAAAGGTAAACGAGCTAACCGAATATAATCTACCAAAGTGCCTACAATCATCTGCCAAATGCATTAAGGAGTGAAAATTGTAAGTATTTCAGCACCATAAATTTGTCTACATTTTAAAATGAAGTCCTGAAGTAGATTTTTGGCTGCGATATTATACTTTTCGACGCCAGCTTTTTCAGAAAGCAGTATAAATTTAGCACAGTGCAATAAAATTGCAAAAAATGTGAATATTTCTGGAAAATGTGCGGTTTTAGCACCACAACACTTGTATATATTAAAAATAGTCTGAATTCTGTACCCTTATAATGGTCTAGTTCTTTCAATGACCGAGGTCTTCTTGCAAATTCTGCAGGAATATGGTTTTTCAAAATTTTTGAACATATTTGAAAACCATATTCACCTGGTTCTGAGACAATTTGTGGGACTTAAATGTCTTCTCATGACCCGTCCATATTTTTAAAAGCTTGCGTGTAACACCTAAGAGAACTAAATGCAAATAGTCTAACGGGATACTAGACCCAATATCAAATCCAACAATTTTTAAAAGGGGAGAATCTCCTGTCTGGTGTTCAGGTTGAACTTTTAATCTAAAATTTTCGTCGGTTTGTTTTTCGCAATTATGTTGAACCAAAGTAACGCGTCCATTCCATTCACCTTCTACGAAACATTTCTCGCAACTAAAATACCCAGAATGGGTCTTTATGCTTTTAATAAAGGCCCTAGCCGGAGCATCAGAAATGATACATTTCAAGGTGAACGTATGCCGAATGCCATCCATGCACACACCATTATTTTTCAAGATATTGCATTCCTGTGCAAAATCATTTAAATAAGCATGAACGTCACTGGGCTTAATCCCAAAAATATGGCAATTATAAATGGGGCTGCACTAACATTTTCAACAAAACCTAAAATTGGCCAAAATTTCATCGTACTGCTTTTGCTTAAAGGCACTCCATCAACACCTGCTATTAAGCTTAACTGTTCAGGAGCTTCTACCCCATCATTAAGTTTCTTGAATACGTTAAGCAGAGATATTATATTATTAGCAATGCCAAAGTAATAGTACAAACCTTCTGATAACTGTTTAACCTGAAGTTTACGAGCTGTTCCTAAAATTGTTCGAGCATCGGAATGAAAATCCGAAGATACAAACGTTTTAAATATTTTTAGCAAATCATTATTTGCCACGTGGTTGATATTGTGTCTGATTGCCCATCTAGCTACTTCAGTCTCCATATAAACTATTGATTTACTGCAATTATCATCACTCTCCGGTCCAGGCTCACTTGAACTTACTAAATTAAAATCGATATCACTGTCTGATTGTACATCGGCGGAACTACAACTGAAATCACTAGATTCGTCATTATTACTTAAATTATTTGACATATCTGCTGCAAGTTGTTTCACAGCTGCTTGTGGTGATGTTGGTTGCACAATTTCGGAAAGTATTATTGAGACTTCCTTAGCGACTTTCCGCCGTTTTGTCTGCTGGCTTTGAAACATTGTCGTTCATTTTACGTCGGCTTTCACGACCTCCGGCTAAATCCTTTGAATTGCGAAAGTAATTTATGAAATCCTTGGCTTGTTCATCCGTAAAGCACGCGTACGATGGATTCCGTCGTACAGACTCTGTTATAATTAAAAAATTATGTTGGACAGCATTAATTAATAATTAGCTTCATTAATACGTGTCATGTAATTCATTCACAATTTATTATAAAAATCCGTTTTCAAAATAAATGTTTGATAAAAATTACCTAAATATATATCCTTGACAACCGAATCTTGAAATTGGAGTTTCCCGTTCTGTCCTGTGTAATTTATTTATCGAGATAAATCTGGACTTAAAAGTTTGGAGAGGATATTTCTGGCAAAGTTTTCGGCGGAATGGCCAATGTTCAGTGCTGAATTATATTAGTCTTAAGGCATTAGATTATTTAAATACATACATATTGTAATTCGGCTAGTAATTTCCTAAGAGTTAGCATTAAATACGTTACTTGTCGGCCAATATAGCTAGGCTTGGAGCGCCAGGTTAGCGTATATCTGGAGGCGGAAGGGTGGCAATTCCTCACTTAGCGATATCCTTGCGTAGACTCGATATAGGCCATTACCATTAGGATAAACATTTATCATGTAGAGTTACCTTGTTTGGTCATAGAAATAGTGTAAGTTGTCGGGGAAATACTCAATGTATACATTTGTGCTATTTGTTTATTGCACTTATTATTAATAATGCTATTTCGATTGTAAAATATTTAGTTTGATTGGACACATTAATTTATTAGACAGAATTCTATGAGATATTACGAAAGAATATTGAGAGAGGGACTGGCACACAGACATTCAACGACAGCAGTCGCACTAATTAGTCCTACTTTGACTTTCTCCTTTTCCTATTCTAAATTGTTTAAATGAATTAAAGTAGTAATTGTTGTAATTATTGAATTCAACCTTTTTACTCATTTGGGACTATTTCCTTTGGCACAAAACCCATACAACATTTCATGAGCATCCTTTTTGCTGGAGAATAATTCCTCAACAGCCACCAATACGAGCCAGCATTGACGTCTGGAAATGTTGTAAGTAAACAGTTTGTAATATTATATAATTTATTGCAAGAATAATCACAAACAATTATTACAATAGGTTGAATACATGGGCTCATTTACCAGCTTATTTCTATTTTCAACCAATAACAAACACTCCTGTAGTTCTTGAATGTCTCCCCTAGTTTTTAATGGAATGGTTGGAAGTTCCAATTCATCAATATGTACACCGACTTCACCGTTAATCTGCAGTTTCTTCAACTCAGCAATATCCTTTCGATCGTACAAAGTTTATTTAGCACAACTTTGAAAAATCCTATGGGGGAACCACAAAATGTTAGCTGTTATCTTAAGCCAAAATAAAAAATTTTAACAGCCACACTGAAGAAACATGAGGGTGTTTTATCATTTACGAATATAAAATATTTTTTAAAATTCTGGTTAGTAAAGCTGAACATAAACGCCAAAAATATAAGATACATACGTTGGTTTTCCTTTCGCATCTCAAACAATTCATTTCCACGGTAATTTGAAGCTGGTGCATTATAAGATTCTAATACAATGACCGTAATTATTCCAATATATTAAAAGGAAAAAATCAAACTTAAATTAACGGTATTATTTGTACTTTATAAATCGATTTAGGTTTACCGTCCGTAAATAAGTTTGTCCCCTGTAAAATGTTTTCAATACTGGGAAAACTTTCTTCGTCCGAATGCCCGTCAGCGTGTACATTCAAAACTGGAGATGCTACTGATAGATAGATATTTATTAGTCGATTTGGCCTCAGCCCTTACAACTTCGCATTTACATTTTCGTTCGAATTTGATTATTACATTTTTGGTTTTAAAAGTTATAAAGATTAAAAAATTTATTTTGTTAATGTTATTGTTTAGTATTAAATTTATGTGTAGTAATTAAAATATTAAAATTAGTAAATGTGTTCAGTTAAGGTAAATAGTTGTAGTACGTTCGATGATTCCCTCTTATTTTAAGTATTTCGAATTTGCACTGCTTCTATCCAGAAGGAATACAATTTCTTCAGCAGATCAGTTACATTAGGATTGTTGAATATTAATCTTATGTAGTTATCTTTGGACATGGATGTATCTGAGCGTATCTCTGCAATATGTTTCAGTCTACATTTTTCAAATTTTTTGCACTCGATAATAATGTGGAAACAGTCTTCTGTTATATCCTTGCAGTGGTTACATGTCGTTTTTCTTTCTTTGTCTTTGCGTTTCCACTTGGTCCATATAGCGTTTAAGTTGGTTACTTTGTTATTTGTCCATATTCTTGGTTTGTCAAATCTAAAATTCTGTATGAATTTAGTGAGGGACCAGCTTCGTTTCCATTCATAGAATTTCTCGGGGAGAGCGTGGGTTTTGAGTGTCACGTATGAGGGGGATTCAGTCATTAGAATGTCTTTTACATCTTCGTTTAGTAACTCCTGGTCGATTTTTTTGTGCAACGCCGCTCCATGTTTGATTAGATATGTGTAGTTGAGATTGTCAACTTCTTCTCCCATGTTGTATTTTCTGAATAAGTTCCGCCATTGTGTGTACATGTTGGAGTTTGGACACTGGTTTTCCTCTCTCCTGATATATTTAAAACAATCTTTTGCTTCTTCTGTGGAGGTTTTGGCGAGAAATGTGTTGAGAATTGTTATGAGTATTCCCTTCATGATGTGGGACTTAATTGGTTTACAGCCAGTCTCGAGTCTTAGCACGTGTCCGGGAGTTAGGTTCGAGGCTCCAAGTATTTTTCTCAGGAATTTAGTTTGTAGTTTTTCCATGTTGTCCAGGAATTTCATTCCCCATATTGGGAATCCATACAGGGGTATTGTTTCCACTAGAGTAGTGAACAGCCTCAGTATAATTTTGATGTCTTGCACTTTAGCAGACCTGAGAGTATTTAGTAGGACATTTGTTGCTGCTTCTGTTTTGTTCATGATATTGACTTGGTGTAGTTTAAAGTGGCCCTTTCGGTGGAATTCTACTCAGTTGTTCACTATTTCTATATTAGTTCCATCGTAATAAAAGTCATGTTTACATAAGTGTCTTCCTCTTCCGAACACTACTACTTTTGTCTTGTCCATGTTTACAGTCAAGTCGTTGTTTTTGAAGAATTTGCTCAATATTTTGATTCGTGTTTGAAGGTCTTGTGGTGAATCAGCCATTAGAACAATATCGTCTGCGTAAAGTAAAATACGGATCTCAGTTGCGAAGAGCTTGGCACCTTTGACATTTGAGTTTTTGAGTAGCATAGTGATTTCGTCCAAGTATAAGGTGAATAGAGTTGGGCTAAGTGTTTCTCCCTGCAGTACGCCGTTAAGGATTTTTAGCTTCTGTGTGTATACATCCGCTGTTTGTATTTTGGCCTTCGCATTTCTGTAAATTTCCTGTATCTTGTGAATCATGTACTTCTCAACTCCTATCGTTGCAAGCCTTTCCCATAGTTTCTTGCGGTTAATTGAATCAAAAGCTTTGGATAAATCCACAAAGAGGCAGTATAATTTTGATTTCTGAATTATGCTCTTTTGAACCAGTGTGTTTAATGTGATTAAGTGGTCAACGCAGCTTCGATTTTTTCTATACGCCGCCTGCAGGCCAGACAGTGTTTCAGAAGGGTCTTTACTATATTCTTTCATGTTGTCTTGCTCCCCATCAAAGAGTGCTTTGAAATGTTTTCCCCAGGTATCGTTGTTTATATGGTTGTTGTTACTGCTACCTCTTTTGCTTTGTCAAAAGGAATTCAAGTTTTTCCAGAATTCTGACGAATTTTTGCTTGTGTGCATTTTATCTCTAATTTGGTTATGTTTTTGTTTTGAAGTGATGCACGTATTCTTATAGTTATCCTGGGCTTCAGTGTACATTTTTATGTTTGCGGAATTTTTTTATCTCTACGTAGTTTCTTTAGAGTCTTGTTGCACATCTGTTAAAGGGTTTTACATTCCTCATTAAACCATCTCGGTGAATTTGTTTTTCTATTTGTTATGGTTTTTACTGTTTTCATCCCGGAGTTTTGTACATATATGTAAAGGGTATTAGACAGTTTGTTTATATCTCCGCTGGTTTCTGCTCTAATTATTTCGCTGTCTTTGCGTAGTTGGTTTTGGTATTCATATTTTGCTTCTGGCTTCCATGTGATCCTTTTAGTTTTGATTGCTTCATCTCTGGTATCTAATTGATGATGTCGTTCTATTACAACGGGAAAGTGGTCGGATTCGTGAGCGGGAATGATTTTGAGATCTTTGATTGACTCTGCGGCGGTGTAATCCGCAATGCATAGATCTATTACTGATGAACCTTGTGACCCTGAAATGTGGCGTTACCCTCCTGATCTCCTTATGTTCTCCCGTTAATTACGTACATTTGTTGGTTCGCAATGATTCGTTTTAATTTTCTGCCTCTTGAATTAGTGGTCTTGCCTGCTGTTTGCCTTGCACCTTTTATGTAATTATTTAATGAGCCCATGATGTAATTGTCTTCCCCTATTCTCGCGTTCAGGTCCCCCATTATGATAGTGTTAAATGCATTTATTTCATTAAATAATATTTCCATGTTTTCCTCATGTTCGCGTGATGGTGGGTAATATGCGAAGATCATGGTGTTTTGGTTCTTCATGTGCAATTAAAGTAATGCTGTTTTTGGAGGATTGGGTTGTAGTGATTTTATTCTTTAAGTGGTCGAGAATTCCTATCAACATGCCTCCGCTTTTCTTATTGCTATGATTAGGTAAAATTGTAGTACATTCGTAGTCAGGTAATAATAGTCTTGGTATATGATTATCATATGTCCATGTCTCACATAGGCAGAAAATATCAGGCTTTTCATTTTTAATTGTGTTGATTTTTAGAGAAGTGTTTTTGTTAGTCCATTCGTGTTCCAGAAAATGATTTTATTGAGTAGGTTGTTTGTTTGTTGCTTAGTTTTGTTTTTGTTTTTCTCCGCGGGAGTAGGGTTGTCGGGTTGTCATTGTGTCGACCGGTTTGAGCCTTCATTTTGTGTTGGTGATTTTGATCCTCCTACTTGCCTTTTCTTCATTTCTGTTTCACGGTTTATTTTGGCTTTCTCTGCGTCTGCTCTGTTTAGGTCTGGTGATATGTAGACATGTATATTTTTTGTTCTCAAAATGTTGCACTTGGTTAGTACAGTTTCTCGTTCGTAAAGTCTTCCGAAGCTCACTTTTATGGGTCTGGGTTGTCCTGGCTTGCCTGTCTTGATTCTATAAGCATAATCGATGAATATGTCATCTATTTCCATAGCGTCCCTCAGAAACCGGTTCATAATTTCTTGAAGTCTTGCCTTCGTCTCCGCTTCTTGCTCCGGGAGTCAATAAAATACTAGATTGTTTTTTCTGCTAAGCCTATCTATTATTGTTTCCATGATTTCGGCTTTCTTTCTGAGATTGTAGTTTTCTTCCTGGAGGGTTTTTACTTTTGCCTTTAATGAGAATGTTTCTTGCTCCAGGTCGTCTGTTCTTGCTTCTGTTTCCTCAATTCTCCCTGTAAACGCCTCCTTGCATTCTTTGATCGTCTTTGTAATGCTTATTGTATGTGCTGTTTGAGTTGCTGTGATTCTGTCTTCCATGTCTTTCAAGAGATTTGCAATATGTGTTATGTCACCTTGCTCCTGTCTGTTTTCCATTGCGTGCTGATGTCTTGCTTTCTTTTGTCCTGCTGTTTCTGGCTCGATTTCTGATTTACGCTTACCAGTGCCCTCTATGTTGGGAGTTTCTACATAGTGGTCTTCTGTGTCTGAGTAGCCCAGCTCCATAGTACTTGCTTTTGGAGAGTGGCCAACAGGCATGCCAAGTGATTCTAGTGTTCAAGGTTAAATAATTATTAGTAGCGTATCCTCTATTACTTTTCTGTCTCTGTTTAAGCAGGTAGTTGGGTCTATTTATTTGTTTGTGTACAAAGGTACTTATCTGTATGTGCTGCCTGGCCAGCTATGGTCTATGCTTTGCAGTTTCTCAGCGTTGCATTTGTTTATCTAGCTGCCAGGCTGATAATCATGTCCTGTGTGTTCTTGGTAGCTTCCCTGCTGTGCTTGATTATCTATGGTCTTCTCCAACTCTGGATACTCGCACAGTTAACATACAGTTCACACAAATTGATTCAAGACACAAAGATGTTTTTCGCAATAAACTGCGTTTTAAATCTGGTCTCACTTTATGATTTCTCTTCCTTTGAGATCACCAGGCTTTTGCGCGTTGTCTCGTGTAATTCAAACTTATGGGTCTGAATTTTTTGTCGGGAAATTCTCGAAATTGTTTCAGAGGTTTTTAAGACACGTCCTTCCATCCAGAAGCCCTAATTCGACCGAGATGCTACTGTTTCATGCGTGCTACTTGATTTACTAATGCCGTGTTCTGGTCCAGATATTCCAGTTGAAAACCTGGGAAGTCCTCCGGTTTCCGCAACCGTTTGCCCAAAGTGGCGTCAGTGTCTGTCCAGTCGGAATCTAGATTTGAATTTTCAAGTAGGAACTCCTGCACTCGGTTGGCTGCTTCAAATGCATCTATGTACTGTAAAAAGAATCGCAAGGCTCAATGCTATCTCTTTACTTTAAGTATCAATGCTTTATTCACTTCAATCATTTCATATAAAACACAATGAGTAGGATAGGGCTTCCCCGTCCAAGATTCTAATTACTCCTTTAAGTCAGACAGACCCCGACTCTAAAGAGAGACTGACTTCTCCAACTGACAACAGCCCCTTTTATACTTTCTGGAACTCAAAACTATTGGTTGTCGACTTTAGCCAATAACGTAATCACAATTACAAACGTAGTTAAATATAATTTTAACTTCATTTAACAATCAATATAAACTTTAGTTCATCATAATTTCGGTGGCTAGGACAAAGTAACAGCTATGTTACATACCTCAACCCCTAATAGGGAAAAATCTATGTAAATATAAATTCTTATTAGTTTCCCACTTAAATTCAGTAACAACAAAGATACAGATCTTTTGTCATGAAACATTAATGGAATTTTCCCCATTCCCATACATGCATCATAATCAACTTTCCCATCACATTTACGAAATGAAAAAATTAAAATGTTATACTCCGGGATCTTCTTCAGTCTGAATTTGATATTGCCAAAGTCATGCATCATTGTAGAAAGCTGTACAGCGCAGGCCTGGATAACGTTATGGAATAACGTTATTTCATAACGTTATTACCGGAAAAATGACAGTAACGGTTATTAAAATCATAACGAAAACCAAAAAAAAAGAATAACGATAAACGAAAACAAACGATAAATGTGTTTTAGTAAAAACCGAAACCGAAACGGAAACGGAAAAAAATACGGTTATTTTAGGTTTTTTCTCAACTGTGAATGCGACCAGTACCCCCAACTTCCAACTGTCGATTGAACTCAATGCAAACGTATGCCGTTGGAATGCGTGGCTAATTGTAAACGTATTTTATATGAGTATGTACATATCGGTGCGTTGATTACTCACCTAGTGAGCATGAATTACTTATTGTTAGATTCGTTAAATTTGAGCGTATTTCGACTTGTGTATTGTTAGTTTCGTACAAACACATGTGCTTTTGCTAATTGTTTTCCATTTCAGCGTATTTAGGTTTCTACTAATAGTGCTAATTGTTAGTTCCACTTTATGTACAACTTATGTTCCAAGGGTTTAAAAACATTTGACCACAAAAATGGGCAGACAAAAAGTAAGCGTAGTTTTTCAACATTTTGAGTTCAGAAACGCTGATCAAACATCTCGCTGCTTAGTGGAAGGTTGTGATTCGATTGTTCGGGTAAGCACATATTTGCATAATGAATGTACAATCCTATTACTAAACACGTAATTCTCATGACAAAATCTATGCTTGTCAGGGTTTATCTTCGAATGTTTTTAATATTATTTCAATAACCACAGGGTAGTCATGCAGGAAATCTCAAGTCACATTTACGAATCAGCCATCCTGAAATTTTTAAGACGGTTGAAGAACAAGATGCTGCAAAATGTGCAGTTAAAAAAAAGGCCTGCCGAGAGTTTTAATACTGAACCGGGAACATCTGAACCGAAGCAATATCGACAGACGAAGCTCGAGAGATTTTTCAGTACAACGCCAACGTCCATAAAGATCAGTATGGACTCTTCAACCGTTATTAAAGGATGTGTTCAACTAGTCACAACCAACGGTCGTCCGTTTTCCATCATTGAAGACAGCGGGTTTCGAACACTAATGCAGCCAGTTTTTGATTCACTGCAATTAACTTTGAATCGAAAAACGGTAGTTGATGCATTGTTGGCACAATATAATGAAGAAAAAAATGCTCTTGTAGGTCTCCTGTCCAAAAAGCTTATCTTCGTGAAAATTGATATGGCCACCAGGCTTGAACGGCACTTTTTGGGAATCAACGTCCAGTTTTTTGATGGTAGCCAAATGAGACTAAAAACTCTTGCAGTAGTGGAGATCAAAGATGGCAGAACAAGATCAGAAGACATTCAAAAACATCTATAAGAGGCATTAGACAAATTTAAAATAGCACCAGATCAAATTTTATCTATAACATCTGATAATGGAAGCAATATGCTCAAAACTGTGCGCCTTATGAATGACAGCATTGCAAATGCAATGGAAGATGCAATTGAAGGAGATTTGGAGGATACCCAAACGTTTACTGAGGATTGCGACGATATTTTGATCGAAGATGAATTGCCAATCACTGACAACGAATTTGAGGACGATACTGCTCCAGCGATTTATGACGAGTTCCAATTGGACAACACCACGATTAGCATCCCTAGCATTGTGTCTACAAAATGTGCAGCACACACAATTGAACTTGCCGTGCGGGACGCCTTAAAAATTTTAAGCATTAAGAGTAGCTTACAAAGAATCAGGCAAGTAATTAAAAAATTGCGAACTCCGACCATGGTTTCAGGTTCCGAATGGGGATCAGCCAATCGTGACTTACGAATAAGTCCTAGTTGCTGGGAAACCTTACACACCATAAGAGACATACTTAAACCGATCAGGGAAGCCACAACATTATTGCAGTGTGAGAATCTGACACCAGGTGACTTTTATAAAATCTGGACCAGCTCTAAAATACAACTGCAGAAATTTATTGCTTCCCCACTAGCAAAGCTTCTTTTGGAAAGAATGAGTGTTCGGGAGAAACATCTAATGGACGAGAATCCAATGATGCTAGCAGGAATATATTTAGACCCCCGATATTTTGTCACTTTGTCACCAGAGCAAATCATAACGGCCCATGAAGCTATCCTTTCAGTTTCCAAACGGTTAGAAAAGCTTAGTGAAATTGAAGAGCAAGTCGTCGAGCAGCCTGAAGCTAATGTTTCTGATGACGAGGAGGACCCGTTCGAAATATTTCTGAGAAATAAAGACAAGAACAAAGAATCTGCATTTACGGCTTCTGTTTCCAGCAGAACAGCATTGTTGGAAGGTTTAGCCTTATATGAGAAAATTCCGCGTGAAAAAAACAAAAAAGGCGTAAAGTTAGATCTATTCGAATGGTGGGCCAGTAATGGTCCAACTTCGTTGAGATATATAGCTAGAGTAATTATTTGTCTTCCTGCGACTCAAGTCAGTGTTGAACGCCTGTTTTCAGCCCTAGCATTTGTACTATCTGAAAGACGAAGCAGTATGAAGGACGAGGTACTGAACGCCGTTTTGTTCCTTCGAACCAACGGATTTTGAATGGTATTGGATCAGTGGTTTTGAAATGTTTGAATAATATTTTTGTTATTAGTCTAATCAAATATAAATTTAAAAATAGACAAATAAAATTTGTTGAATACCGTTATTAACCGTTTAACCGAATTTATTTTGATTGTAAACCGTTTTAACCCATAACGGTATTTTAAAATAACGAAAACAAAAACGAAAACGGAAAAAAGATTGACAATAACGTATAACGAACTAACGGAAACCTTATTTTTCGGTTATCCAGGTACAGCGTTTATAATAATATAATCCGGAATTACAATTGGATTATTATTTGGTTGGTGTCATGGGTACTGCCTCTTCACGCTCATCTGTTTTAATTTGAACCACATACATCTTTGGTACAAATGGAACGTACTGCGATTTATTCAAAGATGGCTTCTCATTCTATTTTTAGTCACCCCACATATTATAATTTCTTCCACCTTTTTATTCATCTCGTCTTTCACAAAAACTGCGTGCCTTTTGTCCGCCATTTTCTTTTTCTCGTCCTTCATTTGGTCCCATTCTTTCCGACTTTCCTGACAATTCATTTTAAATGCCTCTGTTGAAGCTTAAATTATACCATAGAAATCAACCATAGATAAGCCTATGATATATAGGAATACATATATAGCCTTAGTGTGCAAGATCCTCATAGATGGCGCATGTATATCATGTACATAACATAATGTAGGATAAGTATCCGAATACGGTAATGTTAGATACCCGGGTAGTTAGACCTAATGTCCAAGTATGAATATATATGGAATAAGTACCTCATATAAGGACCCTTGAAGGGGAAATACTTTGGTTATGATCTAAGTGTGAAAATTGGAAATAATTAGAAGCATGTAACATATAAGTGTAATTTCACCTAATTTGTAACTAGGATACCCGAGTAATAGACCTAATGTCCAACCATGTGAATACCACTAAAATGTCTTCTTATGGGTAGAAATTGATTTTAAGATACTTAAATGAAAATGTAAGTGTTAGTTTTTAAGCTAATTTAGGAACATTTTGAGTGATAGCACATATATGTACTTACCATGTATTTAGATAGGAAATATTACACAATGTTACCATAGGCATTTCAACTCATTTGTTTAGTTATAAAATGAATAGTTAATATTGTAAATTGAAGCAACAATAGATTTAACCTAAAATGATTGGATTTGTGTAATGAATGTATGATATTACATGGATAACTAGAAATGGGAAAATAAGGAAGGGAGATGAACTTTTGGGTGTGAATGGGAAAGATGTGTTGAATAAAGTTAAATAATTTCAAAGGAAATTTCAGTAATTTTATAAGTCCTTCTCATCCCATTCATACTGGACAGCAAAGGCTGTCACTTCGTAAGAAGGTGAAAACACATTCTTCGATTAAAGTTACATTTGTGTGCTCCAGGAGCACTGGTCCTTCGAAAGAACAAGTCAAGTTCCAGATATTATTATTACAGTCGAATTGTGGCTGTAACAGCCTCCTTCCTAATACATTCATGGTGAGCCATTAGTGATAATATCAATAATTTTCAATTTGATTAACCATCCGCCCGTTTGGATGTCATTATTAAAAATAATTTGGCCATTTATTATTATTATAAATTCAAAAGCAAACTTCACGTTTGTGATACTACCCCCATATAATTTTTCAATTCTTTTCAATAACTTTCAATAATTAAAAGAAATCATTATTCCTCTCATTAAAATATTGATAATTCGTTTTTTAATTCAAATTCATTTGTGAGCTACCGTGCTAATTGTAACCAATTATTTCACTACAATCATGTTCTATTTCTTATAACACATCTGATGAAGGTTCAACTTCCATTTATGCAACTCAATTATGCAATTCATTCTTTCTCAAGTACTCTCTCTGCTCCATTCACTCTTACATTTTATTCTCATTTGCCGTTTACTTCTTCATATATCATTTGTGTTTATTTCTGAAATATTGTGAACATCTACGATTGCTGGTTTTAAACGAGACACATGGACCCGTCCTATAATTTTGGATGACTTTTGGCATTTGAGCTCACAAATATTATTGGAACACATTTTATTTATAATGAATGGACCGCAATATTTTTTACAAAGAGATCTAGTGATTCCCTTTGCTGCATTCGATATATTTAATGCCATTGTATAAACTAAATCTCCTACATATTTTGCTTCTGATTTATTTTTATTGTAAATTGCCAAATACAATAATTTATTATCTTGTGTATTAGATTTTGCAATATTTAACATGAATTGGATACGATTATTGATATCATCATCTCGATTTATATTTGATAAATCAATTTTCAATTTTGAGTCACAAGGTGTTCTCAACTCTCTTCCAAAATTTAAATAAGCAGGTGAAAATCCAGTTGTATCATTTATAGATGAATTAATAGCAAAAGCAATTTCATCTAATTTACAATCCCATTCAACACATGATTCAATCTGTGTAATTATCCTGTCTTTGATTGTTCTATTATATCCCTCGCAAGGATTACTTTGCGGATGATACGAAGCAATTTTCCATGACTTAACACCAAGAGATTTGCACCAATGTTGAAATTTATTGCTTGTAAATTGCTTAGCGTTATCAGATAATATTGTAAAAGGGAATCCCCATTTCAAAAATACTACCCAAAGTCGTTTAATTATAGTTGATGTTGTAGCTGCTCGTAGTCCAAACAATTCTATATATTTTGTAGAATGACACATTATTACTAACAAATATTTATTTCCCTTACGTCCTTTCACATATGGTCCACAAATGTCACAGAGTACATTGTCCCATGGTTCTACAACAGTATGTGATGAACCTATTCCGACATTACATGTCCTGGCCATAGATGGTCAAAAAAAATTCACTCGCGCTCCCCTCACACTCTTTCCCAGCCTAATTCGAGTTGCCCTCCCTCACCCTCATGAGGGAAGCACTCCAACTATATGCCCTCTCTCTCCCCCTCATGAGGTCTGCTCCATATATTTGAGTCCTCACTCTCGCCCTCATGAGAGCCCTCTTGGATCCTGCATTCTGGCTGTAATTGTAACGGAACCAAAGACAGCTATGCAAAAAATAGTAGACAACTATGGTAAATTTTTTTAAGAGTCAAACAAAGTAGATTAATTCCTTTTTGATTGTTGGTTTCTAATTGTAAGTACAAGCGGATAGACGTACTAACAATAAGCAGCCCAAATTCACACGCGCTTACGATAACAAATACATGAGCAAAATGAAGAGTAACGGTAATAATGCTCATGCTGTATGTACCACACTGTCAATGTATGAAAAATTAGTAATATCATAATATCAAGTGAGGTGGCGTTGTGTTAAAATAAAGTATCCATGAGGGCTAACTGCAGCCCTCAACCTCACCCTCATTTCAGACGTGTAAACCAAGTGTCCCTCGCCCTCCTCTCGTGAGAGGATGGGAGAGAACGGAGGCCCTCAACCTCACCCCTCTCTTTTTGGAGGGTGAGGGTGAGAGTGAGAGCGAGGGGTACCCTCCTCCCTCATGAGTATGAACATCTGTGGTCCTGGCTGATTTGGATTTTTGGCATATTTCACATTTATTAACAAACCTTACGATTTCTTTATGCATACCTTTCCAATAAAAACGCTCCTCAATCCTTTTAAATGTTTTATGGATTACCATATGTCCTGAAATGTCACTTCCATGAAAATAATGCATAATTGCATTTACTAACATTGTTGGTACCATATTTTATAAAATTTGCAATCATTCTCCCATGGTTTATGGAGAGCTCCTACATATTTATAAAAATATCCATCATTGGCTATAACTGCATCTCTAGATAGTTTAACTATAAAATTATCTGTATTTGGATCAGCATCTTTGCAATATTCCATAACTTTTGATAAAATTTTATCTTCATTTTGACACTTTATTAAAGTTTTCCTATCAGGGCATTCTATATTATGAATTAAATTTACCTCATACATTCTCGATAAAGCATCTGCAGCTTCATTACGTATACCTTTTCTATAAATAACATTAAATTCATATCCCTGTAATTCTAACATCCATCTAGCTATCCTACCTGTAGGATCCTTTATAGTTTTAAGAAATGTTAATGGTTTATGGTCAGTTTCCACTGTAAACTTAGTCAATTCTATAAATCCTCTAAATTTTCGAATACCAAAAATTATTGCTAATGCCTCTTTCTCAGTTGTTGAATAATTCTGTTCTGATTTCATCAAACTTCTACTAGCAAACCAAATTGGATATCTTACCCCTTCTCGTTCTTGCATCAGTATAGCAGAAATACCAGTATCACATGCATCAGTAATTATAATAAATGGTTCATTCAAATTAGGCATGTATAAACATGTTGCTTCCTTTAATTCTTCCTTAAAATAATCAACTGCTTCTTGACAATCTTGGGTCCATACAAATGCAGTATTCTTCATCAACAATCTATATAGTGGTCTGGCCTGATAATCAAATTGCTCAAAGAAATGTCTATAAAATCCCACAAATCCTAGAAATTTCTGTACACCTTTTACATTATTTGGAATAGGATACTCTTTTAATAATTGACATTTTTCTTTTAAAGGCCTATATTTTCCTTCTCTAATCAGATATCACAAAAATACAACTGACTTCTTTGCAATTTGATCTTTCTTTGGACTAATATGAAATCCATTATGTTTCAATGCTGTAAGCACTAGTTCCAGATGTAATAAATGGTCGTCTATTGAATTGCTCCAACAAATAGCATCATCTACATTAGTGTTTCTGAACGGTCCAAAAACATGGACTCGAACCGAATCGTTTTCCCGAACCGAAAAAAATCCCTTTTCTGTTCCCGAAACTGGAACCGATATGTTCGAGTCCGGGACATTTTTGCCTTCCCGGAACCGATCCGGAAAATAAAATCGGTTCCCGGACCGGTTCCTTCCCGAACAGGCAGAAAATGCATAGGATTCATTTTCATGGAAGTCAAAATTGTGCCGCGTTTTCAAATTATAGTTGACAAATGCTTGGCAAATGCATGTTTTGCGTTTTCATCCAAAAAGGCAGCTTTAACAAACGCTTCCCGAAAACTTTCGGTTTTGATTTTTGTACCCGAAACCGGACCGAAAGTAACGGTTCTTTAAACCGTTGACCCGAAACCGGACCGAAATTTAACGGTTCTTTAAATCGTTGACCCGAAACCGTACCGGAACCGAACCGGAACCTCGGGAATTCCCGATACCGAACAGAAACACTAATCTACATATACTATAACATAAGACCACAATCCTTCTCCCATAGCAATTTCCACAGCATCCTGAAAAGTGGCTCCAGAATTCTTTAAACCAAAAGGAACTACTTTAAATCTAAATAGTCCCCTTGGCCCTCGAAATGCTGTCTTATTCCTATCAGCATCGTCTACTTGAATATGATAATATCCCATTGGTTGATCTAAAACCGTAAACCATGAACCACCTGATAATGCTACTATCACATCCTGTAATCTAGGAGTACAACTCCTATTAGCCACTGTAACATCATTTAATTTCCTATAATCGAAAGTAACTCTATATCCACTTGTACCATCACTATTCTTTTTAGGAACAATAACAGCTTCTGATGACCATGGACTTTCACAACGCTCAATTAAATCTAAATCCAATAATTCATCAATTGCATTTTGGAATACCTGTCTCTTAGCTGGTGTCATTGGTCTGGCTTTACTAGCTATAGGTTTTGCCTCACCTGTTTCAATTTTATGTGTAACTAAATTACATCGTCCTGGTTTCTAAGAAAACATATCTTTAAATTTATAAAATAGTTCTTTCATTTTAATTTTATAGACATAAGTCAAATCGTCATTATTGTCAATCATATTTTAAATAATATTCATATTCTCAATATTATCATCCTGTTGTGTAACTAAGGTTTCAAGTCTGCATTCCTCTATTAATTCATTTATTGTATAACTATATTCATCATCATCCGTTGTTATATTATTACACTCAATATCGCGTACATTATCATTGTCTTGTCCAAGTACCTAAATTCACATGTACTGAAATATTATTATCTCCCAAGAAATCTCTGCCTAAAATAACATACATGTCAAAATTAAATCAAATTTTTGATAAACATTGCCAAATGGACATATCACATTTGTATTTATGAAACCATCCGTTGTTCCTGTCCCACTTGCAGTTCTTAATTGAACTTTCTCGTGAATAATCTTCTCACCTTTAGCCTTAACCAATATTACAAAACTATTTCCTAGAATAGAAATACTTCAACCAGGATCTAATAATGCTAATACTTTCTCTCCGAAAATTTCAACTGTCATATGTACCGGTGGATATAATTTACACTCTAAATTAATATAAGGTTGTACATTATCCATCTGAACTTCCCTCACTACCTGTTCAGAGGATGAGCATTTCCCTGATTATTGTGACGATTTCTATCTTCAGATGGTTCACGACTATTTGGTTTATTATTATGGTGCGAATTAAAGTTCTGCTCATTACCGCTGGGGTTATTGTATCTTCCACGACTTCTATCATTCTGATCCTGTTTGGGTTGATTATTATCATTTTGGTTACTATCATTAGTCTCATTTCGTGAGTATGGACTATTACTCCTTTGGAACCCCCCATTTGATTTATTAGGACCATTATTCGTAAAACTCCTCTGATTACCTGATGGACTATGACTTCCAGAATTATTTCCATTGTTGTAATTATTACCATTATTCTCCTTGTATCTCCAATTATTGGAATTATCAGTCTCATTAGTATTAAATCGACTTTTATTAATTGGTCTAGGATGAAAAGCACTAAACTGATCAAAAGAACTTTTCTGAATATCTGGTACATTCTTATTATACCGATTATTCTCACTTCTCGGTTTACTTTCCTTGTAAGCTAATGCTGGTTCAAACCCTTGATTCGGAATGGGTACTCTATATTCTTTATCTAAAGCAACACTATTCTGAGCCTCGTAAGAAATCTCCATTAGCTCTCTAATGCTTCGATACTCCCTACGAAAAGAACTTTCGCCCTATATTGTGAGTGCATCAATTCAATAATCTTATCAATTCGTTCTGATTCAGAAATAGAAGCATCTATTCGCTCATAATAATCATCAATCACGCAAATAAATTTGGAAAGTGGTTCTTCAATTCCCTGGTGTCTATAATCCAAATCCCTTAACATCTTCTTTCGATAATTTCCAGCTTGAAATTCCTTGCGAAAATACACTTTAAAATCATCAAAAGATCCAAAATCGAACATTTTTCTAACCCTTCGAAACCAAAGAAATGCATCTTCTACTAATGCATATGGAATCACTAATCGCAACATATCCTCATCAGTTTGTCCTGTAGCAACCGGATACTTTTATAATTCCAGTAAAAAATCATAAGGTGTTTTCTGTTCATGAGATCCCGCATATTTCGGAATAACAACGTCGTTGGCTTTTAAAGATTTATTTCCATTCCCATTAAATAAATTTCTACCATTTGGTCTAATATCATCGTACCTTCCATTATTGATTTGATCAAACCGCATCCCATTATCACTTTCATTTCCAAAATTAATTCCACCATTAACTCCATTAAATCTCATATTTTGTATAAATCATCATTATATATCCTCTCATTGCTAATTCCCGGCGTTATTCTATTTGGATCCTTTTCCTGAACTGATGATAACTGTCCCAAACTATTCTCAAATTGCGATAGTCTTTGATCAATAGTAGATAGCTTACTATTCAATAATGAAGTTATCCGCTCCATAAAATCTGCTTGAGGATTCCTAATATCAGGACTTCTTATTTCACTACCCATCGAAACATCCGCAGCATCATTCCAACTATTTGCCCTAAGAGCACTGGCACGTCTAGTTTGCATTGGCATTTTTATTTATTTAAAAAAAATTCACCTGATGTATTACAATTCTCAGAAAACAAATTGGCATAGATTTGTTCAATTTAATAATAATTCAAAATTTACATCGTATTTTCAAAAAGAAAATTTGTTCAATTGGATAATAATTTAAAAGTCACTTTTTCATTTAGATTTAAAAAAAATGGGCATACTTTTGTTTAAATTTCCATAATAATTGAATTTCAAAAATAAAATCAATGTCATAATTTACTTTCTCAAAAGAAATTAATCTCAATTGGATTCTTTCGGTTGAGCAATGTAAAAAGAATCGCAAGGCTCAATGCTATCTCTTTACTGTAAGTATCAATGCTTTATTCACTTCAATCATTTCATACAAAACACAATGAGTAGGATAGGGCTTCCCCGTCCAAGACTCTAATTAATACTCCTTTAAGTCAGAGAGACCCCGACTCTAAAGAGAGACTGACTTCTCCAACTGACAACAGCCCCTTTTATACTTTCTGGAACTCAAAACTATTGGTTGTCGACTTTAGCCAATAACGTAATCACAATTACAAACGTAGTTAAATATAATTTTAACTTAATTTAACAATCAATATAAACTTCATCATAATTTCGGTGGCTAGGACAAAGTAACAGCTATGTTACAGTACAATGGATCATCGATACAAACAATTGTGGAAATAGAACATATCATTATGATGGCTTTTAATTGTAGACATTAGATTGTAACTGATTTAATTGTATTAATGTCTTTCATTACCGCTTCTCGACCACACTTTTACAGGATGAAATGGCCAATTTGCTGGCGGGTCAGTCAACTTAAGTACTTTGTTCCTAAAGGCAGTTGTAATTTTGACTGGAAATTGACACTAAGTTTCGTCAGGTTTTAACTAACACTTTGGCACAACTGCCACTTTTTTGCCTTCCGTAAATTCAATGAAAATAGTTCTTCATGTGTAAGATAATCTATAAACTAATGCACCACTAAATATATTAACAATTTTGTGTCAAAGGTGTAAGATCGAATGCAGAGCAAATGCGGCGTGCGGAGGTAATGGTGGAAGACTAAATATGCTGAGCCCAACGGTCCCTTAAACATTGGTTTCAACCTAGGGCGCATGTATGAAAAGGGGTGGTACTCACGGACATGTGTGAGCAGCGACTAATTTTCGCTGACAATCATGGCGTCGGATAAAAGCACTGTAATCATTGTTGAATTTGCGCCAATGTTTCATCTAACTGAGTGCACAAAATACATGGCAGATATACGGCGCCACAAAGGGACAGTTTTTAAGGCCCCTCGGTTTCCCGGCAGTCCTGGCGTGTAAAATGCGCCAATCCTACTCACTTGTGCTAGTAGGGCGGTTAAACAAAATGAGTTGTATCAAAAGGTACTAAATAAATACTACAAGTGCAGAAAAGAAAGATTAACCTCTTATTCAAGCAGTAATCGCGTTTGAGATGTGATTTTGTACATATAACGTTGTACTACATAATTACTTGAGTACCATAAAACTAATTATTTACTTTCGTAGCATCGATTTGCACAGTTGAAGGCGCATTCATTTGCAAATTCAACCTTGGAAAGTTTAATTTCCATGATGTAAAAACAAACTATATCTTCAGTTTCGTTGTGGCACTTCCGTTCCACACAATATGTGTCGCAAATGAAGTAACGTTGTTAACTAAAGCAAAACGGAAATGGAAAATCAAGGGGGATTCTATCTGTAACTCAAGAGCTTGAAAGAAAGTAGGTGATTCCTTTGTAATTTCCTTTTAACAAAAACGCATCTCTGCAAGAGGCCAGCAAATCTCAGAACCCTTGTTAACAACAGTCCAACTCCTCGTTTCTGCCGCAACGAATGTTAGAAATGCAGTTAATATCAATTAAATTACAGCGATGGAAGTTGGGGCGTTGGTGTAAGCTTCTGACGAACGGAGAAGCAGTAATACAATACTCAGAGATGAATGGTAACAAAGCAAAACTGGATGTTCAACTTTTCATTAGATGAATGTGAAATTTTTGAATGTGAAAATCATTTCCTGTCAAATTGACAGGAAATGTTTGACCAGTTAAAACCAGGGTTATATATATTTAAGGAAATTGCGCAAACTTTACATTTGGTAACGTTTGAACACTTACGTGGGGAATTCCCGATGAGGGACTATTGCGAAATTATAGACATCACACCATTCGACTAACCAATTGCTTCCAAATTAAAAGCAACTTGGTTAAAGATATACCGACCATGTATTAACAATACTAATAGAACAGGAACAATCCTATGTATGTCGCTTCCGGTTCAATTACATGCAAGGGTTACATTATACACCACACAATGAGCATGGAAACAAATCTCCATGAAGCGGACAACGTCAATCAAGAGATGTTTATTTTTTGACCCATGCATACGTTATTTCCAAACAAATTTAATTAAAGAGAAATGGAAACATTAATTTTGTACATATAACTCATGAAATAGTGATACTTACAATTAGTGAATGCTTGTAGCTCGTAGTCTGGTAAGAAACAGTGACAATTAAGACGTTATATACATACCTATTTGTGTGATAGAAACTTGGGTTATTACGCTATTTTGATTATAGATATTGGGTAGAAGATGTTCGAGGGATAGACAATGGTAGATACGTGGTCGGATTTTTGTGGCACGACAGGAAGATTCTTCTTAGTAAAAACATTCTGGCGGGGGAAATTTCATTGGGGATGGATTCGTTTATGCGAAAAGAGATGTTCAAATTCGTTGAAATTTCCATGGCATATATTCTCAAAATTGTTGGCGTGCTTCAGGGAAGTATATTATGAAAGCAGTTGGTTTCAGCTTGGTAGATCCTATTAACAGTGATTTGATATTTTGTAGGTAAATTGTTTTTTCAACCCGGACTTTTGCTGGGATTCTTTAAATAGTTAAGGACTTCCTCACTGAGACATTATTTAGCAGGGAAATTCAGAAATGATCTCTCAGGGAGATTTGCAAAAACCGTATCCCTGGTGATACTTGAAAAGTAGATGTTGGATGTTAGACAAATTGCTTGCAAGTACTCGAATAGGAGATAACTGGGTTGAAGGTTCTTAGAATTGCAGGGTATGTATACAGGTGGTAGAACCTTTGTTGAAACCAATTTTGTGGTAGACAAACGGGTGGCTATCCCAGGCCAGGTAATCGTTTAACCAATAATTATGGAAGCGTCTGGGTTGGTCCGAAATTTGAACTAATTATAACTTATAAGGTCCAAATATTTCGTCGAACAATGTTTTAGCACGATAAATTAGGCCTAATCATTTCGACTATGTCTCAACTAGAACTGGATGGGATGTTGTGTCCATTTCCTAGAAAAAGTGTGACCAAAATTGTCTCGGTTGGTTCGGTCCAAAGGTTCAGGCCTACTCGCACATCATCCATGATGCGTCCAATTCTACTTTCGAATTCTTCCGGTCATTAAAAATTATACACGGTAGATCAGGGGTCTGATTTTTGTGGGAAGACGGGAAGATTCTTTCCAGGAAAAAAATTCTCGATGGGAAATAATATTTCCTCCAGGGAAAATCTCATAGCTAAGGGACTGTATTTTGCGAACAGGGATCTAACTTCGTTGACTTTTTCAGCAGGGAAATTTAAATAAGCAGGGAAATTTAGAAATAATCTTCCAGGATGATTTACGAAAATTCGACCCCTGCGGTAGACCCTGTCACCATATCGATACGCGAAGCAATTACCATACGACTCCGAGTCAATAAATTAAGGGGTATATAATCGAAAAAAAAGCACGAAGTTTTTGGAGTTATCATGCTAATTCTTACAATTCTCTTAAAGAATGTTTGCTGAATACTCTCTAATTCCTCCAAGTATCCTATACCCCAGATATGAGAACAGTAAAGTATTGATGTCCTTATGCATGTTGATAAAATTGTTTTCAATTATTTACTTTGGCACTAAATTAGAGTTCCAATTATCTGACTACTAGCGGCTCCACCCTTTGATAGGCAATATTGCAAATTACTTCTGAAGATACCCGTTTTGTTAAAAATACAGAGGTGTATAAAGTCATCAACTATGTCCACTTTCTGTCAGTTTTATTCAAATGATAGCCTTGGAGATAAAGCTCTGTGATTTGTCCGAAAAACAACCATTTGGGTTTTTGCTAAATTCACTTCCAATTGTAAATCTTTAAAGTATTCTGTCAGGATTAATATGTTACATTTCATGTCGGTCGCAGTTCGAGTCATAAGGACAATATCATACGCGTATAACAAAATAAGAATATGCAATGCCTGATTAATTTTAACGCCTCCTCTACCCTTCTGTGCTAATATTGTTTCAATATTGCGTATAAACAGTGAAAACAGTAGGGGGCTTAGACTGCACCCTTGGAGTAACCATTTGGCGATGGAATTGAGTTAGTAGTTCCTTGGTCGACTCAGGCCTGTGTATTTGCGGCTGAGTATATTTTTTGCAGAATTCGTATGATTTTCTCGCTGATGCCAATATCGTGGATGGATTTCCACGACAACCCGTGTTCTATTCATGGGAAAGCTTGTTCAAAATCAATAAAAAGAGCATATAACTTGCCACTTTCTTCATTAAGAGCAATCTGAACAGCAGAGTTTAAAGTGCATATGTGATCCATGCAGCGTCTTCCTCTTCTGAAACGAGCCTGAGCCTCTGGGATGATTTTATTAGTTTCGGCCCATTTGCTTAACCGCTTCTCCATTATGTGCGTGAAAGGTTTCATGGTAGTATTTGCAAGCGTAATTGGACGAAAGTTATTTGGATTACTTGCATCACTTTTCTTAAAAATCATGACGGTTTCTATTTGGCTCCAGTCTACTGGAGGGTCTTTATTTTCAAATATACCATTTAAACTTTCCAATAAGATTTGCTTACCGTTTGGGGGCAGGTGCTTGAGGAATTCATTGGTGATCTCATCAGGGCCGACAGCTTTGCCATTTTTGAGATGTTTCAAGCCTTCTGATAATTCGGATTCAGTTATAGGTTGATCAAGAGTTTCATGTCTAGTGTCTGAAATTTATTTGCGTTGCCGTTTCATTGGCCTGATTATTTAAAACGTTTTCCCATGTGTGTTTTTCTGTGATGTTGTATACTCGCTTTCCTTCTAAACACCTTTATGTTTTCCAAAAATCAGAAAAACTTGAAGATTCCTCCACTGTTTTTATTTTCGCAAGCCAATATTCTTTCTTTGTATTTGTGACAAGGTTTTTATTTTTACGTTTTTGAGAGAGATATTGGTGTTTAAAATATGATGACCAGTTAAGTTTAATACATTGCTTTGACAGATACATCAGTTTTCGTTTTATCTTGATACATCCTTATTGAACCATGGGGGTAATCTCGTTTTACCAGTGATTTGTTCATTCGAACGTTGTAGGCTGCTAATTGTAATTCGCTTATTGACTCTTGCCGAGGACGGTCGCATGTGAATTCACTCTGACATTTACGCCCTACGTAATAAGTATTTAGTCTATGAACTTGAAAAGAGATATGATTCAAGTGCTGCGATTTGTAATTAATTGTAATCTGGATACGTTGAGATCTCTAATGTTCTACTTAATAGATAATAATAGCAAAGTTTTATGTATCTAAAAAAATGCATATAGGTTAGGCCCTAGAATGAAATAAATTGGCTCTTGGTCAGCCTTAATTGATTGATTTATTAAGTAAAAATTTACACATGCAAACAATTCGTCTAGCAGATGCGATATTATACTGCCACCAAAACAATAACTTCATCCACAGACGCTTGAAAGTATGCTTGTTTCTGTTTCAATTATGTGACAGAATTAATAGATTTAAACCGATGACCCAATATTGTTGTAGTTATTTCTTTGACATTTTTGTGTTCAGAATAGTTCAGAAGAGAGATAACGCGAATTGTTATTTTTACACATAATTAATCAGTACGGATGGTTGCACGAAAAGAGATATGGAAGCTATATCGTAAGATTATGGATACTGGAACGCTGGTATTCATGTACGTCATATGGTGACGCTTGCTGAAACTTTGGCTAACTTGATCCAGTATCAAGACGTACACAGCCACATTGAACCAAGTGGCTTCCTACAATAGTTGGAACAGCATTGCGCATGGCAGTCACAAACCCATCCCATAGATCTACACGGTCCTGGTGGACACTAAATAAAATATTTGGATTATTTCGTGCAGCAAATAGCAAAGTCAATACCCGACACATTTCAAATTCCAAAATACTTACGACCATTGGAGTCGGTTGAACGAGATTCATAAATGAAAATGTCAAAACAAGAAAAGTCAAAACGGTAAAGACGTTCCTGAAAATTTTAAAGGTCAAAACATTTAGTATTACGACGAATCTGACTACGGAATAAAGTACAGATATGTATTATTGAAATCGTCGGGAATAATTCAAATTATGAGTAATCTTACGCTGACTTCATTTTTCTACGGGCTTTAACTGGCGCACTAAAAAGATTGAAAGTATTTAGAATGCTCAGCTTATTGTTTTCAATTTCGCAAACTTCTAGCCTCCAAACAATCATAAACTTGCAGCACGAAGGCAAACTGTATCGTTTAAATTGATTTTTAATGTAAACACATAGTCGTTCCAAATGTAATTACTGTATTGAAATGCAAAACAATGAATGGAATTTAAGGTTTCTGACGAAATAGAATGGCTTCAGTTGGGAATATTTTTCTGCTTTATTCACCAAGTTGCAAACGCTTAGTCATGCAAATATGCAAATGTTTTTGCTTAAAATCTTGATATGGACAATGTTTAATTCAACATGTAAGCTATGTAGTCGAGCGGACTGTATGATTTTTGTAAATCTATCTGAAGGATACTCTTTGGTTTCTTTCTGAAACGTAAGGACTTGAAGCAAAGACCCTGACCACTTTGCAAATCCGTGATAACAAAAGACACCAAGGGGGACTAGTCATAAAGGTTCTCAAAGATTGTTATTTCCTCTAGCATGCCGCATTAGTATATTGATAATAATTTTTGGAGGCATTTATGCACGCCTAGTTAAGACTTAATTGCGATAGTATAATTTAAAAACGTAAACGGATGATATCTAAGGAAGTGTTATGCTGGTTATGTGGACTGTCAGCAATACGTAATATTTTTTTCTATTTATTTATTTATTTCAGGTCCTATGAGTTTTCAACCATGACCAATTAAGGCTGAATAACATTATTGTATAGTTATATACGTTGATTCTTCAAATACATTGTTGTATATCTTATGGACTAATTTCTGTACGTACCTATATTTATACATAGGTATTTATAAGATAATAATTAGAAATATTTTAGCTAAAGTCACTCAAAAGTTCTCTTCTTCTTAGAAAGTTATTTAGTATTACTGCTATGTTGTGAATTTCTTCTCTTGTAGTTGGGTTGAAGTTACATCTGTATGGTTGCAGTAGCTGTAGATATCGACGGTTAATACCTTTTACAGAGCACGACATTAATATATGCTCAAATTAATCTTGCAATTGTAGATTTCAGCATTTACATGTTTCAGGGGCATACAAGGCAGGGAATTTATACACATTATTCGCGATTCTAAAATAGTTGCCACCAAGTCTTGCCTGAGCCACAATTTGCTTGAATTTAAGACCAACGTTAATGTTGAGGTAGAAAGGGACAGTCATTGGTATGTATTCGAACACTTGAAATTCCTTCTGTCGTTGAGATTCTTGCAATTTCATTATATCTGCACACCCGATTTCTGCCGTAGCATTCTGCATAAGTTATTTTGTACATAGGAGTATTCATGACTCCCCCATGGGTAATTTACATTAAGATTAACAAAAAGTTTCCGTACTTGAATAATCCAGCTATATTTTTCTAACTTAAAGCTACCATCATTATTACTTTTCTGGTCTAGTTTACATAAAGTGAAAAATGCTTGCATTGGATATCTCGTATCATCCATTTTCAGAATTTGCATCATGTATCTTAACAATTGGCGTACAATATTAAGTTTAGTGTGGATTTGGTCTGACTCCAAACGCACGACATATTTTGGAGTTATCATGCTAATTCTTAGAATTCTCTTAAAGAATATTTGCTGAATACTCTCTAATTCCTCCAAGTATCCTATACCCCAGATATGAGAACAGTAAAGTATTGATGTCCTTATGCATGTTGATAAAATTGTTTTCAATTATTTACTTTGGCACTAAATTAGAGTTCCAATTATCTGACTACTAGCGGCTCCACCCTTTGATAGGCAATATTGCAAATTACTTCTGAAGATACCCGTTTTGTTAAAAATACAGAGGTGTATAAAGTCATCAACTATGTCCACTTTCTGTCAGTTTTATTCAAATGATAGCCTTGGAGATAAAGCTCTGTGATTTGTCCGAAAAACAACCATTTGGGTTTTTGCTAAATTCACTTCCAATTGTAAATCTTTAAAGTATTCTGTCAGGATTAATATGTTACATTTCATGTCGGTCGCAGTTCGAGTCATAAGGACAATATCATACGCGTATAACAAAATAAGAATATGCAATGCCTGATTAATTTTAACGCCTCCTCTACCCTTCTGTGCTAATATTGTTTCAATATTGCGTATAAACAGTGAAAACAGTAGGGGGCTTAGACTGCACCCTTGGAGTAACCATTTGGCGATGGAATTGAGTTAGTAGTTCCTTGGTCGACTCAGGCCTGTGTATTTGCGGCTGAGTATATTTTTTGCAGAATTCGTATGATTTTCTCGCTGATGCCAATATCGTGGATGGATTTCCACGACAACCCGTGTTCTATTCATGGGAAAGCTTGTTCAAAATCAATAAAAAGAGCATATAACTTGCCACTTTCTTCATTAAGAGCAATCTGAACAGCAGAGTTTAAAGTGCATATGTGATCCATGCAGCGTCTTCCTCTTCTGAAACGAGCCTGAGCCTCTGGGATGATTTTATTAGTTTCGGCCCATTTGCTTAACCGCTTCTCCATTATGTGCGTGAAAGGTTTCATGGTAGTATTTGCAAGCGTAATTGGACGAAAGTTATTTGGATTACTTGCATCACTTTTCTTAAAAATCATGACGGTTTCTATTTGGCTCCAGTCTACTGGAGGGTCTTTATTTTCAAATATACCATTTAAACTTTCCAATAAGATTTGCTTACCGTTTGGGGGCAGGTGCTTGAGGAATTCATTGGTGATCTCATCAGGGCCGACAGCTTTGCCATTTTTGAGATGTTTCAAGCCTTCTGATAATTCGGATTCAGTTATAGGTTGATCAAGAGTTTCATGTCTAGTGTCTGAAATTTATTTGCGTTGCCGTTTCATTGGCCTGATTATTTAAAACGTTTTCCCATGTGTGTTTTTCTGTGATGTTGTATACTCGCTTTCCTTCTAAACACCTTTATGTTTTCCAAAAATCAGAAAAACTTGAAGATTCCTCCACTGTTTTTATTTTCGCAAGCCAATATTCTTTCTTTGTATTTGTGACAAGGTTTTTATTTTTACGTTTTTGAGAGAGATATTGGTGTTTAAAATATGATGACCAGTTAAGTTTAATACATTGCTTTGACAGATACATCAGTTTTCGTTTTATCTTGATACATCCTTATTGAACCATGGGGGTAATCTCGTTTTACCAGTGATTTGTTCATTCGAACGTTGTAGGCTGCTAATTGTAATTCGCTTATTGACTCTTGCCGAGGACGGTCGCATGTGAATTCACTCTGACATTTACGCCCTACGTAATAAGTATTTAGTCTATGAACTTGAAAAGAGATATGATTCAAGTGCTGCGATTTGTAATTAATTGTAATCTGGATACGTTGAGATCTCTAATGTTCTACTTAATAGATAATAATAGCAAAGTTTTATGTATCTAAAAAATGCATATAGGTTAGGCCCTAGAATGCAATAAATTGGCTCTTGGTCAGCCTTAATTGATTGATTTATTAAGTAAAAATTTACACATGCAAACAATTCGTCTAGCAGATGCGATATTATACTGCCACCAAAACAATAACTTCATCCACAGACGCTTGAAAGTATGCTTGTTTCTGTTTCAATTATGTGACAGAATTAATAGATTTAAACCGATGACCCAATATTGTTGTAGTTATTTCTTTGACATTTTTGTGTTCAGAATAGTTCAGAAGAGAGATAACGCGAATTGTTATTTTTACACATAATTAATCAGTACGGATGGTTGCACGAAAAGAGATATGGAAGCTATATCGTAAGATTATGGATACTCGAACGCTGGTATTCATGTACGTCATATGGTGACGCTTGCTGAAACTTTGGCTAACTTGATCCAGTATCAAGACGTACACAGCCACATTGAACCAAGTGGCTTCCTACAATAGTTGGAACAGCATTGCGCATGGCAGTCACAAACCCATCCCATAGATCTACACGGTCCTGGTGGACACTAAATAAAATATTTGGATTATTTCGTGCAGCAAATAGCAAAGTCAATACCCGACACATTTCAAATTCCAAAATACTTACGACCATTGGAGTCGGTTGAACGAGATTCATAAATGAAAATGTCAAAACAAGAAAAGTCAAAACGGTAAAGACGTTCCTGAAAATTTTAAAGGTCAAAACATTTAGTATTACGACGAATCTGACTACGGAATAAAGTACAGATATGTATTATTGAAATCGTCGGGAATAATTCAAATTATGAGTAATCTTACGCTGACTTCATTTTTCTACGGGCTTTAACTGGCGCACTAAAAAGATTGAAAGTATTTAGAATGCTCAGCTTATTGTTTTCAATTTCGCAAACTTCTAGCCTCCAAACAATCATAAACTTGCAGCACGAAGGCAAACTGTATCGTTTAAATTGATTTTTAATGTAAACACATAGTCGTTCCAAATGTAATTACTGTATTGAAATGCAAAACAATGAATGGAATTTAAGGTTTCTGACGAAATAGAATGGCTTCAGTTGGGAATATTTTTCTGCTTTATTCACCAAGTTGCAAACGCTTAGTCATGCAAATATGCAAATGTTTTTGCTTAAAATCTTGATATGGACAATGTTTAATTCAACATGTAAGCTATGTAGTCGAGCGGACTGTATGATTTTTGTAAATCTATCTGAAGGATACTCTTTGGTTTCTTTCTGAAACGTAAGGACTTGAAGCAAAGACCCTGACCACTTTGCAAATCCGTGATAACAAAAGACACCAAGGGGGACTAGTCATAAAGGTTCTCAAAGATTGTTATTTCCTCTAGCATGCCGCATTAGTATATTGATAATAATTTTTGGAGGCATTTATGCACGCCTAGTTAAGACTTAATTGCGATAGTATAATTTAAAAACGTAAACGGATGATATCTAAGGAAGTGTTATGCTGGTTATGTGGACTGTCAGCAATACGTAATATTTTTTTCTATTTATTTATTTATTTCAGGTCCTATGAGTTTTCAACCATGACCAATTAAGGCTGAATAACATTATTGTATAGTTATATACGTTGATTCTTCAAATACATTGTTGTATATCTTATGGACTAATTTCTGTACGTACCTATATTTATACATAGGTATTTATAAGATAATAATTAGAAATATTTTAGCTAAAGTCACTCAAAAGTTCTCTTCTTCTTAGAAAGTTATTTAGTATTACTGCTATGTTGTGAATTTCTTCTCTTGTAGTTGGGTTGAAGTTACATCTGTATGGTTGCAGTAGCTGTAGATATCGACGGTTAATACCTTTTACAGAGCACGACATTAATATATGCTCAAATTAATCTTGCAATTGTAGATTTCAGCATTTACATGTTTCAGGGGCATACAAGGCAGGGAATTTATACACATTATTCGCGATTCTAAAATAGTTGCCACCAAGTCTTGCCTGAGCCACAATTTGCTTGAATTTAAGACCAACGTTAATGTTGAGGTAGAAAGGGACAGTCATTGGTATGTATTCGAACACTTGAAATTCCTTCTGTCGTTGAGATTCTTGCAATTTCATTATATCTGCACACCCGATTTCTGCCGTAGCATTCTGCATAAGTTATTTTGTACATAGGAGTATTCATGACTCCCCCATGGGTAATTTACATTAAGATTAACAAAAAGTTTCCGTACTTGAATAATCCAGCTATATTTTTCTAACTTAAAGCTACCATCATTATTACTTTTCTGGTCTAGTTTACATAAAGTGAAAAATGCTTGCATTGGATATCTCGTATCATCCATTTTCAGAATTTGCATCATGTATCTTAACAATTGGCGTACAATATTAAGTTTAGTGTGGATTTGGTCTGACTCCAAACGCACGACATATTTTGGAGTTATCATGCTAATTCTTAGAATTCTCTTAAAGAATGTTTGCTGAATACTCTCTAATTCCTCCAAGTATCCTATACCCCAGATATGAGAACAGTAAAGTATTGATGTCCTTATGCATGTTGATAAAATTGTTTTCAATTATTTACTTTGGCACTAAATTAGAGTTCCAATTATCTGACTACTAGCGGCTCCACCCTTTGATAGGCAATATTGCAAATTACTTCTGAAGATACCCGTTTTGTTAAAAATACAGAGGTGTATAAAGTCATCAACTATGTCCACTTTCTGTCAGTTTTATTCAAATGATAGCCTTGGAGATAAAGCTCTGTGATTTGTCCGAAAAACAACCATTTGGGTTTTTGCTAAATTCACTTCCAATTGTAAATCTTTAAAGTATTCTGTCAGGATTAATATGTTACATTTCATGTCGGTCGCAGTTCGAGTCATAAGGACAATATCATACGCGTATAACAAAATAAGAATATGCAATGCCTGATTAATTTTAACGCCTCCTCTACCCTTCTGTGCTAATATTGTTTCAATATTGCGTATAAACAGTGAAAACAGTAGGGGGCTTAGACTGCACCCTTGGAGTAACCATTTGGCGATGGAATTGAGTTAGTAGTTCCTTGGTCGACTCAGGCCTGTGTATTTGCGGCTGAGTATATTTTTTGCAGAATTCGTATGATTTTCTCGCTGATGCCAATATCGTGGATGGATTTCCACGACAACCCGTGTTCTATTCATGGGAAAGCTTGTTCAAAATCAATAAAAAGAGCATATAACTTGCCACTTTCTTCATTAAGAGCAATCTGAACAGCAGAGTTTAAAGTGCATATGTGATCCATGCAGCGTCTTCCTCTTCTGAAACGAGCCTGAGCCTCTGGGATGATTTTATTAGTTTCGGCCCATTTGCTTAACCGCTTCTCCATTATGTGCGTGAAAGGTTTCATGGTAGTATTTGCAAGCGTAATTGGACGAAAGTTATTTGGATTACTTGCATCACTTTTCTTAAAAATCATGACGGTTTCTATTTGGCTCCAGTCTACTGGAGGGTCTTTATTTTCAAATATACCATTTAAACTTTCCAATAAGATTTGCTTACCGTTTGGGGGCAGGTGCTTGAGGAATTCATTGGTGATCTCATCAGGGCCGACAGCTTTGCCATTTTTGAGATGTTTCAAGCCTTCTGATAATTCGGATTCAGTTATAGGTTGATCAAGAGTTTCATGTCTAGTGTCTGAAATTTATTTGCGTTGCCGTTTCATTGGCCTGATTATTTAAAACGTTTTCCCATGTGTGTTTTTCTGTGATGTTGTATACTCGCTTTCCTTCTAAACACCTTTATGTTTTCCAAAAATCAGAAAAACTTGAAGATTCCTCCACTGTTTTTATTTTCGCAAGCCAATATTCTTTCTTTGTATTTGTGACAAGGTTTTTATTTTTACGTTTTTGAGAGAGATATTGGTGTTTAAAATATGATGACCAGTTAAGTTTAATACATTGCTTTGACAGATACATCAGTTTTCGTTTTATCTTGATACATCCTTATTGAACCATGGGGGTAATCTCGTTTTACCAGTGATTTGTTCATTCGAACGTTGTAGGCTGCTAATTGTAATTCGCTTATTGACTCTTGCCGAGGACGGTCGCATGTGAATTCACTCTGACATTTACGCCCTACGTAATAAGTATTTAGTCTATGAACTTGAAAAGAGATATGATTCAAGTGCTGCGATTTGTAATTAATTGTAATCTGGATACGTTGAGATCTCTAATGTTCTACTTAATAGATAATAATAGCAAAGTTTTATGTATCTAAAAAATGCATATAGGTTAGGCCCTAGAATGCAATAAATTGGCTCTTGGTCAGCCTTAATTGATTGATTTATTAAGTAAAAATTTACACATGCAAACAATTCGTCTAGCAGATGCGATATTATACTGCCACCAAAACAATAACTTCATCCACAGACGCTTGAAAGTATGCTTGTTTCTGTTTCAATTATGTGACAGAATTAATAGATTTAAACCGATGACCCAATATTGTTGTAGTTATTTCTTTGACATTTTTGTGTTCAGAATAGTTCAGAAGAGAGATAACGCGAATTGTTATTTTTACACATAATTAATCAGTACGGATGGTTGCACGAAAAGAGATATGGAAGCTATATCGTAAGATTATGGATACTGGAACGCTGGTATTCATGTACGTCATATGGTGACGCTTGCTGAAACTTTGGCTAACTTGATCCAGTATCAAGACGTACACAGCCACATTGAACCAAGTGGCTTCCTACAATAGTTGGAACAGCATTGCGCATGGCAGTCACAAACCCATCCCATAGATCTACACGGTCCTGGTGGACACTAAATAAAATATTTGGATTATTTCGTGCAGCAAATAGCAAAGTCAATACCCGACACATTTCAAATTCCAAAATACTTACGACCATTGGAGTCGGTTGAACGAGATTCATAAATGAAAATGTCAAAACAAGAAAAGTCAAAACGGTAAAGACGTTCCTGAAAATTTTAAAGGTCAAAACATTTAGTATTACGACGAATCTGACTACGGAATAAAGTACAGATATGTATTATTGAAATCGTCGGGAATAATTCAAATTATGAGTAATCTTACGCTGACTTCATTTTTCTACGGGCTTTAACTGGCGCACTAAAAAGATTGAAAGTATTTAGAATGCTCAGCTTATTGTTTTCAATTTCGCAAACTTCTAGCCTCCAAACAATCATAAACTTGCAGCACGAAGGCAAACTGTATCGTTTAAATTGATTTTTAATGTAAACACATAGTCGTTCCAAATGTAATTACTGTATTGAAATGCAAAACAATGAATGGAATTTAAGGTTTCTGACGAAATAGAATGGCTTCAGTTGGGAATATTTTTCTGCTTTATTCACCAAGTTGCAAACGCTTAGTCATGCAAATATGCAAATGTTTTTGCTTAAAATCTTGATATGGACAATGTTTAATTCAACATGTAAGCTATGTAGTCGAGCGGACTGTATGATTTTTGTAAATCTATCTGAAGGATACTCTTTGGTTTCTTTCTGAAACGTAAGGACTTGAAGCAAAGACCCTGACCACTTTGCAAATCCGTGATAACAAAAGACACCAAGGGGGACTAGTCATAAAGGTTCTCAAAGATTGTTATTTCCTCTAGCATGCCGCATTAGTATATTGATAATAATTTTTGGAGGCATTTATGCACGCCTAGTTAAGACTTAATTGCGATAGTATAATTTAAAAACGTAAACGGATGATATCTAAGGAAGTGTTATGCTGGTTATGTGGACTGTCAGCAATACGTAATATTTTTTTCTATTTATTTATTTATTTCAGGTCCTATGAGTTTTCAACCATGACCAATTAAGGCTGAATAACATTATTGTATAGTTATATACGTTGATTCTTCAAATACATTGTTGTATATCTTATGGACTAATTTCTGTACGTACCTATATTTATACATAGGTATTTATAAGATAATAATTAGAAATATTTTAGCTAAAGTCACTCAAAAGTTCTCTTCTTCTTAGAAAGTTATTTAGTATTACTGCTATGTTGTGAATTTCTTCTCTTGTAGTTGGGTTGAAGTTACATCTGTATGGTTGCAGTAGCTGTAGATATCGACGGTTAATACCTTTTACAGAGCACGACATTAATATATGCTCAAATTAATCTTGCAATTGTAGATTTCAGCATTTACATGTTTCAGGGGCATACAAGGCAGGGAATTTATACACATTATTCGCGATTCTAAAATAGTTGCCACCAAGTCTTGCCTGAGCCACAATTTGCTTGAATTTAAGACCAACGTTAATGTTGAGGTAGAAAGGGACAGTCATTGGTATGTATTCGAACACTTGAAATTCCTTCTGTCGTTGAGATTCTTGCAATTTCATTATATCTGCACACCCGATTTCTGCCGTAGCATTCTGCATAAGTTATTTTGTACATAGGAGTATTCATGACTCCCCCATGGGTAATTTACATTAAGATTAACAAAAAGTTTCCGTACTTGAATAATCCAGCTATATTTTTCTAACTTAAAGCTACCATCATTATTACTTTTCTGGTCTAGTTTACATAAAGTGAAAAATGCTTGCATTGGATATCTCGTATCATCCATTTTCAGAATTTGCATCATGTATCTTAACAATTGGCGTACAATATTAAGTTTAGTGTGGATTTGGTCTGACTCCAAACGCACGACATATTTTGGAGTTATCATGCTAATTCTTAGAATTCTCTTAAAGAATGTTTGCTGAATACTCTCTAATTCCTCCAAGTATCCTATACCCCAGATATGAGAACAGTAAAGTATTGATGTCCTTATGCATGTTGATAAAATTGTTTTCAATTATTTACTTTGGCACTAAATTAGAGTTCCAATTATCTGACTACTAGCGGCTCCACCCTTTGATAGGCAATATTGCAAATTACTTCTGAAGATACCCGTTTTGTTAAAAATACAGAGGTGTATAAAGTCATCAACTATGTCCACTTTCTGTCAGTTTTATTCAAATGATAGCCTTGGAGATAAAGCTCTGTGATTTGTCCGAAAAACAACCATTTGGGTTTTTGCTAAATTCACTTCCAATTGTAAATCTTTAAAGTATTCTGTCAGGATTAATATGTTACATTTCATGTCGGTCGCAGTTCGAGTCATAAGGACAATATCATACGCGTATAACAAAATAAGAATATGCAATGCCTGATTAATTTTAACGCCTCCTCTACCCTTCTGTGCTAATATTGTTTCAATATTGCGTATAAACAGTGAAAACAGTAGGGGGCTTAGACTGCACCCTTGGAGTAACCATTTGGCGATGGAATTGAGTTAGTAGTTCCTTGGTCGACTCAGGCCTGTGTATTTGCGGCTGAGTATATTTTTTGCAGAATTCGTATGATTTTCTCGCTGATGCCAATATCGTGGATGGATTTCCACGACAACCCGTGTTCTATTCATGGGAAAGCTTGTTCAAAATCAATAAAAAGAGCATATAACTTGCCACTTTCTTCATTAAGAGCAATCTGAACAGCAGAGTTTAAAGTGCATATGTGATCCATGCAGCGTCTTCCTCTTCTGAAACGAGCCTGAGCCTCTGGGATGATTTTATTAGTTTCGGCCCATTTGCTTAACCGCTTCTCCATTATGTGCGTGAAAGGTTTCATGGTAGTATTTGCAAGCGTAATTGGACGAAAGTTATTTGGATTACTTGCATCACTTTTCTTAAAAATCATGACGGTTTCTATTTGGCTCCAGTCTACTGGAGGGTCTTTATTTTCAAATATACCATTTAAACTTTCCAATAAGATTTGCTTACCGTTTGGGGGCAGGTGCTTGAGGAATTCATTGGTGATCTCATCAGGGCCGACAGCTTTGCCATTTTTGAGATGTTTCAAGCCTTCTGATAATTCGGATTCAGTTATAGGTTGATCAAGAGTTTCATGTCTAGTGTCTGAAATTTATTTGCGTTGCCGTTTCATTGGCCTGATTATTTAAAACGTTTTCCCATGTGTGTTTTTCTGTGATGTTGTATACTCGCTTTCCTTCTAAACACCTTTATGTTTTCCAAAAATCAGAAAAACTTGAAGATTCCTCCACTGTTTTTATTTTCGCAAGCCAATATTCTTTCTTTGTATTTGTGACAAGGTTTTTATTTTTACGTTTTTGAGAGAGATATTGGTGTTTAAAATATGATGACCAGTTAAGTTTAATACATTGCTTTGACAGATACATCAGTTTTCGTTTTATCTTGATACATCCTTATTGAACCATGGGGGTAATCTCGTTTTACCAGTGATTTGTTCATTCGAACGTTGTAGGCTGCTAATTGTAATTCGCTTATTGACTCTTGCCGAGGACGGTCGCATGTGAATTCACTCTGACATTTACGCCCTACGTAATAAGTATTTAGTCTATGAACTTGAAAAGAGATATGATTCAAGTGCTGCGATTTGTAATTAATTGTAATCTGGATACGTTGAGATCTCTAATGTTCTACTTAATAGATAATAATAGCAAAGTTTTATGTATCTAAAAAATGCATATAGGTTAGGCCCTAGAATGCAATAAATTGGCTCTTGGTCAGCCTTAATTGATTGATTTATTAAGTAAAAATTTACACATGCAAACAATTCGTCTAGCAGATGCGATATTATACTGCCACCAAAACAATAACTTCATCCACAGACGCTTGAAAGTATGCTTGTTTCTGTTTCAATTATGTGACAGAATTAATAGATTTAAACCGATGACCCAATATTGTTGTAGTTATTTCTTTGACATTTTTGTGTTCAGAATAGTTCAGAAGAGAGATAACGCGAATTGTTATTTTTACACATAATTAATCAGTACGGATGGTTGCACGAAAAGAGATATGGAAGCTATATCGTAAGATTATGGATACTGGAACGCTGGTATTCATGTACGTCATATGGTGACGCTTGCTGAAACTTTGGCTAACTTGATCCAGTATCAAGACGTACACAGCCACATTGAACCAAGTGGCTTCCTACAATAGTTGGAACAGCATTGCGCATGGCAGTCACAAACCCATCCCATAGATCTACACGGTCCTGGTGGACACTAAATAAAATATTTGGATTATTTCGTGCAGCAAATAGCAAAGTCAATACCCGACACATTTCAAATTCCAAAATACTTACGACCATTGGAGTCGGTTGAACGAGATTCATAAATGAAAATGTCAAAACAAGAAAAGTCAAAACGGTAAAGACGTTCCTGAAAATTTTAAAGGTCAAAACATTTAGTATTACGACGAATCTGACTACGGAATAAAGTACAGATATGTATTATTGAAATCGTCGGGAATAATTCAAATTATGAGTAATCTTACGCTGACTTCATTTTTCTACGGGCTTTAACTGGCGCACTAAAAAGATTGAAAGTATTTAGAATGCTCAGCTTATTGTTTTCAATTTCGCAAACTTCTAGCCTCCAAACAATCATAAACTTGCAGCACGAAGGCAAACTGTATCGTTTAAATTGATTTTTAATGTAAACACATAGTCGTTCCAAATGTAATTACTGTATTGAAATGCAAAACAATGAATGGAATTTAAGGTTTCTGACGAAATAGAATGGCTTCAGTTGGGAATATTTTTCTGCTTTATTCACCAAGTTGCAAACGCTTAGTCATGCAAATATGCAAATGTTTTTGCTTAAAATCTTGATATGGACAATGTTTAATTCAACATGTAAGCTATGTAGTCGAGCGGACTGTATGATTTTTGTAAATCTATCTGAAGGATACTCTTTGGTTTCTTTCTGAAACGTAAGGACTTGAAGCAAAGACCCTGACCACTTTGCAAATCCGTGATAACAAAAGACACCAAGGGGGACTAGTCATAAAGGTTCTCAAAGATTGTTATTTCCTCTAGCATGCCGCATTAGTATATTGATAATAATTTTTGGAGGCATTTATGCACGCCTAGTTAAGACTTAATTGCGATAGTATAATTTAAAAACGTAAACGGATGATATCTAAGGAAGTGTTATGCTGGTTATGTGGACTGTCAGCAATACGTAATATTTTTTTCTATTTATTTATTTATTTCAGGTCCTATGAGTTTTCAACCATGACCAATTAAGGCTGAATAACATTATTGTATAGTTATATACGTTGATTCTTCAAATACATTGTTGTATATCTTATGGACTAATTTCTGTACGTACCTATATTTATACATAGGTATTTATAAGATAATAATTAGAAATATTTTAGCTAAAGTCACTCAAAAGTTCTCTTCTTCTTAGAAAGTTATTTAGTATTACTGCTATGTTGTGAATTTCTTCTCTTGTAGTTGGGTTGAAGTTACATCTGTATGGTTGCAGTAGCTGTAGATATCGACGGTTAATACCTTTTACAGAGCACGACATTAATATATGCTCAAATTAATCTTGCAATTGTAGATTTCAGCATTTACATGTTTCAGGGGCATACAAGGCAGGGAATTTATACACATTATTCGCGATTCTAAAATAGTTGCCACCAAGTCTTGCCTGAGCCACAATTTGCTTGAATTTAAGACCAACGTTAATGTTGAGGTAGAAAGGGACAGTCATTGGTATGTATTCGAACACTTGAAATTCCTTCTGTCGTTGAGATTCTTGCAATTTCATTATATCTGCACACCCGATTTCTGCCGTAGCATTCTGCATAAGTTATTTTGTACATAGGAGTATTCATGACTCCCCCATGGGTAATTTACATTAAGATTAACAAAAAGTTTCCGTACTTGAATAATCCAGCTATATTTTTCTAACTTAAAGCTACCATCATTATTACTTTTCTGGTCTAGTTTACATAAAGTGAAAAATGCTTGCATTGGATATCTCGTATCATCCATTTTCAGAATTTGCATCATGTATCTTAACAATTGGCGTACAATATTAAGTTTAGTGTGGATTTGGTCTGACTCCAAACGCACGACATATTTTGGAGTTATCATGCTAATTCTTAGAATTCTCTTAAAGAATGTTTGCTGAATACTCTCTAATTCCTCCAAGTATCCTATACCCCAGATATGAGAACAGTAAAGTATTGATGTCCTTATGCATGTTGATAAAATTGTTTTCAATTATTTACTTTGGCACTAAATTAGAGTTCCAATTATCTGACTACTAGCGGCTCCACCCTTTGATAGGCAATATTGCAAATTACTTCTGAAGATACCCGTTTTGTTAAAAATACAGAGGTGTATAAAGTCATCAACTATGTCCACTTTCTGTCAGTTTTATTCAAATGATAGCCTTGGAGATAAAGCTCTGTGATTTGTCCGAAAAACAACCATTTGGGTTTTTGCTAAATTCACTTCCAATTGTAAATCTTTAAAGTATTCTGTCAGGATTAATATGTTACATTTCATGTCGGTCGCAGTTCGAGTCATAAGGACAATATCATACGCGTATAACAAAATAAGAATATGCAATGCCTGATTAATTTTAACGCCTCCTCTACCCTTCTGTGCTAATATTGTTTCAATATTGCGTATAAACAGTGAAAACAGTAGGGGGCTTAGACTGCAACCTTGGAGTAACCATTTGGCGATGGAATTGAGTTAGTAGTTCCTTGGTCGACTCAGGCCTGTGTATTTGCGGCTGAGTATATTTTTTGCAGAATTCGTATGATTTTCTCGCTGATGCCAATATCGTGGATGGATTTCCACGACAACCCGTGTTCTATTCATGGGAAAGCTTGTTCAAAATCAATAAAAAGAGCATATAACTTGCCACTTTCTTCATTAAGAGCAATCTGAACAGCAGAGTTTAAAGTGCATATGTGATCCATGCAGCGTCTTCCTCTTCTGAAACGAGCCTGAGCCTCTGGGATGATTTTATTAGTTTCGGCCCATTTGCTTAACCGCTTCTCCATTATGTGCGTGAAAGGTTTCATGGTAGTATTTGCAAGCGTAATTGGACGAAAGTTATTTGGATTACTTGCATCACTTTTCTTAAAAATCATGACGGTTTCTATTTGGCTCCAGTCTACTGGAGGGTCTTTATTTTCAAATATACCATTTAAACTTTCCAATAAGATTTGCTTACCGTTTGGGGGCAGGTGCTTGAGGAATTCATTGGTGATCTCATCAGGGCCGACAGCTTTGCCATTTTTGAGATGTTTCAAGCCTTCTGATAATTCGGATTCAGTTATAGGTTGATCAAGAGTTTCATGTCTAGTGTCTGAAATTTATTTGCGTTGCCGTTTCATTGGCCTGATTATTTAAAACGTTTTCCCATGTGTGTTTTTCTGTGATGTTGTATACTCGCTTTCCTTCTAAACACCTTTATGTTTTCCAAAAATCAGAAAAACTTGAAGATTCCTCCACTGTTTTTATTTTCGCAAGCCAATATTCTTTCTTTGTATTTGTGACAAGGTTTTTATTTTTACGTTTTTGAGAGAGATATTGGTGTTTAAAATATGATGACCAGTTAAGTTTAATACATTGCTTTGACAGATACATCAGTTTTCGTTTTATCTTGATACATCCTTATTGAACCATGGGGGTAATCTCGTTTTACCAGTGATTTGTTCATTCGAACGTTGTAGGCTGCTAATTGTAATTCGCTTATTGACTCTTGCCGAGGACGGTCGCATGTGAATTCACTCTGACATTTACGCCCTACGTAATAAGTATTTAGTCTATGAACTTGAAAAGAGATATGATTCAAGTGCTGCGATTTGTAATTAATTGTAATCTGGATACGTTGAGATCTCTAATGTTCTACTTAATAGATAATAATAGCAAAGTTTTATGTATCTAAAAAATGCATATAGGTTAGGCCCTAGAATGCAATAAATTGGCTCTTGGTCAGCCTTAATTGATTGATTTATTAAGTAAAAATTTACACATGCAAACAATTCGTCTAGCAGATGCGATATTATACTGCCACCAAAACAATAACTTCATCCACAGACGCTTGAAAGTATGCTTGTTTCTGTTTCAATTATGTGACAGAATTAATAGATTTAAACCGATGACCCAATATTGTTGTAGTTATTTCTTTGACATTTTTGTGTTCAGAATAGTTCAGAAGAGAGATAACGCGAATTGTTATTTTTACACATAATTAATCAGTACGGATGGTTGCACGAAAAGAGATATGGAAGCTATATCGTAAGATTATGGATACTCGAACGCTGGTATTCATGTACGTCATATGGTGACGCTTGCTGAAACTTTGGCTAACTTGATCCAGTATCAAGACGTACACAGCCACATTGAACCAAGTGGCTTCCTACAATAGTTGGAACAGCATTGCGCATGGCAGTCACAAACCCATCCCATAGATCTACACGGTCCTGGTGGACACTAAATAAAATATTTGGATTATTTCGTGCAGCAAATAGCAAAGTCAATACCCGACACATTTCAAATTCCAAAATACTTACGACCATTGGAGTCGGTTGAACGAGATTCATAAATGAAAATGTCAAAACAAGAAAAGTCAAAACGGTAAAGACGTTCCTGAAAATTTTAAAGGTCAAAACATTTAGTATTACGACGAATCTGACTACGGAATAAAGTACAGATATGTATTATTGAAATCGTCGGGAATAATTCAAATTATGAGTAATCTTACGCTGACTTCATTTTTCTACGGGCTTTAACTGGCGCACTAAAAAGATTGAAAGTATTTAGAATGCTCAGCTTATTGTTTTCAATTTCGCAAACTTCTAGCCTCCAAACAATCATAAACTTGCAGCACGAAGGCAAACTGTATCGTTTAAATTGATTTTTAATGTAAACACATAGTCGTTCCAAATGTAATTACTGTATTGAAATGCAAAACAATGAATGGAATTTAAGGTTTCTGACGAAATAGAATGGCTTCAGTTGGGAATATTTTTCTGCTTTATTCACCAAGTTGCAAACGCTTAGTCATGCAAATATGCAAATGTTTTTGCTTAAAATCTTGATATGGACAATGTTTAATTCAACATGTAAGCTATGTAGTCGAGCGGACTGTATGATTTTTGTAAATCTATCTGAAGGATACTCTTTGGTTTCTTTCTGAAACGTAAGGACTTGAAGCAAAGACCCTGACCACTTTGCAAATCCGTGATAACAAAAGACACCAAGGGGGACTAGTCATAAAGGTTCTCAAAGATTGTTATTTCCTCTAGCATGCCGCATTAGTATATTGATAATAATTTTTGGAGGCATTTATGCACGCCTAGTTAAGACTTAATTGCGATAGTATAATTTAAAAACGTAAACGGATGATATCTAAGGAAGTGTTATGCTGGTTATGTGGACTGTCAGCAATACGTAATATTTTTTTCTATTTATTTATTTATTTCAGGTCCTATGAGTTTTCAACCATGACCAATTAAGGCTGAATAACATTATTGTATAGTTATATACGTTGATTCTTCAAATACATTGTTGTATATCTTATGGACTAATTTCTGTACGTACCTATATTTATACATAGGTATTTATAAGATAATAATTAGAAATATTTTAGCTAAAGTCACTCAAAAGTTCTCTTCTTCTTAGAAAGTTATTTAGTATTACTGCTATGTTGTGAATTTCTTCTCTTGTAGTTGGGTTGAAGTTACATCTGTATGGTTGCAGTAGCTGTAGATATCGACGGTTAATACCTTTTACAGAGCACGACATTAATATATGCTCAAATTAATCTTGCAATTGTAGATTTCAGCATTTACATGTTTCAGGGGCATACAAGGCAGGGAATTTATACACATTATTCGCGATTCTAAAATAGTTGCCACCAAGTCTTGCCTGAGCCACAATTTGCTTGAATTTAAGACCAACGTTAATGTTGAGGTAGAAAGGGACAGTCATTGGTATGTATTCGAACACTTGAAATTCCTTCTGTCGTTGAGATTCTTGCAATTTCATTATATCTGCACACCCGATTTCTGCCGTAGCATTCTGCATAAGTTATTTTGTACATAGGAGTATTCATGACTCCCCCATGGGTAATTTACATTAAGATTAACAAAAAGTTTCCGTACTTGAATAATCCAGCTATATTTTTCTAACTTAAAGCTACCATCATTATTACTTTTCTGGTCTAGTTTACATAAAGTGAAAAATGCTTGCATTGGATATCTCGTATCATCCATTTTCAGAATTTGCATCATGTATCTTAACAATTGGCGTACAATATTAAGTTTAGTGTGGATTTGGTCTGACTCCAAACGCACGACATATTTTGGAGTTATCATGCTAATTCTTAGAATTCTCTTAAAGAATGTTTGCTGAATACTCTCTAATTCCTCCAAGTATCCTATACCCCAGATATGAGAACAGTAAAGTATTGATGTCCTTATGCATGTTGATAAAATTGTTTTCAATTATTTACTTTGGCACTAAATTAGAGTTCCAATTATCTGACTACTAGCGGCTCCACCCTTTGATAGGCAATATTGCAAATTACTTCTGAAGATACCCGTTTTGTTAAAAATACAGAGGTGTATAAAGTCATCAACTATGTCCACTTTCTGTCAGTTTTATTCAAATGATAGCCTTGGAGATAAAGCTCTGTGATTTGTCCGAAAAACAACCATTTGGGTTTTTGCTAAATTCACTTCCAATTGTAAATCTTTAAAGTATTCTGTCAGGATTAATATGTTACATTTCATGTCGGTCGCAGTTCGAGTCATAAGGACAATATCATACGCGTATAACAAAATAAGAATATGCAATGCCTGATTAATTTTAACGCCTCCTCTACCCTTCTGTGCTAATATTGTTTCAATATTGCGTATAAACAGTGAAAACAGTAGGGGGCTTAGACTGCACCCTTGGAGTAACCATTTGGCGATGGAATTGAGTTAGTAGTTCCTTGGTCGACTCAGGCCTGTGTATTTGCGGCTGAGTATATTTTTTGCAGAATTCGTATGATTTTCTCGCTGATGCCAATATCGTGGATGGATTTCCACGACAACCCGTGTTCTATTCATGGGAAAGCTTGTTCAAAATCAATAAAAAGAGCATATAACTTGCCACTTTCTTCATTAAGAGCAATCTGAACAGCAGAGTTTAAAGTGCATATGTGATCCATGCAGCGTCTTCCTCTTCTGAAACGAGCCTGAGCCTCTGGGATGATTTTATTAGTTTCGGCCCATTTGCTTAACCGCTTCTCCATTATGTGCGTGAAAGGTTTCATGGTAGTATTTGCAAGCGTAATTGGACGAAAGTTATTTGGATTACTTGCATCACTTTTCTTAAAAATCATGACGGTTTCTATTTGGCTCCAGTCTACTGGAGGGTCTTTATTTTCAAATATACCATTTAAACTTTCCAATAAGATTTGCTTACCGTTTGGGGGCAGGTGCTTGAGGAATTCATTGGTGATCTCATCAGGGCCGACAGCTTTGCCATTTTTGAGATGTTTCAAGCCTTCTGATAATTCGGATTCAGTTATAGGTTGATCAAGAGTTTCATGTCTAGTGTCTGAAATTTATTTGCGTTGCCGTTTCATTGGCCTGATTATTTAAAACGTTTTCCCATGTGTGTTTTTCTGTGATGTTGTATACTCGCTTTCCTTCTAAACACCTTTATGTTTTCCAAAAATCAGAAAAACTTGAAGATTCCTCCACTGTTTTTATTTTCGCAAGCCAATATTCTTTCTTTGTATTTGTGACAAGGTTTTTATTTTTACGTTTTTGAGAGAGATATTGGTGTTTAAAATATGATGACCAGTTAAGTTTAATACATTGCTTTGACAGATACATCAGTTTTCGTTTTATCTTGATACATCCTTATTGAACCATGGGGGTAATCTCGTTTTACCAGTGATTTGTTCATTCGAACGTTGTAGGCTGCTAATTGTAATTCGCTTATTGACTCTTGCCGAGGACGGTCGCATGTGAATTCACTCTGACATTTACGCCCTACGTAATAAGTATTTAGTCTATGAACTTGAAAAGAGATATGATTCAAGTGCTGCGATTTGTAATTAATTGTAATCTGGATACGTTGAGATCTCTAATGTTCTACTTAATAGATAATAATAGCAAAGTTTTATGTATCTAAAAAATGCATATAGGTTAGGCCCTAGAATGCAATAAATTGGCTCTTGGTCAGCCTTAATTGATTGATTTATTAAGTAAAAATTTACACATGCAAACAATTCGTCTAGCAGATGCGATATTATACTGCCACCAAAACAATAACTTCATCCACAGACGCTTGAAAGTATGCTTGTTTCTGTTTCAATTATGTGACAGAATTAATAGATTTAAACCGATGACCCAATATTGTTGTAGTTATTTCTTTGACATTTTTGTGTTCAGAATAGTTCAGAAGAGAGATAACGCGAATTGTTATTTTTACACATAATTAATCAGTACGGATGGTTGCACGAAAAGAGATATGGAAGATATATCGTAAGATTATGGATACTCGAACGCTGGTATTCATGTACGTCATATGGTGACGCTTGCTGAAACTTTGGCTAACTTGATCCAGTATCAAGACGTACACAGCCACATTGAACCAAGTGGCTTCCTACAATAGTTGGAACAGCATTGCGCATGGCAGTCACAAACCCATCCCATAGATCTACACGGTCCTGGTGGACACTAAATAAAATATTTGGATTATTTCGTGCAGCAAATAGCAAAGTCAATACCCGACACATTTCAAATTCCAAAATACTTACGACCATTGGAGTCGGTTGAACGAGATTCATAAATGAAAATGTCAAAACAAGAAAAGTCAAAACGGTAAAGACGTTCCTGAAAATTTTAAAGGTCAAAACATTTAGTATTACGACGAATCTGACTACGGAATAAAGTACAGATATGTATTATTGAAATCGTCGGGAATAATTCAAATTATGAGTAATCTTACGCTGACTTCATTTTTCTACGGGCTTTAACTGGCGCACTAAAAAGATTGAAAGTATTTAGAATGCTCAGCTTATTGTTTTCAATTTCGCAAACTTCTAGCCTCCAAACAATCATAAACTTGCAGCACGAAGGCAAACTGTATCGTTTAAATTGATTTTTAATGTAAACACATAGTCGTTCCAAATGTAATTACTGTATTGAAATGCAAAACAATGAATGGAATTTAAGGTTTCTGACGAAATAGAATGGCTTCAGTTGGGAATATTTTTCTGCTTTATTCACCAAGTTGCAAACGCTTAGTCATGCAAATATGCAAATGTTTTTGCTTAAAATCTTGATATGGACAATGTTTAATTCAACATGTAAGCTATGTAGTCGAGCGGACTGTATGATTTTTGTAAATCTATCTGAAGGATACTCTTTGGTTTCTTTCTGAAACGTAAGGACTTGAAGCAAAGACCCTGACCACTTTGCAAATCCGTGATAACAAAAGACACCAAGGGGGACTAGTCATAAAGGTTCTCAAAGATTGTTATTTCCTCTAGCATGCCGCATTAGTATATTGATAATAATTTTTGGAGGCATTTATGCACGCCTAGTTAAGACTTAATTGCGATAGTATAATTTAAAAACGTAAACGGATGATATCTAAGGAAGTGTTATGCTGGTTATGTGGACTGTCAGCAATACGTAATATTTTTTTTCTATTTATTTATTTATTTCAGGTCCTATGAGTTTTCAACCATGACCAATTAAGGCTGAATAACATTATTGTATAGTTATATACGTTGATTCTTCAAATACATTGTTGTATATCTTATGGACTAATTTCTGTACGTACCTATATTTATACATAGGTATTTATAAGATAATAATTAGAAATATTTTAGCTAAAGTCACTCAAAAGTTCTCTTCTTCTTAGAAAGTTATTTAGTATTACTGCTATGTTGTGAATTTCTTCTCTTGTAGTTGGGTTGAAGTTACATCTGTATGGTTGCAGTAGCTGTAGATATCGACGGTTAATACCTTTTACAGAGCACGACATTAATATATGCTCAAATTAATCTTGCAATTGTAGATTTCAGCATTTACATGTTTCAGGGGCATACAAGGCAGGGAATTTATACACATTATTCGCGATTCTAAAATAGTTGCCACCAAGTCTTGCCTGAGCCACAATTTGCTTGAATTTAAGACCAACGTTAATGTTGAGGTAGAAAGGGACAGTCATTGGTATGTATTCGAACACTTGAAATTCCTTCTGTCGTTGAGATTCTTGCAATTTCATTATATCTGCACACCCGATTTCTGCCGTAGCATTCTGCATAAGTTATTTTGTACATAGGAGTATTCATGACTCCCCCATGGGTAATTTACATTAAGATTAACAAAAAGTTTCCGTACTTGAATAATCCAGCTATATTTTTCTAACTTAAAGCTACCATCATTATTACTTTTCTGGTCTAGTTTACATAAAGTGAAAAATGCTTGCATTGGATATCTCGTATCATCCATTTTCAGAATTTGCATCATGTATCTTAACAATTGGCGTACAATATTAAGTTTAGTGTGGATTTGGTCTGACTCCAAACGCACGACATATTTTGGAGTTATCATGCTAATTCTTAGAATTCTCTTAAAGAATGTTTGCTGAATACTCTCTAATTCCTCCAAGTATCCTATACCCCAGATATGAGAACAGTAAAGTATTGATGTCCTTATGCATGTTGATAAAATTGTTTTCAATTATTTACTTTGGCACTAAATTAGAGTTCCAATTATCTGACTACTAGCGGCTCCACCCTTTGATAGGCAATATTGCAAATTACTTCTGAAGATACCCGTTTTGTTAAAAATACAGAGGTGTATAAAGTCATCAACTATGTCCACTTTCTGTCAGTTTTATTCAAATGATAGCCTTGGAGATAAAGCTCTGTGATTTGTCCGAAAAACAACCATTTGGGTTTTTGCTAAATTCACTTCCAATTGTAAATCTTTAAAGTATTCTGTCAGGATTAATATGTTACATTTCATGTCGGTCGCAGTTCGAGTCATAAGGACAATATCATACGCGTATAACAAAATAAGAATATGCAATGCCTGATTAATTTTAACGCCTCCTCTACCCTTCTGTGCTAATATTGTTTCAATATTGCGTATAAACAGTGAAAACAGTAGGGGGCTTAGACTGCACCCTTGGAGTAACCATTTGGCGATGGAATTGAGTTAGTAGTTCCTTGGTCGACTCAGGCCTGTGTATTTGCGGCTGAGTATATTTTTTGCAGAATTCGTATGATTTTCTCGCTGATGCCAATATCGTGGATGGATTTCCACGACAACCCGTGTTCTATTCATGGGAAAGCTTGTTCAAAATCAATAAAAAGAGCATATAACTTGCCACTTTCTTCATTAAGAGCAATCTGAACAGCAGAGTTTAAAGTGCATATGTGATCCATGCAGCGTCTTCCTCTTCTGAAACGAGCCTGAGCCTCTGGGATGATTTTATTAGTTTCGGCCCATTTGCTTAACCGCTTCTCCATTATGTGCGTGAAAGGTTTCATGGTAGTATTTGCAAGCGTAATTGGACGAAAGTTATTTGGATTACTTGCATCACTTTTCTTAAAAATCATGACGGTTTCTATTTGGCTCCAGTCTACTGGAGGGTCTTTATTTTCAAATATACCATTTAAACTTTCCAATAAGATTTGCTTACCGTTTGGGGGCAGGTGCTTGAGGAATTCATTGGTGATCTCATCAGGGCCGACAGCTTTGCCATTTTTGAGATGTTTCAAGCCTTCTGATAATTCGGATTCAGTTATAGGTTGATCAAGAGTTTCATGTCTAGTGTCTGAAATTTATTTGCGTTGCCGTTTCATTGGCCTGATTATTTAAAACGTTTTCCCATGTGTGTTTTTCTGTGATGTTGTATACTCGCTTTCCTTCTAAACACCTTTATGTTTTCCAAAAATCAGAAAAACTTGAAGATTCCTCCACTGTTTTTATTTTCGCAAGCCAATATTCTTTCTTTGTATTTGTGACAAGGTTTTTATTTTTACGTTTTTGAGAGAGATATTGGTGTTTAAAATATGATGACCAGTTAAGTTTAATACATTGCTTTGACAGATACATCAGTTTTCGTTTTATCTTGATACATCCTTATTGAACCATGGGGGTAATCTCGTTTTACCAGTGATTTGTTCATTCGAACGTTGTAGGCTGCTAATTGTAATTCGCTTATTGACTCTTGCCGAGGACGGTCGCATGTGAATTCACTCTGACATTTACGCCCTACGTAATAAGTATTTAGTCTATGAACTTGAAAAGAGATATGATTCAAGTGCTGCGATTTGTAATTAATTGTAATCTGGATACGTTGAGATCTCTAAAGTTCTACTTAATAGATAATAATAGCAAAGTTTTATGTATCTAAAAAAATGCATATAGGTTAGGCCCTAGAATGAAATAAATTGGCTCTTGGTTAGCCTTAATTGATTGATTTATTAAGTAAAAATTTACACATGCAAACAATTCGTCTAGCAGATGCGATATTATACTGCCACCAAAACAATAACTTCATCCACAGACGCTTGAAAGTATGCTTGTTTCTGTTTCAATTATGTGACAGAATTAATAGATTTAAACCGATGACCCAATATTGTTGTAGTTATTTCTTTGACATTTTTGTGTTCAGAATAGTTCAGAAGAGAGATAACGCGAATTGTTATTTTTACACATAATTAATCAGTACGGATGGTTGCACGAAAAGAGATATGGAAGCTATATCGTAAGATTATGGATACTGGAACGCTGGTATTCATGTACGTCATATGGTGACGCTTGCTGAAACTTTGGCTAACTTGATCCAGTATCAAGACGTACACAGCCACATTGAACCAAGTGGCTTCCTACAATAGTTGGAACAGCATTGCGCATGGCAGTCACAAACCCATCCCATAGATCTACACGGTCCTGGTGGACACTAAATAAAATATTTGGATTATTTCGTGCAGCAAATAGCAAAGTCAATACCCGACACATTTCAAATTCCAAAATACTTACGACCATTGGAGTCGGTTGAACGAGATTCATAAATGAAAATGTCAAAACAAGAAAAGTCAAAACGGTAAAGACGTTCCTGAAAATTTTAAAGGTCAAAACATTTAGTATTACGACGAATCTGACTACGGAATAAAGTACAGATATGTATTATTGAAATCGTCGGGAATAATTCAAATTATGAGTAATCTTACGCTGACTTCATTTTTCTACGGGCTTTAACTGGCGCACTAAAAAGATTGAAAGTATTTAGAATGCTCAGCTTATTGTTTTCAATTTCGCAAACTTCTAGCCTCCAAACAATCATAAACTTGCAGCACGAAGGCAAACTGTATCGTTTAAATTGATTTTTAATGTAAACACATAGTCGTTCCAAATGTAATTACTGTATTGAAATGCAAAACAATGAATGGAATTTAAGGTTTCTGACGAAATAGAATGGCTTCAGTTGGGAATATTTTTCTGCTTTATTCACCAAGTTGCAAACGCTTAGTCATGCAAATATGCAAATGTTTTTGCTTAAAATCTTGATATGGACAATGTTTAATTCAACATGTAAGCTATGTAGTCGAGCGGACTGTATGATTTTTGTAAATCTATCTGAAGGATACTCTTTGGTTTCTTTCTGAAACGTAAGGACTTGAAGCAAAGACCCTGACCACTTTGCAAATCCGTGATAACAAAAGACACCAAGGGGGACTAGTCATAAAGGTTCTCAAAGATTGTTATTTCCTCTAGCATGCCGCATTAGTATATTGATAATAATTTTTGGAGGCATTTATGCACGCCTAGTTAAGACTTAATTGCGATAGTATAATTTAAAAACGTAAACGGATGATATCTAAGGAAGTGTTATGCTGGTTATGTGGACTGTCAGCAATACGTAATATTTTTTTTCTATTTATTTATTTATTTCAGGTCCTATGAGTTTTCAACCATGACCAATTAAGGCTGAATAACATTATTGTATAGTTATATACGTTGATTCTTCAAATACATTGTTGTATATCTTATGGACTAATTTCTGTACGTACCTATATTTATACATAGGTATTTATAAGATAATAATTAGAAATATTTTAGCTAAAGTCACTCAAAAGTTCTCTTCTTCTTAGAAAGTTATTTAGTATTACTGCTATGTTGTGAATTTCTTCTCTTGTAGTTGGGTTGAAGTTACATCTGTATGGTTGCAGTAGCTGTAGATATCGACGGTTAATACCTTTTACAGAGCACGACATTAATATATGCTCAAATTAATCTTGCAATTGTAGATTTCAGCATTTACATGTTTCAGGGGCATACAAGGCAGGGAATTTATACACATTATTCGCGATTCTAAAATAGTTGCCACCAAGTCTTGCCTGAGCCACAATTTGCTTGAATTTAAGACCAACGTTAATGTTGAGGTAGAAAGGGACAGTCATTGGTATGTATTCGAACACTTGAAATTCCTTCTGTCGTTGAGATTCTTGCAATTTCATTATATCTGCACACCCGATTTCTGCCGTAGCATTCTGCATAAGTTATTTTGTACATAGGAGTATTCATGACTCCCCCATGGGTAATTTACATTAAGATTAACAAAAAGTTTCCGTACTTGAATAATCCAGCTATATTTTTCTAACTTAAAGCTACCATCATTATTACTTTTCTGGTCTAGTTTACATAAAGTGAAAAATGCTTGCATTGGATATCTCGTATCATCCATTTTCAGAATTTGCATCATGTATCTTAACAATTGGCGTACAATATTAAGTTTAGTGTGGATTTGGTCTGACTCCAAACGCACGACATATTTTGGAGTTATCATGCTAATTCTTAGAATTCTCTTAAAGAATATTTGCTGAATACTCTCTAATTCCTCCAAGTATCCTATACCCCAGATATGAGAACAGTAAAGTATTGATGTCCTTATGCATGTTGATAAAATTGTTTTCAATTATTTACTTTGGCACTAAATTAGAGTTCCAATTATCTGACTACTAGCGGCTCCACCCTTTGATAGGCAATATTGCAAATTACTTCTGAAGATACCCGTTTTGTTAAAAATACAGAGGTGTATAAAGTCATCAACTATGTCCACTTTCTGTCAGTTTTATTCAAATGATAGCCTTGGAGATAAAGCTCTGTGATTTGTCCGAAAAACAACCATTTGGGTTTTTGCTAAATTCACTTCCAATTGTAAATCTTTAAAGTATTCTGTCAGGATTAATATGTTACATTTCATGTCGGTCGCAGTTCGAGTCATAAGGACAATATCATACGCGTATAACAAAATAAGAATATGCAATGCCTGATTAATTTTAACGCCTCCTCTACCCTTCTGTGCTAATATTGTTTCAATATTGCGTATAAACAGTGAAAACAGTAGGGGGCTTAGACTGCACCCTTGGAGTAACCATTTGGCGATGGAATTGAGTTAGTAGTTCCTTGGTCGACTCAGGCCTGTGTATTTGCGGCTGAGTATATTTTTTGCAGAATTCGTATGATTTTCTCGCTGATGCCAATATCGTGGATGGATTTCCACGACAACCCGTGTTCTATTCATGGGAAAGCTTGTTCAAAATCAATAAAAAGAGCATATAACTTGCCACTTTCTTCATTAAGAGCAATCTGAACAGCAGAGTTTAAAGTGCATATGTGATCCATGCAGCGTCTTCCTCTTCTGAAACGAGCCTGAGCCTCTGGGATGATTTTATTAGTTTCGGCCCATTTGCTTAACCGCTTCTCCATTATGTGCGTGAAAGGTTTCATGGTAGTATTTGCAAGCGTAATTGGACGAAAGTTATTTGGATTACTTGCATCACTTTTCTTAAAAATCATGACGGTTTCTATTTGGCTCCAGTCTACTGGAGGGTCTTTATTTTCAAATATACCATTTAAACTTTCCAATAAGATTTGCTTACCGTTTGGGGGCAGGTGCTTGAGGAATTCATTGGTGATCTCATCAGGGCCGACAGCTTTGCCATTTTTGAGATGTTTCAAGCCTTCTGATAATTCGGATTCAGTTATAGGTTGATCAAGAGTTTCATGTCTAGTGTCTGAAATTTATTTGCGTTGCCGTTTCATTGGCCTGATTATTTAAAACGTTTTCCCATGTGTGTTTTTCTGTGATGTTGTATACTCGCTTTCCTTCTAAACACCTTTATGTTTTCCAAAAATCAGAAAAACTTGAAGATTCCTCCACTGTTTTTATTTTCGCAAGCCAATATTCTTTCTTTGTATTTGTGACAAGGTTTTTATTTTTACGTTTTTGAGAGAGATATTGGTGTTTAAAATATGATGACCAGTTAAGTTTAATACATTGCTTTGACAGATACATCAGTTTTCGTTTTATCTTGATACATCCTTATTGAACCATGGGGGTAATCTCGTTTTACCAGTGATTTGTTCATTCGAACGTTGTAGGCTGCTAATTGTAATTCGCTTATTGACTCTTGCCGAGGACGGTCGCATGTGAATTCACTCTGACATTTACGCCCTACGTAATAAGTATTTAGTCTATGAACTTGAAAAGAGATATGATTCAAGTGCTGCGATTTGTAATTAATTGTAATCTGGATACGTTGAGATCTCTAATGTTCTACTTAATAGATAATAATAGCAAAGTTTTATGTATCTAAAAAAATGCATATAGGTTAGGCCCTAGAATGAAATAAATTGGCTCTTGGTCAGCCTTAATTGATTGATTTATTAAGTAAAAATTTACACATGCAAACAATTCGTCTAGCAGATGCGATATTATACTGCCACCAAAACAATAACTTCATCCACAGACGCTTGAAAGTATGCTTGTTTCTGTTTCAATTATGTGACAGAATTAATAGATTTAAACCGATGACCCAATATTGTTGTAGTTATTTCTTTGACATTTTTGTGTTCAGAATAGTTCAGAAGAGAGATAACGCGAATTGTTATTTTTACACATAATTAATCAGTACGGATGGTTGCACGAAAAGAGATATGGAAGCTATATCGTAAGATTATGGATACTGGAACGCTGGTATTCATGTACGTCATATGGTGACGCTTGCTGAAACTTTGGCTAACTTGATCCAGTATCAAGACGTACACAGCCACATTGAACCAAGTGGCTTCCTACAATAGTTGGAACAGCATTGCGCATGGCAGTCACAAACCCATCCCATAGATCTACACGGTCCTGGTGGACACTAAATAAAATATTTGGATTATTTCGTGCAGCAAATAGCAAAGTCAATACCCGACACATTTCAAATTCCAAAATACTTACGACCATTGGAGTCGGTTGAACGAGATTCATAAATGAAAATGTCAAAACAAGAAAAGTCAAAACGGTAAAGACGTTCCTGAAAATTTTAAAGGTCAAAACATTTAGTATTACGACGAATCTGACTACGGAATAAAGTACAGATATGTATTATTGAAATCGTCGGGAATAATTCAAATTATGAGTAATCTTACGCTGACTTCATTTTTCTACGGGCTTTAACTGGCGCACTAAAAAGATTGAAAGTATTTAGAATGCTCAGCTTATTGTTTTCAATTTCGCAAACTTCTAGCCTCCAAACAATCATAAACTTGCAGCACGAAGGCAAACTGTATCGTTTAAATTGATTTTTAATGTAAACACATAGTCGTTCCAAATGTAATTACTGTATTGAAATGCAAAACAATGAATGGAATTTAAGGTTTCTGACGAAATAGAATGGCTTCAGTTGGGAATATTTTTCTGCTTTATTCACCAAGTTGCAAACGCTTAGTCATGCAAATATGCAAATGTTTTTGCTTAAAATCTTGATATGGACAATGTTTAATTCAACATGTAAGCTATGTAGTCGAGCGGACTGTATGATTTTTGTAAATCTATCTGAAGGATACTCTTTGGTTTCTTTCTGAAACGTAAGGACTTGAAGCAAAGACCCTGACCACTTTGCAAATCCGTGATAACAAAAGACACCAAGGGGGACTAGTCATAAAGGTTCTCAAAGATTGTTATTTCCTCTAGCATGCCGCATTAGTATATTGATAATAATTTTTGGAGGCATTTATGCACGCCTAGTTAAGACTTAATTGCGATAGTATAATTTAAAAACGTAAACGGATGATATCTAAGGAAGTGTTATGCTGGTTATGTGGACTGTCAGCAATACGTAATATTTTTTTCTATTTATTTATTTATTTCAGGTCCTATGAGTTTTCAACCATGACCAATTAAGGCTGAATAACATTATTGTATAGTTATATACGTTGATTCTTCAAATACATTGTTGTATATCTTATGGACTAATTTCTGTACGTACCTATATTTATACATAGGTATTTATAAGATAATAATTAGAAATATTTTAGCTAAAGTCACTCAAAAGTTCTCTTCTTCTTAGAAAGTTATTTAGTATTACTGCTATGTTGTGAATTTCTTCTCTTGTAGTTGGGTTGAAGTTACATCTGTATGGTTGCAGTAGCTGTAGATATCGACGGTTAATACCTTTTACAGAGCACGACATTAATATATGCTCAAATTAATCTTGCAATTGTAGATTTCAGCATTTACATGTTTCAGGGGCATACAAGGCAGGGAATTTATACACATTATTCGCGATTCTAAAATAGTTGCCACCAAGTCTTGCCTGAGCCACAATTTGCTTGAATTTAAGACCAACGTTAATGTTGAGGTAGAAAGGGACAGTCATTGGTATGTATTCGAACACTTGAAATTCCTTCTGTCGTTGAGATTCTTGCAATTTCATTATATCTGCACACCCGATTTCTGCCGTAGCATTCTGCATAAGTTATTTTGTACATAGGAGTATTCATGACTCCCCCATGGGTAATTTATATTAAGATTAACAAAAAGTTTCCGTACTTGAATAATCCAGCTATATTTTTCTAACTTAAAGCTACCATCATTATTACTTTTCTGGTCAAGTTTACATAAAGTGAAAAATGCTTGCATGCTTGGATATCTCGTATCATCCATTTTCGGAATTTGCATCATGTATCTTAACAATTGGCGTACAATATTAAGTTTAGTGTGGATTTGGTCTGACTCCAAACGCACGACATATTTTGGAGTTATCATGCTAATTCTTAGAATTCTCTTAAAGAATGTTTGCTGAATACCCTCTAATTCCTCCAAGTATCCTATACCCCAGATATGAGAACAGTAAAGTATTGATGTCCTTATGCATGTTGATAAAATTGTTTTCAATTATTTACTTTGGCACTAAATTAGAGTTCCAATTATCTGACTACTAGCGGCTCCACCCTTTGATAGGCAATATTGCAAATTACTTCTGAAGATACCCGTTTTGTTAAAAATACAGAGGTGTATAAAGTCATCAACTATGTCCACTTTCTGTCAGTTTTATTCAAATGATAGCCTTGGAGATAAAGCTCTGTGATTTGTCCGAAAAACAACCATTTGGGTTTTTGCTAAATTCACTTCCAATTGTAAATCTTTAAAGTATTCTGTCAGGATTAATATGTTACATTTCATGTCGGTCGCAGTTCGAGTCATAAGGACAATATCATACGCGTATAACAAAATAAGAATATGCAATGCCTGATTAATTTTAACGCCTCCTCTACCCTTCTGTGTTAATATTGTTTTAATATTTAAATACTAATACTACATATGTATTTAAATGTAAATTAATGCTGTAAGCTTGACCATGTCTGATTTATTTGTGAAGAGGAGAGGCGCTTCAGCTTACAGGTAAAGATCAGCTCGTCACAGTACCTCGCGTCGCTCCATTCATTCTCGCTTCCGCAATAGTAACTGCTTGGACTTCACAATTCTTCCCCCTGAAGAAGACCGTCTTCTTCATTTTCCGTAACGTCCAGCACACATATCTTAGTTGCTGGTGTGGTGTATACTCCGTCCTTGGTTTGAACATCTACTGAACGAACCTGACCATCTTTTTCGGGATGAACTTCCGTGATTCTTCCCAAGGGCCACGAATTCCTGGGACCATTTGGATCAGCTATCACCACAATATCGCCAACACAAATAGGTTTTACTGGTTGCAACCACTTCGCCCGTCTAGTCAGAGCTGGTAAGTACTCTTTGACCCACCGACTCCATAACTTCTCCGTCAACACCTGGACCAGCTGCCACTGCTTGCGAAGGTTGTACTTCCCATCCGCAAAATCACCTGGAATGAAACTGCGATTGCGCCCACATCTTAGAAAGTCATTTGGTGTTAAGCTTCTTGGGTCAGCAGGATCTACTGAAATATGAGTAAGAGGTCGATTATTAATAATAAATTCGGCCTCTGTTAGCAGTGTTTGACGAACATCTTCTCGAGGCGACGAGTCTTTTAAAGTAGCACTTAATGCCACTTTCACGGATTTCACGAGCCTCTCCCACACTCCCCCCATGTGAGGTGCTGCAGGTGGGTTGTACCGCCAGGTCATCCCAGTGGAGGCAAGTTTTCTTGTAACTTCATCCTTATTGATGTCCTCTACTGCCATGTGAAGTTCCTTGTCTGAACCATGGAAATTAGCACCATTATCTGACCAGATAATTTCCGGTACTGCTCGACGAGCGATAAATCTTCGAATAGCATTCACAGCTGAGTCAGTGGTAAGATCTGGAGCAAATTCCAGATGAACTGCACGAGTGGAGAAGCAAGTGAAAATGACTCCGTACCTCTTTAAGCTTTTTCTCAAGAAGCTAACGTAGCCTAATGATTCCATTACCATCTATTGCCGGTGATAGGTTTCGGAGACGACTACTTGCTGGCAGTTTACCTCCTCTCAAAATCTTCAAATCATCTCCAAAGCTATCAGATTGTACCTTTCCCCAACAAAGAGTTTCAGCTTGAAGGAATTCTTTCCCCGTTATCTCTCCTGTGATGCGCTCTCCCTTGAAAGCGAGAAGAGCTCTTTGAAACCAAACTGTACTTCGGACAAACTTTTCCCATGAAGAAAATCTGGATACGTCCGGTATCGCAGGTTTGAACTGAGGCTTCAACGCAATCATAACGAAGTTGCTTTCAACCTCATTGGTAGTATCCAGATTTGTGGATTTTTCCTTTGGCCATTCATTTTCAGGAAATTTAATAAATTCTGGGCCGGTATACCACCTACTTCCAGGCTCAAATTTTGTACCTCTTAAAGGTCTTGTGGTTTCGTCCGCTACATTGTCATCAGGAGGAACCCACCGCCATTCCTCAGCATTTGACGACTCCAAAATTTCACCGATACGCACCGCCACAAACTGACTGGGGTTTGTTGTTGGTGAACGTAGCCAAGATAAACTGTTTGTGAGTCAGACCAATAAACCGTACTGTTAATACAAATAGAAATTTGTTCCTTAACAGTTTTCGCCAGCCTACATCCATGAGGGCAGCCTGTAACTCCAATTTTGGAATAGTAAGAGGTTTTAAAGGTGCTACCGTGGCTCTACCAAGAACAAGTGTTACTTGTATCTCGTCTCCAAAATCAACTCTGAAGTAAGCCACTGCTGAGAAAGCCTTACTGCTAGCATCCACAAACAGTAGTTGTACTGAAGATGCTTCCCCCAGGTTCAAAGAGTAACAACGCGGTACTCTAACCAAAGATATTTGAGGTAACTCCAGAACCCACCATTTCCATTGCTTAAACAGCTCCGCTGGAATTTCTTCATCCCAATCTGATTTTGTAGCCCACGCCTCTTGGAAAATTATTCTCCCTTTGACTGTAAAATGGACAACAAGACCCAATGGATCGTACACCGACATCACCAGCGACGCCATCTCTCTCTTGGTTGGTACTTTGTCTGCCTTCAGAATCTCTTCCTTGACTTTTGGGTAGTTTGTCTTGAAAACGAAACAATCATTCTCACTATCCCACAATAGTCCCAGTACTCTCTCGGTTGACAACTCCGCTTCTTCACTTAACTCCACCAGATTCTTTGCTCGTAAATCAGGAGGAAGAGATTTCATCACAGTTTTTGAACTGCTTGCCCAGTTGCAAATATAGAAGCCTGCTCTACTAAATAGCTCGATAGCATCTTCAATTAATTTGCCTGCTTTCTTTTCAGTAGGTGCTTCATGAATAAAATCATCCATATATGTATTCTTTAAAATACCTTCCGCCGCTTCCGCAAATTCCATTTTGAATTCTTCTGCGTTTAGTTCTTTAACGTACAACGCTGATGACGGTGAGCAAGAAGCCCCGAAAATCATAACTCGCATTACGTATTCCTCCACAGGTTGAGCCCGATCTCGTCCTCTCCATAATAAGCGTTGGCTATCCACATCAGCTGGAATTATCTCCACCTGGTGAAACATCTCACGGATATCTCCTGCTACTCCTACCGGATGGAGTCTAAATCGCACCTAAATTCCATCTCTCCTATTTTCCTCGTTGCTATACACTTTGCATAATGCATCCCTTTCGTAAACCCAATCATTCCAGCTCAATATCCACTCAATTTATAATATTCACTAACAAATATATGCTAAAGTAGTCATGGCAATATCATGAAACAATTCGCATTCAAATACATGGTGAATGCGTATGTGTGTGTTAATTTAAACTAAATGTTGCTAAATTATCTAGAAAACTAGTACCTGGATTTTCTTTTAAGTATCCTAAACTCAATTAACATACATAAGAATAACTTTTAGTAATATCTACATGGTTTGACATTATGTCCCTACCCGGGTATTTAACATAACAACATCCGGGTATTTAAACGATTACATGATACACGCATGATTCAGCTTCGCCATCTATGAGGCTCTTATATACTAATACTACATATGTATTTAAATGTAAATTAATGATGTAAGCTTGACGATGTCTGATTTATAAGTGAAGAGGAGAGGCGCTTCAGCTTACAGGTAAAGATCAGCTCGTCACAGTACCTCGCGTCGCTCCATTCGTTCTCGCTTCCACAATAGTAACTGCTTGGACTTCACATGTCCATTTTGGGACTTTTTCCACCCCCACCCATGAGGGGCACTAACTAATATGTCCCTGCCTTTAGCACTGCGAACATGACATGATAGCAATGTTGGGGGAAATCATTATTGAAAATATTTGTACAACCCAAAAGTTATTAAATATTTTTGAAATGGCCGAAAATCGCCATTCAAAATTTGGCCAGATCAGAAACTCGTCTCCCTCATTTTTGCATCTAAAAATTAATTTTCCCATCATTTTTCTCGGGTATTACTAAAGCTGCCAGATGCCTACTTTTTTAGCAGGCTAGCTACTATTTGGAATGGCAATTTACTAAAACACAATGAAGTCTACTAAGCCTACTATTTGAAGCTCAACAACATGAAATCACTACTATCAGACGAAGCCTCACAATGGGGGACATTCTCTAACCAAGAGTTTCTCGACGGTTTTTCAACTACTAATTGTCATCAAAGATTTAAAGAATTTGTGGGAAAATTTCAACAAGCTTCTGAATTGACGACAAAGCCAATCTACAACACTCACAACCACCACCACATGAAGGAAGTATGTGTACAAGAAACTAATTATCTTTATGCGTATAAATCCTGACATGAGCGACAAATTAAAACTGAAATACTTATACCAAGGATTACCCAATGACCTCAGATTTAACATGAAATCAAAGTTAAGATGCCACGGAACAATTGCTGAATTTCAAGAACAAAAAGAATTCTTCACAACCGAAATGAAAAACGGCAACATTCAAATACCACCACTAGCACCAGCTCCAATATCCCATATCATTTCAAATATCTCCCACATCCCTAGCTTGCCACCACTCATGACACCAATTCCGGGACCATTACCAACTCACACAAATTTATTCACACAAGCACTACCGAAACCACCACAAACCTGCCTATTTTGCAATTCCAATACTCACACCTTACGACAATGTTTCTCCTTCGACAACTGGTTTAAATCAAAACAATCAAACGATCCCAATACTACGGCAAATCCCACAAACAAACTATGATCATCAATACCAGACCAGAAACAAGCGTTACAATACCAACTATAACAACAACCAACCCAAACAACCCCGTTGCTACAAGATCAGAACCAACTACCTCAATTTATTCACCTAGAGGCAAATCGTAATCCTAACCACACAAATCAAAACTGGCGATCGGGAAACTAAGTATCATGGTGAATGAGGGCAGCACATTCTTCATCATTCTCAACTACTACGGAAATTTACCACCGAAATCTAGTCACCCAAGGAACTCAAACTTACACATTACAAATGGATAAGAACACCCAAACCAAATACAAACCCACTCAAAATTCCATTACTCAAACAGAAACTTCAGAATCAATAAATGCAATATCTTACAAACAAACATCAAATGGATCAAAAAAACTACAAACTGCTCGTCCGAATTCACAAGAAGAATTACTGATACTCCAAACAATCAATAATCTTCACCATTAATATAATTACCGGTTCAAGTTAATGGAAACTTTCCAAGCATTGCTAGACACAGGAGCAAGTGTGTCAGCGATTAACAAATCTACATTAGATTCTTTCCCCAGCAAAATCAGGACCTATATTATTCAACTACAAACCCCTCTCAAATTATCTTTAGCATCGAAGACTACAAATAAATTAAAAATTACTCATAAAATAACGCTCCCAATCCAAATACAAGATTACAACTTTACGTGGGAATTTTACATAATACCAGATTACAGTTATAAAATTATTCTTAGTAAAAACTTCTGCAAAGCGTACAGGATAATATTCGATTGGAATAACGACGCAGCTATCTTCGAACCACCAATAAAATAAAACAGTTAAATTACAAACTACTACTTCAACAATAAATACTGCCAAAGTTAAAGAACCTACAATGATACCACATCACTCCAATTCAAATATCATAACTGCTCCAGAACATTTCTCTTCGAACCATCATCAAAATTTCAGTCTAAAAACCTAGTTATAAATAGGGTATGTCGATTTGAAAATGCCCGGCATTTTGGGCAACTTGCCCGCCCAAAATGCTAGGGCATTTTAATTTCAGGGCGAGGCCACATAATAGGGCATATTGGACGAGGGCATTTTCACCGAGGACAAATTTGTCTTTGTAATTTTGGAGAAAAATCGTTTGACATTACGATTTGTGAAACAGCTGTACACGATACGGCTATAAATTAAATTATTGTAGGAACTATTTTTGCAAACTGCAGAAATAAATAATAAATGTCATTTCGGTTAAAAGTTGAACCAATACAATAATTGTTTTATACACCATAAAACTATAAACAACAATATTTGGGGACATGCATGGAGGATGTAAATTGGTTTTTACTCGAGCCATTTTTGGTTGATCGTTGCAAACTTCAGACAGTAGTGATGCAGAATAAAATGAGTAAAATTCAATTTCATCGCCCATTAAAAGTTTGACTGATCCCTTAATATCAGAATTTTAATTTAGGAGTTCGTACTTCAAAAGAAAATAATATTTCTGCCCCCCCGTCAGTGACGCATACGTAAATTTATTTCATATTATTGTTTACACAGAAATTTATTTTCATAAGTGATAAATGATATCACTTCATGTCAATGAAATAAATTGATTTGGCTGTTTTTGCCATTATAATATATTACGAACAAGCGAATAACCAGACATTCACATTTGAAACGTTACCTTGGCTGCACTTTCATGCATTTGGATTTATATTCTGAATATATGCTATCTAGTAATTCAATATTGGTGCCGTGAAAATGCCCAAAATTCCCAACTTGCCCTGCCCAAAATGCCCAAAATCAGGGCATTTTCAAAAGCTGTCCACATGCCCAATTTTTTGGCATGTGTCGCCCGACTACCTAGTGCCACGGTGAGGAAGACCCGTAAAGAACGCAGGAGGTATTTGAATGACTTCAGCGCGGAAAAAAGAAAAATGCTATTCTGGTTGTTGCTATTACCAGGTGGACTTCAGTTCTGGTTGAGGATCTGCTTCTCAGGTAAACAGCCGCTGCGTAAGCCTTCTCCGAAGCATCTGCAAATCCTTGCAGTTGAAATTGTGAGGCTCCTTGCATGCTCATATATCTTGCAATCCGGACTCGTTGCAGCACCTGGATCTCCTCGTGGTACTTTCTCCAAGTCTCTTGAAGGTCTTTCGGTACTGATGTGTCCCAACTGGATTGACATTTGCATAAATCCTGCATACTTAATTTCGCACGGACAGTTACCTTTGCCAAGAACCCTAACGGGTCAAAGACTTGGAAATTTGAGATAATATACTTCTTTTGGTGATGGCTGCATTCGCTGCGGGTTGAACACTGAACCGAAAGTCGTCCGGGGAGGGGCTCCAAATAAATCCCAGTGCCTTCAAGGTATTATCTTTGTCCAAGGAGAGTGGAAGTTTCACTTCTCGACTAGCTCTTAAAAGGCGGAGTGTTGATCTGTATGTATTCACATACATACCGATCTCAAACAATATCATTGGCCAAGTGATTGCGTAACTCCGCCTTAGTTCGACATTCACTTGTCTGGGGACAAGTTTATTACTAGCTCTTAAAAGCCGGAGTGATGATCTGAATGTACTTCCATACATACAGATCTCCAACAATACCATTGGTCTAAGTAAATACATAACTCCGCCCTAGTGCGGGGTTTGAAATTGGCTTTTTGTTAAACTTGACGGATGACGGATTCAACGAAGAATAAAAACGTGTGGTCGATTGCTCTAATGATTAGCTGATTTCCTTGAATTTAATTTTGGCCTGATTTGCTGCTGCTGTGGTTTAAGCTTGGGAGTGGAATTTAATTTAATTTTGGCCTGATTTGCTGCTGATGTTGTGGTTGAAGCTTGGGAGTGGTTGCTTGATATAAGTAGTTTGTTTTGACAACTTACTTGATACTACGGATAGGTAAATAACTAAATTGCAAATAATTAGGATACTACTTCGACATGTTATTACTTTCAATTTGTACTAGGCTAGGTTAAGAATGCAAAAGATTGATCACATCTAGGTTAAAAATTTGATTGATAACACTACTCGTCATTTGTATTCTTTTACATCGATCCGAAATCCTTTAACCGTTGACTTTTAACCGTAAAGCTGCCAGATCTCGAAAAACAAGAGATGGATCTGTGATTAAAATATTAACTTGAATGTGATCAGTGTTTTCCATTTTTAAACTAGCCAAACAAAAATTGATTCCATCAGCCCTCTTTTAATTTTGAAATGAATTCACCTGTCCTCCAAAAATAGCCCTGTTATATTGAACCTTCATTTATTTCAAAATTAATAAAACGGCATCAAAACGTATATGAATTTTGAAAACATGTAGGTTTTTGTTTTTATGCATGCAAATAATTTCAAATGTTTCATTTAGTGGTAGGAGGAAGGCAGGATTTGAAATTGTCCTTTGAAATTCTGAAGGAAGACCATTTCATTTGGGCATCTCTGGGTAAAGACTAAATAATTAGGATACTGATCATGGAATTACATCCCTTCCTAATGTCCTACTTTCAATTTTGGTTTGGTTAGTTTAAAAATGCAAAACGTTTATCACATCCAAGTTAATATTTTGATTCTTTTTATTGATAATACCACTTGCAATTTTTACGTATGCTTTTATATAGATGCGAACTCCGTTTACAACTTACTTTCATTTAACTAAGCCTCAAGCTCCCGAAAAACAAAAGAGTAGGCTCTAGGGGTCCCAATCTTTCAATTCAATTCAAAAAATTCGTTTTGATTCAATTCAACGTATAAATCGAATGAAATAAAACGATTCGATTCAATTCATGATTCACAGGATTCCATTTGATTCATTTCTGCGTGCTGAATTGAATCGAATCATGATTCACGTCATTCAGACAGTAAAAGGTGGTAACAAACATTTTATTTAAGGATTTCATTATGACTACATAAAACAGCGGAAGAATATAAGTCACAGTTTCACTCACTAAAACTGTCAATGATATTAGAAAATTCGAGATGCATACCCTGCTTATAAATTGTCCCGTAATGACCTAAAATGGACCGTTAGTAAATGTTGTAATAATAATTAAAAATAATTAATGTATTTAATATATACAAATTATTATTTACGAAGTAATTGATAAGCCGGTTTTCAACAAAATTATCTCTCAGAAACACTCAGAAAACAATGCATTGCACGTGAATCATTTGAATCGCGATTCAAGGCATTTCGCGTGATTTCATTCACAGAATGAATTGAATGAAATGATTCAATTCATGTTTTGAATTGAATCCAAAATTGATGAATCAGAATTGAATTGAATCGAATCGAGTTTTTTTTGATTCAGAATTGAAAGATCGGGACCACTAGTAGGCTCCGTGATTTTATTTTAAGGTTTAATAAACTGGAATATTCTAAAGAAATTAGTTTTTTTCGATAAAATACTCGTTAAATCCCTTTTAAATATTCCATGGGTTATATCTGAATCGCCTGAATGAATCTGAAAATAAAATCACAAATCAATCTTCTATTTTTCGAGATCTGGCATCTAGGGTTAAAAGTTCGGACCGTTGTGAAAGTTTAAAAATGGCGAGTGGTGTTATCAATCAAAATAGCTTAGTACAAATTGAAAGTAATAAGATTTTGAAGGGATGTCAATCCGCCATCAGTATCCTAATTATTTACAATTTAGTTATTTACCTATCCGTAGTATCAAGTAAGTTCTGAGTTGGGTAGTTACGCCGAGACTAAACAATCGAAAAGCAGTACGACAAAGGAAATAGTTTTAATTGGTGTCACAGAGACCAGACCCCCAGTAGTTAAGTTCCACGAATGATTTTTTTTCCTAGACCAAATATCCGTTGAGAAATCGGTGAAATTCGGCTTTTTTGGTTAAGCCGGAATTTCTCGGGAACCACTTATCCGATTTTGACAATGTTTCGTGTCATGTGTAGATAATGGAGTGCTCTAGTGCAGCAAGTGTTTTGACAAGTTGACCAAAACAGAATTGGTGTTTTTCAGCATTTTTTACCTCAACAGCGCAATTACAGGGTGAAATCATAAAAAATGATAAACTGTAAATTGAAGTTGACTTCAATTTACATTTTAATTTTTTCAATAAATTGAAGTTGACTTTGAAATTGTAAGTTGCAACTACTACTTGAAGTAGGAGGAGCCCCAATGAGTGCATCGAGTGTAAGGCATGAGTATGAGTGTCCCCAGCTTTGAATCGGCCAAGTGAATGTCGAACTAAGGCGGAGTTACGCATTCACTTGGCCAATGGTATTGTTTGAGATCCTTATGTATGGGAATACATACAGATCAACACTCCGGCTTTTAAGAGCTAGTCGCTTCTCGTAGGTCCTCCGGGATTGCTGCAAGAACACTTTCATCTGAAGAGGACCATTTCCTCAGATTAAAGTTGGCTTTCTTGGTGAGGGTGACCAATTCTTGTTGCAGGTGTTGGGCTTCTTGGCTGGAGTTTGCTGTGGTCAAACATTCATCCACGTAGAAGTCCCGTTGAATTACTGGCAGCTTCTGAGTGGTCCGCTTGTTCCTCTAATGCCAACTGACGAAGCGTTCGGATGGCTTGGTATGGGGCGGAGGAAGTTCCAAATGTAACCTTTTTGAGTCGGTAGCACAAAGTCCGATTGCTGGTCTCTTTCCTCCAGAAGATGCGTAGGTAATTACGGTGCTTAGGATGTATATCTATAAACAGGTACATCTGTTGAATGACCGCAATGAGTGGGTGGGATCCTCCAGTATCTCCATCTAATGAGGATTGTGGTAAGATCATGCTGAATAACGGGTCCGATCATCAGCTGGTCATTCAAGGATTGTCCAGTAGAGCTTTTGGCGCTGGCGTCAAAAACAATCTGCAGCATCGTTGTACTGCTGGTCTCTTTTAAAACTGCATTATGTGGTAAATGGAACACAGGTTCGTCTGGTAGAGACAGCTCGTTGGAATGTACCAGCTCCAGGTGACCATCTCGGATGAGATCCCTAATTGATCTCTGGTTCTCTTCCTTTAATGTTGGGTGTCGACTGAATTTTGCCTCCAGTGAGAACAATCTCTTCAGGGTCATTGCTTTGGAGTTCCACAGGGGTGAGGCTGTTGGCTTAAAGGGTAGCTCAACTTGATACGTCCCGGTTACCAATCTTGATGCGGTGGTCATGTAGTGTGCCTCGCACTCATTCTCTTCTTTGGTTCGTTTGACTTCCTCGCTAGGCCCATGCTCCACATCCCAGAACCTTTGGAGCTGAGCGTCCAGGCTGTCGGTCAGGTTGCAACTGGGATGATTTACTTGTTCCGACGAGTTTCCGCCTCCAACTAACCAGCCCAAGCTAGATTCTTGAGCGACTGGATCCCCTGACTTTCCAAGGATGATTCCGTTCCGAATCACGTCGAAGTAGATGTCAGATGTTAACAGTAACTCCACCTTCTTGGGTCGGAAAAAATCCACGTCGACAAATCCGTTGGAAGGGATATGAGTCCAATTGGTTGAATTCAATTCTCGCCGTGGATATGATCCTCCGATTTTTTGAATTACGAAGGCTTTCACACTAAACTGAACTTGGGGGTGGTAACGGGAGGTGACCTCCAGGTTCACGAAGTCGGTGGCGGTTGTAACCGGCTTGTTCTGTAATGCTTCGAAGACTTTGGTAACTTGGACTTTAGAGCCACTGGCTTCACTCAGACCCTACTTGCAATGGAAATGTTGTTCATTCCGTAGGAGAATGAACAAACAACATAATTATCTGATTGAAGCAACACAAATCTCTGTTTACGAATATAAACTTCTGTAAACTGGTTCATTTGATCTTGGGCAAAGACACAAAATAACCCAATCACATCAATAAATTCTTGTTAATAAAAAGCAATCGACATAAACTTGACTTAGTGAATCAGAGAAAACGCTGGAAGGAATTAATTTGATTATGAAATCACGATCAGAGACTCAGAAATAGACAATATTGCAATTCAGTTATGCATTTCAACACCTTATGAGCCACTGCTATGTTTGGAAGTAAAAAATTTCATCTTCGAGTTTGTTTTTCTCAAAGCGGATAGTGCAAGGTTGAATGTTTTTCCTTCGAATGTACAAGTAATGTACATACATGTATTTTAAATACCGTGGTCAACCCTCATACCAATTTTTATTGGTGTAGGACCAGCTATATAAACAGTATAACAAAAAATAAATGGGACTATATGTCGTGAGGGAAGAACGAACGGGGTGCTGCGCCATGCGGTTGTTTGTGTACATGTAAGGGCCATACTCGTTACGCTGCGTGATAGCGCGCCTCTCACCTCCACTGTACAATCCTGAGTGTGTACGTAGAAGCACACTTGCATGGACCCTTAACTATGCATGTATATAAATTACCCGTTTCGGTTTTTCTCGATTTTGAAGGTGAGCCCACTGTAATGTGCAACATTTTTTAATTTCAAATTGGAGTACAATTGCAGCCTTGTCATTTCAGCTTTTAAAATTGCGCACATTAGAGTGGTCTCATAGTGAAAAAAAATCGTGAATGTACACAAATTTACATTGTAATTTTTTAAAAAACCCGAAGTATTAACGTCACGGTGCGGAAAAAATTCATGATGTGGCCTTTCGTTGTGATAACAAATTTGAGATACACACTTTGTCTTTCAGTAGTTCAGTATGGCTGTAAAAAAAATATTTTAATTTTCGGGCTTTTTCAGTTTTCTGACCTTCGAAATCGGAATTATAAAAAAATATTTTTTGCAAATTTTTTTTGACAATGCTCTGCAACTACGTACACATGAAAATTCTGTGCGAAAAAGTGACTTTCTTGGCTATCCGCTTTGAGAAAAACACACCCCTTCACTATCCTCGGAATTGGTTATTGCTACAACCACTCGTAACAGTTCAGAATCAAATGCTTCTAATTTACCATAAAGCTTAGTTTACATGGATGCGATTCTACATGCGTTTCCACTGCTTCGCGCGATCTGAACTTGCGTTAAACTGAAATGCGTTTGTATAGTCGCGTTTTGAACGTACGTTGCTGAAGACGCGTTCGATGATGCGTTTTCCGAGTTGAATTAATTCAACTTTTGTTCGTGCGTTCGGTTTCCTTTCTATTGAAATTGGAAGGTAAAAAAGTGAATAAAAATTCGAATAAAAAAGCAAAAACGCCTAGTAAAAGAGCATAAGCAACTGTCCAACATCAACAGGGAGTTCTGGAGCTGCAGAGGGAACTTCGAAATTTTAATAAAAAGTTAATTACATCAGTTCAGTCTCGAAAATTCATTTATGACTGGATGCCAATCACAATAGGAAGAAACTAATATAATATATTACCGCAAAGTAGAAATCTCCTGTTTTATGAAGCTGTATAAATAATAAATAGGTCGAAACCACGCTGGGCGTTTACTTGAAGTTTTGGTAAATTTCAAATCAATCCTACTGCTGCTAAAATTTTGATTTTCTTTAATTTTTCTGTTTTCTTCGAAATTATTATGCTCAAAGACATTTCTCTTCCTTTCTCACTGTTCTCACAGTAATTTTAATTGAGCAAGATTTTTTGTGCCTTCGTGTAAAATCGCTGGCAGCAGAGAGTTGTCAAAAAAATAACATAGCGGAATAGTAATTGTTCGAAAAATAACATTGCGTTACATAGGACTTTTTCCACTCTCTCACATCTAGAAATTTCTTATGCAACGCAACATTTTTTCGTGCCTTCATCTAAATTGCTGCAAGTTGGGATTGGAAACAATTTAATCGCGCCAACAGATATTTGTTCACATCGCATGTTCTCATCGCATGGCGCATTTCATCGCTAACGCATGTCATGTAAACTAAGCTTAAGTCTTCCCGACTCCGTCCTGAAATAACATGGGGATAAAAATGTTTGTTCCAAAACTGTACCGTCTCGTCTAAATCAGAAACCCAGTATTCCTAGTCATAAAAGAGATGTCCAATTTCCACTATTTCTATAAGAGCACCTCGAATAATAGCGGAAGTTTACTTAAAACGTATTCACGTACAAAACAATTTCCATACATATTCATTTTTACAGCAATAGTATACTGTAGACGTAGTTTTTTCTGTCCCGATTTATTGTTCCGTCCCGTCCCGAAATCTTCGGGACAAAAAAGGTCTCCTTGATTCCGTCGTGAAATAACATAGGGATTTGGGACACAAATTTTGTTCCTAAACTGTCCATCCCGAACAGAAGCCCTAATTAGCAAGATATACTGATCTGTCTACGGTATCTTCATCGAATACTACTAACTAAAATTTCAATGTTAGTTAAGCTTTATTTTTAACTTTAGTTAAAATTGTGGACTTATAACTAACGCTAATCATAGCCGCACTGACCTCTCCGTAACGGAGATAATTGTCAAGGATGACTATGCGTTCATCTCTTACCAGGACCGGTGCGTCGGTCCTTGCTCTCTGTTTTTCTCCGCTATTTTTATTCTTATACTAATCTTCGACATTGCAGCTTCGACAATTAATAATACCAAGGGAATCAGCACGCAACCACAATGTAGTAGTAATTTAAACCATACAAAATGGCAGCTTCGGCCAATATAACCAAACCAATGAATACTACCTAAACACGATGTCAACCTTCATGTTTGACTTCACTATCATATATATACCTTAACGGAATTTTCATAACCAGTAACAGTTTAACTGGTGATGAATTGGTACCAAGTACATACATACTCGGTATCACTTAAGCGAATTCCTCATTGTCAATACCAGTGTAACCTCAATTGCTCCCAAATATGTATATATCTGGTACGTCTTCCTTTGCCCCAAAACCCAGCCCCAAACCAAAGAATCAATTTTTCTCACGTGCCCTTTAACATATTTTTTTCCTGGTGTAGCAAATGTCGGGTACAATTGAATTGTACCACCGTACAAGCTATTACAGCATACATTACTTGCGTCAAGTATTTTTCCTGGTGCAATTCTTTCACAACTTCCATATATACTGCACCAGATATATTCTCCATGTAAAATCACTATGTACCAGGTAGGCAACTTTAACCTCCCCGGTCTCCTCCAGAATGAATTGGTTTCTGGCTGTTTAATTTGTGCAAAAAAGTTTGAGCTGTTTTGTGACAATGGTCCGGCTGTTATCATGCTGACGGACAATCAGAATGAGGATGTTCACAATAGGGAACTTCGATTCCCGTCGTCCCTAAAAAGAGCAAGGAAGGAAGTGAATGAACAAAATGTGTGTGGACTGTGGACTACTCATCACAGTATGTTTTTAAAGGTTTACGCGGGAATAAGACCTTGATGCGATATGTAATAAACTTTTAAGCTATTGTGTAATGGTGATTTGTAAAATACTATGGTATTTATTTTTGAAAGGTTCAGGGTCATTAGATTGCTGGTTAACTGGATTACCTAGTAACATATGTATATGAGATTGCAAGTCTGTAATTAATTGATTCATTGGCGGAGTGTCTTGTGTTGAGCCCGGAGTCAGAAATTGTTTCATGTGATTTATAGTGGAGATTTCGTAAGTAATTTACTTTTTAAAAAATTATGTAAATACAAATTATAACCATCGCAATAATTTTGCAATGGTTTGGTTATTGATTTTATCAGATTATTATGTTTCGAATTTATAATTAGACTAATGTTCATTAATGTGTAGGATTTTAATTATTATTTAAAACAATAACAGATACAGTCATCATCAGTGCATTCAAGTTTGAGCCTCATGGTTTTTATAACAAAATCAAAGAAATATGGATTATGGAGTAATTATAGTATTTTACATTTTAATATATAGACAATTACTGGCTGATTTGACGACTAGCAAGCACTTTTCAGTAGTCAAAAGCTGCACTCGTTCGTTAGATCGATCAAACTAGGAGGAAAGTCAATAAAGACGTTATAGAATGTTTGATCGATACGTGTAGAATGTGAGTTTTGTGCCCGTTTGTTCAGAATTCCCTACCCTGCTATTTTTCGTCAGGAAATACAAAATATTTGCCGTAATAAAACTGAAAATTCCTTAAATTAATTAATTTTTGGTTCATAGGATTACTCCAACCGGAAAAAATGGCATCTTTAGCAACAGTTTCGGCTACGTGCTTGAACCAGTTTCCTCTGGATTTTCATGGAAACCTACAAAGAATTTTAAGAAGCATAGAAATTAGCAAGCAGCAAGGTTCAAGATTTCGATGTGGGCCAGAACTTGAAATCTCCGGCTATAACTGTGAAGATCACTTTTACGAGCAAGATACAATTAATCATAGTTGGGAAATTTTAGCTGAACTTTTGAAGGATGACCGCTGCCAAGATATTTTAGTTGACGTGGGGTTGCCCGTCATGTTCAAGGGTGTTACTTACAACTGCCGTGTTATTTTTCTCAACAAGTAAGTTTTTCATAAACAATACATACATCACAACCCAGAGATCCCAGAGGTTTAGGGTTGCCATAGTCGATCATGTATGTATACTCAGGGTGTTCCTTTTTCTACCTCCCAGGTCTATACAAGCAGGCGTTGTAAAATAAAATTATATTCCCAATTTTTACTGCACTACTTTGGACGGCAAATGTTGACCAAATATTTTAAAGCGAAACAAGCATTGCAAAGCTGACAGACAGTATTTTTTGTTTTCCAATTCATGATTAGCCATTTTCTGGCTCAGTACTGTCTCACAATATTGCCTGCGGTACCTAATGTATTCAGTGCAGAGGTCTCAAACTGTGCTGCCAGAAACTCACTAACTTTCTACACTTACAAACCAGTATTAAATTGTTCAAAAAGTTTGGGTATCAATCTGAGACCATTACATAGTGGCAGTGTCTCGCTAGGACAAACGTGTCTAAGATTGAGGACTTCAAAGCCTCAAATATTAGTTGAATCACTACCAGAGGGGAAACAGTTGTTTCACACAGTTTCATTTTTTATCATTCCCATAGATTCCCATACGGGTCTCAAGTGATTTTGTCATACGAGATTTTCGGTTAATAATTGTTTATTTTGAGTATTCTTTGAATTACGACGTAAAAACTTAAACTCGTTGGAATAATCTTTTAGGAAGATTCTTTTGATTCGCCCGAAACAAATTCTTTGCGATGATGGGAATTACAGAGAATCTCGGTGGTTTACAGGATGGACAAAGGTTTCAAATACTTTTGAAAAAATATTTGTTCTCGTGTCATTTATTTAGTTTCAGTTTAACCGTTGGTAAAACTATTTTTTTTCTCCTGGTGCTTAGTCTACTTTAAAGTTATGATAATACTTTAGGTTCGACACATTGAAGACTTTCGATTGCCACCAGTCGTACAAGGAGTTACGAATCAAGTTTTTGTCCCATTCGGAGATGCTCTTCTTGACTTACATGACACTTGTATAGGAATCGAAATTTGCGAAGAGTTGTGGGCGCCGGTGAGCTCACACATTGATCAAAGCCTTGCAGGCGCTGAGATCATCATAAACGGATCGGGTTCCCATACTGAAATTAGGAAAGCATCTTATGCACTTGAATTGATCAAAAGTGCTAGTGCGAAATGTGGACTTGCTTACGTGTTCTCTAATTTGAGAGGTTGTGATGGTGAGCGTGTGTACCTGAACGGATGCTCGACAATTGTTCTAAACGGTGACGTACTGAAGTTGGGAGAACAATATTCCTTGATGGATGTGGTTAGTCAGTCACACTATTTAATTGTAATTGTTTGTAATCAAAACTTTATTTGTGATTGTGGACATTTTCAGGAAGTCCTAACAGCGGTTATAAATTTGGATGCCATCAGGACTTATAAAAACAGAATCAGAAGTCGGAGTTTAATTGCGGCCAGTGCGCCATCATATCCAAGTGTACGGGTCGAATGGAGCATATGTGAGCATGTTAGCAGAATTCCAACGTCACCGCTCGATACTGTTTCATTTATACCCCCTGAAGAGGAAATAGCTCGCGGTCCAGCTCTATGGATGTGGGATTACTTACGTCGTTCAGGAGCTTCCGGATTTTTCCTACCTTTAAGCGGAGGAGTTGATTCTTCGAGTGTAGCAATTATTGCATATTCCATGTGTACCTTAATCACTGAATATTTGAAAGATCACCAAGACGAGCAGGTTCTGCGGGACGTCAGAAAAGTAAGATTTCTGTTATACAAAACAGTAATGAAAATTTATTAGATGCAACAGTAACATTGTTCATGTCGAAGAAGGAAGAAAGTACAGTGCAATCTCTATAAGACCATAAGAGTTACCCCTAAAGCAACAGAATTTGACACTTTTAATGACATACTAGGAGAATACGGAAATGTGTTAAGTATTTTTGCTCCCAAAAAGAAACTTGCTTTTAGAAGTCTTATAGTGAGTGTAAATGTGTGTTTTGAATTACGTCATATTTACTTAAAATAAAAGATTATGTTTCTCCATACCTGTTCTCTATTTCTACATCTAAAGGTCGTCAGAGACCAGGAATACTACCCACAGGATGCCACAAGCCTTTGCGGGAAAATCCTTACAACGTGTTACATGGGCAGCGAAAATTCCTCGCAGGAGACAAAATCCAGAGCTGAAAATTTGGCTAATGCTATTGGCAGGTAATATGTCCGCTCTTCATTTTTCGTACCTAGTTATTTATTGTTACAAATTTTTTTGTCGTTAAAGCAAAATGCAAAGTGGGATCAATAAGGTATTACTTATTACAGCAATCATTTTGTCATTAATATTTCATCTGCAACTAAAGCGTTCGTCGAAGAATTATCCAAGTCTTTTGATGGCAAAACTCCTACTTTTCAAGGAGAAAAAGTTGAAAATTTAGCTCTTCAGAACGTGCAGGCACGAAGTAGAATGGTCTATGCATATCTTTTTGCCCAATTGGTTCCTTGGAAGCAGCAGAGAAACGGGTTCGCAACTACAAGTTATACGCAGTAATTATTTGTATCACTGAAGTTTCTCATTTGGTGTTAATAGCCTATGTTTTTCATTAATAGGTTCCTCCTCGTCGTAGGAACTGCCAATGTTGACGAGGCTATTCGAGGGTATTTCACAAAATATGATTGTTCAGCAGCAGACCTTAATCCAATCGGGGGAATTTCCAAAATCGACCTGAAGAATTTTATTCTTTACGCTGGAAGAAAGTATGTTGTTTTCCACAAATTTTTAATACCGCTACTTCGTTCCATTAAAAATATTATTTGTATTTAAATAACAGATTCAAACTAGAAGCCGTGCGAGAAATAGTTGAAGCTCCTCCAACAGCGGAATTACAACCTCTGGAATCAAACCAGACTGATGAGCAGGATATGGGAATGACATATGATGAGTTATCGTGTTTTGGCAAGCTAAGAAAGCCACAAGCCTGTGGACCTTTCTCAATGGCAGCCATACTACTGCAAATGTGGAAGGGTAAACATTCGCCAGAAGAGATTGCCAGAAAAGTCAAACATTTTTATACTTCTTATGCAATGAATAGGTATTGGATTGAGTAATCAATTATTCATTTTCTACATCTTTTTAAAATAGGGTACCTTTGTTGTTGCATTATATGCACTACACGCTAAAGTTTAACTAATGAGTGAATCTCATCTGTGTTTAGACACAAAATGAGCATCCTGACTCCGGCCTGTCATATGGAAAACTACAGCCCTGAAGACCATCGCTATGATTTGCGACCTCTGTTCTACCCAGACTTTGCATGGCAGTTCAAGAAAATTGACGACTTAGTAAGTGCTGTGATTACACAATTAGAGATTTTATTACTTTTAAATTATGTACCTATCCTTGTAGTCCTTTGGATTTATATGTCGTATCTAAATTCATTTCACCTGTCGATGTTGAGCCACAGTATACTTAATTACTCGATAATATACATTTCCTATTATACATTCCAGGTTCAAAGCGAAGTTGACTAAAATGAATTCTCTACATCAATAGTACCTGTAGACTGCAGAGGAACTCCATTTCCATAGTACAGTTTGTAATTACCTGCAAGAAAGTATCCTATTCAATCGGCAGCATTCTTCTGAACATTTTAGTGTTTCAAATCTGCCTCATGCAGTTGCTGTTGTAGTTACCAGAAGAAATTATCCTTTTACGTAGAGAAATAAAATGAGCCAAGCTCGCTAAGTTGCAAAAATACAGTTCCTTTTGCAAGTAATTAGCGTCAAACTCTCTGGCAAAACCATATCAAATATCCCCTACAAAAAAATCATTGCTATTCACTAATTGTAAGGGCTGCATTTAATGCTCTAGCCAATTTGCACGGATTTCTAGTAAAAACCTAGTGGCAAAATATCTGGATTTGCAAACAAATAATCTGAATATACTAGAAATAAAGATAATCTGAACTTGCAGCTGAATATGTTATCAAACAACAGATTTATTTTTTCATAGTGACACTTGTCCTTGATTTTTAAAGCATCAACCTTCACATTTACGGATATACATGTAATCAGTATCAGATGAATAGATATCATTGCACAGGGTGGCTCCAAACGATTTTTATTCTAGCCCACATAAGGGAGTACTCATCAGATGTTTTATTTCTCCAGTTTGTAGTAAATTCATGTCCGGATTTTCTAAAAAAAAATTCATTGACCTCGGTCAAATTTTACAGACAGGGGTCACAAAGTTAAGCAAAGACGGAGTTTTTTTTTACGAATTTTGAATTCAACAAAATAAATGTTGCATGTTTACATAAACAACCAAAAACATTTCAGAATGTTTTGGCGCTCATTTGAAGGAAATTGTCTGGGTTTTCCCTTGGAGGTCATCTGTTAGGTCTCTACGTTGAGAACTGTCAGGAATGTCGGGGTGAGCCTTAAACATACGGAGCGAGGTTGGAAGAAATTCAGTCTCAGAAACGAAACTGAGGACGACCCATAGAAGGAAGAATTTCTGATTCTGTCATTTCTTCATTGCAGATCGCAAAAAATTGCCGTTGTAAAATTAATTTAAAAAGCTACTCTTGTGGCACATTTGATGTGAATTCATTTGAGTAATATGAAAAACCCAAGTCGAAAATTGAGACTGCAGGTCCCAAAAATCTGAGGCATGGTTATTCATTATTTCAAAAAATTGTCATCAGAAAGAATAATTTTCTCTTTATTTAAACCTTGCTGCAGGTTCTGACCCCTGTGACGGTGGCAATTCACCGAGGTCAATGAAACAAATTTTTATAAAATCTGGAAAGAATTTGCTACCCAATCGGGGAATCAACTGTTATGAGTTTATGAGTGATGGGGAGGGAGGGGGGTTTGTAATTATTAATATTAAAATTGTTTAATTTTATTATTGTTCAATAGTTGACAGAGCAAATTACAACCGATTCCTACCAAGGAGCAGTAACTACTTTGAGCCTCAATGGCAATACACGAGGAATGTACATACGTAGCACGTTTACTCTCTACAAAACCGCCAGTGTCAAAAATCTATTTCTGTTGTCAACCTATAGTAGTCTATTTGCAGCATTGCATTGCGTGTAATTTGGGCTCATAGCTATCTTTAAAATCAATCCTCTCTCAACGCAAATCTTGGATTACGGTAACACTACTCTGCACTGTATGTATGTACATATCCTGCAAACAGTTAATGTATACTGATAAAAATTCAGACAATTTAATATATTTTTCTACAAATTCAGATAATTTACTGCGAAGTCGTTAATATCTGCTCCAAACAGAGATTACGTGTTGCAAATTCAGATATGAAATATTTTGAAAAATCTCTTCAAAATGGAGTGGTTATTTTTCATCAACGATAATGTTTTCTCATATTCTTATACACTTTGCATACACTAACACTGGCTGAACGTTTCAAATATCCCTTGTCAACACTATGACTATGTCACACTGTGTAATACAACAGGTTGCAATAACAAACACCTCGTAATAAACATTTGTCAGCGCCTCCATCCAGTAAGGAGTATAGTACACGGCCTTGCAGATTTCTCATAATTGCCATTTGTCATACAGATGAGACAGTACTAATATGCTGCTATACAGCCTCCTATAAATATGTATTCCAACATTTCCAGCAGTATTTTTTATTTCCACCATAAAACGTTCGGGGAAGCAGAAGGAGTTATGGAGTGTATACTCTCACTCAGTAAAGAAATCGATTTATGGCTGGTCCCGCACATTCCGGAGCGGATTTCTCATGTAATGACAAAAATATAAAAAGGAAAAACAAAACAGTATTTGTAATCATTATTATCGTACGCCAATGTTTCTCTGAGTCAGAGTCACCAGCTAATTAAATATTACTGGTTCGTGGGGAGATCATAAACACATTATATTATATCAGGATAAGAATAATTTACTATAAATACCACCCATGCAGATCTCACGGACGCATTAAAAGTACTGTTTACATAAAAGCAGGAATACGTGCATTGCATAAATCGTCATATCGTCGCAAGATACGCTTAGTCGCCTAGTTACCGATACTTTATGCTTCACACACTATTATTATAGCATGAACATATGAAGAGCATAGATACAAATCGAGCAGTCAAAAATAATTATTTAGTGCTACCAAGGGGATTTTTACCATAGCGCTAATTTCTCTAATTTTATATATTACTTTCAGCAAAAAGTAAAGAACTTCAAAGTAAATACGTATACCTATTTACTTTTTTTAATACGCGTTCAATGATTATACACATATTGATTATGACATGATTATTTTTACTACCAAAGTATTTGACTGCGGGTTATGTGGAAATTCCAGGTCAAAACTATAAGCCATGGCTCTGTAGTACAAATTATGATAATAACAAAATACAAGCAAACATAATAAACATAATGAGTACCATTAATACATATATAAGAATAATGAATTTATATTTTTTTACATAATTTAATAGTCGCCAGATTTAAGATCTCCTAATATTATGAATATAATGCTTTGTAATAACAAATCTTAATTATGGTAATAAGTGTTAGTAAACAATATTAATAATTTTTAATTATAATATGAAATGTTAATAATGAATTTTAATCATTAAGTAAAATTTTTAATATTAAGTTGTAGTAATGAATTTTAATAATTTTTAATTAAATTTGTAATATTAAATTTTAGGAATGAATTTTAATGAATTTTAATTTATAGCATTCAATTCTAATAATAACTTTTAGTAATTGTTAATTTTACATGTAATGAATTTTAATTACTTTTTTAATAATAAGCTTCTATACTTTCTAAGCTTCTAATTTTAATAAAAATGTTTAATAATAAGTTTTAATAATAAATTGCAATTACTTTTAATAAAATTATTTAATCATGAGTTTTGATTATTTCGAATAACTTTTAATAATAAACTGTAATAGCAAAGGTTAATTATTTTTAATATGTGTGAATTTGAATAATATATTTTTAAAATAAATTTTTATAATAAACTGTAATAGCAAAGGTTAATTATTTTTAATGTGTGAATTTGAATAATATATTTTTAAAATAAATTTTTATAATTTTAAATAATAAATTGTAATAATGAATTTTAAATAATGAACTATATTAATGAATTTTAAATAATAAACTGTATTAATGATTTTTAAATAATAAATTGTATTAATGAATTTTAAATAATAAATTATATTAATGAATTTTAAATAATAAACTGTATTAATGATTTTTAAATAATAAACTGTATTAATGATTTTTAAATAATAAATTGTATTAATGAATTTTAAATAATAAATTATATTAATGAATTTTAAATAATAAACTGTATTAATGATTTTTAAATAATAAATTGTATTAATGAATTTTAAATAATAAATTATATTAATGATTTTTAAATAATAAATTGTATTAATGAATTTTAAATAATAAATTATATTAATGAATTTTAAATAATAAATTATATTAATGAATTTTAAATAATAAATTATATTAATGAATTTTAAATAATAAACTGTATTAATGAATTTTAAATAATAAACTGTATTAATGAATTTTAAATAATAATTCCTAATAAAATAAGCAATGAAAATACTAAACAATAGCTGTAATAATTAATTGTTTACTTGCATTTTGCCATGTACAATTTTGGAAAATAGCCTTGAGCTCGTTTTGCATCTAAACTCTTGATATATGCGTAAAGTGTAGAAAAAGATCACTCACGAGTACTAAAGACTGCGAAGAGAACAGGTGAGATGCTGATAGGAGGAGAAGAGTATTTTTTCATATCACAGGGCTTGTATTGTAATACCTATACAGTTTGTGTACCGTTTATATAGTAGCCAGCGAAAAAGGTCTGTGGAAAGGAAAGCGTGAAATTAAAGGAGTAATAAAGCTAAAGCTAAAAGCTATACGTAAGAATAAGTACACATTTACATTTCGTTTATTCGCTTGTGAAATACTTTAATGTGTAAACGGACATGAAGCCCTTTTTCGTCAATATTACCTCCGGTCTATTATTTTAATGTAGGAGATGTAATAATTACTGACACTGCCGAAATCCTCATTCTACAAGGGATCCAAGTTTATATTTTATAAATACAAAAAAAAGACACTATTTTCTCTTACAATTATTAGTGTTGTAGTTTTTACGACCTGGAATCACTTGTGAATCATGAAAGACAAAATGAGTACAAGACTAAGTCAAACTCCGGTGAGTGATTTCATAATTAAATTAATTCCTTCCAGCATTTTCTCTGTCACTAAGTCAAGTTTATGTTGATTGGTTTTTATTTATAAGAATTTATTGATGTGATTGGGTTCGTTTGTGTCTTTGCCCAAGATCAAATGAACCAGTTTACAGAAGTTTAAATTCGTAAACAGAGATTTGTGTTGCTTCAATCAGATAATTATGTTGTGTTGATGAAGGTGAATTTCCAGTAACAAGTATAATTTGGAATCTTTAAACGAAGTTTCGAATTAGTATTCGTAAGTACTGTAATATTTTTGTAAATTGCAGTTTTGCACATTAGCTTTGATCAAGGTTTAGGTAAAAGAAACTTGAAATTAGAGAATTATTTATTTGGTATTTAGGGGGTTTTGGTAACTAGTAGGATATTTACTGGGTCTCTGTAGTGAACAAAATAGATCGGTAGTGAAGAGTGAAGTGCTAACGTGTTTAGAATTGGAATGGAGGGAATCTAAAAGGTGGAGTTTGGTAATGGTTTTTTGGGAATGTGAGATTGAATAAGTTATTAAATTGTATGGATAGAAATATGTTTAGGGTAATTAGATGAACATTTAAATGATTTAAAGTTTTAAATTACATGGCGCTTTGTTGGGTTTTGTAGCAAGAGAAGGTGGGATCCTTGACAAGGGATGAAGTTCAGTGTCCTATCTGTTGGTCTGTATTAATGGAACCAGTGACGTTGCCCTGTGCCCATAACCTGTGTTTGGAATGCTACCGAAATACGGTTAAAGAGGGGTGCTTATGCTGCCCATGTTGCCGCATGAGAATCTCGAACTGGAGCCGAAGAGCAGAGAAACAAGGGGGTTTAGTCAACCAGATTTTTTGGAAGAAGATTCAAGATCAGGTATGAGGATTTTGTAATTGGGGGTGTTTCATGATTCTTCGAAATGTTGTTTACGACCTTTTTTAGGGTATGGGAAGTTATTTAGAGACAAAATGGGACTTTTTGGAGGATCATATTTTGACTTTTGGTTTTTTTGTGCAGTTTCCTAGGTTTGTTGAGGCTAGACTGTTGGGAAACGATTCACAGGACATATTAGATGATATGGAGAATGGTTCTAGCGAGAATGGTGTTTGCTTGTCGGTGGAAGTAACCACTGATGGTGCGAAGAAGAAGAATGTGGTCGTTGATGGAGCTACTCCTGGGAAAATAAGAGCAGAGTTACATGAGCTTTATAAACAACATGAGGACGATGCAGAGACTCAGAAAAAGTTAGACAATATTGCAAACGTGGATTTAATTCGAAAACTAAAGGTACTAGTTTTGGAAGGGATCATAATTACATATTAATTCAGATTAGTTTCATGTTTTAATTATTGGCGGTTCAGGTAGTAAAAACATGATCATTTGTAATTACCCAGGCTGAAGATGGGTTTGCAACACAACAGTTCATCTTTGAAGAAAGTTGTGATGAATCCACTGACACTTCTCATTCTTTGGACTCCTGCAAGAAAAGTACTCATGACGAAGAAAAATCACCACAGAAAAATGGTCAGAGTAAAAGTTTATGTCGGAATCTTTTTTCCGAATGGGAGACAGGCAGCTCAGGTGAAGCAACAAAAACTCCAGCAAAAGTCTCTGTTTCTGGAACAAAATTGTTAAAGCCCGGTGCGAGAAGAAGCTCATGGCACGTTGCTTCTACCTCTGGCCGTAAAAAAATCAACTGGAAAGACACGGCGGCATCAGCTTTGGAAACATCGTCTCAAGAAAGTTGTGTGCAAGATGGGACTTTGTGCAGCACGACCACTGTTCCAACTGTTAACGTTTCACCGAGTAAATCTACTAGCATATTGGATGCATCCAAAAAGAATGTCGTTTCTTCATTTGTACCAGTATACAGCCCACGCATGGCCGCCACTGAACTTCCGAAACCAGTGAATGGAACTCGACTTTCATTAGACTCTAGAACATCGGAAGTTAAGGCTAAAGTTGATCACAGCAAACGATCTCATGTTCACCCGTCATCAGACACCCCTGATTCTATCAATATCGAAGTTAACAGCTACTTTCGACCTATTAGAAGCGCTCCGAAAACGCCACCGAAACAACTTCCTGATGGTTCCTACCTTCCTGAACCGAGATTAGTTAAATCCACTCCAATTAGACTGGGTTCCGCGCCACCAGCTTTAATGTCGCTTCCATCTTTCCTCCCACCAAATTCGAACCCAAAAAAATCCGCCAACAAGAAACTTAAATTGGTCGACTATGATGAAGATTCGAGTAACGATAGTAACGCTATCCCAAGTAGCACTAACACTGTGCGTATCTTTAGTCCTCCGCCGCCTATCTTAGTGCATTATGCATTGCAAGGTACATCAGTCATCCAATCTTTTTACGTAAAATCATAGTGGAGTTATCAAATACATTGTCTTATAATTACATTAAGGAATTCAATGGCATCAAGTGCCAGTTCATTTTGTTGCTTTTATGAAGTATAATTTTTATCTAGCATTAAGTATATTACAGCCTCTTGGTAATCGGTTTGTGCATCCTTAAATTATTCACGAATTAACAAATGATTCCTCAATTGCCGATCACAATAATATAATATAGGCTTTTAAAGGTGGTATGTTCAATGTGTATAGCTATTGACATTATTATACATTAGGGCGTGCTCTAATTCAAAAATTCCATACGTTGTGTTCACTTAATGAAGCTTATTCTATCTTGACAGGTATATCTCCAAATGAATACCTCGCCTGCAACCCAGAGAATATGGAGGGGGGCAGAAGAACTGGACCACCTCCGGAACTTGAAGTATACGGTAACTTAGATGACAATGGAGAAGTGTCTAAGGAGCGGAAAATGTCAGACATGATGTACCGCAAAGTTCAAGCATTCCAGCTGGAACAATTTCGCAAACGCAAAATGCAAGAAGATAAAGACAGGAAATATGCAGAAAAATTGCAGCGAGAATTAAACAGAGCTAATGCATCATTGCGAACCCGGGATTCAACGGAAAGATACTCAATTAGAAACTGGGCTGGCTCGCCTCCTGCGCAACCATCATCATCAGACTCATTGCCGTCCACAAATGTACCTGCTAAGAAGTATAAGCTAAGAACAACCCGTTCAAGTACAGTATCGGACACTTCACAAGCCAGCAGTGTCAAAAATGGAAATAATAAAGGCCTCACTATCAATAAAAGCAAAAGCACCAAATCACGCATAGAACCCGTAAGGCAGAGTACAAGGGTAACAAGAAGTCAAAGTAAACGTGGAAGAAAATAAGTAGCAAATATGTTAGCTTCTGAAATTTCTTTGTCATAAGTTCTCCTTAAATCCGCTGTATGTGTATAATAGTACAATATAAAATCATTGTAAGATAGTAATTATGAATTACCATTAATCACCACATAAGTAGATATATATTCCACATAAAGCTGTGGAATTCATATGTATAGTAAATAATAGATTATGCAAATGTATATGTGGAGTTTGTTATTAATAGTTCTAACGAATTTTTAGAATACGTTGATTTCATGAAAAACTGTGCAGTCAATTTTCCAGCTAAAGATTTAATTTTTTGTACTTCGAAAAAGCATTGTAAACTTGAAACTAGTTTATAGAGCGTGCCATTCCTTTGTCTATAATAGTCAATAGCAGGATCATATAACAGCGTCAATCGCCGTGTTGTGTAAGTTCTGTTGGAATCTCATTTTCATTAAGTATAATAAGTGTTTAGTGTATGTGTATATAGATGTATGCTCTACAATGAGAAAACAATAATACTGAAAGCGTAAAAAATTCTTACATAAGTAGTTTCAAAAACTTTAAAATGATTACATCTGTATAGCTAGAAGGAGTACATGACCCCACAATTTTTGGTTTTGTGTAGCTGCCATGCTTTTCTGTGGTGTGATAATAATTAAGTAAAATAATGTTTGTACCAACCTCTTCATAACTGTCTCTTATATATTTAAGTTGACTTATCGAGTATTTATGACTATCAATCTAAAGACATTGTGTACATTGCCGAGCTTGAGCTTCACCACATTTTAGAATTAATATTGATTTCGAAGATGATATGTATCTCATTATATCAGGATTTGACCTTACGGATGTGATTCGGTGTGTTTAGAAAAGTTTGTAGCTCTGGAAAAACTTGTTCAAAGATTGAAGCTACGAGTATGCTACTCCTCGTGTCTTTCATAGTTGATTGCCTCATTCTTGTGAATGAGGAACGTTTTGATTCATTCTTATGTTCCTATTATTTACTACTACATCGTTAACTAGTACTAGTGTACAACCAAACTCTGGAAACTTACCTTTTAGTTGAATAATTGCGTCCATTTTGGTGGAATAAACTAAGTGTTCACTCATTCATTCCGAAAAAAAACTGTGTCGCACTACGGGTATATATATGTATATATCCAAATTTTCACTGGTCTAGAATAAATTGTTCCAAGGCACACCATACTATTTGTAGTCACTAAATTGAATATTTTGTATTTGTACATAAGTATCAGGAACAGCAAAATCGGTGGAACTGAAATTATCTAGTATATTTAATCGGAATTTCTTCTCTTTTCTGGCGATCTGTCTCTAGAGCTACCCGTGTCACTGGTCCTCTTTGCCGGAATGAACTGACTTGTCCCTTTGAAGGATACCCGTCGCTCTTGTTCTCTATCAGTATCATTTAAGCTATTCCTCTTCTGATCCCCTCCAGCAGGACCAACTCTCCTGCTTCCACGATCATGTTTTCGATTGTTTGGGTGATCATCGGAACTTCTTCTACGACTCTCACGTGGTCTGGTTCGAGCATAGTGCCATTCTTCGGGGCCTCCTCCGGGTGTATATTTCTTAAGCAGGACCATAACTAACAAAACGACTGCCAAGAGGATACAAAATATAATTATAGCACCAACTAGGATCCCAACGTACACAGTATCCTCAAAGCTGTTCACCAATGGACCAGGGAATATCTGGATGCAGCCCTAAAATCAAAAGTAGGACCAATGTTACTACACTCACGACGAAAATACAATTTGACCCCTGTCAAACTCAACTCGTAACATTATACTATTCCTCACCCTCGTATAAATAATATCCTGGGCCTCATGATGCTCTGTGTCAGGATGGCGGAAAAAATAGTTGCCACAGGACCTGTACTGGTAATCTCGGTTACAGCAAGTGTCGGGAATGCTCTTGAGATCCCTTCCATAAGAAGTATTCCGCCAGTCGTCAAAGTAGTCCATTCCGCAACATTGACCCTTTAATTCAAACCTTCACTAAGTATCACAGGATCTGATTGAATAACCCTTCATAATATTCGCAAAGTTCACTTTCAACTGGAGATGATTCCAATGGATCATTGGGTGAAGTCGAAATATCCCCACAGGCTCTGCATCTTTGTTGACATAGTCTTCCATTGAACCTCGTAAACCCCGCATATACTCCAGCAAGGACCGAGTCGAAAAAAATATTCTTATTCCAAATGTAACATCAAACACCAAAACCAATACCCCAGCAATGATGAACTGCGAAAGAGGTATTCATTCATTTCACAGTTACCAGTGGCCATTTTAACACACATGCGGTTGGAATAGTTAAAGACGAAGTAATTAATTTATAACGCTAATTGTGCCACTAATGAAGCGATCAATAACATTACTATTCTAACACCGCACAGAAAATACATAATTCAGTAATACAACTTATTAAGGATTATTACAGCGCAAGTTATCCATTTGTTTCCACCTGTAGCAGTGAAGCAGCCTAGAATCGATGCTAGAACTATGATGAGGCCATACGTGATGAAGATGGTAGCGGGGGTTGTAACCAGCAGATCAAATAGCTCTATGCGGATACTTATGGTTTTTGTGTTCAGCCCTACGATGAAACCACCTACTATCGCCATGATGGCGATGATCTGTTGAGGGGTTGAGGGTTGAGGCCATTTTAATTTTTTTTTTTGCATAACTCTTCATTGTCAAAACTAGTTGACCAATCTCATTGAATAATAAACAATCGAACTAACCCAAACCGCTCCATTTGAGATGAACAACACAATCTGAACGGTTATCCCCGCTAAGCGCCATCGTCTCTCTCCTTTACTTTCCTGAGATGAGTCGTGTTGATGTGAGTCAGGATCAGAGTCTCTCCTCTTTTTACAAAGCTTGGGCAGGCAAGACATTTCATTTCTCTCACTTTTTAGTACTAATTATTGTCTACTTTACATGCTACGAGCCTACCGAGAAATTCCTCTTTAATCTGGGATAAAACTACGGCTCTTACTGATGCTCTTATCTCTTTGGCTAGGACTTTTACATATAAATTCCAACACTATTATACAATACTATGACCTGGTGTTGACATGTTGTTGTGACTATTTGACTGCCGTAGTTGTGTCGTTTAAAACCTGTAGCAGTTACAGTTAGAGGCCCCATAAATGTGCTTTTTTTCTGTTCGGAAACCTGTTAACTGTCAATGTCACAATAATATTGTTAATAGTAGTACGATTAAGGGATATTTTTGGTGAATGGTGAACTGAAGAGTAACATTGTCTTTATTCAATATTTTATTTTTTAATTTAAAAACTTAATTGCAGGAAAAAAACTTCTACAAGATCGGAAATCATTGTTTTCCCCATCAATATTATTTACCGCAAAACTTGAATATTTATAATACCTTTCTTGCTATATCTATATTTTTACGAAATATTTAAAAAACATATTTTATGCATGCTACATTATTGTAGATATAAGCAAAACAAATTGGGGAAGATGCAGTGAATAGTAGTAATACAAAACATAATATGTTCGTTTTAATTTGAAATGCTTAATATTTTATTTTATCCATGTTCATGCAAAATCAAATAAAACCACTTCCCTGTCTCTGATAATACAATTCACTTCATACATTTTTTGTGTTTTCACGAGGTTATGAATATTCTCTGAATAAAATTTGAAGATTGATGTTCAAAGGACAGTGATAATTAATTAGGAATATTTTTGTCGTTATTGAATTTATGGGCATGTAAATTTTTGGCAAAAAGGTAGAATGAACTGTGATGGAGGTAACTGATAAGCTTGTTAGTGCCTGATGTTGACCGTCTGTTAGCTGTCGAAAGCTTGCATATTAATTAGCTTGTTTCATAAAGTTAACCACGTAAGTCAAAGGCATGGAATCAATAATTATTTATAGGCGAGCTTGTTTTTGTTACTTTGGAAAGTTCCTGCGACCACAGACAAGTTGTTGTGGGATAGAATAACCTTTGAGGAATTTTGGGCCGGTTACGGATTGTTTATGCCTTGTACCATTGTCATTACTAGTATTTAAATGCCATACTATTTAATTTGTTGTATTTATGTGACTGGTATCACATTTAGCGTCCAAGATCACGCTCAATGCTAATGGGCAAAATATTGCTTATTGGAATTCTCAAGTTCAAGCGGAAGCTTGTTATGGAAGACAAAATGTGAAGTACATATAGGTTTTGGGAATCATTGGATTGAAAAAGAGGAATGAACGATTTTGTTGCTTGACAATCGTTTACAGGGCTTCAATGTTGACTAGTAGGAGTGAAACCTTGGACTGAATGATAATCTGCAAAAGATTTACTTCACATGATACGACACAATTCCATGAGTAAGACCTATGTACGCATGAAGTGGGAATACTACCGGTAACGTTTCCGCTGTAAAGTATAAAAGAACGTTTGCAGAGTACACAAACACAGGATGTACATTACATAAGCAAGTAATCCAATATGTTAAATATAGTGCCTATGGATTTTCCCTTCTCCCTCATGGATTGTATGAAATGCTATTCTCGATAAGGTTCTGTAATATCGGTAATACTAGATGGAATGGAGTAAATATTTATCTAACAACATCGTGAGTTAATGGATAAGTCGTTAAATGAATTAAATTCTAATTGGTATGGATACTTCACGATCCAAATTAGAATTTGAATACAAATCCGCCTATTAAATGGACATTAAAAAGGTTCGACAAAGGAATTGATTCCAATTCTGGAAATGTCTCCGCTCAAAATGGAGCTTGAAATTAGCATACAGTTTCCCACTGACCTTGGTAGTGTTAAATGGTGTGAATGATTGTCCCCATTTCCTTGCCATTTTTAGGAATATCTTACGCAATTCTCGTTGTACAAGATCAGTCCCCAAAAACAAGTGTATCTCTGAGGAATGTTCAGTGCTTTATTGCAGCAGAGATACGTCACAGTCTGTTTACATCCGGACGTCTCTCTTGTAGGTCTATATGAAGGTAGACTGTTGTCATTTCCTTCTCATCTCCCTTCTCACGTACGAATATAAATCGAATCATAAAAATTCAACTTGGTAGAAGTTTCCGACCGTTTCTCTCCTAATCTTCACTCACCTCTTGTCATTATTTTGAAAATAATTTTAACAATTCTACGGGAGTTCCCTTCCAAATTGTGAAATTGAAAGCAATGAATTATCTAGTGGTCATAGTTTCCATGGCTCTGTTTCTTGTTGTCCCTTGCTCGTCGCAAAGGACGTTGGACCGTCCCAAATCTAACTTTCGGTTTCCGTCAAGACTCAAAGTCATCAATAATAATGATGACACTGTCCACATTAACAGCAACAATGGACTGGTTCAGCACTTCCCAAATCCCATGGCTCCCGGGAATTCTTATGGGGCTCCCATTGCCCCTGTTGTGGATTGCATCTGTCCATGCACGAAGGAATACCTCCCTATCTGTGGAACTGACCTGAGGACTTACGGAAACAACTGCTTGTTTCAGTGTCAGCGGAAATGCAACTCAGGTACAATCGTCATCTGCCTTTTCTCTATTTTTCCTTAATTCCCTCTTGTTTTTCCTATTGTCTGATGTTCGCATATTCCTGCGGATGTTTATTTATTTTCTATTTCTCTTTTTTTAGCTTTGCAGTTCAAGTCTTGTGGAACTTGTGAAGAACCTATCGAAAATTTGCAGATCCCGTGCTTTTAACTCCGAGTGAGTCCAGTTCACCTCATATGCTTTATTGTACTAGTGGAAAATACATATTTGTTTTGGTTTGCCCCAACTGTCGTATGGCCATCTTAGGCCCCTAATTTATTCTTAATATCCAAGTGCATAGTATCGTAGTTGGTTTGTATGTCTCCTTCAAAAGCACGTTCTTATGTAACCCCTGTAGAATTTCAAAATAAAGTATGTAAATTTTAATGTTCAAGATTCCTCATTGATTGCGACAGTGACATTCACTACGATATTTATCATTACGCTTTATCAGCGGAGCACTTTTGCTTATAGGACAAGTCCAAGTCCAAGTGTAAGCACTCAACCCATGCATAGTGTTAAAAGGCTCAACCGGTAGCAGATTCCAATAATTTGTCGAATTTAATCCGAGGAGAATTTATGATCTCGCATGTGGATTTAAGATAACTTTGTCCTTGATGGAATAAAAAACAATGTGCCAATGGACTCCGCTCACGCTCTGCTTTGGAACCAGTTTTTCTTTATTCTACACACTCCTGAATTTTTTCCTAAGGGCTTTTCAGATGTAAAATGCATATGAAATCTCAAATACCATTGAACCGAGACTCGAAAGATGCGGTGGACAGTCACGTTCAATATTCAGCCCGTATAGTAAAGTTGTCTTTCTATTGTAAACTCTGGGATTGGATTGTGTTATATTACTGTGTTTTTATAATTTATTGTCAACCGAGAAGATCGGTTTTAACCTAAAATATAATGAAGGGCGGTAGTAACATCCGCTGTGTTTTGTGCTTCATTATTGTGGTCATTCAAGGGAACTCTGGACAAGTCATTGACGGGTCCACGAATGTTGTCCACAACAATGTGGAGCTGAGTCCAGTTGTCACACTAGCTCAAGGGGATTTAAGAGCTAAAGTTTTAATCTCACGAGCGGAGAGAAAGTATTATGCTTTTTTGGGAATCCCTTATGCAAGTCCTCCGGTTCATAATCTCCGGTTCCGGGTAAATAGACTATTCAATTCAATTCTATTTACAATTTTTTGTACATCAAGCTCAAGGATCCCTCAAGTAGAAAGACAGTAATTTATTATTATTTGTTGCCCTACATTACCCCAATTAACACTCTGTTGTGATAAAATTATTAAAGCCTCCTTCAGCACCATCACCATGGCAAGGGGTCTTCAATGCCACGGAGTATGGACCAAAGTGTGCACAATTTAATCCGAAGACTAAAACCGTAGAGGGCAGTGAGGACTGTCTGTATTTGAACGTTTTTGTTCCGAAGGTACCACTAAAGCCTTCTGCAAGGCTGCTGAGGGATGACCATAATTATTATATTTATTCCAAATGTCAATAATGAAAGCTACTTCTGACTTTTTAGTTCAATTTGAAACCCAGCTTGACAAAGATTCAAAGTGAAACAGATGAGGAGCAAGTGGACGAAACATTTCCGGTGATGGTCTTCATTCATGGTGGAAACTTCATGACTGGTTCTGGAGCTGAATATGGTGGCAAATATTTCATGGACGAGAAAGTCATCCTTGTAACACTCAATTACCGGCTTGGAGTCTTTGGTAGCTCATAAGAATAATTAACTCAAAAAATTATGCCTTTTGCTGTGCAAATTCCATGCGATTCTATTTGGGCAGAAAAAAAAACAAACAATAATTATTATAATTATAACAACAGCATTTGTATCAATCCAAAGGTTTCCTCAACGCTGGAGTAAAGGAGGCTCAGGGAAATCAGGGATTGAAGGATCAGGTACTTGCACTCAAATGGGTCAATGATAATATAGAGAAATTCGGTGGAGACCGACATCGGATTGTCATATTCGGGGAAAATGCTGGAGGGGCTTCCGTTCATTATCATTTGCTATCGGCTGCGAGCAAAGGTAAGGAGTCATGATTGTGAGGATTAGGTATAGCTAAATCCATTTCCTTGCAATCGTTAAATTATTTTAGTTACACGAAGCGTATAGTAGAGATTCCACACCTTTATGATTATCTGTAAGCATTTTGCATTTAGTACTAATTCACATAATGCAAAACTTCCAGGACTTTTCAGCGGTGCAATTTCTCAAAGTGGAACTGCATTATGTCCCTGGGCTTTTTCACGTTATCCAAGACGAGTTGCAAAAAGATTGGGAGCGTTGATGAACTGTCCCGACAATGACATGCTGGAATTAGCATTTTGTTTACAAGGGAAGGACACGGACGATTTAGCAGAATCGCAGGCTCGGCTATCTGTAAGAAGTCAATAGATGCAAATAGGTTTATGTATACAATTTGGGATTGCATTGTGAAACTCTAGGAAACAAGAGCACTTGTTATTTAATGATTTTATTCATAGCAATGGAATAACCATCCCGTCTCGCCATTCGCACCCTCAGTTGAACGGTCCTTCGATGACAATGATAAATTTTTCACAGATACACCATACTCAACTCAGGTCAAGAAACGAGAGAGTGATATTCCATGGGTTGTGGGCGTGAATGAAGATGAAGGGTTGTTTGAAGCTGCAAGTAAATTTCTATATCTTCAAATGTGTACATCTAACTTTGATTTTTTTTTTAATGAAAGAATATTTAAAAGTCTCGTTGCTTCCGGTATAATTAGCTGTTTTAATCAGTCCTCAACTCCGATCTGACCTGAACGTCGACTGGCATCGCATTGCCCCAATCAGCTTGTATTTTAAGGAGACGGCTCTTGAGCCTGATGCAGTCTCCAACCAAATCCGGGCCTTCTACTTTGGCTCCTCCACTGTGGACTTATCATCAAGGAAGAACTTGAGTAACCTTTATGCTGATCGGCATTATATCTTTGGGAGTCGATTTGGAGCCCTTTTGCACGCTCGCATAAACCAGGGCAAACCTGTTTACCTGTATTATTTCACTCACAGGAATTTCCATTCCCAACTCAACCAGTTGGGAGTTGGAGAAACGCTAGGTACAATAATAAACAAAGTTTGTTAAAAGCTATGAGCATATATCTTCCCCCTGGACACCTTAGTTAGTATTCAATATATAGCATTATTATTCAAATACATAAAAAAGGGATTTGGTTTGCAAATGGAAATTATGAAGTAACTTGAATTTCCCCAGAGGCCACACAAGGTGATGAACTCCAGTACCTATTTAACATGAAAACATTCCCAGAAATTGATAAACAGGGACCCCATGGGAACTTCTCCATCAAAATGATACAACTTTGGGTTAACTTTGCTGCAACTGGGTAACCGGCATTATAATCTCAACACTAGACTTTAATGACTCATTCTCATGCTTGAATAATGACACTGTTTCTGGACAGGACCATGGACAAAACATGGGGGCAGAAGAATCCAAAGTGGAATCCCATATCACCTTCGGAAGTAAAAGGTGACACCGGATTGAACTACTACCAAATCGATGACGAGCCTTCTATCCTGGTGGAACCATTTCTGGAAAGGATGAACTTCTGGGAAACTCTGCCTCTCCGTGAGTTCAGTGGGGAAGACACGGCCTCACCTTATAGTCGACATGACTTCAATTTTGACCTTGAATCAGATTATGAGGAAAAATGATGATATCCCAGTCAAAGATTCTTGACCGGGTTTAATTTGCTTCCATTTAAAGTTCTGAATGTTTAAAGAAATTTTCATTTAAATAACTTATTGCTGCTGTTTCAAGAATAATCAGACAAGAAGGTTGGCCTTATCAAACGGTTTACACTGTACTTCTTCATAATAAATACCCTTGTTACTTACAATCCAGCAGTCTATAGTTTCCAGACGATTTTTTCATAATAATGACTCCGAATGCTCACCTACGGCGGCTTTTGTCTCGAGGATTTGTTTATTTTTGGACCTCAATTTAAATTTCCATTGTCAATATTTCTGCATAAAAGGGCAGTCGGGGGTCCTCACATTTGCCTAAAATAACATTTTTTTTTCCATTTACTGCAAAACTAATTTGTAGACGTCATTTCTGGAAGTATAAAAAGAGTACTCGGTCCTGCCGGGCCTTGTATTCTGCAGGAGTTCATAGTAGCTTGAGGACCTCACTCCGTTCAGTTTTTAAAGGAATAATCTCAAGATTTTTTAACATTTCGACGCGTGTTCCTTAGTCCTCGCAATCACAACTCCCTCGAATCCTGACTAATCCATTTTTCGGAGACCAAATTCCAACCTCCAACAAGTCAATATGAAGTTCCTGAAGTACGCCATCGTCATTTTGGTTCTGCTGGCTATGGCCCTAGCGCATCCTGCGACGGAAGCTGAGCAGCTAAAGTCAAGATCATCAATTAAAAAGAGTGAGTTTTTTTGGATAGTACTATTTATTATACAATTATTATATATAGCAGCGTATACAAATTATTGGTTAGATGTATTTAATATAATTTTGACAACTAGGTTAAGTCCCTCTCACAAGTATTGCATGGAAGGTCTTATACTTGATTTTTATTTTTTTTAAATATATTTTTCAACAGATAAACCAAAATTGGTAAGAACTAGACGTCAGTTCTTCGGTGGCTATCCGGGCGGCGGCGGAGGCTTGTCATCAGCTACAGCTTTTGCAGGAGCAAGCAGCGGAGGCGGCGGCTATCCCGGATTCGGATATCCAGGAGGATACTCCAATTCTTTCGCCAATGCTAATGCTGTTTCCTCGAGTTTTGGACGCTAATCCCCTCATCAAGGACCATGCATGGACCCTTCATGTTCGTGTGTGTGTGATATAGTTGTTGGTTGTGAATTTGAGTTTTTAGCATTTAACGGAGTGAGAATCATTTTTAGAGAAAGCAGAAATAATTATTAATCGCGTCATACCGGTCAACATTAATTTTTTTTATACGGCAAAGCTGACCGAGAAATTATGCAGTGTTTCGCAACTGTAATTGACACGCTGTAAGGAATGATTTTATCTTTTTGTACACGACTGTTCGTCTTTTTATTGCCATCCACAGCAAAAACACTGAAAATTCATGACATTTATTAAAACAGATAATCAAATCAACTTGGATCTTTCCTAATTTATTTTGCAATCATTACACTGACATATTGTTCCATCGCATATCTTTTTATACACTGTGCCGTACTGTATATTTCCATAATACTCATGAAATACGAATAGTCAATGTTGCACAGCTCTTCGCATGTCTAATACTGAAATCTCAAAATTGTAACATATCGATGGAGTCATTGACAAGATTGTGGATGCAATTCATTTAAAACCATCCACATCGAACCCAGCATGAAAATGTATCACGTGTACCAAACTCGTGAGTGTCATCCTAATAAAAATGGTACCTTCGGTTAATTAGTTTTTTAGTTTTATTGCAGTAAAATAATTTACAGGGGCTAGAAAATTACGGTACTTCACAAAAATTTGGGCAAGGCTCGGGGGATGATGTTTTTAGCGTATGGGCTTGCTTGATGAGCTCCTTTAATGATCTCGTCAATTGGGAAGCGAGGAGCGAGGCTCTGGAGGATGCTGTTAAGTAAATCCTTGATGATTCCTCCCAGGGATGAGGCAAGCGTGTCCTTCACGAGGTTCGCAACTATTTGAACCACCTATAGCAAAAACAAAAGCTGTTCACATACCAACCAGAATTTCGCTGACGGGAAATTCTTAAACGATCCTATTTTTACAAATTATTGAGAGCTTACCGGCTTGATAAGGAAGTCCAGAAGACCCAGACCTCTCACACTGACAGAGATGGTCCCGATATGAATGATATCTAATTCTTCGAGTACAAGTTTAACTCCATCTAAACTGATACGAGCTCGAACGACCAATCGGACTCGGACATCCTTCAGGGTCCCACTGACCGTGGCAACTGTGTCTTTGCCCATGAACGAGACTTTCAAGGCGGCTCCAATCGTACCATCGTTAATTCCTCCATCAACAGTAATAACGATGTCACCATTATCCTGAAGGAAGTAGTTTTAAAATTTAGGAGATGTAACATATATAATAAATATTTGGATGTATCAAAGTTTTACAAAATTGTACCGGAAGGTTATTGCATCTATAAAAATTGTACCCTTTACCTCAACTACTAGGTCGGAATCTCCGGTTCGATGAATTGTGTCAATTCCCTTCAATTCTCCGTTGCTAATGGAAGCCTCACCATAGTAAACAACGCCCATGACAGTTTCCGAGAAATTAAAGCCCACAGGTGGGAGGTTAATAACGGTGAGGCCACTTTGTCGCATCTGGTAGCGAAGGTTCGCAAAAATTTCATCCAAAAATGCATTTACGTCGTCGCTGCGTGGACCAATCCCCGAAACCGCCTGATTCTATAAATATTTTTACAAGACACATTAAGGCTGCTTCCAGAATTTCAAATGTATGACTTTCTCATTTATTTACGTAATAATAATTATTGTATTTGAAAGCAAACCTGCAAATCTTGAGTGAGCTTATCATTTCTAGGAATGATGGAAGCCTGGGATGCACCCAAGACCAAAATAACGGAAGCAATAATCTTAACGAACATTTTAGGACCAAAATATTTGATGTGTTGCCTCAGTAGCACCCGTTTCCGAACTGGTCAGGTTCTATCATGAATTTGAAATTATTTTTATTAATTATAATGACCCTATTCGGGACCCTAAGGATTCGCATGGTGCTTTATCACCTGTGCAAATATTTAATTGTCAATCATATCAATTATTGATGAATGCCAAATGATTATGGAGCCCTTGTACTTGATTGATGGATGGTGGATTTGCTAGATTTTTTAATCAGAAATGTCAATGACAGTTGACACAAGTTATGATTAGATAAATATTTCGAAAGAATCCTTTTGACAAACAAATAAGCATTGAATAACTTTGTCCGTCTGCATGAGTATTAAGCGCGATTAAACCGGGAATGCGATCATTAATTGGGAACACCTGCTCCGAAGCTTGGGGCAGTAAAAATTATGAGACTGAGAAGAATAATTTCCGAGTTTTTTTTTTTTACTTCTGCTTCCGAAAATACATAATAGTAGTTCTGTTAAAAATGATTAGCATAGTAGTGTTTGGATATCAATCCTTTCAATTCAATAAGAAAATAGTAGAGTGCTACATTATACGAATTGTATGTATGGAGTATGACAATTCCTGAATTTTGAGAAATGAGATTTGAAGACGCTCATGAGCGAACGCTTTTTTGAACATTGCAGAGGAATTACTCTAAATGTGAGCAAATTTATTTTTCATGGAATTTGCACAGGATTTTGGGGAATAAAGCTGTTAAGAATAAAGTTAAGTAAGTGTTCTTTGACAGGAAAGCTAAAAATTCATCTTGAATAAAGACGATAGTTTTTCCATTGTCGGTGGTTTTGGGCAGAATATGGATGACGGGTCTAATTGGCATATCAGGGATTGATAAGTGATGTCCTGGAAATAAAGATAATTAGTTAAAAAGTGCCCACTGTACTCTATATGTACTGATAATGTTTGCTAAAAAAATAAGAAGACTTACTTTCACAGCCTCGTTCAGTGCATCATGAATAACTGCTTTTATGATTGGGTGTAAAATTCTCAGGTTCTCCACGAGAAAAGGTGTAACGGAATCATCTATCAAATTTTGTATGATTTTGTTAATCTGGTCGCTAATTTCAGGCCCTCCAAGAAGTCCTTCCAGCTTTACAAGAATGCTTTTGAGATCTAGTAGATAGTCAAATTTGGTGAAAGATCCAGGAGTACTTCCGGCTTTGGCCTTGAACGCACTGTCAACAACGCCGGCAGTAATGTCGACTCCGGCGTACATTGGCCCAGTTCCACGGACAGGAATGATTCCCAGGAGTAGTGCGTTTAGGTCGTAGTCAGCTTAAAACAAAATTCGGATTCCCATCAATTAATTGTAATGGATTTAAGGAAGAAAAAATGTACGCCGACTACATCTAAAGTATCTCCCACGGATACCTACCCGTTATTCCTACACCAGGGAGAGAGACTACTACTTCAAGAGGAATTGGTGCGGTAATTCCTAGCATGTTAACAATTACACTATCACATGTAGCACCGGGTTTCAATCCAAGAACAATATTTCTGTAGTTGAAATTCCAAAATAATGCATACAGTTATTACATCAACTCTCGGACGCCTCAAATACTGTTCAATTTTTAATGTATCCGATGTATTTTATGGGATCAATTTTGTAACATACGACAGGGTTAAAGTCCCTTTGATCGGACTGGTTGCATTTTCCCCAATAACATCTTTCAATAAGTCTTCTAAGGAAATTGTCAGGGGCTCAGATCGGATGGGGAGGTTGATGGCAGATAAAAGTTCGAGTAATTGTTCGATCACTGGTTTAATTTGTGGACCATAATCTAGAAAGGGCGTTATCACTGAAATAAATACAAACAATTTTAATAATTAATTATTTAAATTTTTTAAATGCTCGAATTTGAGCAGATACTTCACAAGCCAGGACGGCGTAAAGTCTTCCTTAAAATAAGATTTTATTATTTCCAATTTGGGCCAAATTTTGACAAATCCACTACAATTGTTAAGTTGTATTTACAAGGAATTAATTAGTACAAACCAGTTTTGGTATCTCGGGCCGCCAAAGAAAATGCATTGGCAGTGCATGCCAGAAGTAACGTCAATGCAAACACCTTAAGCTCCATTTTGTTAAAATCTGAAACCTTTGTTGTCTTGACTGGGTGGAAGTGAAATAATTAGTGATCGCTTTTCAAATCAATACAGTTGGGGTGAGTATTGTGTCCCTAATCATTACAGCTCAAAAATAACTGATTTTCATGAAACACTTGATAGGATGATTACCAGTAAATGTATTATCATGACAGAACGGGTTTGATTGGCATATTTCACCATTTCCATGTATGTCCGGTTTAGATTGATTGACTTTTATGTACATACATACATTGTTTGATTAATATAAATTAGCAAGTGAAAGTTCTCCAAGAGTTTTCTGCTGTTTGGTAAGAATTAACAACGCTGATATTTTATTTTGTCATATGTGTATACATGTTGTTTACCATGAGGGTAGGAAATTTATATCAAACATATTACAAGTCGTTTGATAGCATCTGTAGTCTGTAGGTAATGTTTACTTCTAGTTTTGCGACAACGTTGAATTTTGTAAGTTCCCAAGAAACCCCTGACCAGTGACTTGTGTCTGAATACTCCCTTTAAAACTTTTTCCGGTTGGACGAACTTGGTTACAGGGTATCGGTATTCAGTACAGAATTCGCAGTAAATAAATATAGTTGTTTAACAAGCATACATAATTGTACGTCATTTTGCAACTGAGACTTGTACTCTCAATTATAGCTCAGTACGTTCACAATCATACAAACCTTGGTTGAAATATGCTCCCTTGAGTCATACAGATAAATCCGAACCTTGAAATTGAAAATGTGACACATGTGGCAAACAGATTACGTGTGCTTTTGAAGTGACTGTGGAGATTAAGAACTGAATGATCACACAAATGCAATCATACTATTATTTATCACACCAATTAGTGTTTACAAGTTACGTTACTGACAATGCATATCAATAACTTCAATAGTGATTCACTAAAAAAACAATATATTTCAAGGGAAGGAAGGGTACGAGAATCTCGATTGCTTCTTGCATATTCTATCTGCTAAGTGGCAAAAATCTTCACATACCATTTTAAAATCGAAAGGGGAGTTCTCATGAGCACAAACGAAAAAATCATTCATCCTTCAGTTTGAAAATTTAAGATGCTAATAGTTTACATGATTTGTTTTTATTCCACCAGAATAGTCGGTATTCATAATAGTTGAGATTTGGCCACGGACATTGAAATCAATAAATAAGGACGTAAAAATGCAGTATAACAGATTGTGCATAATGCTGCAGTACTATGATGGGAAAAATCCTATAAATGTTGTCATGTTTTAGAGAAATTAAACCAAAACTGACTAGATTTTATGCAAGCATATTCCTTCATGACAAACTGAAGTAAACGTACGGGGCTCTGAAAGCAAAGCTTCCACAAAAAATCAAAAACCGTTTTGATTGCTTGAAATACTAGAAAGTTTGATTTTAATACAGAACATTGAATTCACAAGTTCACATCTTTTAAATTTGGAATAATAACAGATTGTGATATTAAAAGGGTTGGAAACAGTTGAAATGAAAGTTAATTCACTGCCAGGCCAGTATCTCTTACGAAGGATGCAGAACAACTAAGGCTTAGGATTGAGAAGATCCAGTAGCATTTGATAGGTGATGGGCTGCAAGTAATTACATAAATCGAATTTCAAAACTCATTGTTTAAATTTTGACTCAAGCAATAAAATTCTGGAGACAAAAAGCGTCCTCAACACAAGCAGACACGGGAAGAAACTTACTTTGACAACCTCGTTGAGCGTATCATGCAAGATGGCTCTTAAGACGGGATGAAGGGTAGCTTCAAGGGAGATTAAAGCAGGTGTGATTTCCTTGTCAATAAAATCATTGAGGATTTCATTGATCTTATCGCTCAAGTCAGGACCACCAATAAGACCCTCCAAGTTAATATCAAGGCTACGGAGATCGAAGAGGTACTCAAAACTAGTTAGAGTTCCGTTTGCAGATCCCAATTTGAGCTTCAACGACGTATCGGTTACTCCAGCTGACAAATCGACTCCTAAATAAAATCGTCCTTCTCCACGAACTGGAATGATTCCGAGAAGTAAAGCGTTGATGGAGTAGTCACCTATAAAATCCACTCATTTAAAATCCCTTCCAAATTTTGAAAATCCTAAAAGTTCCATGAATGATCACGTTGTTTACCATAATAACAATTTTAATTACAAACCTACTATTCCAGCACCAGGAAGTGAGACAAGAACATCCAAATCCACTGGTCTCACAATACTGTTCAGTATTACGGACGCCCTCTCACAAACACCGCCAGGCTTGAGTCCAATAGCAGGAGCCCTTAAAAGGGATAAGGTGGCTATTAAAATCTAATTCCACTCTACTATCCTTGAAAATATCTCTTAAGACTTGAGTAAATCAAAAATAAATTCTATGGATCCTTACGTGATCACCATTTCCCCTTTGATCGGACTAGTTGCATTTTCTCCAATAATGGCTCCAATTAGTTCGGTCAAGTTGAGTCTCAACTCTGGAATAAGGTCAATAGGAATTGGGTCGCCCTCAGCTAAGCTTGCAAGGATGGAATCCAATGCTTCTTTGACTGTTGGCCCGAAGTCCTGAAGGGGTGCCACTGAAACAAAAACCAATGACAATGACTTAGGTGGACAACACAGGGTCGTAATAATGGAGTTACAATAATTATTTTCAGAAATCCTCCTTATTGTTCACTTAGCTCAAATTGGATTTTCCAATATTTACAAAAATATTGCATGAATTGTGCCTTACCATGATTACCAGACCCTCTGGACACTGAGAATGCATGTGCGGAACATGCAAAGATTAAGGTGATTACAACAGTTGTAAGCTTCATTTTAGAGCGGAGCCAGAAATTCAATCTTCACGGATTGTTTGCTGGACAATTAGTGATGGCGATTCTCAAGTACATATCCCACTATATTGACCTTTTTTTGTAGTCAATAATTGATATCATTGCATTCTATTGGTAATTCCAGAAAGTCTTGGGTTTTCATTGGCCTGTTGAGTACTTGAACTCGCAATCATCAGTCTGTTTTGCTGTCATTAATAATAATTGTAACATAATCTTTCGATTAGGTGTTGTCATGTCCTGTTATTTGATTCCATGCGTCAATTGATTACTAATTCCTAAATGCGTTGTACAAATAATTCCTGCAGCAGGTGGCAAAGCTCAATGCAACAAGTCCATCCCGGATGTCATTTTATTTTATTGGATACTTTAAATTATTGGGCTACAACAATTTATTTACATGTGCAGTAGTATCTGAGCACTCAGAGTTACAACACTAAAATATTCTTTTCTTCCTAAACATTTCTTTATTCTCTTACATTTTTGCGCATTTAAAATTGTCTTACTTTGACCATGATTGGGGAGACGTGAGACTGCTCCGTTTAGAAGCATATCATGGGATTTTGACTCATCCATTTGAATACAAACTTAAAACAGTTGACAAATGTAGGCTAGTCAGAGATAAAATTCCTAGGGAGATGAATCCTAAGATTTAATATTTACAGGCAAGAGGGGTAATTCGGTAATTGATTGGTGGTGAATTGGTAATTGCGAACTCAGTTCTATTTTCTATTAATTTTTCTGTGCAAACTTGAAATCTTAGGCAATAAAATGCGATTCTGCTGTCTTAAACGAGGAAAAGAGTTTTTTGTCACGCTCGAGTTCCTGGAGCCATTTTGTCAAAATAGTCATAATTTACAATGCATTCAGTCATTTCACTGAGACAGTTGATACTTTATTGTTAGTAGTTGACTTCGTTAATGACATTAACTTTAAAGCACTAGTCTATTATCTTCCAATCGGCTAAAATAACTACAATTTGCCTTGTTTGAAAAAATATTGTAGGCAGGTTTAATTGTTTTCGTTTTTAAATTGCATTTATTAGGGATATTAGCATGTACAAGTACAATCATATAACTATCTACTTATATCCAGACTTGAATAGAGTACACCGCGTCTCTTATGGTTTCAACAACCCATTGAGGAGATCCAGCAAATCTTGGGCAGTTAATTCCTAAAAGAGCAATCAGAATTTTAAGAATCGTCACAATATAATAGTGTGTCCTTGTAATAATTACATATTACAGTTAACATTAAATACGTCAAAAATTTGGTACAGGGTGGAACATATCGTCGAAGAGGCAAAATGGTCTACATGCACATACTTGTGCACAGCAGTCAGACCATTTTGCCTCTTCAGCTATGATATATTTGTCCACACCTTAAACTCTCTCTCTATTGGCTCATCCTCGACTTGATTTCCCCGGTGTGAAGCGAATTCTTTTCCAGATTTGTTTCATTTATCTTGGTCAATATTTAAGTCACAAGCGAGGGCAAAGTTATAATTTTTAAAGAATTTCATCCCTATTCATTAGTAAATGTGACACAAGGTAATGAATTGTGTGAAGACATTGTTTGTTATGAAAAAAATGCCCAAAATGTCAACCTTCGCATCTTTGATCCTTGCTATTATTTTTGGCATATAAACTATAGGCTCTTGAAATAAAGTTAGAACAAATAATTTTTTTGCTTTAACCTAAGTATTTAAAAAAGAATATGGCCAGGGATTGCAAAATAAAATGTTAACTTGGGAAATTACTCCTGTACGTTTCCCTAACTTTTGCTCCCGCTGCACCCTTGCTTGAATCTCCATAATCCCTATATATTATATTCAATAACCTATCAGTTAGCTCATTGAGAAAAAATTGCTTAATTTGAAATTCTAAAAATTCTTTACTTTGCTTCACGTATGTGACCCCAAAATACTGTTTGGAACTTGGGTATTGCAACAAATATAAAACAAATCTGGGTAAGAATTTACTGCAAAAACTGGTGGAATCAAACGGGATGAGACACTTACACCTTGTACGTGTATTATTAATAATAATAATCATTGTAAAATCATTACGCTAACAGCTCCGTTAACGACATCGGCCAAAATAGCGTTTATACTCGCATGCAAACTCGATTCAGGATCCGTCAAACCAGGTAAAAGTTGAGTCTGAATCAAATTATTTAGAATTTCGTTAATCTTGTCACTCAGGTCACCGCCACCAATGAGGTCCTCAAAATGAACTTGAAAGACATCCAATGTAAGCAAATAATTGAAAGCATCGACTTTCATGGGTAGAGGGAACATTTTCAACAAGGTGGCCGCTCCTGCCTTCAAATTAGTAATTCGGAGTGTGATTCGCCCTTTGCCCCTTACAGGGATCAAACTCATGAGGGTAGCGTCGATTTCATACTGGCCTAAAAACATTAAACAAATAGGGGTACCAATGGCAGTGACTACAACGTGCGGAAAATGCTGCAGGGATTATGAATACCATTTTAATAAATCACTCGTACCCTCAAGGTCCAAAGCAGCGTTGCTAAGAACAATGTCGATGTTGACTGGTCGAACGATAGATGGGAGGTCAAAGACAGATTTGTCAACCCCGGTTTGCTTCACTCCTTTGACAAAGATGTCCCTGTAATTAATTGTATAAAAATCTGTTATAATATTTATACATTTTTAGCCATGAAAGCACCTTCATCTCAAAATGCATGGACCTGACAACTAGAGTAATAAGTTTTAACAATAACTTACGCTAAGCTAAGGCTTCCCTTAATGGGAGGAGTTTGTCCCTCTCCAATGATCTTCTGCGACAGTTCTGCCAGATCAATGTCTATTTTTTCCGTTCCTTCTGGGAGAAGTTTCAAGGGGTCGGACAAGTTTGTCTGAATGAAGTTATTGAGCGCGTCACCAACGGCGCTACCATAGTCCACGTTTGGAGCCACTGTGTGTAACAACACCGTTCTCAGTATTCTTAGAATTTATTTTTATTTTAGCACATTATAATAATGACAATTAAAGTTTAAAATTACCATGTCGGCGCTCCAAGGAAAGTCCACTGGCACCGACGACGGCGCATAAAAATACTAAAGGAAGTACTCGGGGATTCATTTTAATGAATCAATCGCGCAGTCAACCAACAACAAGTTGGAAATGTTAAAGATTTTGAGAATATATAGCGACGTTTAAGTACCAGAGCAAGGAGTTACAAGCCTGGGGAATATTTAATGTGAGGATTTCTATAAATACATATGCGTTCTAGTAGTAGGTTTATCAGAATTTGATTAGTTCAAGTAAAATCAAAGATTAAAAATCCGAAAATTAATACACACGAATTAAAAATAGGCTAAAATCATAGAAGGAAATTTTCGCATTATTAATCTACAGATAGGGACTAATTGACCATGTGCAGATTTGTATAATTACTATTGTCGGTGTCGGTATACCAATCAATCAAAAAAGTGAATTTGATGTTAATTACATTAACATCAAATCAAACCGATTATGATCGCTCGTGGAGACATTGAATACCAATGATTCGAATGTGCATATATCAAAGGTCAACAGTTCTGATAATGAGTGCGAGAAATATCAATTCATCCGGGAAAATAACGTTGTGCCAATAGTCCTTTATGTATTTGGGTATATATTATGACATTAGCCCCTTATGCCTTTGGTTACACTTTACACTATATGACTACAACTCTTTACTCCGTTGGATACCTTATATATATATTTACACGTAAGTTTAACTGTATTTGTAAGTATGCATTTTATTGTGTGCTCGAAAAGCTCATCACAAAAAGGTGAAATGCAATAATTTGGTTACATTTTTGCAGAAAGAATCTTGAACCGCATATTTATATATGCATTTTGCTGATTTTTTTACGGTTTAACGTTTAATCAGTTTTATTATCCCAAACTTAGAATAAACCAGTATTAAAATGACACCAAAGTCAACTCAGTACAGAGATTAGCAGGTGCTGATAACATTTAAAAATTCCTTGTAATTGGAAGCGTCCACCGAACTTTCACTCAAGGTTTCGGGTTTAAGATGGCGTTCAAAATTTCAAGCAGTTTCTGGTATGTAATTTCCTGTAAAAATAAATCATGGAATATTTTAAAGAACTGGGAACATAGTTCCATGGTATCGTAACAAAATTTGTGACAACCGTTTTGGGGAGGAGGTTGGGGTGATTGGATACATTTGCTGGGAGACTCAATGTGTACATAATAATTACATTATTTTGTTATTAAAAACGCTTACCCCAACAATTTCGTTGAGTAGGTCAGTTATGGTGGTGTTGATAAAGAGGTGAAGTTTCTCTTCCAAGCTGTTAATAGAAGGAATGAGCAAGTCGTCAATAAAATTGTTAATGATTTTATTGATTTGCTCGCTTAATTCCGGTGAACCAATGAGTCCTTCAAAGTTAACATCGACGTTTCGAAGGTCCATTTTATAGTCAAAAGCACTGAATTTCAATGAAGGTAAAGCTTTCAAATCTCCACCGCCCCCGGCTGTAATGTCAATGGACATAGCGAACTGTCCTTGTCCTTTCACGGGCAGAATTCCCAGAAGCAAGGCGTTGATACCATAATTACCTTTATTTTGAAATACAATATCTGTAATTATTTAAATCCAATTTTTTAGATTTTCAGAGGAATTTCATTTTTAAAAAATCAGAACCTCCAAGTCCCACCCCGGGAAGGTTGGCGTCGAAGTTCACTTTAATGGGAGATAATAATCCGCCCAAGTTAAAAGTAGAGTTCACAATTTCCGCTCCATCAAGTCCCGTCAGAGCGATAGAGCTGTGTCCCAGAATGTTTTAGGTAATTATTTTAAATAATAATTATAAAAAAATAATGCACATTTTCAATCGAAATAATCAAACAACCTTAAGTTCAGAGTTCCTTTAAGGGGGTTGAGTTGATCCTCTCCAATAATGGCTGGGATTATCTGCGTCAAGTTCAATGGACCCAAACTTGGGATGATTTCAACGGGACCGTTAGCAGTTAAGTTTTTGATAACGGCATTTATGAGATCTCCAAGACCGGGTCCGAAATCAAGCTTCGGGGTCGCAATTGGATCTGTTAATTTAAGCCAAGAGGGAGAAATGTGATTGGAGGAAAATTAATAATTAAATTATTGTGAACCTACCATCTTTATGAAATTTCTTGTTTAATGAGAATGTGTGTGCTGTGAAAGCGCAACACAGAACCAGTGTGAAGATTTTCAGCCCCATTTTATTTGAAGTCTCTAACGACGTTTTTTTTTGGCTTAGATTTTTGTCAATAAAAATAATTACAGATTTGCAAGCACCACTAGCTCAGAGTCTACTGCTATTCAAAGCTAATGTTACCCTGCTTTTTAATGCATTTTGTGCTGGTCATTTCTTTGGATTCAATTATTTAACAGCAACTGATTATGAATTACTTGCATTGTCTTTTCTTGTTTTTTTGCATTGTTGATCTTGACAAGTTATCGCCCCGGTCGCGAATATCAGCGTGTAATCTTCCTGTAATATGTCAAACTTACTAGCTCCGTTGAGTACTAATGTTTACTTAGTCCTCTCAAAATTTGGCCTCTACCTCTACCAATCCATGCTTGACTCGTAAGGCTATGTCATTGGTTGCAGGTTATAAATAATACACAATCGAGAGCAAATGCCCGTGTCAATATCAAGTATTAATACAAACTGAATTAACTACGCAATTAATTGAATTTTTAATCTTCACCAGGCTCTGATTATACTTTGTGAATGTAGACAGTGATGACCACACTACACCTGTAGATGCACTGTTCGTTTTTCATACCAAACACATGCCAAGCCACTAAAACTATATACATTATCACGAAGACAAAATTAAAGAGTTCATTCTGATGGTAAAAATTCTAGTATTTCAAAGGGATGCAGTTTGATGACCGGAAAATTGCATTTTCATATTGCAACAACACTTCATTTAATACCAAAACAAGGAAGAGACAACCCCTTTGATAGTAATTATTGTAGTTGAGGGACCTGTGCAGCTAAAAGCGATGACAGTTTATAAACTCCATATGTTTATCTATATATACGTAATATATATTACACCCCATACCTTCCTCAAACATATAATTTAATACCTAATATATTTACATGCTTATTGTATTTAATTATTATATGCATTGTATTTAAATGAATCAGCACCTGCAACCTTCAAAGAGCCTGTCTATTGAAGCAGTTAATTTGATCGTACTATAACATGGAAAGTTAATCAATAAATTGTAAAGTAAGCTGTATTTTGTTGATCGTACAGTGGTTACGTACATCACACACACACACACAAAGACCACAGGCAGAAAGGGCATGAGGAGTCTATAGACATAGAAGAGGTTTACCTGTTGAGGTTACCCGTACCTACGGCACCTTTGACAGTAATAAACTGATTGGAAGTTTGAGCCTATCCTTCAGTCTTCGTTATAAAATATTAGAAAAACACCCCTGCCTTCTGGGCTACAGGGATGACCATTCCCTACAGCCCACAACTAGGTAGATACATCGCCTACCTTTTCCTTCCCTATTTTGTTGCTAGTTTTGAAGTGCATTTAATGGGTGATTAAGTAATACCGCATTTGCATTTCTAACTATGTGCGTTCTATTTATTTATCACAGGTACATAGCACACAATACTTCTATTGTTCCTTATTCTATATTTTACCAACAACCCCAAACCCAAATTCCAAACAAACGTTTAATGCGGTGCAATCCTACTCACGCATTTGCGCTTTATATAATCACGTTTAAGTAAACTGCGGATTAGCTAGCAACTTGTCCCATTATTGAACCGTTTTATACTGAACAGTTAAAATGAGCATACATATAGGAATGATTGTTGAGACGGCTCCGGTTCTGTCCTGTGCATCGTTTTAGTCTAAATTTGACATACTACTTGCGCAATTCTCCCTGCCGGATAGGGCTTTCGGCTTTCTACACTAGGACGTAAAACCTGCTTTTGGTTGCCTCAAATGACTTGGAACTTACAATTAGACATATGTACACACACTGACACTCTCGTCTCGCTAGAACACTGAGTAAAAGTATCATGCCAGTGAGATGCAGCGTTTTATTTAAAAGTCCCAATACTCCCTCGCAGTCCTCCCTGACCCTTGAATTATTCATTATACCCTTCCGTGAATCTCTCTAGAATTTTTATGTAACAATAAATAAATAAATATAAATGATCTTGAAAACAAACTTAATGCAAATGATTCGCTTTAAATATGAATCACAATGGCACATGGCACTTACCTCGATCTTGCATCGACGACGCACTTACGCGGCTCTTTCTATTTCGTCGATACGAGGTTCTTTGTTACTTTGTGACTTGTTTTCTTTCAGTCAAATTTCAGCCGTGGTAACCTTGACAGTTAGAAAGAGGTATTGCACAGTGATTTGTGCTTACATGGAAAAAATCATGGAATTGTGACAACAAATTAATTGGTCAAAATTTAGTTTTTTCAATAATTCTCGAGAAAAAGAAAACGCGCATAACAAAGTCAAAACATGATCCGTGGTTAAAATATAAAGACGAGCTGTTACCATTAGTAACATCTGTAACTATTACCATAGGAACCCAACGACTGTACAAAAATGCGTTGTGTTCGATCTAAACTTTATTCATAATACAGGTTATAGAAACTCATTGAAATGACTAGGACGTAAATCCTGAGATCGCAAGCTGAAAATGACTGGTAAATTAGGCGATTTCTCGCTTCGCATGGGCTTACATTTCCACCGTGAAACTCTATGCTCAGCAGCTCAGCAATGATAGAGAGCTGGTTTCAGTGGTTGCAGTGTGTACCAGTTCTGGATTCCAAAATGTAGCCCTTGCCCTTTACCGAAATGAATGTGGACGGTTTGCATAAGATATGTTACACTAGTTATGAAGTAGTAATTATCAAAATTTTATGAATAAATAAAGTATCAAAGTAATTTTAAATACCCCATCTGGGAGTAATTGTGTGCGTTGGGGACAATGTTAAGTATACTGATGAAATATTAATTAAGTGCTTTTCTATCAGGAAATTTTATTCTCGTAGCACTGGAAATCATATACGTAAGTAATACAGGTTGTATTAGCATATGCAAATTGCAAAAAATTATACATATTATCAAAACGTTTGAATTTTTCCGTCAAATACTAAATAATTATTATAAACTTATATATATATTACTTGAATATACTCATTATATATAATCATATGGATGAAAAGATAAATGTTACAAGGAAGACTGTTAAACACTGCAATGAAACCAGCACTTTATCTCTAAACTATAAATCCTTATAAATTAATGGCCTAGGCATGGAGTTTGTGGATATTAAAATTCGCGCTCTACTCTTCAGATCAGCGCGCAAGATTTAGGCATACAGTAAGCCCAAGACTGGGCTTGATTCGAAAGCCGTTTAGCCTCTACACTTTTCTGCTGTTATGTGTTAATTTAAAGTTTGGCGTGCTCATTTCACTATATATCAAGCCGCTGTGTACTATATTGTTTCACTATATAGCCAAGCAAGTCGGTGGTATATACAGCAAGCCGAGAACCACAGCGGGCTAAAACTCTGTCGCAGAGGAGAGCTTTTTCAGCTCGCTCAGCTCGCTGTGCTTCTCGGCACATACCAACTCCTTGCAGCCTACTGGAATCTCGCAATATTACACAATTTTAGATTATCACTTAAAAGCGCTAATCGTAATTATTATAAACATTAGACATAAATCATCTAATTTTGATTAAATTAAGTCTGATAGTGATCTTTAGTGGGCCGGAAGCTGTTGCCCCATAATTTTTTGATGAAATACCAATTATCCATGTATATGAAACGAATTGTTAGTCTTACAGTTAATAGTTCACATGTCTTATATAAGATTACTTTACCCGGCAAAGCGGGACATTAATATTAAGCCTTCTCGAAAGGCCTTGATACGGGATCTATAGCCATTTAAGGTTTTGTGAATACTCTCACAATTCTCAGGTAATTGCCCCTGTGCGAAGCACAGGGCTTTTACTAGTTTGAAGATGATGAAGGAAGTGGAAGGGCATTTTTAAAACTTCGCTCTCTCCTCAATGCGCTTTTTAGGTTTGCGGGTACACATTGCCATTAAGCAATTTTATAGCATGCTATATCGTCGGTGAAGAGGCAAAATGATCTAGGTGCATACTCGATTAGAATCAAAATGATCTACATAACTTTTTACCTAAAGGCAAAATGAACTAGGTACAAGTCTTTTTAAAAGCAAACTGACCTACATGCAGTTTTCCATAAAAGCAAAATGATCTAAGTGCTGTCCTGAATTTCTGTGTGAGAAAAATAGCTTCTGCAAGGAGGACACGTAGCTTACAAGGACTGTAATTATTATTATTATTAATTATTGTTATTGTTAATTATTATAAGGGGTCAGTGAATAAATATTTAATAAAATTTCATTATAATTAAATAATATAATCTGACCTCAAATCATTATCACATTACTTTTCCTAAAAACTACAATTTTGGGTTTACTGCCTCCTAGTATTTATTTTGTATTTTAAAATATAATTTAAACGCAGAATAACTAATTTTTTTAGGAACAAAAAGATTTTTAATTTCTCGCATATTCATATACTGACATTATAATGTGTTTACACGTATTGTTTTTATTATAATTTGCATCTAGATCATTTTGCTTTTATTATAATTTGCATCTAGATCATTTTGCTTTTAAGAGAAACTACATCTAGATCATTTTGATTTTAAAATTCAATGCAAGTAGTTCATTTTGCCTTTAGTGAAACTTAATGTAGATCATTTTGATTCTAATCGATCATGCACCTAGATCATTTTGCCTCTTCACCGACGATATGTAATGCAACGGGAGAGCACGCAGCACGCTTTCGCTTCAGCTACAATTGTCGCTCCGCATCCTCTCCCATTGCATTACATATCATGTTTCCACCGACGCAGGCGGTGGCTATGCTGCTCGTTATGTTTGAATTTTTCCGTCAACCTTGTAAATGACTCGATTATAAACTTGCATCGATGAAAAGAAAGAATTTACAAGGGCTACATTTTGGAAACGAGAACTGGTGCGCACTGCAACCACTGAAACCAGCTCTCTATCATTGCTGAGCATAGAGTTTCACAGTGGAAATGGAAGCCCATGCGAAGCGAGAAATCGCCTAATCTCCCAGTCATTTTCAGCTTGCGATCTCAGGATTTACGTCCTAGTCTGAAATGTTACATACTATAGAAACTCCCAGAGGAGCATTTTATTTCTAGAGAGTTTCTAACTAGACAATCATCAGTTCTCAGGAACCTCAACAAGTAACAGTAACTACGATTATAAAGTGTATTTCCAAACATTTATATTTAGAATAATAATTATTATAGACTACGTATTATATACTTACCCATAAGTAAACTACGGGACGGCTATCAACTTGTCCCATGTACCGTTTTTTACTTCACAGTTAAAATGAGCATACATAGGAATGGTTGTTGAGACGTTTTGATTTCTGCCCTCGATAAGTACTTCATCGTACTTCCAAATGCAGTTCGTGCAAAGGTCCTTGAAAATTAATCCTATGTAACTTCCTTTCATGGACATGAGGAAGATACAAACCAGGGTTACTACAATTAGAATCGTCAGCAGTGCCAGGCGTACGAATTTTAAGGGAATTTTCTCCGGAACTACCACTGCCTCAATCACAGGAAAGTATTTCCGAGATGGTCTCAACTTCCCGCTTAAGTCACTCAGAATTTGCAAAACCATCGCGATAATCCAAACGGCGAGACTCAATATTACTATAATCAGCGTATATGCCACAACATCGAAGCAAGCAGTTGAAAGGACGACAGCTGCAACTGTAATAAAAATAATGTCTTTAACAAAGAATATACTGGATTAAAAAACACAAAATCATTTTTGGTGCTTTAACCCTAGAGAAAACACAATAACGACATAACCAACTACCGCATGGACAAGGACCACAATGAACCTTAACGACGATGAGGTTGGACGCCAGGGTCCGATTATGCAGTCAACGTGGAACAAAATGACAGGCAAAGCACCTATAACTTTATGGTAGGCTATCAATTGGCCTCGTTTGTATTCGATGTCAAGATCAACATCACTCGGGATACTCGGAGGCTGGGAAAATCCCATCGCTGGAATCAACACAAAAATTATCGTGAAACTTCCCCTTGGAATGATTCTCTAATCAAAATATTCTTTAATGCTTTTAAAATATGAAGTAGTCGAGGATTTCTTACATAAACTGATGTATATGGCAGCTTTACCGGCGATAACCAATCCCAAGTGAGTAAAAATTTACAATAATTTCGGGAAGGGAACGGCCACAAATTTTAACATCAAAATAGTCCGTGGGACCCTGCGCTGTTTGATTGCTTCGAGTGTCTTAGTCAATGGGTCTTTATCCTGTTTGATGTCGCAATAATTTCGTGAGCAGTTTTCAAGACGTAACCAGGATTCCTTTTAGACGCGAATATTAAAAAAGCATTGAATTTTTTAATATTTCATTCACTGGTGCCACATCACATTGCACATTGAATATGAATCTGACTCATTTAGAATAAGAATCAAGCTCCGATAATGCCATAATTTATTTAAGCCCTGGTGGATGTTGATTTCACTAGGGATGGGTCAGTCAAGTCTTGTGAATATGTCGCATTAATGTCAGTGGGGTCCATGGGTCTGTAAACTGGGCATTTTGTGATGTTGAAATTTGTGGCAGTTCCCCGAACCAACTTATTTTTGTTATTTTTCTAGTGTTACAATACTGAAGGACTGAAATAATACCCAAAGCCACCATCCAACAAGTAAGCAACCTCCTCCAGTTTCTTTGAGATATCTCGAAATGTGAATGCTGATCACTCCAAATGCAATCGTCCCAACAATCATCGACACCCCGTGGATTCACTTGGCTAAATATGAGGATTTCAGTCGTCAGAATATCATCCCAAGAAAATCTTGCATAGTTATTACATATTTTTATGTAGAAGATTCTATAATAATTCGTCAAATTGTGTGAATATTTTTGAGAAACTACTGATGCACAAATGTCGTAAAAACAATCTTTTGTAAATAGTTTGATGTTGGAACAAAAATAAATTACATATGATCTTATAAGTCTTCTCAATGCCTCACGGGTGAATTCGTTATCTTGCGTGTTACAAGGGAAACAGAGAGGTGGATGAGTAATGTGATAGGTTTCTATTAAATAATTTGTGTATCGATCCACTTCACATCTCGACCTCTCGGGTGTTTTGCTAACTTTATTCGAAACAAAACTAACATTATCTCGAAATTGCTGTGTGAAAAATGATTTGCTTTCTAGAATGCAGCTGTCATAATCATCTTTGTACTCCAAATGTGCCTTGTTCTCGTTTCCGACCGGGACAAACCACGGTTTGTACTTTTGTAGACATGACACTTAAAATTATTGTACCAATCCACGTCGTATGGGTACTGGAGGAGTATCGAGATAAGCCCTCCGACATTTCTCCTCCACACATAATCCCTCCGGATATATTCCCTCCTGCAGTTGGAGATTATCCCTCCGTCGCATGGGTTGGTAGTACGACAGCAAGAGTCACTTCAACTAAGATTGCAGTTGCTATAGCAACTGTGATTCCTAATTCATTGCACACAAATCATAAAAAAGCCAATAAGAAATTCTTATTTCGCCAATAATTACAAATCTCTGGCTGACTCATCAATCATGTTTCAATGTTTTTATACAGCTACTTTAAAATTAATTGTTTGTGATTTTGATAGCATATTGTGTACAAATAAATCGCTGTAAATTGCAAATGTTTCCTTTCCCGTTTGATTACTCCCGAAATGTAATCCCGACCCTAAACCTAACCACTAAACCTAAATAAAGCTACTGCTATTTGCAATAATCACTGTAGTATATAATCTAACTAAATATATTAATCCAGCATTGATTTTATTTATTGACTACATAGCGTTAGCTTGGAAAAATGCTTCTGTTGTTTCAAACAGAGGGATTATCTCCATTTTTGGAGGGATTATCTACGGAGGGATTACGTCAGAGGGGTTGTCTCCGGAGGGAATATCTCCCGAGGGAATATATCCGACCCAGAGATGCGCAGCCTTCGAAGGCTAGCCTTCCAAAAAGGCTTCCTTGAAGGCGGAAAGGTAACTTTCTTATCGTTGCAGAAGGAATGGAAGGATGTGGATACTTTTTTCTGAAGGCTGAAGGAAGCCTTCACAAAAACCAGCAGTGAAGGATTGTAAAGGAAGGGTTCCTAAATATTAGCCCTCTAAGGCCGTGAAGGCTTCCAGGTACACGAAATATCTATAATGTGAAAGCATAGCATATGCAACGACGTATAGCTGCCAGCGCAACAATACAGCCAATTCGTGAACTCACAACTGACAATGTGTGCCCGCTCTCTTCACTGCACTGAATCCTACTGGGACAAAATGTTTTTAAGCGGGTTGTAGTTTAAAATTGAAGGAAGGCTATTTTTAGAAGAAGGCTGAAGGCAAAAATGAGTGTATGTATTTTGGAAGGAAGGGTGAAGGAAGGCAGATTTTTTAGAGGGCTTCATTCTACGACATGTTGAAGGGGAAATTTTTACTGAATTTTTGCCTTCGAAGGCTTGAAGGAAGGCTATTTCCTTTGCGCATCTCTGATCCGACCACGGTACTGGATACTGGATATAGTAAAAATCAAAGGTGTCCAAATGACTCAGCCTACCCTATATCCTTCCTATATTTAATATTAGGACCGAGCCTACAAATATGCCTACATTTAAACTGCCGAATAGATCAGCCTACCCTATATCCTTCCTATATGGGGAACACCAGGCCTACATATAAGCCTACATTTTATTGACAAATAAGCTCAATGTATTTTACACTCTTCCTACATATATACTTTTCTTTAGCGACAGGATACTAAGGGCATTCTGTGGTTTTCTAATTAAAACCCCTGCCTCAAGTCAACGGGATTGGAATAAAACAGTTTGAGTTTAGCCACCTTGGCCGAAGTTTCTAAGATCAAAACAGTTTGTCGATCTCGGCTTGGTTTGCACTCGAAAACTTGCCGAAGTTTCATAACTTTGTTGAAAAGTGATGCTGGACTCGAGATTTCACAAATTAAATACCACAAGAAACATTTTCTAATGTGAGCAAAACAACTCAATTGTGACAACGGAAAGGTATTAGGTGACTGACAACATATTTCGTAGGAAATCCTGTTTGAAATTCGAATTTTGTTCAAACGTAAATATTCGCAGCTTTTCTTTATCGAATATTTCGAACTTATTTTCGGTGAGGTTTCAGCGAAGATCAAGGCGAAATGGCACACAATTTTCACTCTTGGTACACACCATAAAACATACGATCTGCAAAGCTGGCAGATTATTCTTTAATTTTTATGTTACCCGTTCCATATGCCATAAATTGAAAATTATGTGCTTCAGTAGCTACGTATATGCGTGTAATTTCACGACGGCTGGGTCTACCTATTTTGTAGGATAGGGTTCAAGTGTATTTTCTTGTACCCTATTTTGCCTGTAAACCTATTCAGTAAAATCCTTGCACCCTATAAATAGCCTACAAATAGGCCTTTATAGGATAGGCGGACACCTTTGGTAAAAATATTATTTTGCACATAAATGGTCTAAATACTACTAAAACAGCAGGAAAATCTCGTTATACGGGAACAGTTTTTTGGGTTTTCATTATAAGGAACGCATGTACAGTGCCTCGCCATCCATTTACCTAAGGCTTACCTAAGGTATGATAGGGACGTAATTCTTGCAATCTAACCATGCCGCTAGCTGACTTATGAAATCTGAATGAAAATATTAAAAATTAAAAAAATTGAAACTAATGTCACCTGATTCTTGACATTTAAAATGTATTTTACATACCATTCCGCCAGCCCCGACAACTGAAAAATTAAAAGTCATTTGATCTTAATAACATGTTTCTTCACAAAATTCTCTGTATTGCTTTCTAAGTACCGTGTACTCTCGCTTAAGGAGCACATTCTCTGTAGGAACAAATAATTCGGCACGTTCCCCATTAATCCAATTCTAATTATTCTCATATTAAGATGGTGCCAAGAGTCAATGTAAGAGTGGAATTTTGATATATTCAAGGGCTTTCTTATAGCGATAGTTCACTCTACCATTTAAAAAATCATCGCTACGCGATAATTTGAGGTTTCGCGTAGGGTGGCGTCAGCTACCGTCGTCAAAGTAGGATGATTTTTTTTTTTTAATATTTTTGAAAAAACAGCTGGTCCGATTTCAACCATTACGATTTACACAAGCAATATTCACAAAAAACATTGAAATCGATTCAGCAGTTTTAGAGATAACTGTCATTTGACTTGAAGTTCAAAATTTCAGATTGTTTTTTCAAAACAACTATGGGGCCAATTTCAACCACATAAGCAATAGTCATTACGATTTATATAAGCAATATTCACAAAAAAATTGGGTTTTAAAATGATCTAGAATGTATGATAGGGGCGTAATTCTTGCAATCTAACCATGCCGCTAGCTGACTTATGAAATCTGAATGAAAATATTAAAAATTAAAAAAATTGAAACTAATGTCACCTGTTTCTCGACATTTAAGACACCATTCCTCTCACCCTACGAGCTGAAAAATTAAGTCATTTGGTTTTAATAGCATGTTCCCTCACAAAATTCTCTGTATTGCTTTCGAAGTATAGTGTACTCTCGCTTAAGGAGCATATTTTCTGTAGGAACAAATAATTCGGCACGTTCCCCATTAATCCAATTCTAATTATTCTCATATTAAGATGGTGCCAAGAGTCAATGTAAGATTGGAATTTCGATATATTTAAGGACTTTCTTGTAGGGAGAGTGCACTGCACCATTTTAAAAAATCCGTCAATCTCATTATCCCAAATACATAGAATCAGAGCCTTCTAGGGACGATAAATGCCAAACACGCTAGTCTTGCCGTAGTCAACTTTGTTGCCAACGCGTGTCAGCACCCTGCAATTTAACGAAAAAAAACATTTTCGTACGACCTAGTTATTTTAGCCATCACGTGCTCTTATAATTCGACCATTGAGGATGAGCATTAAAATGTGTTACATCAGTGATGGGTTCTCAGGGTGAAATCCTAGTTTATAATGATACCCTCTGCGAAATACTAACAATAAGACGATTAGTCCTCAGGGGTGGGCGAAATTTTGGTAAAAGAATCGGTGAATTTGAATGCCCTGTCGAAATTTCTACTAAGATTTTGAAATTTCGGTTGACATGGTTTTAACTTGAAGAGCAATTAAATAATTTTCCACTGAACTACAGATATTATTGACCGGGATGTGCCATGGGTTGCCAAAACTGCACTTTAGTTTTCGAAAGTACTTTGAACCTGCACAATCGGTATTTACAAAAATTATTGTACTAGAACTTACAGAACTACAGCGAGTTTTGTATTTCTTAGACAAATAAAGTAGTGTGGAAATAATTACGTTTATTGGATTCATAATTTTTACCGCACCCAAGTTGTGTTATTGGCTCAGGTCCTGCCGCAAAATTCTATTGTCATATCATTGATTCATTCTGAAAGACAGCATTCTCAACTTATTGACAGTTTTGATATCCACACGATCGCTCAGCGTTCAAAGAATGACCCATTCGACCTGGAGTACTTAACCATGACTAGAGCTTTGGACTGCTGTAACCTGTAACACTGCAGTAAAGCACATTATTTACGACTGAAGATTACCCTTTAGGGCTTCTACTGGGGACAATATTTTTGTCCCGGTGACAATTCTGTCCCGTCCCGAACAGAAGCCCTATTAGCCGTACATGAACTGAAACACGTCTGCATAACGACTAGTGATGCCAATGGTCTGGTCTGATCCAGATTTTATGAAACTGGTCTGGTCCAAAGCACAGACCAGACCATTGGTCTGGTCCAGTTTTTCGGGCCAGACCAATGGTCTGATCCAGTCGTTCGGACCAGACAAGACCAAAGACCATGGTCCGGACCATGGTCCAGAAAACCATTGAGGGCAATTGAATAATCACATTTTATCCAGTCAAATTTTTCTTTTATCCCCAGAAATGACATTTTTAATTTGTTCCATAGGATTTCGTTAGCTCAAAAATTTTTATTTTGCGTACTTTTGGGGCCATTTTCCTGTGGTCTGGTCTGGTCTGGTCCTCTCCTCTGGACCAATTGTATCTGGTCCAAGTGTTGGATCAGACCGGACCAGACCATACAAGTTTGGGACCAGACCAACAACGGACCATTAATAATGGTCCAGACCAGACCATTGGCATCCCTAATAACGACAAGAGACGTCCACGTAGTTGTAGTTCAAGTGAAAGTCCCTCGTTTTTGTATCGCTGGCATGCATATACGTAAACATATGGGTGCTATAAAAAATACAGATATACATTAAAAATGTACTTGTAGTAGTAGTTATTTATCCACAATCCACACAGCTTTTAATTGTATGCTTAATATTGAGTGGAAATTTTCTGGTACAGGCTGTGCGGGACGCCAGGAAATCATTTTTCACACGTTCACACCCTTCAATCATTCACGCAGCTCGTAAATAATAATAGTTTAAATAATATTGCACTACGCTTTTTTAGCCTTTTGCTTGTAGAATGTTAAAATCATTTTACATCATAAGCGTGACAGCGTGAGTAAACACCAAGAAAATTTGGGTTTTCCAACAAACTATCAATTTTCAAACCGGGCTTAATAAAAATGTTGATTGAAAAATTACTTTTCAGAATTTACGTGGGCATTACATAGTGCAAACTAAGTGGCACCCCTGGTTTGAGAATTATCGTCAATGCAAAAACTCAACGATAATTTTGCAAAAACCCCATATATTCACCTAGGTCATCGTTGAAGTGAATTTATAAAATCCCCAAGAAAATACAGACAGAATGGGCGCACTATGTTCACTTTTAAGCTATGGAAGAGGAGATTATAATGAATTAAATATTTATTACAGTCCTGACAGGAATCATTAGAAGCGATAGATTGCAACGACCAGGTATAATCATAAACGAAACGAAACTACTTGGCTGTGTCACTAGCGCAAGTGTCTGTATACAAAGAAACAAGCAACTCCGCGGTTGGCAGCAGTGCTTCTGTTGGGGACAAAATTCTTGTCCCGTCCCCGTCCCGTCCCGTCCCGATATTTTTTAAAAACCTTTGTCCCCAGTCCCGTCCCGACAACCGGGACACGGGGACAAAAACCATGTCCCCGTCCCGTCCCCAAAAATTTATAAAAACGTTGTCCCCGGTCCCGTCCCGAAAGTCGGGACATGGGGACAAAAATCTTGTCCCCGTCCCGTCCCCAAAATTTTTAAAAAACGTTGTCCCCGGTCCCGTCCCGAAAGTCGGGACATGGGGACAACAACCTTGTCCCCGTCTCTTCCCCAAAATAAAAAAAAAATATTGTACCCGGTCCCGAAAATCGTGGAATGTGAACAAAATTCCTGTACCGTCCCGATAATTACTAAAAACAGTTGTCGACATTCCCATACTGAAAATCGGAACATGAGGAAAATTTCATACAAAAAATATTTGTATCAAACACATAAAAAACGCATTTATAGAATCGTGGCTCCAAGATTCTTCCTGAACTTTTTGAGCAACAAGCCTCATTTTCTACAAAGGTGAAATAGTGTTCACAGAATAGTTTACTGATGAGCATTAAAGCTGAAACGTTATCCTTGTTCTGCTATGCTTGCTCGTCCCGTCCCGTTATATACACGACCAAAAAGCATGTCCCGTCCCAAATATAGTGGGGACAATTTGTTTTGTCCCCGTCCCGTCCCTGATATAATGGGGACAATTTTTTTTGTCCCCGTCCCGTCCCCGATATAATGGGGACATTTTTTTTTGTCCCCGTCCCGTCCCGAATATAATGGGGACAATTTTTTTTGTCCCCGTCCCGTCCCGAATACGGCATGGGGACAATTATTTTGTCCCCGGGGACGTCCCGTCCCGGTCCGTCCCGTGTCCCGACGGGACGTCCCTGTCCCCGGCAGAAGCTCTGGTTGGCAGTTCTTATAGTTAACCACAGTAATCCATACCAGCAGGAATCCTTGAAGTACCCAAAAATACTCGGGCACAGCACCCATGGGTACAGATATTTTACATAGTGATACCTGTATCTATTGGGTACTACCTGATTGTCACTGAGTGAGTACCCATACTCGTACCAGTACCTGTACCCACTTTAATGTCTAAAATCCAGAGTAACCGGGTAGTACCCGCGTACTTGCGAGTACCCAACTTTTGTACCCGGGTAGTACCCGTACCCATTTACCCGAGTAATACCCGTACCCAGTCCGAGCACTGGCTGTGAGTCTCACCAGCCAACTAAACCGAGGACGCAAACCAACGCACAAGTGACATGGTAATAATTTCCAACCAACAAACGTTCCATTCCCTGAAAAATCATCGCTACGCGATAATTTGAGGCTTCGCGTAGGGTGGCGTCAGCCGCGGCCGTCAAAGTAGGAAAATTTTTATTTTTTTCGAAATTTCAGAATTGTTTTCGAAAAAACTATCGGGCCGATTTCAACCAAATAGACAGTACCATTACTTTTTACATAAGCAATATTCACAAAAAGTTTCATTGAAATCGATTCAGTACTTTTGGAGATAACAGTCATTTGACATAAGGTCCAAAATTTCAAGAATTTTTTTCGAAAAAACTATCCGGCCGATTTCAACCAAATACGAACTCAGCCTTACTTTTGATACAAGTAATGCCCATAAAAAATTTCGTTAAAATCGGTTTAATAGTTTTTGCGTAATCGTGCGGAGGGACACACGGACGTACGGACGAATTTTTATAATGTTGGAGACATGTTTGCAACCTTTATTAAGGTTACTGTAATACTATGACACACCTGAAATACTACCGGTCTGAAAGATTATGAACCGCACTTATTCATGCAATTTGCCTTTAAAATGTGCAATGTATTGTACGGTTTTTCTATCGAACAGCAATTATTACAGTTGCCTAGGGTACGACGAGAATATGAAAAATTGTAGTTCACGTTCACGGGAAAATACTTAGATGAAATTACAAGCTGGAATCTATCTAGTCTTTCTTGTCAATTGCAAGTTAACCGCAACTACTAATTGAACTTGCAAGGTCAGTTCAATTTCGGTTATTTTACAATAGGTAATTTCAAATTTCGGTGCGAGTGCGATTTGTCTACTTCTATTGCAATTACAAAAGAATTGATTACTCGCAATTAGTGGTTAATCACAACTGAAATTGCAAGAAATTCAATTGCAAGTACTTGCACTGCAAAAAGTTGCAATTGTAAAAAGTACTTCAGTAAGTATCAATTTAATTGCAACAGTCTCGAATTCGAGTGCAAAAAACAAAATGACTCAATAATTCATTCCGCTCGAGTAACTGTAACATGCATTGCATAATAATAACGAGTATTGTCTTAAAACGAGTAAGTATCAATTACTTACTGTACAATTTCGTAGGTGAAGAGGCAAATTGATCTAAGTGAATTTTCAGCTCAAAGAGATGACAGTTTATAAACTCCATATGTTTATCAACGTAATATATATTTAAAGCTTCCAGATGCCTACTATTTTAGTAGACTAGCTACTATTTGACAAAGCAGTCTACTGTAAAAAATCAAGGTTTACTAAGTCTACTATTTTAATGAAAATACTTTATACTTACTAAATCTTTTTTTAAAGTTTATATTGCAGCATCTAGCATTACTGCATGTGCTATATTGTCATACAGTTGCATTATTTTCACTCGATGTGCAGGGTGAAAAGTATTTAATGAATGCTACCCCGCCCTAGCCAGCATTAGGGGCAATCTAAATACTATAATTTGAAGATGATGAGAGCATACCTGGGCGTTTCGTTTGCACTCGCACTCACCTCGCACTCAATTACAATGGTGGATCTTTAAACTCCCCTCGCGCTCGCACTCATGAGTTGTGCCCCGCTGCACTCAAACTCCTGCCTCAAAGTACTCTCCCAAAATTTTTGCACTCGCACTCATAGCTTGAGTGCCCTCATAGCCCTCTCGCACCATCGAGTGGGTGTTATAATTATTAATGGCTGGATTGAATACCCGGATCTCCTTTACCAACAACGTTTTTTTCGAAAACAACGTCTCACAATTAGTTTTGTGGTTACTTGTGATAGATCTCACCCCTCTCAATGAACTTGGTGTTTAATCATGTTCCCCCGTTTTAGCTAATACAAGATAATACTAAATATGTATTTATACTTCATTTTGTGGAAATTTTTTAATATTTCTCAAATGATTCCTTGACAAATTAGTCAAAGCAGCTGTATTTGATGGGGCTCAATTTTTTCCTCAAATTACAATTTAGAAGTCGGGACGCTGATACCTCTGAAAAAATTAACTAAAGTCCAGGGATGTGGAATATTTTGAGATGTTGTATTTGAAATAGTACTTGAAATGCATTCCGTATTTTGTGTTTAGTATTTTTCAAGTCGTAAATTTTTTTAAGGTATTTTGCATTTGACATTTTGTAAGTACTATACTTTCTAGTGTATTTTCTATTTCGTATACCCTAGTTGTGAGTGCAAAACACTGCACTCAGCCTCTGCCTCTTGAGTGCACATAATTTGAATGATCACTCTACCTCATTACTGTGAGCGCAGAAATTTCAAATCGGAACTCGCACTCGCACTCAATTTGAGTGCGTTGAGTGCGAGGCTGAGTGCGAGGCATGCACTCAATGAGTGCGAGTGCGCCCAGGTATGGATGAGAGAGGGGCATTTTTAAATCTTCGCTCCCTCCTCAACGCGCTTTTTAGGCTTGCGAGTACACAATGCCATAAAGCGCTTTTGCTTTAAGCAGTGATGCGCCCGTTACGTTACTTTTATCGATAATAACGGAATAACGCCGTTTTTTAACGTAACGGCCTATACTTGGAGCAGGCAATAACGTAACGGTAACGGAACTAGGGTGTGCTAAACATTTATCAGAATAACTATAACGCTTAAGCGTGTGTAAACAGAAAACGATATTGTAACGTAACGCTATCAAATAAATATATGCATGTACATTATTATATACTACTTGCTTGGAGTAACTGTGCGTGCAAATAAACGGGGGAAATATTAACAACTTGAGTTGGTTGTGGATACCCTGATCCTTGAGCATCATTTATGTATACGTTACTGAAAACATGGCAAATTTCAATAGGAAGTTTTTGACCTTTTATTTTGCTCAATCCACACGCTTTTGCTCACAAAAAAACTATGTGTGATCGGCTTACGAATTCCGTTTTGGTTCTATCGAAGTTTTTAGTAGATAAGAACTAACCATGGAGAATACTGCTGCTAGTAAAAGGAGAAAAATGAATTTGAAAAAAGGACAAATGTTGAGATTACCACACCGGGTAGTCGGGATGCGGATCAAATTGCAGGTGAATCAAGAACTACACAGAAACTGTAAATTGCCTTTTGCTACATTTTCTGCATACCAGGTACGTCTGGCAACACTAGTTGTTGACATTTTATTTTATAACGACCGGACAATAATAGTGACGATAACGGAATGTAACGGCTATTTTATATTTTTAATGGTAACGAAAATTAACGCTGGAGTATTACCGTTGTCTTGTAGTAACGGAACGGTAACGCTGAATTTTTCATACGATATTTAGTAATGTAATGATAATTAACGACAATTTTAAAACCCATCATAATAGTGTAACGTAACGTAACGAAACTGCTAATGCGCATCTCTGGCTTTAAGTAATGCAATGTACAAGCACACGGCAAGCAACACAGCACGCTGTGGCTTTAGCTAGAATTGCCGCTCCGCGTCCTCTCCCATTACATTACATAGCATGGTTCCACCGACGCAGGCGGTGGCTATGCTGCTCGTGGTAAACATATAACTCCCATAGGTTTCATCTTGTGACTCAGAAACCACAAGGTAATGGACAGTTTTGCACGTTGAAAATGTTGGACGTGACACGTGACCCCGAGAACAGTGTTGGGGAAATTCACCTTTACAACCAATGATGAGGGAGAGGAGTCTGATCTGGCCAACTTTTTGACGGTCTGTCGGTTATAAAAATATATCATAACGTTAGGGTTATAAGCAGGGTTGGCAAATGGCAAGAAATGGCCTGGCCGTTATTGGTTAAAATCCGGTTCTTACCAGCTTGGTCCAATTGCTTGGGTTGGTATAAAATTGTCGTAATTAATATTATCCAAATAAATCCACTATCCAATAAAAACCGGTTTTAACCAAAACGTACCACCGGCTTGGCTATTATTACGCATGCATGAACACAGGGTTGCCAAGTGGTCAGAAATGGCCTGGTTATTATTGGTTAGAATCCGGTTCCGACCGGCCCGGACCTATTGTATAGACTGGTATAAAATGGCCATAATTAATACTATCCAAATAAGTCCACTGTCCAATAAATACCGGTTGTTACCATTTCATGGCACTGGCTTGGCCTTTATTGCTAAAAGCCGGTTTTTTGCCAACCCTGGTTATAAGCAAATATTAAAATTTGAGCACACAATGTTAAATTTTAAAAATTTGCCTTTTTCCAAAACGTCCTGACATTGTTCCTATATACGGAGTTTTAGAACTAGCAAGATGAAAAAATGTGGAAGAATATTGAAACAATTCATAAGGGAATTAAAAATATTTGCCATTGCCCCTTAGATGGGATAGAGTGGGTGGAAATCGTATATTGGGCCTATACATTGACCACTAGCACAGTAAGTACGTACATCACACAAGCACAAAGACCACAGGAAAAAATCGTCGCTTCGCAACGATTCAACGCGCCCCTCACGGGGCGCACTGCGAAGGGCAGCGCAGCTTTGTAGAGGTTTTTAAATAAAGTAAAATTTGTGTAGAGAGGATGATAGTTCATCGGAGAATATGTGCCAAAATAATTTATGCACAAAATGATACACTCACCGTGTACTTTGTTGGCAATAATCGTATTGCTCGTACTACCATATTGATTTGTTGATTGTGTTATAGTCTCTGGGATCCTCTGCTCCATAATGCTTTGTATTGATGCTATAAGTAGTGTTTGTTGTTAATTTGTAATAAAGTATTAAATTTTAAGCACTTAAAGTTTAAATGTTTATGAAACAATATTTATGCATTATTGGGTTGTAGAAGATGATAAAGAAAATTTTTGACCACATTCAGCAACTGATGTGCTTATGGTATGTAAAGTTACTATATAAAGTTTGGTTGAAGTCTGATAAGAAATGGCATAAAAGTGCATAGTAATACATATATGACCTTTGATGAAATAATTTTTTACGGTCAAACTGCGTGAACGATTTTGACCACAATCAGCGACTGAGGTGCTTATGGCAGTGCTCGGACTGGGTACGGGTAATACTCGGGTAAATGGGTACGGGTACAGGTATGGGTACTACCCGGGTACAGAAGTTGCGTACTCGCAAGTACGCGGGTACTACCCGGGTACTCTGGATTTTAGACAATAAAGTGGGTACAGGTGCGGGTACGGGTATGGGTACTCACTCAGTGACAATCGGGTAGTACCCAATGGGTACGGGTATCACTATGTAAAATACCTGTACCCGTGGGTGCTGTACCCGAGTATTTTTGGGTACTTCAAGGGTTCTTGATGGAATGGTTTACTATGGCTAACAACAGGCCTGGCATTCAAGTTCAAGTAAAACTTGACAAGTTCATGTCAAGTTCAAGTTCAAGTCAAGTTCGGGTCACAAGTTAATTTGAACTTGATACTGAAACCTCAAGTTTGGGTCAAGATGAAATTTGAACTTGATTTTAAGGCTCGAATCAAGTTCGTGGTCAGGTCTTCATTATAGACTTGACATCAATACCATGATCAAGTTCGGATCCCATAACCCCAAAACCATGAACATGAACTTGACTTTTCATGGTCAAGTGTCAAGTTCTTATACTCATATAATACGCTGTGGATAATCGTTCTTATGCAGATCTCCTTGCTGAAGCTGTAAACGCTAATTTAAATCACAGCGTTTTCGCGTGCAAATGCTAGACCGGTATTTCTGTGTTTTCAACGAGCAACGTGTTCCGGGCTCAAATATTAGAAGCAATATCTTTCCTGTTGTATTTTCTTCTTCACAACATCTTTTTAATTTTAACTTGATTTAAATTTTTGAATAATCATATTATTTTAAAAACAACTGGAAAATGAGCACATCTGAAAAATCTCAACAGTGCGAAGAAGATGCTGATCCTGGAAGTCTAACTCCATCAAGTAGCCAGAAAAAATGGCCTAAGGTCCACAAGCATTTCAGATTTTGCGATTCTACAAAAAAATACAGCTGCAAACACTGCTCGTAAGTGTATTCATATATATTTCAGTTGTCCTGGCACAGACTTACTAACTCCTAAAAGAATGTCAGACATCATTTGTGTTTGTCTGTGCTTGAAGGGATGGTTAAAATTCAAATCTCAAACCAATTTTGATGAAATCCGTGCCAATGCGGTCATTCAAAAAATCATACGGGAAATCTAGTTATTTTTATATTCTCTTATTATAAGTTTTATCAGTCATTACTTCTAAATTTTGATATTCTATTTTAAAAAATAAATGGAATTTAAATCTCAGGTAATTTGTTAGCCTTTCTAATTATAAGTATACATACAACACTATAACTAGAAATTCAAGTTCATGGTCAAGTTCATGGTCAAGTTCACGGTCAAGGTTTTTCTGAACTTCATGGTCAAGTTCCATTCATGGTCAAGTTCGCCGAAATTAACTTGATTATGTGAACTTGATTACTCCGGTTCGTACCTACTTTTAAAAAAATCAAGTTCAAGTTCGGATCTTAATTTTGGTGATATAATCAAGTTCGGGTCAAGTTCAAGTGCGAATCATTAGTTGAACCGAACTTGAGGCCAGCCCTGGCTAACAATAAGACCTACCAACCGTGGAGTTGCTTATTTCGTAGTATACAGATACTTGTGTTAGTGACAGAGCCAAGTGGCTTCGTCTCATTTATGATTTCGTGGTAGTTGCAATCTAACGCTTCTAATAATTCATCCAAGGAATCTAATAAAGAAATAGAGCGTAGAGTCAGTGAAATCATCTGTTTATCGACTTAAATAGTGAAGCTCATCAACGAAGAATTTCAAAAGGGAAGTTCTTGGGATTCAATTTAATTATCTTCATTGGGAGCGTAACATTACAATTATTTGAAGACGTATTACGAGATAAGATCGGAATAAATATACATTTATTAGCAGATCCATTTCTTAACGTTACAAGTACCCAGGGTTGTCCATTTGAAAACGCCAAGGCATTTTATGCAGGCAATTTGAGCATTTTCAATTCTGGGTATTTATGACACTTTGAGTATTCATTGAGGTGAATATTTATAACATTTTAGAATGAAAAATATCATTCCTTGCACGCAATATTTATATTTCAGTCCCTTTGATTAATCTTGATAATTTTGATGTTAAAAGAACTTGACAGACATCTGAACTTGGCGTTCAAAACTTCCATGGGGTTGCATTTTAGTTCTATTTTGCCTGCATTTTTCGAAAATCTCCGTCTCGGGCTTCATAAATGTGAGAGACAGTTTACGGATGTTTGTTTTATAAAGCTGTAATATAAAATGAATATTCAATATTGCCTCCCACATTTATTTCCTGAAACCGCAATATTTGACTTGGAAAAATTATGATCAACTCAATTTTTCCGTTTAACATTTTCTATACACAGAGTTCGATTAGCCGGAAAAAAAATTGTTTCTTGTTCTCCAAGTTGAAAAGCAAGTTATGGAGAGTTTAGTATTAAGAATCCGTCCCAATTCCAATTAGCGAGAACATATTTCATTTCATTCAGCAAGTTATTATTTTGGGGTAGTAGGATTTGAATTTCGTCAGTGTTTATTAAAAAAATCACACAATGCCTTAAATAATTTTTTCAAAAAATTCAAATAGGATGTCTTTAACGCCTAGGGAAAATTCCCAAAATCCCGGACACTTTTAATGGAGGTCAAAAAATTGACAACTTGAAATTTTTCAGCTGGGCAGGCTAATGTCGTCGGGGATTTTAAATCGGCCAAACTTCCAGTACCCGAGTAATACCCGGGTACACACAATAGATACTCGGGTACGGGTACAGGTTTTGGGTACATTACGGGTACGGGTAAATTGTGGGTACAGGTACTACATTGTATTTTCAGGTACGGGTACGGGTACTGAAATAATTTACCCGGGTACTCGGGTATGGGTACGGGTATAGGTACAGCATTTTGTAGTACCCGATATTCGGGTACGGGTATGGGTACGGGTACACGGTTTCTGTACCCAGTCCGAGCACTGGCTTATGGTATGTAAAGTCACTATATAAAGTTTGGTTGAAGTCTGATAGGAAATGGCATAAAAATGCATAGTATAACTAGAAATAAATTTTACGGTCAAACGGTTTGACCGATCTACACTAAAATGTATCCCAGAGGTCGCTAAGGTACGATTCTTTGCTTCGTAATTTTTGGTTAAAATCGGTTAAGCAGTTTCTGAGTATTTGGGGTCGAAGGCAAGTGACCTGAGATGAAATAATTTTTTCAGGTCAAACTGATCGACCGATTCTGACCAAAATCTATCCCAGGGTATTTTAGCTCACTACGCTTTGCTGTGTAAATTTTGGTTCAAATCGGTTGGGTAGTTCGTGAGTATTCGTGTTCGAAGTGTCGGACGTACGGACGTACGGACACCAGGACGTACGTCCATCACAGTTGCATAAGGGCGCTGCGCTGCCCTAAAAAGGGCATGAGGAGTCTACAGACATAGAAGAGGCTTACCTGTTGAGGTTGCCCGTACCGAAGGCAGCCACCTTTGATTGTAATCCACCGATTGGAAATTTGAGCCTTCAAATGCGAACATTATTTGAGAATAAGCAGTGGTGGGCAAGTGGGTAGCCCATCCTTCAGACTTCATTATAAAATATTAGAAAAACAACCCTGCCTTCTGGGCTATAGGGTTGCCCATTCCCTCACCCTCCATTTTCTTTGCCTATATTATTGGTGTTCTTTTTGCTTTCCTATTCCCTAGCCTACTATTTATACAATGCCTACCCGTTTTTAACGAAATCGGGACCTTTTTGTACCAAATATTTCAGGACGGTACAGAAAAAAATACCCGTACAGTACAGTATTGTTGTAAAACTGAATATGTAAGGGAATTGTTCCGTTTAAAATTTGTTATTATACACGTGAATACAAACTTTCTGTATTATTGGAGGAGCTCTAATAGAAATAGTGGAATTTAGATCATTTCTTTTAAGACTGGGATTCTGATCGGGACGGAAGAGTTTCGGAACATAAATTTTGTCCCCGTGTTATTTCATGACAGAATCGGGACGAATAATTTTATTGCTTGGATTTCTGGGCGGGACAAAACAGATTCCCCAGAAGGAGCCCTAGACACACGTATTGTCCCGTATTATTTCGGGATGGGGTCGGGACAAATATCTTTGTCTCGGTGATTCCGCGCCGAGCGGAATCTTTTGAGGGACAAAAGCACAGCACAAGCCCCGCATCCATTGGTTAGAAAGAGAAGGGTAGAAACAGAAGTTAACCTATTGATATTTCCACAGATGGAACGTATAGGTGACTCATTGTGCCTGGACCAGCGCGGTGCATAGATGTGTACAGCTTCAACGACTCGATGAATTTAAAATCACTGCTGCTAGATTATAAATAATAATATGTTATTAATTATTATTATAATTACGGGAGACTCAAACAATTCAATACATGTTTACAGTTAGGATTTGTCGATTTTTAAATGCCATGGCATAAATGGCAAATTTGGCAGGCATTTAGGGCATTTATTCACATGGGCAAAAAATGATTTTTTATGCCATTCTGGCAGAATTGACATTTAATATTTTTTGCCTTGGCAAAATTGGCATAAATTAACTATGCTCATGGAACGCTCTATTTCCGCCATCATTAGTGCATGCTCCGACCGTGGCCAACTTTAAAATAGGCTTTCAAACAAGCAAAAGAATGTGCGATCGTGGATTCGATTTACAATTACTTATTTGCAGACACTTTGTTAGATGTTAATAACCTCAATGGAATTGATGAAGGCGACGAAAAAACCGACGATGAACTTGAAACAATATTGATAATTGAGGAACCGTATTCTGATAGTGATTTGGAAAATTGTTAGTTTGTGTTCACATATTTTTGGCGATAGTTTCGACTTAGACACAATAGTTCCCAAAAAGTGACAAATTGGATGAGTATTGTCGGTTTTTATAATGTTAAACACTTTTGGATGTATACTAAAATTACAAATTGAAAACAAATAGACCAGCATTCTCACATTTGTTTCAAATTTTTGATTTATAATGGTGGCCTTTTGAAAGCATACTCATTGTTGTTGAGTCTGCTGAACAGGTTTGACTTCTTCATGGCACAATACTGCATCTCAACATGCCCCGCAAAAGATTTTTCGCGAGAAGTTTTTTGTTGCCATTTTTGCCATGCATTTATTGCCTTTTTGCCCGGCATTTATTTTTAAGGGCAAGGCGAAGGCATAATTTGTTTTTTTTTGCCTTGATACGGGCAAAAAATACCGGGCAGGCAAAATACCTAAGGCATTTAAAAATCTACAAACCCTATTTACAGTGCTTATTTACTACTACATCCAATATGAGACTCCCACTTTCACATTATGATCAAGAGGAAGGGAATGTTTTTCAAAAATTCCCCGGTCAAAATATTGAAAAACTGTAAATTAAAATCAAAACCTTTATTCGGGGTAATCTTGACAGTTCGAAAGAGATATTACACTGTGATCTGTGATATATGATATTTCAAGATTTAATTTTTTCAAACATTGCGTGAAAAATCTGAAGACACGTATAACAAAATAAAAAGCCTGATGCGGAGTTTTGAAGACGAGCCAGCAGTATTACTACCGTTATCATACGAACCAAACGAGTTATTAATTTGGATTCTATTCTCAATGGATTTTATAACGAGTTTTGCATTTCTTATTGAAATTATATAGTAGCAGGGAAATTAATGCTAGCTCGGAGATTGTACACGATTGTGTTCGATCTAAACTTTATTCACATTACAGAATATCCAAACACATTTAAATAAAACATATTATAGTAACTCTCCCAGAAGAGCATTTTAATTCTAGAGAAGGTTTCTAACTAGTCAATCATCAGTTCTCAGGAATACCAACAATTAGCATTAACTGCGACTATAAAGTGTTTTTTCAGACATTTATCTTGAGAATAATTATAGACTACATAGATATTATGAGTACCTATAAGTAAACTACGGGATAGCTATCAACTTGTCCCATGTACCGTCTATTAATTCACACTTATAATAGGCATACATGGGAATGGTTGTTGAGGCGTTATACATTCTGGTCTTGATAGTTGCTTCATCGTACTTCCAAATGCAGTTAATGCAAGGGTCCTTGAAAATTAATCCTATGTAACTTCCTTTCATGGACATGAGGAAGATACAAACCAGGGTTACCACAATTAGAATCGTTAGGAGCGCCAGGCGTACGAATTTGAAGGGCATTTTCTCTGGAACTACCACTGCCTCAATCACAGGAAAGTATTTCCGAGATGGTCTCAACTTCCCGCTTAAGTCACTCAGAATTTGCAAAACCATCGCGATAATCCAAACTGCGAGACTCAATAATACTATAATCAACGTATATACCACAATATCGAAGCAAGCAGTTGAAAGGATGACAGCTGCAACTATAATAAAAATGATGTCATTAACAAAGAATATACTTGATTCAAAACGCACAAAATTAGTTTTGTTCCTTCAACTCACGAGACAACACAATAACGACATAGCCAATTATCGCATGGACCACGACTACAATGAACCTTAACGATGATGAGGTGGGACGCCAGGGTCCGATTATGCAGTCAACGTGGAACAAAATGACAGGCAAAGCACCTATAACTTTATGGTAGGCTATCAATTGACCTCGTTTGTATTCGATGTCAAAATCAACCTCACTCGGGACACGCGGAGGCTGGCAAATTCCCATTGCTGGATTTATTACAAAAATGATCATGACATTCTTCCTTTGAATGATTCTCTCTTTAAAATATTCTTTAAGACAGCAAGTACGAAGCAGTCGAGAATTTCTTACCTAACCCGATGTATATGGCAGCTTTACCGGCGATAACCAATCCCAAGTGAGCCTAAAATTTACAATAATTTCGGGAACAAACTTTAATTACTTTTGTTACTTTGCTACTGTTACAATTCTGAAAGGCTGAAATAATACCCAAAGCCACCATCCAACAAGTAAGCAACCTCCTCCAGTTTCTTTGAGATATCTCGAAATGTGGATGCTGATCACTCCAAATGCAATCGTCCCAACAATCATCGACACCCCGTGGATTCGCTTGGCCAACTATGAGGATTTCAATCGTGAGAGTATCATTCCAAGAATTGGTTGAGTATTTAGGAGAAACCACTGACGCAGAAATGTCATAGGAACATAATCTCTTAGATTTAGACAAATAGATTGATGTTGGAACAAAACATAAATTACATATGATCTCCTGATAAGTCTTCTCAATGCCTCACGGGTGAATTCGTTATCTTGCGTGTCGCAAGGGAAACAAAGATGTGGAAGAGGACGAAATGTTTGTTCCAAATTTGCATTTTTATGTCGATCCACTTCACATCTCGCCCTCTCGGGTATTTTGCAAACTTTATTCGAAACAAAATTGTCATTATCTCGAAATTTTTGTGTGAAAACGGATTTGCTTGCCAGAATGCAGTTGTCATAATCAACGTTGTACTCCAAATGTGCCCTATCCCCGTTTCCGACCGACATATAATCCGTGTCTTCTCCATGACACGTCAAATTATTGTACCAATCCGCGTGGTATGGGTAAGGCTGAAGGAGAACAACAAAAATACTATTGTCGGATTCACACGGGACAACGTGATAATTTATAAATACTACTAAACTGCAGTAAAATCTCGTTATAAGGGAACAGTTCTTTGGATTTTCATAAGGAACGCATTTGCAATGATTCGCTATCCATTTACTCAAGGCTTAAGAAATGGCGTAGAAGGCGATTATTTTGATCAAAACAATGGCGCTAGCTGACTTATGAAATGTGAATGAATAATGTAAAGAATAAAAAATTGAAACGATGGAACTAAAGTCACCTGTTTCTTTACATTTAAAATGTATTTTACATACCATTCCGGTCATCGTTCCATCTGAAAAATTACCAGTCATTTGGTTTTAATAACATGCTCCGTCACAAAATTCTCTGTATTGCTTTCTAAGTACCGTGTACTCTCGCTAAAGGAGCACATTCTCTGTAGGAACAAATAATTCGGCACGTTCCCCATTGATGCAATTATAATTATTCTTCTATTAAAATGGTGCCAAGAGTCAATGTAAGAGTGGAATTTTGATATATTCAAGGGCTTTCTCATAGCGAGAGTGCACTGTACCATTTAAAAAAATGCATCAATCTCATTATCTCAAAAACTTAAAATAAGAACCTTTAACATTAAAACCAAACACGTTTGTTTTGACGTAGTCAACTTTGTTGCCAACGCGCGTCGTCATCCTGCAATTTAAAAAAAAACCATTTTGGTACGAGTTAATTATTTTACCAATCAAGTGCTCTATAATTCGATCATTGACCACGAGCATTAAGAAATGTTACAGCAGTGATGGGTTCTCAGGGTGAAATCGGCGGCAGAATGAAAAACTAGTTTTTAATGCTTCCCTCTTTGCAAAATACTAAGACAATTAGTCCTCACGGGTGGGGCAGATCTCAAACGATTCCTTCTTGGTGGAAACAAATGTTGAAATTTTGGTAAAAGAGTTGGTGAATTTGAATACAATACCGAAATGTCGGTTGACATGGTTTTAACTTGGAGAGGATTTAATTATCTTCCCAAGGAGCTATTATTGATCGAGATGTGCCATGCCATGGGTCATTAAAGTTAGTTTAGTTTTTCGAAAGTACTTCGAACCTGCACAATCGGTATTAGCGAAAATTAATATGCTAGGACTTCCAGAATTACAGCTAGTTTTGCATTTCAAATTTTATAGTAGTGGGGAAATGTTTAGGTTGACTGGATTCATAATTTTGACCGAACCCGAGTTGTGGGATTGGCTGAGGTCCTGCCGGCAAAATGCTATTTCCGTATCTCTGATTCATTCTACTAACAAATACCGAATTCTCAGCTCATAGACAGTTTTGGTTGTCTAAGCGATCGCTCAACGTTTAACGATTGACCCATTCGACCTGGAGCACTTAACCATGGCTAGAGCTATGGACTGCTGTAACACTCCAGTAGAGCTCATTACTTTACGACTGAAGATTATCCTTACATGAACTGAAACATGTCTGCATAACGACAAGAGATGTCCACGAAGTTGTAGTTCACGTGAAAGTCACTCGTTTTTTTCATCGCTGGCATATACGTAAACATATGGGTGCTATAAAAAATACAGATATACAATAAAGTGTACTTGTCGTAGTTGTTACTTATCCACACAGGATTTACTAGTATGCCTAAAAGTTGTAAGGAAAGTATCTTAAAAAGGCTGTACGGGATGCCAGGAAATCATTTTTCACATCCTTCCCCCATTCACGCTACTCGTACAGAGAAATAGTTGAATTAGTATTGAATTAGCCTGTCATAGCCCGTTGCTTGAGAGTGTCAATTTCATCAATTTGAGTAAACACCAACAAACTTGGGTTTTCCAACAAACTTGGAATTTTCAAACCGGGTTTAATAAAAATGTTGATTGAGAAATTACCGTTCAGAATTTAACCGCTTTACATAGTGCGAACTATGTGGCTCATACAGATATGCCCCTGTTTTGACAATTGTGGTCACCGCATAAAAACTCAACGATAATTTTTCAATATATTACCTTATATTTACGTATTTGATCGTTGAAGTGAATTTATAAAATCCCCAAGAAAATAAATACAGAATGGGCTATATATACGTTTTTAAGCTTTAGAGGAGAGCAAAGGTGGGCAAAAAGATTGCGTATCCTAAATCCTACATACATTTTATAGTTTACGAAGAGCATACATTTTGCATACATAAATTTGTCCAGAATTGCAATCATACATATATGCATACATAAATTTGTCCCGAAATGTAATCATACATATATTTATCATATAAATAAATTTATGCATAAATGTATGTACACGTGCCTATAAAAGTGCATGTAGAACGTTCTGAACCTTTATAAAAACCAATGAAGCATGGCTTCGCGCGAGTATATTGTTAATTAGTTAAGTTTAAAATTATTAATTTCTAGTTTCATAGGTTTCATCAATCGTTTGCATTGCAGCTGGAAATAATAAATGCGAATACGCCAATAAACACAGACCGTGCCAAGAAAATACAGATGGAGCTCGCTGAACATACAAGGTGCATACATAATACATACCTAAATCTCCCCGGCCTTTTAAACATACATACTCGTAAATACAGTATTCATACCATACATATATCATACATTTGTTTTAGTGGAAACACCCAGCCTACATAAAATACATACAAATATTCGGAAAATGTGCGAACATACATAAAAAACTGCATATATTTATGCATAAATGTAGGATATATGCTCAGCTTTGGAGGAGAGGGTGAAAATGAATTTCTCAGCACCCAGAAAAATGACTTACTCGAACGTGGATATAAGTTCGTCTTCGACATGGAATTGCTGCAGCTTTCCCTCCGAACTCCAATGCCTTTTTTTCGGAGTTTTGAGCATCGTCTATGTAACCTACACAATCCTTGCAGGCAAACTCAACATCGAATTTTCCCCATGCCAATTGATGTGGGTACACGTTGGTTTGTACAACGATCGCATTCACTGAGTATGTTGTTCTTATGCGAATGTGGAACCATTGTCTCAAATAATTTAATTGCTTACCAGCCCATCGTAAATGCGTATAGATTCGGTGAACACCTACCTATAAGAGAATGCACAGTCAGTTTTGGCTGCACCACAAGTAAGTACTAGCAATAATTTATGAATCACGTATTAGCGTTCCGTACTTATAACATAACTGTTCGAAAACATATATACTTCATCTTACCGTCTGTATACTTCCACGTCCACACCTCATACATTCCATTTGCTTATTACTTCGTGACCGCGTAATACTTTCATCAAGAGAATCTTTTATAAACTCGTGCCCCTTCGGAATCTCCGATTTGTATTCTTCCAAAGTCTCACCTATAACGAGAGAAGCAAATAATTATTGATTGGATTTAGTTAGCCAAATATCCAAACACTGGTGGAAGAATCGCGTGATTGTTACAAGAATGGAGATTGTTTTAGAAGACATTTCGAAATACATTGCAAATAGCGACACTGGGTCATAATTTTCTATAACTCAGATCTGTAAAAATCTCAAATTATGTTCGCGACCCACATGTCTAAAGGAAATGAGATTATTATTAGTTATTTATTACGTGTAATACAAAACGGCCACATCCTGGATGATTTGACGGGTGTCTGTGAGTCACACCAGCCAACTATACCGAGGACCCAAACCAACGTCCAGATGACTTGGTAATACTTTCCAACCTTCAAACGCTCCATAACCTGAAAAGCCGACACCCAACTGTTAGTTGACTGGTACGCTATAATAATTTTATTATTCATTCAATTGAAAAGAAATAATTTTTGTAATGATGGAGACATATTTACAATATTGATTAAGATTATTGAAATTCTACCGGTCTGAAAGATAAAGAAAACGAGGGTCTCTTGGAACAACTTTGGTAGGGGAACGATACAAGAAAATTCAGCGATGTAATGAACTATTGTGAGAACCAAAATGTCCGACAATACTGTCATTAGGTGATGCAATTTCCAAGTGACTGGAAACAAGGCACCGTTCCGATCACAAAGTAATCGCTACTTTCTTCGAAGGTTGAAGAAAATGAATCTTGTACGTGCTAAACCTATCCGTCGTGCCCATTCATAATCGTTTCATCGCATCGCAACTCGTGCGGCTAGCGAAAACGAAACAAGACCGAAGAACGCGCATGAGGAATTATAGTTGCCAAGGCTAAGAAGATTTGACCAATTGTAGTTCCAAGTTCCAAGGAAAATGCTGAGATGAAATTACAAGCTGGAATGTATCTCCATCTATCTATCAGATAGTGAACTAGGACGTAAAAGTAGCGCCTGGTTGCTCGAGTGGTATAGCTCGGACTTCGAATTTTTTTGCTCTCCTCTGCTCTGCAGATCGGCCTGCGCTTTACCTTACAAGTTGCTCAACCCAATATATGCTGCTTACTATACTCTATGGTACTCCATCCATCTCTCACAGATTAAATGTAGACACTGTACTAGCATAGTGGATTTTCAATTGCGAATATAAACGTGGGTGACACCATAACATTACACTTTGATTAAATATGTCTGCTAAATTGATTTCGTGGGTGAGTATTAGAGCATCACCCCGTGAGATATTTTAGGACCGTACCCGCCCGCGGCCCGTAAATGTTTACCCGTGCCCGCCCGGCCCGAAAATAAAGTTCAACAATAAAGCCCGGCCCGGCCCGTAAAATTTAAAAAAGCCCGTAGCCCGCCCGCTAATACCAGTCCAGCTTGTAAATTCATAGATACAGACCCAGAAAAATTTTCTTATTCAATTTTTCATTTTCGCCTTTGTTTGAATGAAATTGGTAAGGGCTGGGGTTACTTCCAATGTTCCAATGCAGAATTCTTACATTTATGTTTGGCCAGAGTTAATGTCCCTCCTTGAAGCGATTGCCTGCTAAAATATCCCTGCACTCATTGCACTTCGCATAATTTATTGACACCTATGTGTATCTGTTTTTAAAACTTGCAATTTTCCGACTATTTCCTGTAATTTAATTCGTTGACATTGAATGTCAAGGCATTGTTTTAAATGTAAAATTGCAACCGTTTGAAAATTGTTCCATGTATTCAAGTTATGTACTTTTACAACCCCTGATCCAGCATGCACCGCATATGAATTTTTTCACGGGCTTTTACGGGCTTTCACGGTCTTTTTTAACCGCATTGAAAAGACCGTACCCGCCCGTAACCCGTCAAGTGTAATAAATTTTACCCGTACCCGCCCAAAGCCCGGGCGGGCCGGGCTTTTTACGGGCTTACCCGCAAATTTTAACCGCCCGAGATGCTCTAGTGAGTATATACTTTATTCTGAGATTTTACGTTGTACAATGAAGCTAGTTCTGAGGGTTTTTAGCTGAGCACACATCTGCTGTGAGAGATGGATGGAATATCATAGAGTACAGTAAGCAGTAGAGATGCGCATCCACAGTTTCGTTTTTACGTTACGTTACACTATTACGATAGGTTTTAAAATTGTCGTTAATTATCATTACATTACTAAATATCGTATGAAAAATTCAGCGTTACCGTTCCGTTACTACAAGACAACGGTAATACTCCAGCGTTAATTTTCGTTACCATTAAAAAAATATAAAGTATAGCCGTTACTTTCCGTTATCGTCACTATTATTGTCCGCTCGTTATAAACTAAAATGTCAAACAACTAGTGTTGCCAGACGTGTACCTGGTATGCGCAGAAAATGTAGCGAAAAGGCAATTTACAGTTTCTGTGTAGTTCTTGATTCACCTGCAATGTGATCCGCATCCCGACTACTCGGTGTGGTAATCTCAACATTTGTCCTTTTTTCAAATTCATTTTTCTTCTTTTACTAGCAGTATTCTCCATGGTTAGTTCTTATCTAATAAAAACTTCGTTAGAACCAAAACTTAATAATTCGTTAGCCGATCACACGTTTTTTTTTTAGTAAAAGCGTGTGAATTGAACAAAATAAAAGGTCAAAAACTTCCTATTGTTTGCCATGTTTTCAATAACGTACATAAATGATGCTCAGGGGTCCACATCCAACTCAAGTTGTTAATATTTCCCCGGTTTATTTGCATGCACAGTTACTCCAAGCAAAGCCAATAATAGGTGTCAATGCGTGATGCAAAAATAAATATGTACATGCATATATTCATCTGATAGCTTTGCGTTACGTAACAATATCGTTTTCTGTTTACACACTCTGGAACGCTATAGTTATTCCGATAAATGTTTAGCACACCATAGTTCCGTTACCGTTACGTTATTGCCTGCTCCAAAAACGGCGTTATTCCGTTATTGTTGGGTAAAAGTAACGTAACGGGCGCATCACTGGTAAGCGTTGTGATGAACAACTTGTAAGGTAAAGTGTAGGCAGAGCAGAGGTGTCCATATGAAGAAGTCACCTTCGTTCATCCTTTAGAAGGGGGACCGTTTCCAATTACCCGTTCCTTCATCGTTCAGTAAAATGAAGCCTTCTGAATATTTACCCTTCCTTCACCCTTCCTTCATTCAAATCCTACTATAGTCCTTCCTTCAGCCTTCAAAAATATTTAAATACCCTTCATGCGTTACCTTCCTTCCATGTTCATTCAACACGTCGCAAAATCAGATCTTTAAAATTCAAGCTGCTTACCGCTGAAAAACTAATAATTAGTTTACAATTAAGTGCAATTATTGCAGAATATCAGTATGTACTTAATGTACAGTGATGGGAATATAATGCCTATACATACTCCGGATATCACGCTTCCATTGTGAGATAAATGTTTCCAGAATAATTTTTAAATTTTTTAAAAATAATTTTCATAATTAATTTAGCCAGCTAATCCTGGCTCAGCGAATAAAAAATGCGCTGATAAAAAAAATAAATTTGAATCTCAAATCTGTAAAAAAAGACAATGTAAAATTTTTTTTTAAATAATTTCGAATAATAATAATTATTACGAAATTTTAACATCCTTCTCTTTTCATTTGAATGAAATTTTTATCCAAAGAAAAAAATTAAAAAGGCGCAAAAATAGACAAAGCGCGCGTGAATTTGAATCTCAAATCCTTATTACACCAAGACGAAGACGGCCCACTCTTTCAACTTAGTAGAGAGTGATAACCATGTGTTCAACTTAATTTAGTCCAAGCAAGTCAGCGAAATATAATGCCATTTCAGAATACAAAAATTAAAAAAAAAACGAGAGAGAGCAGAAATGCCACAAGCTACTAGGGATGCCAATGGTCTGGTCCGGACCATTTGTGATGGTCTTTTATTGGTCTTTAATTGGTCCAGCTTCAGGACCAGACCATAGGAACATGTATGAGTTAACGAAATCCCATGGAACAATTTAAAAATATCAATTGTGGGGATAAAACAATGATTGTTTAATTGCACTGGTCTGAGCTTTGGACCAGACAATAGGCATCACTACAAGCTACTATGTTGCATCTTGCATCTTGGTATTCGTATGGTTAATTCGAATTAACTGCCACTTGCTTATTATGTACGAATTTGAATATTTAGTACAGTGTGGCTAATATGATTAACACATTATGATTAGATTATTTTACAGTCATGATCTTTTAACCAACATAATTAAGTTTGAACAAAATCTCCAGCAAATGGCCTATACTTTCGTGCAGAGCTGCGCACAAGTACAAGTAGACCACGAGTATTTCAAGTTAAGTTCGCGTTCGGGTCGTGGTCAAGTAAATAAAATTAAACCCATGAACGGTTCGTGTCGTGTTCAGGTATTTCATGGACTTGACCATGATTTCTTACCTGAAGTCAAGTTCGTGGTCAAGAATAATTATTTTACTTGAACCAAGTACTTGGTCAGGTTCAAGTAAATATTTAGAAGTACTTGACCACGAACTTGAGTTTTTCGTGTACAAGTTCAAGTAATCATGTTTGCGCAAGTCTCCATGGCTGATGGAGTTTTCAATTCACTTACGATTCACTATACTAAATAAAACTTCAAGCGGAATTTTAGTGCATCATTTTAAGAGGCCTTAGTTAACTTGTTCCGTGTGTAAACACAAAACAATACTCAACACTCATATGGCTCGGCTCCGTAGAAATTGATTTAAAAATGTTTACCCATTTTTACAATAGTATATGTCAACAAAACCTGAAAGGAGTTCTGTGTTACCGAAAATGTCAACTGAGACACCAGACACACCGGCTACTCGAAACCAGAGCGGGTGTGGAAAACCTTCCAAATGGTCAACGATCCTGACTACAATTAGTGCTGCGCTCGGGTCAAGTATTTATAAAGATCCGACCACGAACTTGACTTGACCCCGACTTCTCAAGTACGTATTTCAAGATTACCCGAACTTGACATTTTCAGTTCAAGTAATACTTGAATGAAACAAGTTCGGGTTTTCAAGTAATTCTCATATTACTTGACCATGATTTTATACGCGCGTTTCGGGTCCAACTTCAACTTGACTTGACCATGACCCGAACTTGACCATGAACTTGAACTTTCAAGTACTTTCAAGTAATCCATTGGACATCAAAATACTTAAGTTTTATTGAATTTATATTTCTAATGAAAGCGAACCTGGGTTTCTAACACACTAGGTTTCACCCAGCATTTTGCTAGCAACCGCCTCTAAAAATAATAGTTGTATTTTTGGTTCCTTTCAATGAATGTAGAACGATTGTACACTGCAGATCTACTCTGATTTCGTGTACCGGGTGGGTCTGGTGACTCAGTTGACATTTTCGGGGACACAGAACTCCTTTTAGGTTTTGTTGTCACATACTATTATAAACATGGGTGCTAACATTTTTAAATCAATTTCCACGGAGCCATATGAATGTTGAGCTTTCTTTTGTATTTGTGTACACGAACAAATTAACAAATGCCGCTTAAAGTGATGTATTAAATGCCGTTTTAAGTTTCATTTAGTACAGTGAATCGTAAGTGAATTGAAAACTCCCTCAGCCATGAAGAATTGCACAAACAAAATTACTTGAACTTGTACACGAAAAACTCAAGTTCGTGGTCAAGTACTTTTTAATATTTACTTGAACATGACCAGGTACTATGGTTCAAGTAAAATAATTATACTTGACCACGAACTTGACTTGAGGTAAGAAATCATGGTCAAGTCGATGAAATACCTGAACACGACCCGAACCGTTCATGGTTTTAAATTTATTTACTTGACCACGACCCGAACGCGAACTTGACTTGAAATACTCGTGTACTACTTGTACTTGTGCGCAGCTCTGACTACAATAAATGGTAAACTAACCCGACGGGGTAAGATGGCCAACAACCAGCCAAAAGTTTTTGCCCAAATACCTGGGTATCGAAAAAAAAATTTACCCAACTACCAAAATTTTTGGCCAACTACCTGAGTAGCGTGAAAATTTTTTGCCCAACTACCAAAAGGTTTTGGCCAACTAACTGGGTACCGAAAAAAATTTTTGCCCAACTACCAAACATTCTTGGCCAACTACCTGAGTAGCGTGAACATTTTTTGCCCAACTACCAAACGTTTTTGGCCAACTATCTGGGTAGCGAAAAAATGTATTGCGCAACTACCAAACATTTTTGGCAAACTACCTTAGCAGTATAAAAACACTGGACCAACTCCGAACATTTTTGGCTAACTACCTGTGTATCCAAAAAGGGTTTGCCCAACTGTCAAACATTTTTGATCAAATGACAAAAATGTCTGACCAACTACCTGTACAGCATAAAATCATTTGCCCAACTCCGAACATTTTGGCCAACTACCGGTGTATCGGAAAAAACGTTTGCCCAAAAGTTAAAAAATGTTGGCCAACTGACAAAAAAAAATCGCCAGCTACCTGTGTAGCCGGAAAATGTTTTGCCCAACTGAAAAAATTTTTGGTAAACTAGCAAAAGTTTTTGGCCAACAACCTGGGTAGCGAAAAATGTTTTGTCCAACTACCAAAAATTTTTGGCCATCTACCTGGGTAACAGAGGTGTGGAAAATACATGAAATTTATTATTGAAATACGAAATACAAATACAATTTTAGAAACCTTAAAGTACAAATATAAAATAAAATACTAGGAGTAACTTGGTCAAGATACAAAATAAAATACAAATATCTGAAAGAGTTTTTGAAAAATACAAAATAAAATACTTTACTTCCTACAAAAACCTAGAATACTAAATGAAAATACCGTATTTGAAATACAAAATACATATTGAAAACATTCTCAAAATGGGTAAATACATATGGATCATTCCCGGATCTTTAAATAAGTCAGAGTATAGTCTCTTGGATAATAACTAATAACCTTAAATTATTTCGCAAACTTAAGGTACGATGCACAAGAGTAGAGTTTAGTCTTGCATTTGTGCACATCAAAGTCATAGCAATACCTGGGTAATTTATGACGGTCGCGTCACTGATTTAACTAAATTGAAAACCCTCACATTGAATTGTATTTAATATCCAATTAGAATATCCAACACACATTAAAATATAATACACGTTGAATATCTAATAAGCAATTACTACAAACTACAAACCAGTCAAAACATTTAGAGAATTTGTGACTAAATGTTTCAAATTGATATTTTACCTTTGAAAATGTTTATTCGGGCATGTGTTACAACCGACCTGGACACAGTGGCCAGAGCTATGTATTTTGAAATTGTAATTTGTATTTGAAATACGGGGTGGGCAAAGTAACAAGATAAATTAATAGAAAATAACATGACGTTCATATATTTTCAAAATACGAAATAAAAAATACAATAGAGATTATGGTCCTGACAAAATACCAAATACAAAATATCTCAAAAATGTACGGTGAAAAAAATACCAAATTATACAAAATACGAAATGTATTTCAAATATTATTTCAAATACAATATTTCAAAATATTCCACACCTCTGCTGGGTAACTAAAAATATTTGGTCAACTACCTGGGTAACAAAAATATTTTTACCGAACTACCAAAAATTTTTGGCCAACTACCTGGATAGCGAAAAAAAGCTTTTAACCCGCCATTGTTTTTCAAAATGGTCAACTATCCCGCCGTTTAATGTTGCCCAACTACTTTGGCCGCTTTTGTCAACGATCCCGGATCGCAGGATCGGGAACTTTTTCCACACCCGAACCAGAGTAGATCTCCATTGTACCAACATTCTACATTCAGTGAGAAGGACCAAAAATACAATTTTTGCTTTTAGAGGCGGTTGCTCGTATGATGCTGGGTGAAACCTAGTGTGTTAGAAACGAAGTAGAAGTATGTTCACGTACACACTTCACAAATATAAATTTTTCTCCAATAAAATTTAAGTATTTTGGTGTCGTACAAATCAGATTTCTTGTACTTGAAAGTTCAAGTTCATGGTCAAGTTCGGGTCATGGTCATGTCAAGTTAACGTTGGACCCGAAACGCGCGTATAAAATCATGGTCAAGTAATCTGAGAATTACTTGAAAACCCGAACTTGTTCCATTCAAGTATTACTTGAACTGAAAGTGTCAAGTTCGGGTTATCTTGAAATACGTACTTGAGAAGACGGGGTCAAGTCAAGTTCGTGGTCGGATCTTTATAAATGCTTGACCCGAGCGCAGCACTACTTTCGTGCATATAGTTGACTCGCTCATTTTACCATATTAATAATTAGCCCACTCGATTTTAAAAATAATTCGCCACTGGTGTTCGCCTTTAGCGAGAGAGTCGCTGTCATTAATCTTATTGATATTACACTGGAAGGAGTTCAGAGCTAATCCCGCCGCGACAATCCCGATGGTATTATTCCCGCGAACAGTATTCCGCTGTCAATTTGACCGATATATACAATCCCGCTCACGATAATCCCGACAACTAATGAGATAATCCCGCCATACAATGAAACAGAATTTAATGAATATAAATTAATGTTGCTATAACAACCGTGAAAATACAACAGTTTATCACTCAATATCAAAAGTAATAAACTTATGCATTCATAAATTCAAGCAGAAGCAAAATTCATTGGTTACAATGCTACAACGAGAACGGCAGTCATCAAGTCAATGCATGCATGTGTCTTCACTTTTATTATGAACATAGTGTAGCGGAGCAGCTACATACACATGTCGCAATTCACAATATAGGTACATATCAAAACAGCCAGTCTGTCAACAGTACACAGCTTGTTGTCAAGGAGATGGATACTATTAAATAATAGGAGCATACAATTATTGTTTACTGAAGTTAATACAATAAAACTTGGTTCGGGAATATCGTCAGCGGGGTTATGGTTGGCGGGATTAAAGTTTATTGAGATCGGGATTAAATCATCGGGGTTGCTTCGGCGGAGTTATCACTGGCGGGATTGTCGAGGCGGGATTAGCTCTGGACACGCACTGGAAGACTGAAAATAGTTTGTTATAGTCTTTCTTGCAACAATACTAGCGACATAATGTTGAAACGCGTCTTTTCCTAGAATCAAAGCGTTCATTCAAAAACTTTCTGACCAGGTCTAATAATTTTAGTAAATTTGTCCTGCATAATGCATATTAACTAAGATAATTTCAAAACAAGACTGGCTTACAAGCATTTGGTCTTCTTAAATAGTTTAATTTACCGTTGTAACAGCACCGTATCGTGTGCTAAATTCTAAAAGGACAATTTTCATTGGAGATCCCATTTAAAAAGCATGGGTTACGAAATTAAAATGATAACTTTTAAATATTTTTTCACATTTAAATTGGTTTCAGTGGAAGCCATTCTTTATTATAAATAGCAAGCTTACGAACAACAACTGTGTTCATCTTCGGGCTATATACAACTAACTTCTAGAATTAGTACATCTAGATAATATGATAATTGAAGATAAGATATTTGAGGAGAAATTCAGACTGGCAACAAAACATTTGTCTCTGCATCGCGTTATTGATAATTGTGACGGCAAACGGCAACTGTCGGCTTAAGTATATGAAAGAATTATTGAAAACCTGGACAATTTAATTTTAAATGGGATAATCACATATTTGCCGCCATGATCACTTATATGGGCTTGAGTGGAAACAATGTAACAATGAACCACGCCATATAAAATTAAAATCAGTAACGACATTTGTACTAATATTGTCCTATTGGTGTAGTTGGCTAACATGTGTTAATATAATATTGTACGGCATATTAACGAGATTTTTCGCATTTTTTTTGTGAAATTTGAAAATGAAGTTTCCTTATGGGATTTTACATTGGAAAATTTAAATTGGACAGGGGGGGTACCCTTTGTTCACGAATTAGAATTTAAAACTTCTGCGCAAATTCCCGCCCAAACCAGGGCGAGATGGCCCAAACTTTTCGTCTCGCTGGGACATTGGGCCAGGTACCTAAGCTCCCACAAAATTTCATTCCGATCCCGAGTGGGCATGGGGTGAGGGTTACTTGTTAGTATGTAACCCTTATTGACGTTCATCAAAGGTAGTTTACTTTGTTGAATTATTACTTTGCTGATCCTATATTGATCCCCATTGTGCTAACGATGCTAACTTAAATTGAATGAGCGTATTTTTGTTGATGTGTTATAAAACTTCATGTCAGTTTCCATATGCTTTTTGTTTATTGACACCAGACATGGAAAACGTAATCAGAAAACGTTATTGAAAAACGTTATTAACCGAAAATTTGACCTAACAGTTTTTGGTAACTAAAACGGAAACCGATAAAAAAAATTTGGTTAAACGAAAACAAACTCATTTAATTAATAAAAAATGAGGTTTTAAAAAACCAAAACGAAGATGCTTTTACGGTTCTAAAAAGTGAAAAACTAGCATTTGGTGCGGGAGGAATTAGAGCAATAATGAACGATACAAAGCATCTCGGGTGCTACCGAATAATATATTATGTATACGTATGTGTTTGCACCCGAGATGCTTTGTATCGTTCATTATTGCTCTAATTCCTCCCGCACCAAATGCTAGTTTTTCGATTTTTAGAACCGTAAAAGCATCTTCGTTTTGGTTTTTTAAAACCTCATTTTTTATTCAATGGTTTTAAAAATTTTCTTGATTTTATGAGTCCATATTATAATAGTAATACTTAATACATTATTAAAATGTTAATGAAGTTCAAATAATTTAATTAGTTGTTAGTATTGGAAAGACTTGAAGTTGCGTTTCGAATATTGAAGGTTATGATTATGACAACCATAGTTTGCATTTTTAAACAATTAATTTTTAAGGGTCCAAGCCCTTGGTCGCACATCATAAGATTTTGCACACTAGCTTACAATAATTAGACAGACATTTGTGCAAATTTTTATCAAAGTTGTTGTGGGGGAAGACCTTTAAAAAAACTGCAATGTATTAGGATAGGCAATTCCGTAGACTCAAGGGAAAACTTGGGTATAAACAGCTTCACATCTTGTAAACTATACATGCTGAAGAGGTGAGTTAAACATTGGAGGTTATACAAATTCTGTCATTGACTTTAAGCCCTTAATATTAGGATTTGGTCAAAGGGTGTAGAAGTTATCCTCAAATCGTTTTTTTTCATGGGGGGGTAAGTGCATATCTACGCTTTGCGTTTTTTTCCGCAACGAATTTTTCAAAAGTTGAAAATTCTACGTTTTGCGAATTAGTAAAAAAAAGCATCTTCGTAAAAACGGAAACGATAAAAGAAACGGAAAAAATGAGGTTTTAAAAAAACCAAAACGAAGCTGCTTTTACGATTCTAAAAGTGAAAAACTAGCATTTGGTATGCATGGGAGGAATTAGAGCAATAATGAACGATACAAAGCATCTCGGGTGCAAACACATACGTATACATAATATATTATTCGGTAGCACCCGAGATGCTTTGTATCGTTCATTATTGCTCTAATTCCTCCCATGCATACCAAATGCTAGTTTTTCACTTTTAGAATCGTAAAAGCAGCTTCGTTTTGGTTTTTTTTAAAACCTCATTTTTTATTCAATTGTTTTCAAAACTTTCTTGGCTTAATGAGTCCATACAATAGTAATTCATTATTAAAATTTTCATGAAGCTCAAATAATTGAATTAATTGTTAATATTGGAAGACTTCAAGTTACGTCTCGAATATTGACGGTTATGATTTATGATTATGACAAATGACAACCATAATTCGCATTTTTAATTAATTTTTAAGGGTCCAAGCCCTTGGTCGCACATCATAAGATTTTGCACACTAGCTTGCAATAATTAGACAGTCATGTGTGCAAATTTTTATCAAAGTTGTTGTGGGGGAAGACCTTTAAAAAAACTGCAATGTATTAGGATAGGCAATTCCGTAGACTCAAGAGAAAACTTGGGTATAAACAGCTCCAGATCTCGTAAACTATACACGCTGAAGATGCACGTTAAGCATTGGACGTTGTACAAATTCTGTCATTGACTTTAAGCTTTTAATATTCGGATTTGGTCAAAGGGTGCAGAAGTTATCCTTAAATCTTTTTTTTTCAAGGGGGGGGTAAGTGCATATCTACGCTTTGCGTTTTTTACGAAAACGAATTTTTTCAAAAGTTGAAAATTCTAATTTTTGCGAATCAGTAAAAAAGCATCTTCGTAAAAAATACGTTTTTTTCGTTTTCAAGCAACACTGTAAAATCAACCAGTACGCTATCTCCTGGTCGTCAAATAAAATAGGCGTGACGGCACGCTACTTAAATAATTGCATGGCTGTAGTTGATCATATGGCAGTACAACCTATTAAGCCTGATTGTTTCTAAAAGCACATATTCCGGGTTATTCTTATTAATAGCTTCATGTCGACATATTTTGATTTGTGCTTATCGTTTGCTCCATCAAATCAATTATACTGTCAGAGAATATTAAATTTAGTGTTCGTTGCCTCAAAATTGAATTTACAAAGATGGGCAGACCAAAAATCAGTGAGGTTTTCAACATTTTAAATTAAAACCGAGGATCGATCATCTCGATGTTCAGTGGAATGTTGTGCTTCAACAGTTCGGGTATAATTTGATAGCAAATTTATAGAAATTATAGAGTTGCACTCATGTCGGATATTTAGCAGTTCACAGTACATTTTTCCTGATATGCTGAAAATCTTAATACTCTTTGAAAGACGAAGCTGAATTAAGGATGAAATCCTGAATGCAGCTTTTGTTCCTCCGAACCACTGAATTTTGAATAGAAAGGGGAAAATGGTTTTGTATGATTTTTCTTGGTATGCATTATGCATTACAAAATTATAGGTAAAACATAATACAGCTGAATATCGTTGAAGCTGAGTAAGCTGTGAATACCGTTATTAACCGTTTAACCGAATTTATTTTGAGCAAAAACCGTTTTAACCAAAAACCGTTTTAACCAAAAACCGTATTTCGAAAAACCGAAAACAAATTCCCAAAAACGTATGACTAGCAAACGAAAAACATGTTTTTAGGTTTCCCATGTCTGATTGTCATAACAGAACTTGTAGTAACTTCATTGCCACAGGGGCTTTATCTGTTGTTATAATAAACACAAAACGTATGGAAACTGGCATAGAGGATTATAACCAATCACCAATAAAAATAAACTCATCCAAATTGTGTTAGCATCATTTAGCACGAATGTGGGTCAATCAGCTATTTTGAAAATTACGTTAGGATACCTGCAAGTTGGTTGAAAATAATTAAATTTCAGAATTGTTTTTAAATTAATCTGGTGTTGTGAGGTATAAATGTTTTTAAAAACACTTAAATGTTGTAATCATTAAATACTATATATGGAGCGTTTAAAATATAATAATAAACGGTAACAATTAAACTATTTAAGCTGATCAATTGTTTGTCAGCCTGCCTTCATTTGAAATTGTCCTGAATAAGAAGATTTATATTGAACAACTGTTGTAAAATTATTATAAATGGTCACAAAATATTTAAATGAATGCTTTGATTCTACGAAAAGACGCGTTTCAACGTTACATTTTAATTAATTTTGTCTGACACGTGCTGATGGACGTTTTACTATAAATTATAATTTAATAGTGGTGGTTAAAAGATTATGACTGATCATATTAGCCACCCTGTACTAAATACTCATAAGCAAGTGGTAGTTTATTCGAATTAATCATAAAAAGAGGAGACTTCAGTCTAGAAAACATGCTTTCAAATAAATATTGCGAAGGGCTCTACGACTTTCAGGATTACGCGAACACAAATATTCATGGAGATTCACAATGATCTCCCGTTGACTTTAAGCTTTTGATATTGAAATTACATCAAGCTGTTCAGGAGATATCGGGAAAAGTCATTTTTTGAGGTATGGGTGAAACTCAGGTGAAAGCATAGAGGTTGCTTTTTAGGGATTCTGGACAGACCTGGGCATGACGCAGACATGAGCGCGTAACCTTTAAAAGCAACTTCTCAAAAACTATTCCAGAGGTTCCAGAGGAGCATTTTATTTCTAGAGCAAGTTTCTAACATTCTAACTAGACAATCATCAATTTTCAGGAACCTCAACAATTAGAAGTAACTACGATTATAAAGCGTATTTCCAGGCATTTATCTTGAGAAAAATGTATTATAGACTATGTACATAGATATTATACCTATAAGCAGGCGCGTAGCCAGGAATTGGCCAAGGGGGGGGGCAACATTAATTAGAACGTACATATGTAAACTGGCACATTCTATGGGAAATCCAATTCACGAATGTAAAACTCATCAAATTTTGCAAAATGAATTTCAGATTTTAAAATTCTATACGTTTTACGATTCCATCAAATTTGAATAATTTTGGACCTGATTTTTAATTGGGCTTGATCCGATTTCGGAGAATTTCGAGACCTGGGTTCGCTTCTATCGTTTCAGCTGGTGCTAAACCTACTGTTCCTGTGACACACGTCTTTGCTTCGAAAAGAAACTGCGGATATCAGGCGTGCTTGACCTTTTCATAATGAAGAATTAAATACAATTCATTAATTTAATAATTCTATCCAGCTTAAAAATTCCCTCGAAGCGATGCGTGTAAGTTACAGAAGCTAAAAGCTTTTAATATGAAAATATTTAAAGCCGCTGTTACCATACTTTTGTTGCCGTTGAAGGTTGAAGACAAATCGACGAGGCAAAGGTCAAAGTGAAATCGGGATTTCGCAATGCATTCAAATCACCCGCTAAGCAAGGATGAACACAAAAGTATAATCTAGAATCACCCAAAACGTCTCTTTATTGAATGGTTTATTATCCACGGCTTCTTCCCGTCAAAAGTTGACCCATCCATACTCGCGAAAATCGTATCGAAATGATTTCCATTTCGATAGAAATTTATTGATCTAGAAATCCTTTGCTCTCGCAATGGACAACATTGCGATACGATTTTCGCGCGTATGGATGGGTCAATTTAATTACGGGAGGAGCCGTGGGTAATAAATCATTCACACGAAACATCCAAACGTCATGGGTGATTCTAGAGTTATGCTGTTTATACACAGATATTTACATGGAATACTGCATATGTTGAGTTTCGAAGTGATTTTTTTTACAAATAAAAAAATGTACTGTCAAATCACTAAAAAGGTTTGCATGTCTCAGTATGGACTGATTTATTTTTAACTTTTTGAGTGATTTGAGAGTATTTTATTTCGAATGGGGGGGGGCAATTGCCCCCTTTGCCCCCCTTGGCTACGCGCCTGCCTATAAGTAAACTACGGGATAGCTATCAACTTGTCCCATGTACCGTTTATTAATTCACACTTATAATGGGCATACATGGGAATGGTTGTTGAGACGTTTTTCTTTCTGTCCTGGATAAGTAAATACTTCATCCTACTTCCAAATGCAATTCATGCAAGGGTCCTTGAAAATTAATCCTATGTAGCTTCCTTTCACGGACATGAGGAAGATACAAACCAGGAGTACTACAATTATGCTAATGGTATCTAAAAAATTTAATGTTGAGTTTCAAAACTTGTCAAAAATATTTCCCCAAATATTCGAAATCAAACAATTTGGGAAATACCTGTTTACTTGGTCCAGAGAGTAAAATGAGTCATGAAATTAAAATTCGGATTTTACTAAATTATACTGTATTATGCTACAATACGGACTGTGCCATGTATGACATACACTAGTGTTTAAAATCCCCGTTGAATAAAGTAAACCAAAACGACTCATACATTGCAAGGGTTAGTCTATTTCCAAACATGATGATTGCTCACAGTGAAAGTAGCTCAGAATAAGGCATTTCTTCGACTTCTTTCATCATTGAAATCCAATTGACGAGGTTCTTAAGTTCTTATAGTGATGTGAGATGTCCAGTACTCAATATTTCTGTTTTAACTGCAGGAGAGAAAACTTGAAGCAAACCAAATTATATGCCTGTAGTAGACTACTGTGATAGAATCTGAAAATCATGTTTTACCTTTCACTTAAAACCTCGCTACCACCCGACTCCCCCGCAAATGTGAGTTCTCTCGACCTCCCTCAAAATAGTGATCTTCCGACCTTCTGGAAATTAGTGAGACCCTTGCATTAAGGCGAAATTCCAAAATTCCATCAAAATTGGTTTGCTCGCACCCCAAGTAACCCGTAAAATATCATGTCTACCATCTGCAAACTTAGCCATTGCTTTAAAAAAAATAATTCCAAGTTCATGGATTGTTTTAAGAAGCTGCAAAACATTTTCCTTTGTTCCAATCTTGCTCTTAGGACCGCAATTTGTGACAAAAGAAGGTGATTATTAGGTTCAAATGAACCTCCATGAATTTCCTACTAGCTCATCATTTTTAACTATTTTTTTGATCGTTTGACAGATCGTCCATAAAAAATGGCACGATCAGAAACACTTATTCTTTTAGTTTTTTTCTGAAACTGTATTTCATTGGACTGAGCATAAGCCGTCAACATGGATCTTAACAGGCACTCAGCTTTCGCCCGTACATTGACTTACAAAATCTGTCTGGTTATAATTAAATAGACCTGTAGCGCTGTAGCAATAATCTTCTTAATTTACGGACATGTAAATATCTCAACATAGGCCATTAATATCGGACAACAGGAACTTTTAACATTGCTCTGAGCACATGCCTTTAACATTATTCTTAGTCTTGACCCTTAACAGAGACCTAATTATTGTTACCCGTAATTTTTTTTTAACATTGGATTAATTCGAATTTGCTAAACATTAACCTTTACATTAGCCATTGTATACATAATGTAATTTATTATGTAATTACACATACATAGGAATTTAACATTGATTTGAGCCAGTGATGGGTAACGTTATTGATTAACGTTAATGAATAACGTTATTATCGATAAAATCCTAGTAACGGTTAATGAGAAATAACGTTTAACATATTCCACTTGATTAACAAAAACTTAACGTAAACCCAAACCTCTGGACAGCAAATAACATAAACCGAATCACAATAACGTTATTATCCGTTATTGAAAATCCTTTAAAAAAAACTTTTACAATTTACTGCCATCTCTTAAAATTAGATGTAAGTTTTTCAAATCTAAAAATCGTTTCATGCAATCGTAAAACATTTAGGTATACTGATTTGCTTTATAAATTTGCGTTTATTTCATTATGTGCATAGTAGCAAAGCGTGTTAAAAAAGAAATACTATATTCAGCTAATTATACGCATCAAAATATATTTCGGTGACCTGAGAGTTTTTTGTAAAGTTACTGTACGTATGTGCATATACATTTCCGACGGATGTGAAGCACCTTCTAGGATATCACAACTGTTCATGCAAGTCATTATAACATTCGCGAAAATGATAAATTGTCTAAATGTATATTTGATAATGATACACAAACAACATATTGCAAATAAATAGAAACTGTTCCATATTTCCATGTTAGATTTCATTTTACATTTTAAAAATTAATTAGCGATTAACTTGACGTGCAATCATCAGTTACACATTGTCAACCACAATTACTTCATTTTGATTTTAGAACAAATTGGCATTTTTCGTTTAATCAGAAATGGGTGTATAGACTATTATTACTGGTTACACACAGTTTAGTTATCCTGAAGCTACTTGCATGAAGTCAAATTATTGTATCCTGGAAACAAACGTTACGAAGACTTCGGGAATAAATAAAAACAATATTAGTTCTAATAATTATAACTATTAACCATGCTTAATGGAGCTTTAGATTACAGTGAAAAAATTCAGAAAAATTATTTTATCAACCGTATTCATTATTGTTAATACTAACCGTTATTAACCGATTAACGCTACTGAATCCATCTGCTAACCGTTTATAACCATAACCGAATTCTTAAAAAACCAATAACGAAAACGAAAACCGAATTCAAACTATCATTACCGTTTGAGCAGTTAACGTAAACCCAAATTTTCGGTTGCCCATCACTGATTTGAGCTATTGTTATGAATTTCCCCGCACACTGCCTGCACAGTGTCGTTCCTTTAGTGTTCTGAAAAGCTTTGAATATATATTTTAATACCGAGTGTGCAACGTAGTATGGATGAAATATGCATATAAAAAAGTATACCTTGATCTCAAGACATCTAACCTAAGAATGACAATATCATGCATCTGTGCTGAGTGAAGGAAGTGTGGGATTTGAGAGCACATGCCAAATGAAGCTTGCGAAATGAGGGGAAGGCATAAAATAATGTTTTTAATTTTTTGCTGCTAACAATAAGTCATTGTATTTATTTAAACTTTGATTCTCCTCCCGGCCCCAATGCCAAACACCACTACAACCTCACACCAGAAGCATTAAATATTGAAATGTGCAAAGTGCGGAAACCTTGGCAAGTTTAACTTCCCAACCGTGACAATAGTGGTCAGAGACCAATCCTCCCGCCCCTTGTCTTCTCTTTCTCTTCTTCCGTGGTTTCTGGTCTGCGTGGGATGTGTCCTAATGAAGCTGGCTTAGTAAATCAAGAGTCCAACTGTGTCCTTATATTTTCTTTAATTGGCCAAAACACAGCAAAATGCATGAAGGATCTAGCCCTTCTCAGCACATGACAATCTAAGCAAGCTCAAATTTTCAATTTTTGTAACATTTCAAAAAATTCATGAGGCCCATGTGATCCCGTCAAATTCACCTAGACTCCAAATATAGCGATGAACATGTCTCCATTGCTATCTCACACAGGGATCCCAGAGAGCTCATTCCTTTCATCCCATCTCCCACCGCTACTACATCTGAAACATAATAATTCCGCTTTCACTATTTTTATCAATTCATACAATAGACAATAATAATAATATCAAATTATCTATTTCCCTCAAGTACACTCTAGTTTCAAGTTTGAGTTGTTAAGGTAAATTATGAGCCCTAAGAGCTGGAAAGTGTTCCACCTCGTAATTTTAGATATATAACGCGTGTAGTTTCAGATTTTTATAGTTAAGTTTTTTTGCATTTATGTTTTCTATTATTTGTTTTTGTTGTATTGTGTCAGATTTAGATCTCAAAGGGAATTGGCCTTAATTTTGGACTCTTGTAAGAGTACCAGGATTAATAGGAATGCCTTAACTTGGAATAATATAAACGGGATAGTTTAAAATTTGTGTAAAATGCTAAGGAAACTTTTACTTAAGGTCCGAAAACGTTGCTCTGTATGTATCTCTTGTTGTGCCATAAATAGGTCAAATTATTATTTAAAAAAAGGTTGAAATTAAGTTGCTTTTGCGCTCTCAAGAGTATAAAAGAAGATTCGGCTCGGATTTGTGGTACATGATAGTAATATTGTGGTTATGTACGAAAAATTTTGGATTTTTTACAACCATAACAACACGATCACTTGCTAAATTATCTCAAAAAATCTAAAACAACTTGAAAAACTAAAAAATATCCAAAGAAAACTAACGAAATCAGAGAGACAAGAATGTTCCTCAAAATTGTTACTTTATCCGCATTAAAATGCTTGCAATAGCAACAAGTGCTAAGACAACCAGAGTAATAAAAAATAACAGAAAAATTGTCACTTTCGAGACTTTCGGATTACAATATTACCAGAACTTCGTTTTCCAAAAATACTGCCGTTGAATGGCGGTTTTCTGTAAGCACCGCTGGCCGCCTCGGCCAATTCGGGTGAGACAAAAAATCCAATGGTGATCACAGCGATGACTAATAATAAACTGACTTTGCCCATTTTCGGATTTGTGAAGGACGAAACTTTTGTAAAAGCACAATCTGGCGTAAAAATCTTCCTTCCTAGTGACTTGACCGTCGGAGAGAAACTAACCACAAGAATTCGGAACAGAGTTTATCACAAGCCCTTTATATATGGTCGTTGAAGGAGCAAAGTGATCTACACATCCTATGTTTTTGTACGGCATGTAGATCCTTTTGCCTCTTCAACGACGGTATTCTCTCTCCCTGATAAAAAAAAAAGGAAAATAGATCCCGGAAATCCCAGAAGTGACAAGGCCTGAATTGTTTTGATTCGAGATTGATTCTCCATATAATTTGATTCAGGGAGTCTAGAGAATTCTATCCAGGCAAAGGAGGATTTGCAGGTGAGCAGAATCAAAACAAGTGGAGATGGGTCAATGGGAAAAAATATTCTATTTAAAATGTATAAGGCTAGCATAATTATAATTACATTCAGAGCCAATTTTTTCTCGGGATTCTCCCATCGACTTGATTACTCCAGAAGTCCCAACGGTGCCCGGATACATCCCTAAAAAAATGTATTTGCAAAGAAGGACTCAGGCTGGGAACCTCTGAGCTTGGTGATACACGCTCAATTAATTTAATTTTCATATTTATTTCCAGGAATTTTCCTGGGAAGTGAGCCACTAACCAAGGAAGTAAAGCGTATTATTACATTGTAATAATTATATCCATATAAATACCCTGCCTACCAGTATACAATGTGCAATTCTCGCTCCATCTCTTTCCTATGGCGTACCATGGGAAAAGAAATGAAACGAAAGCCTTTTTTTGCACATTCGACACTCCCACGTCAGTGAGTAGGTTCCTTCCTGATTATTTACGTTTTCAAATCACACTGCTGAGTTTAAGTTTCCAACATTTTATATCCTTGCGTAGTAGCCCACCTTGAAATTGGGATACACAAGTTTTACCAAAATACCGTAAAGTTTTGTTGTGTGTTACTACCAGGGATGGGAAATTTACAAAGACTACCTGCAGGATTGGATTAACGGATTAAAGGTAAAAATTCCGATCACTTGGATTGGATTAACGGATTCAAGCAAAAAATTCCGATCACCTGGATTCAGTGCTCGGACTGGGTACAGAAACCGTGTACCCGTACCCATACCCGTACCCGAATATCGGGTACTACAAAATGCTGTACCTATACCCGTACCCATACCCGAGTACCCGGGTAAATTATTTCAGTACCCGTACCCGTACCTGAAAATACAATGTAGTACCTGTACCCACAATTTACCCGTACCCGTAATGTACCCAAAACCTGTACCCGTACCCGAGTATCTATTGTGTGTACCCGGGTATTACTCGGGTACTGGAAGTTTGGCCGATTTAAAATCCCCGACGACATTAGCCTGCCCAGCTGAAAAATTTTAAGTTGTCAATTTTTTGACCTCCATTAAAAGTGTCCGGGATTTTGGGAATTTTCCCTAGGCTTTAAATACATCCTATTTGAATTTAAAAAAAATTATTTAAGGCATTTTGGGATTTTTTTAATAAACACTGACGAAATTCAAATCCTACTACCCCAAAATAATAACTTGCTGAATGAAATGAAATGTGTTCTCGCTAATTGGAATTGGGACGGATTCTTTAATACTAAACTCTCCATAACTTGCTTTTCAACTTGGAGAACAAGAAACAATTTTTTTTCCGGCTAATCGAACTCTGTGTATAGAAAATGTAATACGGAAAAATTGAGTTGATCATAATTTTTCCAAGTCAAATATTGCGGTTTCAGGAAATAAATGTGGGAGGCAATATTGAATACTCATTTTATATTACAGCTTTATAAAACAAACATTCGTAAACTGTCTCTCACATTTATGAAGCCCGAGACGGAGATTTTCGAAAAATGCAGGCAAAATAGGACTAAAATGCAACCCCATGGAAGTTTTGAACGCCAAGTTCAGATGTCTGTCAAGTTCTTTTAACATCAAAATTATCAAGACTAATCAAAGGGACTGAAATATAAATATTGCGTGCAAGGAATGATATAATCATAAGTCATAAATACCCAGAATTGAAAATGCTCAAATTGCCTGCATAAAATGCCTTGGCGTTTTCAAATGGGCAACCCTGGGTACTTGTAACGTTAAGAAATGGATCTGCTAATGAATGTATATTTATTCCGATCTTATCTCGTAATACGTCTTCAAATAATTGTAATGTTACGCTCCCAATAAAGCTAATTAAATTGAATCCCAAGAACCTCCCTCTTGAAATTCTTCGTTGATGAGCTTCACTATTTAAGTCAATAAACAGATGATTTCACTGACTCTACGCTCTATTTATTTATTAGATTCCTTGGATGAATTATTAGAAGCGTTAGATTGCAACTACCACGTAATCATAAATGAGACGAAGTCACTTGGCTCTGTCACTAACGCAAGTATCTGTATACTACGAAATAAGCAACTCCACGGTTGGTTGGTCTTATTGTTAGCCATAGTAATCCATCCCATCAGGAATCCTTGAAGTACCCAAAACTACTCGGGTACAGCACCCACGGGTACAGGCATTTTACATAGTGATACCCGTACCCATTGGGTACTACCCGATTGCCACTGAGTGAGTACCCATACCCGTACCCGTACCTGTACCCACTTTATTGCCTAAAATCAAGAGTACCCGGGTAGAACCCGCGTACTTGCGAGTACGCAACTTCTGTACCCAGGTAGTACCCATACCTGTACCCGTACCCATTTACCCGAGTATTACCCGTACCCAGTCCGAGCACTGCCTGGATTAGATTAACGGATTAAAGGTAAAAATTCCGATCACCTGGATTGAATTAACGGATTAAAGCAAAAAATTCCGATCACCTGGATTGGATTAACGGATTAAAGCAAAAATTTCTCATCACCTGGATTGGATTAAGGGATTGAGGGAAAAAATTCCGATCACTTGGATTGGATTTGGGGATTGACGGCAAAACTCCAAACGTTTGGATTTGATTAAAGGTTTGATGAATAAAATTTAGATTGGATTTCCAATAAAGATGCAGATATTAAGGATTGATGAACAAAATCAAAAAATCTCTAATGGATTGGCACATAGACCAATTTAAATCTTATATAAATGAGTCTTACGGGTCAACATTTCTTAAAACATACTTAGATCGTTTGCGATATTCCACCATAAATTCGGTAATTCATATTGGGATAATGCGATGACGCAAATATCCTAATAGTTAGTTCAAATAACAAGGTTGGTCCCATTTAGTCAAAGACATTAGTACGCAGTAAATTACTGTGGATGGAGCGGAACCAGGAATAGTCTGCTTAAAATAGAAAGATATAGGCCAAATCGCAATTCCAACCTACATATTTATGATACACATTTAAATTATTATATTAAGCAGCTGAAATACTAGTAATCAAAATATGCACATATTTGAGGCAAACTTAAAGAAAATTTGTTACTCCGTAATTAATACAAAAAAGCTTAAAGCTCCTACTATGCTCCCACGTTCTTTTCTCAGATTTATATTTCTACAAACTATAACGGCATGATTCCTGTTTGAAATCGCTGGCCTTGGAATTGTAACATGTCAACAAACACACGATACATGTTCATTATGAAACCGCTAGATGTTGAAAAACGTGAGCAAAATGTAGCAATGACATAGCAGGAGATATAATCCAATCCACACTACTGATAGCAGTGGATTTTGGGATTAGGATTGACCAAATAATTCACCAAGGTTTGGATTCGGATTGGGGATTAATTTGTTGTTAATATGTAAATAATTGGATTAAACAAATAGATTAAAATGAAAGCATTGAGCCGGGATTGAGGAATAAGGATTAGATTCAAGTTTCCCCAACACTTGGATTGGGATTCGGATTAATTAATTTTTAAAAATTTTGTAATCCGGGATTAATTTAATCCCGTATTAATAATCCATTACCATCCCTGGTTACTACCGCTGATAATATTCCTCAGTTTAAAAAGCTAGTAAATAAATCCCCGTACTTTTCTTGTAGAGACGAAAATTTTATTTTTTCAAGTCTTAAGATCCCTAAGAATGAACAGAAAAATGTCTTTAGCAGGATAGCAGATAAAAGATTAAATTTAAATTTTTATAAGCCATTATTAAGTACAGAGAATTATTACTGTGCATCAAAGGTGCTAGCCTATCCTGCATGTAGGCCTACAAGTAGGCCTATTTATATGATGCGAGCAATTTTCAGAAAAAATTATAGGCAAAATAGGGTGCACTGGGTTTCGCAGAAAAAATGCCTATAAAATAGGAAATGCACGCCTGCATACAAGCGGTCATATAGGTATACATTTAGGCAGCACGAGAACACGCTTGTATGAAGGGAATTATATAGGATGTATGTGCATAGAAAATATTATGTAGGGTGCAGGCTTCTAACACAAAATATTCTGAATATACAATGTTGTTAACTATAACTTAAACTATTGATACATTATAGAAGTTTTCTCTCAATGCAAACCAAAACTACTGCAGGAACATCTGAGATTTCCCATTCAAAATAATATTCATACAGAACTCATACTTACTGTAACGTGCCGTACGAGTTTTCACATAATGCATGAGTAACATTAATTTTGTAGAAGTACTCACAATCAGTTTGTTTAAAAAATTTGACTACATATAATAGTAGCAAACAATTGCGAGTGTTTTCTGAGTAATTGTTGCATATGAGAGCTGAGGGCTTGGCCTAAATTTTTTCTAAACTAATGTTATTATTAATAAAGCTGCCAGATGTAAATAAGCAAAATAGTAGACTTTTTAATTTTATGTCAAAATTTATTCCGTATTATAAAAACAATTTACCTATTTTGGAATTTTCTTAAAGCGATTTAACAACCACTCTCTGAAAATATGCGGTATATTGTTTATTGACAAGTAATTACTTATGCTGCATCTTAATATTAATAACTAATAAATACTTCAGAGGTCAGAGGAATGAATTTGTTTCAACACATTTGTGTCATCAAGTTGCATATCATAAAAGGATACACAATCCCATTCTAGAATAACTTTTACGGCTGTCATTGCTTCCAGAAATTCCACGGACATATTTGATAACTCCTGCGTCCACAATTTATTGATAAAAATAAAGACTCAAAACTCAGAGACAGCCTTGGTTTCTGAACCAAGCACAGAACCCAGTTTGTGCTGACAAAAATATTTCTAGCAAGACAATTTTATAAGAAATAAATGTCGAAAGAATCTTACCTGGAAGTGAAAGTAAGTACTCAACTAGGACTGTCATAAGCAGATTCTTCAATGTTAAAGTACTTTTATATACTTTTTTGTAAGCCATTGTTGAAAGTACAATCTCCCATTTTAATTTTATCAGGTTAAATAATAGCATCCGGACACGGAGTATGTACTTACATTTAAATAAAAGCAACTATTCTAACTACTATGCTAACGGATACAATAAAAATAATTAATGGTGATTTTTACTACTTCACAGTATTGCAGTTTGCTGCAGAAATGAAACGATGGACAGAATTAGAATTCAAATGATAGACCTAATTACGTTTGCACTGAAAGACGTTAGTGCTTCGACAATTCCCTGGCACCAAGTTCTAAAATGTTCGATAAGTTTCGCTTGATCGTGCTGACATTTCAAAGCACAGAATATATTTACAAGAGTTTAGAAGCCTTTTCAATCAAATAGTAGACTGAGTAGATCCCACGATTTTTTAGCAAACTGTTTTCCCAAATAGTAGCTAGTCTACTAAAAAAGTAGGCATCTGGCAGCTTTATAAGTTATTATGTCCAAAATAAATTTACTAAAATAAAAACAGCAAAACGTTATGTAATTATGCATTTTAATAAAATTATAATTTATTTCTACAGTATAGGGAAGGGTCGCATGTAGGAAGGAGCTAACACTTTCCGTTACCTTATATAGGCAGAAATGTAGGCAGTGTCAAATCCCTACTTGTAGGCAAGGATATAGGCCATAGCAATTGCACAAATAGGTGAGAAGGAAGGCTCCTCCTAAACTAAATGTATAGGTAGGATGTAGGATAGGCAAAATCATTTTAGCATCTTTGCTGTGCATAGAAGGTTTTCATACATTAAAAGAAAAGGGGGATGTGAAAGTACTGGAAAATGTAGAAACACACTTGAGTCGAGCACTACTGTAAATTACAGTGAGTGTCATCTTGGTTCAAGGGGCCCCTAAAAAATACTTGCACATGTATCTATCTATATTTACAGAGTTCTGGAAAAAACGCCCTCATATACCTTGAATGTGTATTGTGGCCACTAACTTGTATATCCAATGCTTACAAACAATACGAGCTACTACCGTGCTTTCAATTTCACAATGGGAACAATTTCTCAAACTTGTTCCCAAATTTGACTCGCTATTTTTACAGCAGTTGCTGCATTTTCTACGAAATTAACTCCGAATGGCTTGAATGCTTTAATCTGGAAAAATATATTAATTATGTTTCTTACATAATTTTATTTCGAAATTCTCGAACAAATTCGGGTATTGCTTCAAGTTTTTGATCTCAGTGTCTGGAAATATTGATTCAGGTCATTGGAAATATTTTTTTAAATTTGAACCAAGCAGGATACTTGAATATTTGGTAGGTTACGGTTCCCTTAAATAGGCAGAAGAGAGGTGGAATAGTTTCCAGAAAAAAGCAGGTGTATTAAACAAGCTATATGTGAAACGTGCAAGTGTCTAAAGTCCCGGTTGTTTCATAACTGTTTGCTCTCCTCCCAACCCATGGAAGCGGTAATGTTAAAAAATATTGATTTCTCTATTTTGTTGCAAATTTTCTTCCAAAATTTTAAAAATTTGTTCCATGGGCTGGGAGGGGATAAGGATATGAAATACCCCGTATAATAAATTACATTATTGCATCCTGCCTTGTGCTTTGCCCGTTTTGCGATTCAAGCCCCAAAGATTAAGTGCACATTTAATAAACCCAAAAGAGTGAAGGATTCAACGTCAAGTCTAAGACCAGCCAAGGGTGCTGGGGAAATTACACAAGCCCAGCATGAAAAATATATCCAGTTCACTTTTCTCTTTCTCGCCGCACGCATTCACAAAACCCAGAGATACTCTCCGCTTTCTCCCGAGCCATTTTAAATGGTCATATCAAAATTCAAAACTAACTACAGAGCTTAATTAATTTTCGTAGAGAAGCTTCTACTTTTGAGAATTAATTCCAAATTTTAATTCCTCGCAACGTGAGATATAGATATTCACAAGGAAGAAATTTTAAGATAGGTAGGATTAATGTAAAGGGAACTTTAGAAGTTAGTAAGATAGAAAATATTCAATTCTTTTGACTTTCAAGGAAAATCAAATTCAGATATTCAGAAATCTTTCAAATCGTTTTTATTAGATTGCCTCGCAGGATTTCCCTTCGGAACGACTTGATATCTCCGTGATCCCTGCCAATTCAATTCTAAAACTTTATCGTGATAAAAAAAATACCAACGAATGTGCAGAAAAGAACGGGATACAGGAATCAACTTCACAGCAGGAAATGAAAGCACTGTGGAAGAATTTACATCCTATGTTTTGAACGGATTGTAAGGTTTGACTGAATTTATGAAGGGCCGAGTAAGTCGTAGCTTAAGCTCGGGAAACGTACCAAAACCAATCTTCGGAAGTAGATTTAGAAACGAATTTATGAACCGTGTATCCCCTTTTTCCTGGAAAAAAATATGCTCCGGTCAGCATTAAGGTGATTCATATAAACACACTATATACTTGAAGCACCCAATAACATTTTCCGGCGGATTCTGAAGATTTCAAGGAATGACATAAACTTACAATGCTCTGTTTAAATAAAATTCCGCCTTCATACCTCTGGAGATACACACAATGACTCGAAACATAAGAAACACATGAGAAATATTATGGACACCAATGGACGGGATTTTTCAGTTCAGAGAACAGAATTGATTGGAAATTAAATAATTACGAATAATTACTCATGAAACAACTGTTTTTATTCACAGAACCGTATCAAATCATTTTTAAAAAATACAACAATATGACTGCACAGGTAGCAACGGACAACAACTGCACAAACATGAAATTCCCCTCGAGCCATAATCAATGTAGTATTTATAGTTCAATCTTATAGTGCAACATATATGTTGATGAATTTCAAAGGACTTATAATATCGACGCCCCAAAACAAACTCAGTTAGGCTGAGTCCGCGTACATACATATGTACATACATATATATCTATGTGCTACTGTATTTATGTCCGTGTCTGGAAATCTTACAAACAAGGAACCATATAATATGTAATTCATTAAAATATAACAGGCACCACGGGGCATTCATATTTATTTTTTGGTGAGGTTCAATGATCAACAGTAATAAAAACAAATCCAATAACACAGCCAGAGTATACAACAGGTGACCTGTACAGGGTCAAGTGTCTGTATACAATAATGCATAATAATTATTATAAGTACGTCGAGAAATCACAAGAGTGTTGGTTTCTTTTTCAAGGTAATCGGTTCCTGTCACTTATTTGCTTTTAATAGCTCCCTGTCCAATTGTTGCTCGGACATTGTACAAACAGCACATATGGAGCGGCTTTCTCCTTCCCTCACCTGTGTGTGTGTGTGTGTGTGTGTGTGTGTGTGTACAGATAGTCAGTGCCTCAACTGTGGATATAGCTTGTCCTTTTATCTCTCATATAAACAACTCATGTGTATAATAGTTACAGGACTTATATACGTAAGAGCTATCTAGTCTGTTATTTACAACTTATTTGGGAGAAATGTAACGTGTCATAACAATTATGTTTGTACCTTGTACAATGTCAAGTTACTCTAGTAATAATTACTTACACCTAATCAATATCCATTATAATAAGTTGAGCTTTTTAAAAATCTTTCATGATGTTGGCATTAAATCTTTTCAATTCACATATTTGGAGTCAAACACATAACACTATAATAATAACGTTCACTAGCTCTCTACAAGTTGTAAGGCAAAATTGAGTACAAACTATCATCCATACATAAATTCAGTAAGTTACACATATGATTATTACCCCTGCGGAAACATTTTTCTTTTCTTTATTTTTTAGTTTTTTTGGGACGAAACCTGAAAGCTTGAGACAGCCTAATAAAAATCTTAATCCTAATTATAGAAGGTGTGCAACCACCATATATGTACGCTGTCAATGATGGCATAATAATCCTGTGCAATCTCATGCAAATGTGATTTGTGAAAATTGCAAGTAATATTTTATCTCCACCATAGAATTAAAACAAGTGATTTTTTTTTGTAAACCTTGAGGACGAAGAGCGATTTTGGTCGTCACGTTTTTTATATCTCCAAGTTTCAAAAATATAAATTGACACGTAATTAATTAGTACAGTCTCCCCACAAAATTAATGGAAATTGTTCTCGCACCAAGTAGACCAAAATATGAATTGAAAAGATGCTGGCATTTTTTTTTGTGTGCCAGGGACAAAATTGTCCTTGTAAATTGAAGAGTATATAGATATAATTACATACATACACATACACAAAATTAATTTCTTTAGAGTTTCATTCAATTCAATAACAACGTTTTGGTGGATGTAACAACAGTATTAACATTCATTATGCGCTTCTTGTACAGTACAGTGTCCATTTTAAAAATAGGCCACAAAAATATGTGTTTACTTGGATTCATCTCTTCGATGGGAAAATATTTTACAAGTACTCATCAGTTGATATCATATTAGACTCGAGGTGACCGCAGGGACCCTCACTGTGCTAAATATTAAGGACCCCGAGGGAAAATATTTTTAAAGGAACAATACAGTAGTAGATAATTACTTGAACGTATAGCTTACAATCAAATATTAATCTTATAGTAATTAATTTAAAGAACAGCCACGGACTAGTCACACTGTGAACAGTGAACACCTACAGTTTATCAATAAAGTGCAAAAATTATCTTTCACTAGAAAAATTCCTGGGAAATTGTGAGTAATAATAATTATTCTTATTTAATAATATTGCTTACATATGTCCTTCACATAATTATGTATTTTTTTTATAAGCAAATTAATTTCAGGGATAGTCCTACATGGTAGTAGCTTCGCAGAAGCTTTTTAATGTCATGGTCTTTTACTGCGGTAGTTATTCCGAGTGAAATAAATTCTCGGGGAAGTTATCTGTAATAATCACATGTAACTGCCGACTCACGTTCAGATTAAATGAACACGTGTAGAATTAAAAGAATATAATTTCGGAAAGGATACAATAATATTATGCTAAAAATCGGCAATTATATACATATTTACAATAATCAACGCATACATTACAAATATTTTCTTGACTTCGTTGTGTAGAGTTCACAGTTCCGTTGGTTTGCACAGACAGATGGAAGGGAATATCTTGGGTAAAATAGTACCTGCATTGAATTTCCATGAGGAAATTATATTTTTATGTTCTACAATTTCTACCTTGTACGCATTAGGATTTGATACTTCACATATATTTTTGGGTAATCAAGTAAAAACGACAGCACTCCTATTGCTTTAATCCAGAGTGTAAATAAAAAAGGAACGTTCCCACCAGGATGCATTGCTTTATATGCATTTTGCAGCAAGACTGTCAAATGTAAGATTTACATGTTTAGATTGCGAAGTTAAACTCTTGCTTCTACTATATGCGGAGGTTGTAAAATATTATTATTACAGTAGATATTCTAAATCTAGAAAAGTGTATACAAAAAAAATGAATGAAAGAAATAGCGTGTACCGGGAATGCACTTGGGAAGGAACAAAGTGCAAAAGTAATTAAATTATTTACAAAATCTTGGTTACAGAATAATATTAGAGATTGGTAACAAATAGTTATATTTTCATGACATAGATACATAATTATGTATAAGACGCATAAAAAATAATTCATTGTCTAGCTGAGTTACTGTCAAATATGTAAATGGAAAACAGGCTCACTTCTCATAACCTTGAACGTCGTACCTTACAAATTTAAAAGATTGATTGGACGATATTTGACGTAAAATTTACGATGACCAGATTGCTCTAACAATTGACTCCGATGGATTTTTATTGGTCACGTAAATTCTTCCACTCCCGTTCACGTCCCCTGATTCTTGGACCTTCACCAAAACTTGTACTTGGCTTTCTTGGCTACTGGTGCTTTCCCTGGTGGGCTTCGATTTCTTTGCACATCTGGTGACGATAATACTCTGATAGGCTTGAATTGGAGCTGAAAATATGACAGGTTTCATGTAATCCCAAGTCTGAGACGTATTATTTTTGGTTGGACGAGTCCATGAAAAATGAAATTATGGAAGGAGAGATTGAAATCATCCAGTGTCGGAGCACTGGGGAGAACCCAACTTACCAATTCTTGATTATCCGGAACCCTCACAATTAAATTAAAGAGTTCATTAGTGGGAGTGAAGTTGGGCCTGATGAGAGGTCGGAGAAATCGATGGAGACCCCAACCCATTGCTAGATATCTCAGCGGAACGAAGTAGAGAAGGATCGTAGCAAAAAATAGTCCTATAACTGCCAACCATGATATGAAAGGGATGACCATTCGGAGTGTACTACAAAACAAAAAAAATTATGAGTTAGCTTCCCAGCTCCACACACAGTGTTCAAAATAAGAGCGGAGCATGAGGACTCTTCATACACCATAGAATGAGAAGGACTGAGAGTGTAAGTGAAAGATCAAGATTTGTGAGTCTTGTCTCTCTCTCTCTCTCTCTCTCTCTCTCTCTCTCACTACCTCAGGTACAGTCAAGTTACTTTTGAGTTGAACTTCTCATTGCTATTCTGTAGGAGTTGCCGAAATTAAAATTACTACTGTCTACAGAAAGGCATTTACTTCCGAGTACTCTCACAGACAGAAGCAATGTCACCCAAAGCGTTCTGCAGGGTCTGAGTGGCATCCTGAACGGCTTGGAGCTTTTGCCTTAAACTCATCTTCTTCTCATCTCCCTCGCCTCCTTGACTTTCTTCCTCATCATCATCCAGCACGAGTGTTTCATCCTCAGGGAAATCTTCCGGTAGCGCCGTTCCTGTTACAGCACATACCTACATACAAAAAAAACAGGTCCCGTGTTTCACAACGACAGCATCATCATAGGCATAGCTACTACTAGCTACCAAATACTGACATGGTCTAAGGTCCAAGCTCGAACTAGCTCAGGCAGTATAGAATCTACACACACACACATGCTCTATCATTACTATATAGATACTGTCCATCCCTGCGATAAAAGTCAACTCCTTTGTATTTCTCCATCCTGCCACATCCTAAAGTATCAAGATGCTTTCAATTATAAGAACATTTACGGGAAAGTCTACCACTTGAGCAGACTCTCATCGTTTTGTAACCGTCAGCTCTATTTCCTCAGCAAGTTCTTATTATTAAATGAAGGTCCCTATCAGAATCCCTAACAAAATAGATTCAATCTCTGGTAGTTAACATAATTATTATTCTTGATAATTTCCCTTGCATTTGTTTGGAACTCAGAGCACATTATCTACAGTATAAGTATACATTTGCAAATATAGTTCAGACGGAAAAATTAATTTAGAATTTCAAACCCACCCTCTGATTGTGACTTACAGTAAAAAAGCAAGTTCATGTTGTTCGGAAATGAAACTAATTGCTGCAACTGGCTAGATTACAAATTCTATGACTGTAATACTGTACTCGTATGGGAAAAGGAAGGGGAAAAGTACTTACCAGCCACTGCTTTAAAATTAACAACATTATAAATAGAGGAATCATGTAGGGCTGGAATGTGTAGCACAAGATTTCATAGATTGACAGAGCAATAATACTTCTCACTGGATACTCCCACTCCATGCAGGATCTGTTGAAACCAAGAGGATACATTACAAAAACTCTCACGGCTTTCAAATAATTACATACATTCATTTGATACATATTATGGTTGGATAGTGTGTAGGTCCGCCAAAAACGGATAGTTGTAAAATATGTATAAGTCTGAATGGGATTTTTTTTTCCTGGAATGGTACTTACTGTATGTACTGCGCCGTGTCAAAGATTCCAACGCCAATTTTTCTCAAACGGTCGATATTTAGCAGAAATACTTCCCGTTTCAGTCGGTTGTCTGGCATTAAAAATTTTGGTTCAGGCGGATCCATTATCCGAATCCCAGCACGAACCTTTGAACAAGAAAGGACGGTAGTAGAATTTAGTTCTTAACATATATTTCCATCAAACATCCTTTTGTCTCTCTTCCTATTCCGATCTCTTGCAAACAGACACATTGTCGCATATCGTGGTCAGATCCTGGCAGATAAAAGATCAAAGGTAATTCTTTCTTGAACGTGACACTCCTATATACGAGTCTGTAGGAATTCTATTATTTAACTTCGAGACGGTAACCTCTCCTTATCCGCTCTGGAGTATCTAGCTGTTACAATGATCATCCCGAGGGGGTCCTTAGGCAGAGAAAAATGAGCGAAAGAACCCCCTCAACTATTCTAAATTTCCACGAGGAAGAGATGAACACGAACAATAATTTACATTTCATGAATTTATTCTAAAGTCACTATATCAAAAAAAAAAGACTCGAGAAAAATCCTTGCAACATGTAAGGATTCCCTTGTAATTTGAGGATCCAAAATGGTCTTAAAGGAGGGATACTGGAATAAGAATTTATCGTGAACAAATTAGTCATCTCTTTTCAAAGCGTAATGGTGTAGAATTGAAATTTGTTAATGACTCAAGTCTGAGCATATTAGAAGGGGAATTTAAGCTCCTTGTTCAGCAAATGTGTCAGTGTAGCTTGACAAAGGTAATCTTGGCACTGGGTTCCTTGGTGGGATTTGAGAAAAGATGTGGCAGACGCCATCCATCTTTTCATGCTATTTCAAAGCCGCTTTGAAACCTCAGTCCCGAAGGACTTTCCGGGATTAAGAGGAGTAGGCATACATAAGTACAAAACTAGTAGGAGAGACGGTGACTTGATTCCTGAACCGATTTCAAGAGGTTTACTTATGAGCTGAAGAATGCATCGTAGGGTTTTTACGTTTAGTAAATAGAATTAGGGGGAAGTCGCAGAGGAATTTCTATTCAAGAAGGTAGGAATCCATTGGCATATACGGCAAAAGAGAGAATGAGAGAGAGAGAGAGAGAGAGAGGAAGAGAGCTTAGAAACATGAATGAATTCTTACAGGATTCCAGATAAGTTCCATCTCTAGTAAGATTTGCGGATTGTTTCCTCGGGCTGCGCGAAGGAGCTTCCTGTCTTTTAAAGGATACCATTTTTTCTCTCCATTTTTAATTTTCCACAGGGGAATGCTGAGTTTACCCAAAAATTCTGTTTTGTGATGTCGATCCTCATCATACACGGTCACTTCTAACAGGGACGTGTAGTCTTTCACAGCAAAGGTAAATATTTTATTCCAAATAGGATTCAACGTTCTGTACTCGGTTTGGGTCTGAAATAGAGAGTAAAGCATTGTTTTTTTTAATACTTATTCTTCCCTTAGAACTGAAGTGTGTTCGAGCATAAAATTCTATACCTCTCCCTCAATGTCTTACCTGTAATCTAGCATTAACAAGCTCAAGAACAACAAAAGGATCGGATTTTCCTCCTATGTCAGCTGCTGCTAAACCAGTTGCTTCATACACTTTCACTGTGAGATGGCCCACGTCCCGGATGGAGTGGAGGCTTCTGGTGAGGGTCTAATAGATAACAATAGGCAACTTACAGGAACTGCTCCTTTGTACTTTCACTCTGTACATTTCAACTCTGTACAATATGTACATAAATACATAGATATGTACATACATCCTCGTGAAGTATAGGCCGTATCAATTATTGAGGAGTATGTGGGGAAAGTAAGTCCTTGTTACCCGGACTCACTTAGCAGTACTTACATAACGACTTTGGAGGATTTTATTTTCTTCCACAGAAGGTTTGAAATTTCCAAGATCAGAGATTGTCTCGGTTCCACAGGTTCCCGAGATTGTGAGGAGGAGGGAAATTTCTCCAGGGCCTTCTTGCAATTGAAAGGTCTGATTATGTGTAATCTCTTTTGCCAGGAGACCAATATCAATTGAGCATCTCCCAATATAATCCCGGCTGAAGGCTTCATCGTAAATTTGAACTTCAAGGATTTGTGGCTGGCCCTCATACAAATAAAAGTCGAACTGTTCACACCATTTCGGATGTGTGGTTCTTGCCACGGTTCTTGACTTATATTTCTGATTCCCTAATCTGTAAAAAGTTTTTCTTTTTTGTAATTTCAGTCATTGTCAAGACGAGGGTGGGTGCGGGGCGGGGGTGGGGGTGGGGGTGGGGAAGAGAGAATGGAATCAATGATAGGGACATAGAAAAGGTATATACTGGGGCTGGTACGAAGCAAGACCCTGCTTTTTTTTTCTAAGGCTTTCCTGTAAGATTTATCTGTCAACTCAGTGTTTGTAAGCTTTCTGACCTAAATTTAACAAAGGCATCCATGATAATTCGATCTTCTTTATCACTTGACAAGTTCTTCGCCTCCAGGAGAAGGACAGTGAGGACACTGCTCCAAATCTGACTCTTTAGTCTCCTCTGAGAATCAGCCAATCTCGCTGACGACTGGCCGTCAGTCAGCCACTGTTCCAGGAAACAAAGGACACATCATTATTGTGCTTCCCCAACTTTCTCCACAGGCTACAGTATTGTGTTATTATTATGACAAAGGGACTACATGCAACTGCACTCCAGTCTCCTAATCCCATGCGTTGTCTGTCGGCATGGTTAGTTCTTTGCATGCATAAATGCACACTGACACATGTACATATATACATTCAGGACAGTCACTAGCACACGTACATAATTACATATAATCACAGATTTTGTACACTCCATGCTCGTACAGATAATTAGATATACATAAATTATTGTTAGAAAGCTCGGGCTATTTACAGCATCCATGCATGCTACAGGGTTAGAAACAATTATTATTATTTGTAAAAACAAAAAAACTATAAAATATAGAAGAACGCTCACAGCGCACTTTTCCTGGAAAGACCGTCGAAAGGATTTTCTGTTGGGATCATCCCCACTAATAACTGGCGTGTCGAGTGTGTTGAGTGTGTCTTGAGACACAGACTGAGTTTCTTCGGTCTGACGGCATGCAATTTAATATAAGATGAGGTTTACAAATAAAAGTGAGGAGGTTTTTTTTTCTTTTTCCCCGAACAAAATCAGTAATCAAAGAAAAAAAAATCAAGGGTGCGAAACATGCAGTCACAACCATCAAGATAAATCTCTAAATTAATATTAGTTTTCTCACAACATCCGTAATTCATGGGAACGTACGATTTCTTTCTCCTCAATAGTCCTCGGGACGAGCGTCACATTCACAAAGATCTCTCCCATGGATTCACTAGTCCCCGCTCCTCCTTGATTAGAATTTATACTCTCGGCCAGAACCAGACTAAGCTCTTGTGCTTTATTGGGTGGGAGACGACTGACGTCCAGCGCGGCCATTCCCATAAAATCGTCTTGGAATCCCCAGTCGTAGTCAAATACCTAGAGAGAGAGAGAGAGAGTGTGTGTGTGTGAGGGCTCTTGTAATAATTATTACACACATAATTACATATGTAGATACATAGATACTGGAAGCACAACAAACAATTTTTACCACGTCCAAGTTTTTTATTCTACCAAAATATCCCTCGACATATCCCTCACTGTCCCCGAGACAGGATTTAGTCAACGAGATGGAAAATTCCACCCTACTTCGCATTAATGGCACTTCCACTAAAAAGACCACACTCACAGAATAGAATCAAAGGCTCTTAACAAAATGCCTCCAAACAGAATTTCACTGCACACAAATCAAAGGTTTTTTTTTTTAACTAGCTCCATATATGCTCCACTGCGTCTTTCATCCAGCCCCATAAATGCCCGTCTGAGGGGAAAAAAATCTGAGGAATTGACTCTTGAAAGTTTACACGTTAAACATTTACCTTATGTTTGTGATTGTATGGGAATAAGTAGAAATTTATGGAGTCAAGTACCTCCAAATAATCAAGTTTATTTACATTCTTCTCCTTTCCTACCCCCCCCCTCCCGCACTCAGACCAGCACTCAACCCTAGAAACAAACTCAATGCTACGTTGATGCTCTTCCCAATTCTAATCAAGCCAACTCAACTATCCCATTATTGCATCTCTCAGCGCATAAAAGAGCTCGTTTAACTCCAACCAGACACTATAGATAGGATCCTTCAACTTTCATGGACTCAAACCTTGTAATTGTTAGAGGAGAAAGGAGACTCTAAGTGCATGAACTCTCCTGAGGAAAGTCTGGGACTACGTCAGGGTTAAGTTCTATTGAAACCTCACACTGCCGCATCTAGCAAGTTGCATGCAAATTAATTCTGTTGGTTTGAATTCCATTGTGTTCGTATATCTACCTATACACAATACATGCATAATATGCGTTTTCACCGCATGACTACCTCCATCAACTACGTCTCACTTCCCCAGACTAGTTAGTAGTAAATGTATGAGTCCTATGTAGGAGTCTGTCGACCGCTTACAATTACTTACACAAACAAAATTTTGTGAGTAGGAAGGTTACTTATTGGGGTGAGGATAAATATTTCCCCTCTCCACATAGACACACAGAGTATACTGTAGAGTGGTGGAAGAAGCCAAAGGATATTAAAATCCGCCGCACGTAAAAAAGTAAACTAAAGGTCATGTGAAGTACTCCGTGAACTACTGTATTTGGAGCCAGCCACTCTCAGCAGTATAAAATTTTTAATTATACGTAGATAATTATACATGCACTTCAACTCTACACTATTTACTGCAAGCTAATTTTCCCTATGGTAATTAATGACCTGCATTACACTCACTATACGCATAATAATTAATTGTACGTTGTAATGACTCGGACGGAAAGTATAGCCTCATTTTCAAATCGGGAGTTTAGCTGACCAAAATAATTATTCTGCTCAAACTGCCATAAATCCTTAGCCTGGGATATCTAGAGTTCATGAGAAAGCATCATATGGGAATTTAAAAAAAAAACTACTACTATACTGTAGCATTGCATGAGAACCTTGTCGGCTTGAAAACGCCACTTGGAGTGTGAGCACTGATAAAAATGTAAGCGGACGTGGAATGGTCTTATAATCTCAACAGCTCGACTACTATAAATGTGGCAAGTGGAATAAATGGCCACATTTTGCTACTCCCCCTGTGAATCCTATGAAACCATACATCTTGCACAATGTCCTATAAAAAAAACCTAACTGAAGAAATAGGCTGCTGGAGAAAGGTAAAATTTTCTCTTGAACCAATCTCAGCTCCTCCAATCAGCCAGAGGCATGTTGCGTCTGAAGAAGCTTTTAATTCAATTCTAGAACGCATAACGCTAATAAGATGTGAATGCCCTATGGAGACTACACATTGTTTACTTTCATACAATTTACAATAAATTAATTTCAACGGAACAATTTAATTAATTTTAATTAATTCTTAAGATGAGCTGAAAGAAAGAAACTTACCTTGAAAATAACACTTTGAGAGAGATCATTGATTGGGAGGACGAAGGACTCATCCCAAATGGGATTCAAATCACGGTAGATTGTTTTGCTCTTGTAATGAAGCTTATCACCAATTTTTACTTTCACGTACGGATCGCTGCTTCCTGTTTTGTTTTTTTTTTTTATAAAAAGAAGAGCATCAAAGTTATAATAATTCAATCCCGGAAATCTTAGGGTACTGGTTACTAACTACACCATTGTTATGTACTCTAAATGTATGAGGCAAGGTATAATGATTACTGTGTCACATATTAAAGGGCACGGGTAGTAATGTTTAATTCACTCTGACATCTAGACTGACAGGAAAGGTTATTTGCAAAGTGTGAAGTGATCAAGTGTTTTGGCATCCAGTACCTGGAAAATCTACAATGTTTACTGACGAGCGTCTTGTTCTTTGAAATCAATTAATAATTGAGTTAGAATTTCTACTAGAACTTTCCACTACATTTCCTGGATTATAACTTTGAGACACGAATAGCACTACAAAGTGTATGGATTAATACTGAGTTGAGTTGTTACACAGCCCAAGATAAACAAATTGGATTGGACTGACTATAGCCATGAAAAAAATAAAGTACTTAATAGGTTTAAATATTTGTCTAATGTTATGTAATTACATACATCTCATACTGTGAGGATGTCAATATATAAGAAGCATTATAGTCTGGAAGGTCAATCAGAGTCAAACTTTCACAGAAATTAATTCAGCCTTGATTATAAATATGCTCTTAGGTTTAGTAATTACGACCTAACTAGTAATCAGGGCTAATGTACAGACTATAAGTAAGGGCGCAAGGGGAACTGTGTGGGATTAAGTTTGGCGTCATTTCCAGGGGCAATTCAATGCATTATTAATCCCTTTATGGACGTTCCCTTCCCACCGTTCGTTCCAACTTCCACACATCTGGACTCGTCCCTCCCAACTCTCATATTTTACGAAGACTGGGAAATCGTGACGAAAATTTAAAACGTAATTTGTTACTGTCATTTCTCAAGGTTTCATGAAGAAAGTTCATCATGTAATAATTGCTCAAACTTCCCCCTCAAGTGTCTCCGTAGGTTTTCTTAGCAAATAACAATAGAACTGAAAGTTCCGCCGTGGAAAGAATGAGGAGGGAATCGCAAACTAAAAAATAACTCTCTCTTTTCAAGCCTTTTTTTTTGCTATAATTAAATTCCATAAGATGGCTGTTCATCTTCCAGAGCAATAACTCCTATATAACTATACGCAACGCTTGAGAGCACTTCCACTGTAGTGTTCAGAGGTCGGCTTAAAAGTTCCTTCAAAACCTTTGGAAATAGCAAGACAGAACTGTATGTACATAATTACGTCCAAAGATCAAAGTCAATACTGTTTCAATTCCTGTGAGGAAAATTCAGGCTGCTGTAACCAGATATGTTACAGTGAGTGATCTTTATGGTAGGACTCAATCTTTGGTGTCCTGTGTCTAAAGTGTTGGCTGGAGCGGTCTCGGGGAATGCTTGTTAAAAATCTTTTTTTTGTTTCTCAAAAGCTTACATTTTTTTTAAATAAAAACTATGGCTCCTTCTTTGAACTAGGGGGATATAAAGGTACGAGGACCCCTCCCTCGTATGTTCGCACATAAATGAAGATACCCAGACTGGAGGTTACAAACATGTCATATCCTTTCTCTTCTTCCCACCGCATCCTAAGAAGATCCTAATAATCCGAGCAAAAAGATCCTTCCTGGGTTATGTTAACTCTCCCATTAACTTCTGAGAAGTCTCAACAAGTTCTTTAAGGGGGGGACGGAGTTGCCATAAACTTGAGAGGCCCATTTTATTTCGGAGGTCCAAAAGAAGAGTCCCAACAACTTTTAACGAACTCACGGGGAAAGTTCTTAACCTCTAAACAACTCCACTCAAACTTGTTTCTCTCATAGTCTCTGTCATAAATCCAATTACTTAATTCCCATTTTTATATTTGCTTAGCCCTCCGTATAGCCCCCCTTCTACATATTTAAGTATTATTAGCTATTCTTTGTATCCCAAACACCTTCCTAGTAAATACACACAATAAGACGGCGAAGAACTGCGGCGGAGTTTTTTTTTTTTTATTTTTATTTTACTACCAACATTAAAAAATTGGATCCTGGAGAAAGCTGTCAGGGAAAGGGCTCTAGGTAAGATTTACTCTCCCTGTAATTGAGTACTCCTGACTTTTAAACCGATGCGGTGGATTAATTTATTACCCTGGGATTATGGACTGGCATGACTAAACCATGTATGTATGTAATGTAGTCATCCCAGCTACAGAGACACCACCTCAAGGAAAAGAGGTATCCTCCAGGAGAGTGCGGAAAGGTGTAGTATCAAATTGATTTCCCCTCAAAGCAATTCCTTTATTTCATTTTATACCGGCAACCATCCCATAAAAGCCTGGTTGAAAAATAAACCTAACAAAACCACTTGTTCTCAAATCCTATCACTGGCTTATAGCTACTCAGGGATTACAGACTGCAACTAGTACTACGGGTCCTTGCAAATCAGGGCACATGTAGATAGATACATATGTAGATATATAACATTCGAATCATTGCAAATACTAAAGATTTTACTCCTATTGAATTAAGAAATGCTTACGATGGGGAGGGCGCAGTCATTGAATGAAGTTCGACTAAACCAACTATTACTTTCACTTAGGGACAATTCCCACTTCAGCAGTGGGCCCAAAATTCACAGAAGAGCCAATCCCCTCAGTTGCGGAGAGCAACTTGCGATAGAGAGGGGAATTTATTAGGAAACACCTAAGTTTGGGCAATTACCTCGTACATAGAGGGGGGATCAAACAGGTAACAACAGCTGGTCAAACGGGAGGTACAAAGGGAAGGTATATCTATAATTGACATGTCAGCAGCGTGTCAACATCACTACATCAACACTGCATTTATGAGCTTGAATCCCGCTGTAGATTTAATCAACTCCGACGTCCCCACCCATTACCGAAGTGTCCACTTCTAATCTTCTCCTCCGTTTGATAACTGTTTACCCAAAGTGTGGGGAAGGTGTGACTGACAGTCAATCTAGATTTAATCCAGTTCGCCAATCACCACTAGAAGGAAGCTTGTTTATGTCAATACAGATGGATGTGCTCTCACCATGTACCTACAGTATTCATTGCATATGGCTTCTATACCAGGGTCACTACATTCATTATCGGATCATCTTGTCGCTCTCGAATTCGGCTAAAATGCCAAAGTCTCTACAAGTAATTACGCAAGCGTTCAAATCTGCAATCTAGTATGCCCATCTTCGAAGCCGAACTAGAACTAACGATTATTCATTAAGCTCGGGGAAAATCAAGAGATTAGATTTTGGTTGCAAGTCTCAACACGACATTATTAGAGTTAAGAACAAATTAGTAGTCTTAATACACAGCCAGTGGCAAGCTCAATCAAGATGTTGTCCCAGTTACGGGGTCTTCCCTCCATATGGGTACTACACAGTATTAGAGGCACATTTACTTTACGGGAATTACAGTATTAGAGAGGGGATGTGAGACTGTGAAAGCAAAAAGGGGGGACACTGTGAGTCAAGCCATAATATTACTGGAGGAGATGGTAAGAAATTATTACAGTGTGTTACGTCCACATACTTGGAAAAAATAGAAAAATGGAAACAATGAAATAAGTCTGTTCATTACTTTTACCCGACTTATCGGAATTTCCCCCTAGACGTGAAATCTTATTATCTGTAAAAAACCCAATAAAATCAGAATAAAATTCTACCGTTCACATGCGAACAAATAAAAATCAATGGGGATAATCACATTTCAAAAATTGTTTTTCGAAAAAAAACAAATCCTGTCCCTCCAAAAAAAAAAAGAAAAAAAGAACTTGAGGCGTAGGAGTTTTATTTTTGTTCCGAGGGAAATATCCCTCCAATGAAGACTATATCAGTTCTCTGCACTTCAAATCAAATGAATGACAACAAGGACAACAAAACTCGGGCAAAGGGAGCGTTAGTTCAGACTGATCAATTCAAACAGGAATAAATACAATTACTATGGAAATCGAAAGTATTCTTAAGAAAGGCCAACCTCAGGGGACTCATACCATCAATCGTGTAGAGAAAAACAGTCCAAAGAACATAAGACGGGGAATCATGCCAGAGGCTTTTGCACGTAACGATTTTCCCAAGAAAAAATCCAAAATTTCCACATGAAATGTATTTGGGGCGAGCGTATTTGAATTAAGTGGGGGGATCTATACATGCCCTTGAACGCGACGAAAGAAAAACAAACAAAACGTTGGAATGATTTGAGTTTCCTCTTTCCTTGGAAACTTGGGACATTGGATAGGTAAAGTTAATAATTTTACCCGAATAACAGCAAGAATAAACATCCAAGTTGTTTAGCTTTCACTACTCAACTTCCCTATTCCTATGACTCTGACTCCCACAACTGGGTGTCTTCCAGTCGGAGAACGTAGATATAGATTCTACATGTCCCTGCTCATATGCTGACTGTCCCGGAGGGATTTCATTCTCGGAAAATATTGTTTTTATTCCTTACCACAAGCATCCCTTGCCACAAGATTCCTTCCTCTCTGGAGATGAACATTGAGGGTGTAGAAAGGAAATGTGTTTGAAGAGGCCATGATGGTTTGATTTTTAATCGTGGAGAGCAGCCCAATCGAAGGAATTAAAGAGGCTGAGTTGGTTGTTGTCGTCACTGCAGTTCCTGTTGGATCGGCCAAGTTACTCAGCGTATTGCTCGGATGATAACTACTACCCGTCAAGTCAATATCTTCAATGTACAACTCACTGTTATTTGTCGTGGTGCTCACATTCACGGACACGGATGCCGAACCACATGCAATACTTCCATCCGTTATTGACGGTAGGGATATTGTGCCTGTAAGAAGTTCAAATAAAATCAACTCTTAACAATATCAACGGCTAACAAAATCAACTGATAAAATCAACTGTCAGTGGGAAAAAAAAATACACTTGGATTTTTTTCCCCAATTCACTTGACTCAAATGACCCATAAAAAAAATACACCTACTGTCCTCCGAAAAAATATAATATCCTTAGGGAGCCTGAGTGAGCCTGGGTCAATACACACATATCCTGTTCCAGGAGGACTCACAAACTTCCACTCAAATAATCTGAGAAAACTGAGGGCGGGATGGGGAAAAGGTCTATCTTTTGATGTGTCCGGACAACTCCGTCAACTCACGCAATACTATACTTGAGACACAATTTGACGAAAGAGTGGAACTCAAGTTGAGTTTTACTCAACTCTCTGAGATATAACTCTCCTCACCTCACACCCGCCATGTACATGTAGAGTCCATGGAAATGAGTAACGACGGAAGGGAAACAAAAGGACAAGTGTAAAGTTGGGAGTCAAAGGTATATCTACAGTATGAGACACACCGTGTGGGAAATGTCCGTGTGATGTGTGCTCTTGTACTGCGGCAGTCCGCTGCTTAGTAAGTGCTGGTATGATCTGTGTCGTGTATTCTGGAAACGTTTTCAAACTTGTAATATAGAAACCTTTCCCTTTTTCGGATTATTGCATGTTCTGGCAATTTCTTCCTCCTCGCACACTTCCAACAGCAGCAGGGACTGTGTTGTAGGAGCTTGGAAGTTCAAGTGTGATGATATGCTTTACACTTTCAGAGCAGGCTGAGGCTACTGAGAGGATTCTGACAATCGAGAAAGGTTTTCTACTTCAAATATGAACCTACTCTCCTATCCCTTCTCGTCTGTAAAAGATGCTGCTGGATCTGCTAAAGAGCAAGGGAAAACAAGTGGAACTCTAGACATGCTTTAAAAATGTTTTATTCAATATGACAAGCGCGAATGAGGCTCCCACTGAGAACATCTATCACATTCGACTTTGGAGCTCATTTAATGTTATTTTAACTCATGTACCCCTGCGCTTTACCCTGCCCTTTGTAACCATTCATCATCATCTCTGTATAGCTATATAGCGAGTTGCGGTCATGCCACAATCAATTAGCCACACTTGCCAAGCACCTACACTGTATCACTCTCCTCAACTCTTCCCAACCCGTATTTTTTCTGCCCTACATCCCATGCAATAACATCTATGTTCTATCTATCTCCTCAACTCCAAAAACATGAAAATTTCATTATTACATTTACCTCTTTCCCAAAACTTGTCAATCCTCAAAACCCATGGAACATGACCAGCAGGTACTTTGACATGAACCAGCAATTATTACACATATAGATACTATAGAACCCCACTATTATTACAAAATGACATCCACACCTCCAGTCCTCTCGATATGAGTAAACATGAGTGGTTTCCTGCCTACAAGTCCATGATAATAGGTTTTCGGTGGTTTAGATTAAACCGCCTCTGTCCCAACCCAATGGCCCACACTAATGTTATCTGTATCAAAATTTTACATATGAATTAATCCAATAATAGTATCCACACACACACACACAAATAAAGTTCTATAGTACCAATGACTCCAACTCACTAAAATAACATCCTAGCTCTATCAGTTGATCAACAATAGAGAAAGGCCATTCTACGCATACGTATAATTATCTACACATATGAAGAATCCAACAAATTATTGTTCGTTCCCTGACTATCATTTCTTCAAATATGAGTGAGTTTTTAAGGGTAGATTAGCAGAGTTTCACTGGGATAATAAAAGTTTGGAGTAGGAGTATCTATCTAATAGATAACTCTATAGAGAACGGATCCTTCCTACTATACATAGATATAGAACTTGCGAGCCGAGCATTATTAGAATAAATAGAAGACGATGGAGTTCCAAGCTTGTGGAAATTATTTACAGGGGAGAGGAGGGAATGATGATGGAACGGAGCGATGACTAGGTAACCACCATCATTATCTAAATTTTGATGGCACAACCATCATCATCTGCATGGAGCGACGACCACCTAAACTAATTGTGCAGTTCATGTTGGTAATAAATTACATGTATCAAGTTATTATGAGTGAGAATTAGAGTCAGAAAAGTACTCCGGAGACCAGGATAACGATGAGTCGCCAAGTCATCATTTTCATCTGATGGTGGTAACACCACTACCAGTGTGTATAGTAGGAATGCTCCTGGAAAATATGTTTTACCTCCCAAGAAAAAAAAAAAAAGAAGAAAAAAAAAAGGTAGTCACTCGATTATTCATCAATAATTTTCCCCGCACCACCAACTTTTAAGTATGCTAGCAGCTGCAAGGTCTCTTCCCCCGTCATCATTACACACTCTCTGCATTATCTACATCATGCCAAAAGGTAGGAAATTCGATTTCCCTGCATACATCTCATTTCTCAACTCACCACATGCTCACACAAGCCCTGCCTTCGAAACCTGTAGGAGACTATCCCATAAGAATAAATTATTATAGTCCGAGCTATATGGAGCACTGAAATATATATATGTAAAAATCCAAAATAGTACCTACTAAATGTAGATATCCTGATAAGCTACCTTGTTAGTTTTGAGTGAAACATTTGGAGTTTTTCAGAAGTTTGTCGATTCCCTGGATACAAATACATACAAGGAGAGACCTCCATTGAACTTGAGCCCATCACTATTCCCAGATATTTAATTATTTGTGTTGACTCTACTGTATGTGGGATGGATCTAAATTTGAGTACCTTGTTACTAACAGCTCCCAGTATGAAATCCCATGTATTAAGTGTATTTTCAAGGTATGGTAATCACAAAGTATTATGTACGACATGTTTTTAATAATATAAGCTTTGTGGTCCATCTTGAACAATTGTACAAATAAATTGCGCAGATGCCATTCCCAAATATGCAGTAACTCCCTAATGCTGTGTATTACATAGTACATGCAATGTTCTATTTTAGTAAGTTCACTATATGCACGACGTCTACTTGTAAAATTCCTTGTTTGTTCTACAGGCTTTCGTACCCTGTGATAGTGTTACACTACTGTATATCTACATGTGTTGTGTAACACTAGGATTTTTTTTTTCACACATATCAAAACTTGCATACAAACAAGAAACTTAGGATTTCCCTAACCTCTACTTTGCATGATAATGTTTGGGTTGAAAGATTGAGGGAAATGCAGGAACACGAATCCTAACAAATCTCTTTCATCATAATACTTCTCTCACACATTTCTTTCTTTCACTCTAAACAATCTTACGGAATGAAGGGAGGCATTCGTCTCAGTCTCAAACAAGCCATCCCCTGATAAAATATCCTCATCTCTCAACTCAACCGCGCTGTTGAGTTGACGGCACGGTTGAGCAAGTCTCCGAAGTGGGATTCAAAGCTTCTGCTCAAACCGTGTAGAACGGGGAAGGTAACAAGCTTACATATGAGAGATACTCCAGTATACTACGAAATCCAATACCTACTGACAAATGCAACAAAAAAAAAAGACATGAGACGAGGTGGGAGAAATTTATACTCGTGCAAAATGTACACCGCGGCCCCGAATTCATTTTAGAAACCAAGTCCTATCCCGTCACATTATCTAAGTCCTAGGAAACCTAATCCTGACTCCGTACCATTGATGTGTCTACTTAATAATTTTGTTTACAGAGGACTAATAGGAAGAAACTACGTCGGAACTACAGGACATGCCTGACTTCCATTTGAATCAAAATCCATTTGATTCTGGGATGACAAGACTTTTAATTTGAAGTTTCCCAAAACCTGTCGGCAAATGTGATGGAAGATTTGCATAAGAAAAAGTTTTCTCCTTAAAAATATCTTCACAAAGATAGATACCCAAATAAAGTTTCCCAGCACTTTTCATCTTTGTAAAATGTTAATACTGCTTTCCCAACCATATGTTTGGGCTTAAATGTATGTACACAAGAAAAAAAAAGGGAAGACATCCAATCTTTTATGCATTCAAGCTCTTTGCATCCATCCTCTATTTCTCTACACCTTTCTTCCAATTGAAAAAAAAAGAAAAAAGCTGTGCATAATAAATAATTGAACCTCCTAAATCAATAAATTCTATTCCACTCTTCTTCCTCACAACAGAATTCTCCGTATGTTTTATTTTCTGCAGAATTGTATCCCGTCCAAACCGCCAGCCCCTGAAACCACGGTTGGAGGAAAACACCTTCCGAAGACTAGAGATCGTGACTCCAGTAACTTGTTTCTCGTGTATTTGAACGCCCTAAAAAGAAATTGCTCCCGCTAAGAATTTTTACTTGTAAGTATCAAGCCGAGCTATATGACTACGTTGGAACTTCCTATATGGGAGGCTATACCTCTCTTTATAGTTAATCCATAAGCCGCCCTATCTTCCATCTTCCCAGCAAGCAAGACTCCTTTGACGTGTGGGGAACTGTCAGACAGGATTGGAAAGAGAAAACATTCCACATTTATATTCGACCTCTTTGAAATTTTTTAAAAAATCCCAAATTTTTCTCAGACTTCCATCACATCATCTCCTCTCTCCATTCAAAAAAGAAAGTAAACTCTCGAGGGGGGGAGAAACTGTATCAGAGGCGCCAGAACTATACTCGACTCAATTATACACAACAATGTCCTCCAAATATTCTCCATAGTCAGCTCCACAATAATAAAATAGACTCAGCGTGGGAACAGCTCCAGAGCTCCTGAATAGTTACATCTATAATGGAGTCCCGTCCGGAGGCATATCTATACGGATCTACATTTCCAACACTGGAGGCTTGTTCTTCAATCCTTGTACATACATTTCATGTACATACTAGTATGTGCGTTTCTAGGTCAGGGAAACCATTTCAATTGGTCGGACACTTGAGCCTAACTGAAATGGACTTGCTGTTAGATACAGGACATTGGTCAGCAGGGCGAAATTCCTGGTGATTAGAGAGTAAAGTGGTCAAATTGTAACAAACTGAACTACCTCTTTGCAGAGATGACGCCTGAGTGAGATAGGACTGACAGAAAGTCAATAAGAAACTAACTCTTGCAAGTGTGCTTTCTAAAAAGTACGGACTTTTACTAGCTCACTCCTTTTGTAGCAGCCTGCTTCCCAGATGGATCCTGTGGACTCGGAGCAAGTCTCCCCAGAGTTACTTTATACCTTGTGCAAAAGGAGCGGCGGAGTTAAAGATAGGAGCGGAACTTAGGGGCAATACGCAATCTAAATGGATTCCGGATTATGAGCAGTGTGTACGTACATGTGCAGTAAATGTGTTGCGTGATGGTTATCTCCGTAACTTACTTGCACATCTTCCAGTAGATACTTAGGCCTGCCTCTGCCACGGAATATCTATACATAATTATAAGTTACATACCCGACCTTTTTTCAGTCCCATGACATAGTTATACTGTCATATGCCCACCTATATCTAGACATAATGTGTCTGTATGGTTACATCTGCCCATAGACACAGGACTACAGTTAAACCCGGCTGTAGAGATGAATGCAGTTAAATCTGCTGCCTATGCCTGGAAACACATGACTAGAGTTAAACCTGTCGATGCCAACACTTTGACATATCTGACATACGAATAGAGCTTCATCTGCCAATATGAGTGCATCTGCATGGGCGTGAATTCAGGACTTGAATTGTTGTCCGCACCAGGGCAAAATCGATGGTTAAAGTTGAGGTTGGTCATGTGTGTGTGTGTGTGTGTGTGTGTGTATGTTTGTGAGTGTGTGTGTGTGTGTATGTGTGTGTGTGTGTGTTGTGGGCTAATAATGTCTCCGACATATACTCTCTTGACTCGAAACAAACTCCCAGAGCAGTAATAAAATATTGACGAAACCATTAAAACATATATTTCATTGAGTTTCTCCTCCGTCACAATCAATCCTAATCATCGTCGTAAAAAATAATTAGCTACCACTGCGCTCTGACTCCATCTCTCTCTCAAGATAAAATATTGTCAAAGGGAAGATGAGAGAGATGAGTTGACAAAGTTTTCCCTACCGGAGATATCCCAAGGAACTCCCTCCTGGAAATTCCTTCAATGTAAATAAAGGCAGGCCGTGTGGAATCGGAAATAAGTGTAAAAGTCCTGACAGTGAAGGAGGTAGGAAGTCAAATCAAACAAATTTCAAGAGTCCCAAAACTCCCCCCTACAAGGACAACATAAAGCTCCGAGACTTATCACAGTAAATGAGTCAAGTCTTAAGAAAATATTTAAATTTTGCTTTCTCTTCCTCAACCGGGATTCTAGGTGCTCAAACCTGTCCTAGGAGGTAGTTGTAGGTAGGTAGATACATAGTAGGTACATATTTATATACACACACACACTGGCAATGTAAACACTCCAGCTACAATCCCTGCTGGAGGGTTTCCAACAACCCAACTTAATTTCCTATTCAAAGTCTCACTTCCTCCCAGAATTAACAATCATTGGAAGACGTTGGAAAGGTATTGGATTCCCTCACCACACACAGCCTATAGGCCTAGACACATGAATTCACACGCTGAAACTTTTCCACCGCCCAAGATAAATCCTCGTAACGTACCTCAAATCCCAACTTCTGACGATCAACATTTCATTCGGACAGTTTTAAAATCTCTTAACGTATGCCATGCACGGAGTGGGAAGTGTCGGAGTGCGGAGGAGTAGATAGAAAAACAAAAACTTTTGACAAAATTGATACAATTTAAACTAACGAGTGTGAAACTTCCCCCCCCCCTCCCACACCCTCAACACCCCGCGCATGTAGTTAGTTCTCTTCGTACTCAAGTGTATGATCAGAAATAGGGAAACAGGGATGAAAAATAGGTAAATATTATGTTACCTGGTGCTCCAGCAATCGTATCGGAAGATTCAACTTGTCTTTTATTTCCACAGCAGACGGAGAAAGACTGTGCTGCGGCGGCTTCGCTTCTTTGTCTTTGATTATCCTTCGACTTTTCTCGATGCTTTCCCAGACGAGACTGAGGCGTACAGAGAAAAAGAGAGAAAAAACCCGACATCAAGTTAGCATTTGCAACTCAGCTGGCCCTTCTAGTGCTCATAAGTATCAAGCCGTGGAATCATAGAGAGCTCCTCCACAACTCCCAGCCTTCCCTTCTGTGACCGTGCCGTAACGCAGCAGTCTGAAGCGAGAGAAATTGAGAGAAAGAGCAAGGGAGAGCCCGAGTACAAAAACATTTTCTTTGTAAGGAAAACCCATTCTGAGCATTTTCTCCAAATCGCCTGGAAATCAACTCTGTGAAGTACGGACATTGTAACGCTCTGTCCGAACGGGAAAGGCGGTTCTACTTACTCTCCTTGAGTTTCCCTACTTTCCAACTTCCATATTAGGTTAGCATAAAAATCCGACATATTTATTTTCTGCGGAGAGAGAGAGAGAGAGAGAGAGCCGAGAGATGAGAAAATGAAAAAAGAAATTCTCGCTTCCCAAAAAAAAATCCTCCTTTTTAATCCTATTCCAAATGCTTGTAATGGCTCTATTTCCAAAAGGTAGGGGCTCCTACACACGTCGTTGGAGTGGTACAGAACGGTAGGGACTACAGATACCATTGAGATGTGGTACGTCACGACAATCCCTAATTCTCCCTTGCTTTACATATCCTCTAATGTTACGTTAGCTCGGCTCCTCTTGAGGTCTTATAGTTAAGACTGTCATTATATGGGTTACGGACTTTGTCTGATCTTATACACTACTGTCACACTTTCCCTTGTCGACAAGGATTCCCCATCTCGGGGTCTCAGATTAACTCCGAGCGTAATGTGTACAAGTAACTATTATGTATGTATGTATGTATGTATGTATGTATGTATGTATGTATGTACGTGGATGGGGAGACTCATTCAATCCTGTCTACTGTTCCTATCCTCCCTTTGCATGTACTTAATCCTGATTATCCCTGCCAAGACAGTCCAGCCTCTCTTCCTTGGTCTGTTGTCTCCTCCAGAGAGATTCTCCCGTCGAATCCTATCAGGGAGACCAGGTACTTAATCAATTTAGGGAGATGAATAGCTCTTTAAAGCCGAGCAGGTTCCTTGTGCTCACGGAATCCAAAAGTCTATTTCCGTTTGGAGCTCCGCGTGCTGGACCTCCTAAACTCAGCTCTGAATTCAATTCACGTAGGAAGAGCTACTTCCTCTTTTTTTTCCCAGGCCTCCTCCCCTGCAAAAGTAACTGTAATTTTTTTCTCAAACTCATAAACTTCCAATTACAATCCTTGTCCCGTTTTCTTTACAGGGAATTTTCCGAACCACAAACACACACACACACACCACACACACAGTTTGGGGATGGGGGTCTCTCTGTGCTTCGGGTGAAATTACCATGGAGCAATGAGAAAATTCAAAATGACATGTCATCAGGGAAATTAATAACTTTCCCATCCAATTCAAAGTTAAAATCAGTCCGGGGACTGTACACCGTCCTTACATCTATATAACTCAATTTTTGAAAAGTTCTACGCAGATTTGCATCCCTCCTGTGACGCAGTCGGTTGAGCTCGTCCTGAGAAAACCATCTTGACATCTGCTCAGGTTTCGTTACAATCAGGGCCAAATTTCCACCCATTTTACTTCGTCCTCTATCTTCCTATATTTTGTATTGATCAAAAAACTTTCCCCAAGTTGATTAATTCTAACTTATCCCTTTCTCGAAATTCTACACAATACACATCTCAAATTTAATTTTTAGGGACACATTACATTTTTACGCTAATTTAAACCGTAAGAAAATTCAATGAAAATTAGGTTTATTCCTCTCTCTCTTTCTTTATCTCTCTCTCTCTCTCTCTCTCTCTCTCTCTCTCTCTCTCTCTCTGTAGATTTTACTATTCTGTGTAGTAGCTCTTAAGCACAGCAATTTATTTACCAACTGACTCTGGGCCCAAGATGGGCTTTGCTACATGCTCCCGAAGATGGTGTCCAGGGAATAGGGAAGATGTAAAAAATCGATTTTGGATCCAATAACTTGATAATTTCACTTCTCACTTTTCACAGTCACTTAAGGTGAGGTATGGTTTCAGGAACGATACTGGATTAAATTCTCTCAAAACCTAATAATTTTTTTCTGTGTAAATTGTAACTTGAGCAACGTCCCCTCCGGGACCATGAGCAAGTAAATATGTTGAGTCAGGCGGGCAGGACTATTTTCCACATCTATGTATGTACCTATGTATATAATATGACCTTCTTATGCAAGTGTACCATAAATTTCAAATAAGTTCCCTTGCATGTTATATCTGTCTGTGTGACCATATGTGCGAAAAGGAAATGTACACACATTTCGCAAAAAAAAAATTCTCCCTTCCACGGGTTTCCAGGTCGACGTAAGTATTTATACAGTACTTGGACAAATGTGCCTTGCTATAACATAATAATTATAGGCATGCATACATGCACATATGTAGCTAACACCTTACACTTGAAACCTTTGGGAAATAAATATGTAGATATAGGATGCAAAGTAACTTAACCTTGCACTTATATATCAGCGGACGTATGTACATACATATGTAACAGTAACCTACATATATGCAACATCACGAGCAAATTGGGAAAGCAGCTGCAGGAAAGTTTCCTCGGAGCGAGGAAAATTTCGTTTCTTATTTAAAGAGCTGTACTTGTATTTACACATGTAGATATACTTTTTCTATAGATACATATTTTTTTTAAGATATATCTATTTACATATAAGTAGTCACAGGGAAAAACTTACCTTCAAATGAGTCATGTATCCCGTGGCACGAGCGACGAGTGAAGAAGTTTTGGACGGGCTACCTCCATCCTCAGGAGTATTTGACAGCGAGTGCATTTGTGAATGACTAGAGTCACCGGAGTCATGGCGTGTTCTTTTACCCTGGAGGAAAGAAATTTGCATTGTATGAAAACAGAGGGAAAGGACTTCAAAAAGGAAATTCTTTTTTTTCCCCTATTTTTTTTTTCTATGTTTATTTTGGTCTTCGCCTCCTTTCAACATAGTTGTTGCTTTCTTCCCTCACGGATATATATATATATACAAATGTATCCAAAATCTTTCAAGATGGTTGGCGCATAAAGTGTCCGGACATTTAGCACATTGGCACTATTGTTATATGCATTGGTTACGAGCCCATATACAGTATGCGCCGTCTGCCAGTATTTCTTGACTCTGAGATGTGTTCTGTCGAGTTGAACTGATACAACTGATTGTGAGTTTATTTCTAAGGAATTTAAGTTCCCCATAGTTGAGTTGAGCAGTCACTATTATTTAGCCTCCTTTAGTTGAGATTTGAACATGGGACATTCAGGGGAATGTACAGTAGTTGGGCATGAGAAATACGCGTGTAATAACAATAAGCCATATTTTTTCCACCAAATTTCCCCCATTCCCGCCACTCCAATTCTGTAGATATTCAGTGAGATGACGATGGTCCTCAAGCTCCGTCTCATGTATCCCAGAGAAGTAGAAAAACAGACACACACACACACACCAATACTTACACTTTTTTTTCTCCAAGGCTGTCATTTTATTTTATACTTTTTTTTTCGCAAATCTTCCCACATCTCCTACAGACAGAGACTCTCTTGACTGGGGAAAGATTGGAAGCTGAGACCCTAATCCGCTCGTTAAAGGTAATGTGCATACGAGTATCCTGCTCCTTGTAACTAAACATGTAAATACAAACATGAGGACTATTTCTCATGTGGAATTCCTTTCATGCTAGACCTTCATATATCGTCAAGCCTTGCATCCCCAATGCACTTGGAACCATCTGAGGCCTTTTAGAAGGGGAACAAATCCCGTCGATTCTCTTGTAAACCGATATGTTCCTAAATGTGACTACTTGATAATGCTCCGAATCACACGGACGTGCCGCTTCAGTTTCTCTCCCCCCCCCCATACATTCACTCACTTAGGCATTTATATATACATAAAAACATGAAGTTACATATAGAACTCCCGATCAATTCAAAACATACAGTTGCTAATCCCCCACATAAATAAATTCTACAGAGTAATACTTCCCTCCATTTGAGATTCTACAGAGTGTAGATACTCAGAAGAGTGGACTTGAACTTTAAACTCAGTACTACTGTGTATTTATATGGACGGACTTACTCAATAGACTCTATTGAAAAATGACGATAATTCTTCAAGTTAGGAAAAAAAAACTACATATTCCTGTTCCTAAAATATGGTAGTAAATTTCAAACGGAAACATCACTCTTGTAATATTTTGATTACAATCTCAAAGTAGTCATTTCTCGAGTATAGTCAAGTCTTTCAAATCCGTCTCTAGGAACCTTTTTGATAGAAATTCCAGGAGGAAATTCCAGGAGTTCCTTCCCTCCTCGTATTAAACGAACATGAATAACAGATTCTCCATTTCGGAATCCAATGCCATTAGATGCAAGATAGCTACTAATGGGCTGGAGTTGGTGATGAAGGGAACCCAAATTCACAAATTTCTGCCCTATCCTATCATATGAGTCTGAGTCTCAAGGACGATTGACAGTGATTCCTTTTCAAGTTCGTTTCACAGTGAAATAATACATGAGAGTCCTGGAACTGTCAAATGCATGACATCACGGGATCCTTTCTCTTTCCACTTGATCTCCTTCCGTGCGGTTGTACCTTTTCACTCCTTTTCAGACTTTTGTTCTTTCCTATGAATCCTGAAGAATTCCCACTGGGGAACAAATAAATTGATACAATTTTCTACACTGTTCGTAGACCCCCTTCCCAACCTAAATGTTGTAGGATGGAGCCGTTGGCGGAGTAGCGAAATGTAGTTCAAGTATCTATAGATATTCGTCCGTACATTTGTCTCTCCCACCATGTATGTATGTAGATCCCTATCAACTTAATATATTTTGAGGATTCCTTCCATACACATTTCTTTTGACTGTCCCTACCTGAGTATCTACAAGTTTGGGTCTAGAATCTTCCTCGAACATTACCACACTTGACTTCTCCAGCTGGAAAAACTTTTCCTGAGGGCGTGAGTCAAGTACATACTTTACGCATTCTCAACCTCTATTCAATTACAAGTTTTTCTCTGGATTCCAGCCTATCACTGCCAGTTGGCTGATCGCATGTTACCACGTCGTAATTAGAGTTAGCCCGTATGCATCCACACAGTTAGCTATCACTTAATTATCATTTAGAATATGAGATAGTGTATACATATGCTTAAAGTACGAATCCTCAAATTTGGGGCAGATGCTCGAAAATACAACGTTTGGCAACAAATTACCTTCCCTGAGGCGGGAACGACCCTGAAAAATGTTATTGTTTCTAACTATTATGACTCCTATTTATTTGTAACTATTGTAACGGATAGAACCGTCAGGTAGACAAAAACAACATTACAGTAAAAACAAAGGGGCAGATGATTAAATTATAGATGCACAAGCGTGTGTATTAAAAATGATGAAATCCTACTCCACCATATGGGTAATAATATAAAAGAATTCAATTAAATTGAAAATAATACAATGCTAGTAAATTAAAAAGTTGGGAGTGTTTTGGAAGAATTTAGAGAAGACTATTGGAAGAATTGCCGGACTTAAAAACAATATACTTTTAAGGGGGAACTCACAAGCAGAAGACTAAGACTGAAGGGAAGACTTTCCCAACTCATTTTTACTTGCTCCAGGACCAATTAATTTAATTAATAAGCACGATTTCCGAGGAATGATATAAGGTACGTAAGATGGAGGGTGGGAGTTGGAAGTTCCAACTTGGAGCCTATTATAATCCGCCCATTTTCCTCAATAATTACTTCCTAATAAGCTCCTAGAGATCCTGGAAGGAGAGACGAGGAAGGAAGAGAAAGTTGAAATCCTCTGACAAATCACTCGCAATTCATGGATTAGGCATTGAACCAAAGGCAAGGGTAAAACTGAGACACCGTCCTCCCAACCTGCCCATATATGATGAAAGAAAAAGTAGTAGGACGGAGGAGGGAGTGAGAATGGGATCTTGAAAAATAATCAAGAGTAACTTTTCTTTGCACGTCACATATTAAAATACAAAATCAATACTTTCCCCTCCTGCAGTCACTCAAACACCCGCTCACATTTCTTCCCGGCACAAATACACACCAAGCAGGAGGCCCCATCCATGGAGAGAGAGAGAGAGAGAGAGAGAGAGTGATTAGGCAAGAAAAGTTGTGGGGAAATGTGTGATTGTTAAGTTTTATGCACGCCAGGACTTTACACATGCTGAAATAACAGATTAAATAGAGTTGCTCATTCAAGTAGACGGAGCTGTAAGTGTAAGCAATGGAAGGAATGACAGAGCTCCGTAGTTCATATGTATCTCCTCTCGTGAGTGAGTGACTCGGAGAGGAGAATAAAAGAGTCGGAGGCCCTACACAATGTGAACTAACTTATGCGCACATTATTACGCCATTATAAGCCTGAGTGATTCAAAGTTGAGGTTTGAAATTAAACTCCTACTCTCCGTACATTAATGTGCAAGTGTCGGTCGTTATGCAATCAAACCAAATGTTTCCCTTTGAACTCCCAAAATTATTATATGACTCCACGGCAGAAAGGCAATCCTAGATTTTTTTTTCCCTCCACACTCACACTCAACCTTACACACATACACACAAAATTCACACACACACACACACACACGCATACAATTGACTCCCAGCAGCGACAACAAAAGCCTATCACTAATACCCTTCGTCTTATTTTTTACCAAGCCCTCAATACCCCTCACTTGTTTGCACTGCCCTTCGTGTGCAGGTATTTTCATCGCTCCTACAATTCCCTTCTTATCATGCGTCTTGAGTCCAACATGTTTTCCTTGTCTTAAGATAAACTCCAAATATACAGAGACACAGATATAGGGCTGACTGGGAGATGAGGAATGTACTCACAGTACACATGCATATATCTAGATATGTATAATTATGTACTACCCGGGTTTTACAGTTAGATCCAAACTCTTGCGGCTATTTTATTTACGAAGCTATCCATAACTAATGCACAGTTTGTTGGAATGTTTATGGCTGCAGACAGAACTTGAGGGCTACCCCATGCTATTTCGTATGAAGTTACCTTTTCAAATCCAGCACACACATATGTAAAAGGAGTAATATTGTGCACAAGAGTGAAAGCTGAATCTAGACAGCTTTCCATAGTTAGTCTCCGAGTATTCAGCCCATATCCACTTAATACTCACAGCCTTCTGAGTAAACACAATGAAACCAGAGAGAAAACATGGTTCAGACTTCTTCTTGTATACAAACACACACACACACATACACACACACACACACATACACACACACACACACATACGTACGTACGTACACACATGAAAGCCCCCAACCACAGGCTGTATATGGTGGGACTGGTTACGTTACATCAGGAGAAGTCTACAGTGCATAAAAAAGAGTGTGTCAAGTCAGAGTAGATTTCTCTCCTGAACCACATATGACTTGTTTGTGAGGAGGCTACTGGGAGGGGAAGATGTCATGATAAATATTGATTTTTTTCACTCCGATTCCCCCACTTTCTACTCCGAAATAAGTATCTTCATTGATGATATGGGACATCAAAACGTGGATCATGATAAATACGAAATCTTTATATAGAGCAATAGGCCCTGTCGCTTTATTTTACAATCCAAGTCTTACATCTGTCGTTCCATGTTTTCAATAGATTCTTCCCTTAACCTTCAGGTCTCTCTATTCACTCAGAGCTTATATAGCTTATATATATGTATATACTATAGTTGGCTTCCTCAGGGTGCCCTGTGAAACTTCATACCAAGAATTTTAAATGTTAGTATCTTCTCAAGTGTTGGAATCGTTGAATGAGTGTCAAAAGGGACTACTTGAGCAGACCCATACATACATACATATGTGGGTCCTATATCTGTGTACATGCGTCCATATGTGCGTCCTAATGGTCTCGTTACAGAGACCAAGACCTCGGTAAAGTATTTTTTTGTGAAGCCTGTGGTTATACTGCGTGACTCAACGTGTGTAGTCAGTTATGCTTGTGAGAGAGGAAAAAATAAAAAGATAAATTTCCCTCTTAAATCTTGCCAATTTTTTGGACACTTTACCTCGTCTTGACATCTTTATTTCCCAAAGAGATGCACACAAATAAAATCCCATCACTCTTTCTCCTATACCCGCTCCTCACTCACCTCTCCATGAATATTAGTAGATACTCTGAAGGAAAAAAAAAACCGGGTGTATGTTCCTATGTCTCTCTTTTTTCAAGTTTTTAGTGAGAGAGCTAAGACAGATTGCACTGATACAGCTGATACTACATGTGATATACCACCGGGGAATTGAGAGAGCTCCTACATACATATGTACATACATCAGTCCTGTAGTAACTCCTGTGTGGGTTCCCATACAATTAAAACCCAGTAATGACAATAAAGGGATCAGTTCTAATAGCAATCAACTCACAAGCATGGCGGTGTCTTTCAAGTCACGCTAAGTATTTCTATATTTCGTTGAGTCTCTTGCCAAGAAATTCTACAGGATGAGAGGACCATCTATTCATACGCTCACAGAGGCCCAGTCATATGATATGACTATTTTGCAAAAAGGTGCCGGTGCCTCTCAGGTTCAGAGACATGTACGCAAGCACTCTTGAAGAGTGTCTGAGGAGAGCTTTCTATCCCAAGGAATTTCCTATATAACAGAATCCCCTCTATAGATCCAGGAATCTCAACACGGGAGCTTCTCGCCGGAGCAATGCTGTAATGTGTGCAAGTATTAAATGCTAAATTCTTTCCCATTTGCATTCAAATGAGCTTCAGCCTCTTATCACAAATTGCAGAGGCTTAGATTCATCTGTATTGTAGTAGCAATTGAGAGGAGTTGGGGGGAAAATGTGGAAGGTGCGGAGGTTACAGTGATATAACTTCCCTCACTCGTTTGTAGTATTTATTTGACTCGACACAAATTTCTTGTAGGTCGGGCCCGAGATGACTTCTCCCACAGTGTAAATATACACTTGGACTATGTTTAGAAGGATGGGGTTCCCCTCAGTCTGTATTGGAGTAGATACTAATATGAGGGATTCAAGCTATTCGGAGAATGTAAGCCAAAAAATTAGCTATTATTGCCAATTTTACGGGCTATGTACCGCACGTGCGGGGGAATAATAATAAAGGTTTATGATTCTATATACCTGCCATCAGATCCTGGACGTTCAGGGTCTAAATAAAATTAGACTTAAAAAAATAACGTTTGGGATGGACCGCGGGCGTGTGTTTGGAGTTTCACGAGGAATTGATTCCTATAACATTTTCTCACTCTAATAATATATCTACTTTCTTCTATACTTCTTACTATATATATATACCTACTTAATAAACTGCCCATTCTGACCCTTCCTGGGAGGAAATATCTCCCGGAAATGTACAGGATTGAAGGAGATGATTTGAGTCTCCATGTTGTTTTTCCAGGGACTGTTTCTACTGTAAAAGTCGAGAGAGTCGAGAGTAAATAGAAACAACCAGGGCTGTTAGTGCCTCTCTCATCGTGTATTACAGTATGACGGTGGTCGTAGAAAAAAACATTATTTCTCATAGGTATGGGGATAATGGGAGGAGACAGTAATTTGGTACAGGATCAGAAATAATTAGACAATTGTCCAAATGTACAGGGGACGTGAGCGGAATGAGGACAGGTCTAGGTCTGACTGAGAGACTAGAAAGTAAACAAGTTGTCGTGGGGGGACGACGAGGGGATTGACAAGTGTGAGCGTGAAATGGGTAAGGAATGTAATCTGTCACCAGCAATTAAGCAAATGATAGATAAATTTGAATGGAGTCTATGGACTAGAAAGTAATTGTTATGGGGTACATACATATGTATCTATACATATAATTATAGATTGCATTAATGTTTGTTTGTACCTTGAGGCTATGGGCAAGGTTAGCATCGGAGCGTGAAATGAGTCGCGTGACTTTTCCAAGGCGACTTGAAAGACGTGGAGATGATGGTTGGGATAAGCATCCACCTGAAATACCCGGTGTGGTCTCATTATTATCGACTGAACCACTGCTCACCGGTCCTCCTGGCACTGATAAATTGTCTTCCATCTTTCCTCTCCTCCAAAATTATCTCCCCGCAGGAACCTTCTCGGAATTCCTTGAGTAAATAAATATTTTTCTCAAAGTCATTAATTAGCCAGCAAACTATAGATAGGAGATCAGAGTTGAAAAATATCCTCGTTTGGAAAAACTTTCCCCCTAGTACACATAGTTTGCAAGCACTCCTTCTGTGATTGTCTAACTTCATCACTTATATAATCACAATTAGTTTTGTTTACTTTGAAATTTGCATGAGTTGCCAAAGCGGGAAACCTCATCTCAGTCTTGATATTTCCCTATAGTGAGAACATTAAGACCCACTCAGGAGCTCCCCTAATAGAGTCTTCTGAGGGGACATTTCCGTGGAAGCAATTACGCCGGCTAGGATTAATCTTTCAAGACGTAGAATACTTATATACATATTACCGTATATACTCATTTCATCATACACGCTGGATCTCCTATACATACTAAGTCTCTCTTACTATAATGTACATACATACAAAAAAGGGGAGAGGGACTTACCTTCAAAGCAACGTGGGTGAGTCCTCTGAGCGCTCTTTGGGATTGGAAATTACGGCTGAAGTAGAACGTGGATGTATAAAAGATGAGGATTCTATCCACATGATTCGTCACCTACTGTCACTTTATTTCCCGCATATTTTCGGCAATATCACATTATCCTCTATGGAGATGTTCAGGGGTGGAGAGGCCTCCTCCAAAATAGGAAAAATTTGTTGCCGTCGTCGTCTTGAAATTTTAAAAAGGTTCACACTCCACTCTCTCTCTCTCTCTCTCTCTTCCTCTCGCTTCTTGAAACTCACGTAAAACTTGGGAAGTAGTCGGTGGAAAAAAAAGGATGCACAGTGACTTGTAATAAGGGATAGAACAAAGTTGAATATTTTATGAAGATAGTAGTGAAGAGCCCATGAGTATATTCTCTCCCGGCATTTTCTTCCCTCCTGAGAAGAAGGAACCAACCTTTCGGACAGAAAACAAAAAATAAATCCCCCTTCAATACATAATTTGTTCCGTCAGATTCTCGTTCCGTCCACATCCTTTATTATTCCATCCCAGACACTTTTCTCATCCTCCCAACAAACTCTACAACAAAGACTGGCATTTTTCCCACGACTCCCAGAATTCCCAGAATTCAAACTATTTTTTCTACATTCTGTCATATTTTTTTAAAAAACAAATATCTAATTATATATGTCACAGAATTCAGTGTGCCCGAGTTTTTGCAATTATTATTGTCAATGGCACCAACTTTGTCCTGTGAGTTGAACCCAGAATAATAATAATTACAATGTAACATGTATGTATATACATATCCACGTTCAGCCCCAACTCTCAAGTAATTGACCCGAAAGCCTTCATGAAATTGTGATTCCTTGAAATAATTAATAGGACTCTACCAACCACCACTAAAGACAACTTGTTTACCTCCCGGGAACTATACTTAATAGTATGTAATTATGTAACTATATATAATGGAGCCCCTGGGAACTGCAAGTATAGACAGCAGAGCTACAGATATCTATCTATGTGTATGTACATACAATTAACTTGTACAACTTCCACAGTCATACTAGTCACATGTCACACAAGAAGACTCGGTGAAGATACAAATAGCTACTTACGTGAAGCACTACTACAATATACAGAATGGATCGACAAAATAATTTCCCTCTCTCGACACAGATGAGGGTACGGGATCCAATTGTGAAGTATACGGGTATCCAGAGCCGAAGACAAAATTTGTAGGACTCGAGTCCTACAAAATCCGAGAGTGTGTGTGAGTGTATTTGAGACAAATTCTTGACAAACGAAAGACTGAGTCGTTAAAAATGAATGGAATTGAATGAGAAGTTGTATCTGTTAAGGAAAAGACAGAGGCACCCAGGGAGAAACAGAGAGCTCTACATTCAAGCCGAGCCAGAAAATGACAAACAAACATGAATTGCACATGCACTCCGGGCCAGAGACAGTTTTAAGACTTGAGAGAGAGAGAGAGAGAGAGAGAGAGAGAGAGAGAGAGAGAGAGAGAGCAGTAAAAATAACACGGTAGTTTTAAAAATAGGCCGGCTCCGACTGTTATTATTATTTCCCTCGCGGTACAAAACTAAAACAAAAATCAAGTCTGGAAGGTATGAGGATCCGGAGATGTCCCATAAGTTCAAATCCCTTTTGACTGTGTTCCAGTCCAGTGTGACATTATCGCACCTTATAAACATCAACTGACTGTTCCTCCTGACATTTCCACAGTTGTCTTTATCAGTTCTCCAAGAAAGGCAGAATTTGTAAGGGGAATAAATCCACCCAAATATGTTATTTTTTCCTTGTCCGCTTTTATATTATGTATTCTTCTCCTTTTTTTGTAACAAGTACTATTGAAAATAACACGTCCTATATATGTCACTTATGATAAAAACAAATATCTCTTTGAAAGCTCCTTCCCTTTTGTTAAACCACAAACAAAACAAAAAAAAAGAACAAGGGTCACATATTTTTTTGAAATCTACCAGAAAGAGTGAGAAGTCTGTCAAGTATTTAACATCGTGGGGCATGAATATTAATACGGGCTCTACAGTAACAGGAGAGTGGGAACGAGACTGACTTCAAAATGACTATATTGACAGGAAACGTGGGGAAGAACAACTCCAGTCATCCATATTTAACCTCACGCTATCTTATCACTTAGTCCGGGACCAAACAAAAAAAAACTATTGTCCCAGAATATGCCCACGTAGTATACTCAATTACACTTGAAATCATTCTAATGTCATGCCTTTCCTCCTCTTCCTCTGTCCTTCAAAATTTTTCTTCCCAAACTCATACATTTTTACACCCATTCAAACGAGAGGAGGATTCCCAATAAAGCCCTTTTAGCTCCTCTCCCTCCACTGAACTCCAAAACCATGGAAATCCCATGCCCTCTTTGATTTCAATTATTGTAACTCTTGAGTCGTCCGGAATGTTTTTTTTATAACTGTGCAAGTCACTTGAAACCCATCAAATGGATATAGGCAGACTCATATAGTAAATGTCAGAGGATCTAAAAAGTCATTCAATGAATATTTTGGGATTCCCTTTCCTTATATCTATACTCTATCTATACATATGCACATTGTCCTTCAGGAACTTCCTTGTCTTCTCGGGCATTTGCTATTACAAAATTATATGGATTACAGTTACATTGCATTCCCTTAAAATGTATCTTCTTCCTCAATGGAACCAACTCCTCCCAGAGCGCAGTGGCCCCATGTATCAATTTTAGCACGAAAGAGCTACAAATTACTGAGAAAACAAGAGATGAGTTGGAATTGGATGGAATAAAGCCCCACGGCCTCTAGGAGCCTCTCCCTCAAACCCCCTCTCGGCTGAGAGCTCCTAAAATTGTGAACAACTCCATGCCGAGATCAAACACTAGAAATTTTCCGCTTTTCTCTACTTAAAATCTACTTAGTCTCTTTAGACGGGACAAACAACGGGGGCTGCTGGGCTCGTCTCAAATGACACTTGTCAAATGTAATTACGACCAAAATAAGGCTAAAAACTGGAAACGACAGAATAAACAAATGCTTGAAAAAATTACTTTACAAAATTATTAAAATCTTCAAACCACAGGCTTTATACACACGCTACACCCAAATATACATATAACCTACTGACAAGCAGTAAAAGGCGGAGAGAGGCAAAGGAGTCGGAAAAATATTGATTTTTTTTACCTCATTCCGGTAAATAAAATTTCATTTCCTTTTGAAATTCCCCAACCATAGAAAAAATTTTGTGCATTTTGAGAGCTCAGGAATTGGGAAAAACTTGACGAAATTCTCCCCTTGCTTGCTTCCCCATATCAGAAAGTACGAGAGGCACTCTTGCTGTACAAGACCTCCTTACAAGAGCAGGTTCTCGGTACAGGAGCAGAAATATTTGGACTCATTCCAATTTAGTACAATGCCAGTTTTTCTCCTTATAGGAGCATGTCATGGTAAAAGTCAAAATTTGGAGCTTCTGGGGATGCTCTTGTAAATTGAGTACACTGTCTATGATGGAGCTATTCTTGGGCTCTGCATTTCCGTGGATACTTACATATACAAGTATATATGTAGATATGTAGATATATGTCAAAGATAAGGACAGCATGCACAGGTATGACAAGAGAATTGATCTCTATCAACATACGTAACACCCCCTCTCACCCAACTTCTGTCATTGCATCATCCTCATCATAAAGAGCTGGTTGTAGTGTCTACCGAGTATGTATATACATAGATACTCCATTGCATAAAATATAAGGCACTATAAAGTTGGAACGCCTGCTAAAACAAGTGATGCTAGTTAAGTATCTGGATGCGGTTAAAACCGTAAAACAAACCCAGGGTAAATGTTCCCCTTACAAAAGTCCACGCATTGCATTGGCAAGGTTATACTTTAAAACCTATAAATCCTTCTGGTTTGACTGTCGTCAAGCTATAACTTCAAGTATTTGAAGGAGTTATTTCATCAAAAATGTAAATACATGCCTATCGATTACAACAACCAGAGACAAGTGACAAAACAAGTGGAGAAACTGGTCTTTTACCAGGGGGCCTGACAGAGCGGGCGTGCACTGTCCGTGAGGTGTTCCGTAAGGAAGGTATTTAAAACTCCCCTCAATAATACAGTACTGGGAAAATATGATTAATATTAATGTGATGTCTGTGGCCAGCGAGACAATCAGGTCACATTGTCAGGCTGGCAAGAGGTACACTTATTTGAGTATAACCTCGGAGTGGAAAACACTTGCGTCGACAAAGCACTGCTCCAGTCCTGTTCCTTAATTAGACAGAGGAAGCCTGGTAACAAAATGTGAAGTGACACCAAAGGTGATATTAAGGGAATTTCCACAATTTCATGGAATGTTGTTCTCCAGTTAATGAAGGGGCTCATTAGCAATTTGCTATGCACGCTACACAGAATACACCACAAGGTCCTTATTTTATGGGAGTATCACCGGCCCATGCATATATCTACTCTATTGTTACTTTGGAGCATCCTGACTACCCCTACCTCTGATTCATTTTGAAGTAATTGTGTACATTTTGTACATATGAGATTCTAGTATATTATCTACATATCAACCTCGACGCACTTTCCCTCTCATCGATTTGTTCAACATAGAATTCAAATGATTTTACATTAACATTACCAAGTCCGCCTCCTCCCTGAATGCTGTATTGTCACAAGTTTAAATAATTCAAGTTACACTCACAGAGTAGGTCGAATCAATGAGAAGGACTGAACCGTAAACTACGGGTAGTCTTGTGTGACTCGTTTCGTTTCCTCCTGGTAGCTCAATGTGTAGCTACAGTGCCCTTTACACATAAATTCCAATGTAATTCTAATAAACTCTCTCCTCACTTCACTCTTCTAATAGTCCCTTGTACACACACACAAACACACACACACACACACAGAGACACGTAGGACGGAGACCATAGTATACTCAATGCTACACATTACCCTGGGCTGACTGGGAGAGATAGATACCCGAATTTTAAGCAACGGTGAAAGTTGCACTTTGAGAGCTGAACGCCAGCGACGGAGAGACGTAAATACCACACGGTATTATTTCATTTTTTATCTCATCCGCCAAGTATTTATCATTTTGAAGGTTGATTATATGCAAGTCCTCTTTTGTTTCTCCCTATAATGAAAGTGACTCCGTTCACATGCACTCTATACACTCAACAGCTCCCAGCTCTCCCATACAGTGCACGCTCCTTCCCAGAACACGCATGTAAAGTTCCGCAAAATTTTTCGGGAAAGAAATGCTCTTGGGTGGAAAGGAATTTCTAACATTTAAATGGGAATTCTTCCAAATGTTTTTACCCCTGGAGAGAAAATTCTCTTGGAAATCTTGAGGATCTCCTATACAGCGAGCCGTCACTGTACCACACACACACACACACACACACACACACACACAGTCTCGCAACAATTACAACGCAACGTCCCCATCGCCCATACCCCAGCACTCAGAGGGCTGAGACATTAATTTGATTTCCATGATGGATTCCGTTCCATTTATACTGCAATAAGAAGTTACCTCATGAGTTAAGCAAGAGAAACTCATTCCCGACAGAAGGGCCCAACCCTACTATAAATAAGTTATATCATGGATAAAGTACTACCCTATATCAAACCCAATCCAGAGATGTCAACGAATAAGAAAATCCCAGGGAACTAACCTATCTTGTACAGTTGCGGGGTCTAGTAGTAGTATACTCTGAAATGCATAAGTGTTGTATCCCGTTGTAATTACTTCATTACGTGCTGGGGACCATACAACTTGGAACAATACAACAGTTCCATGTACACAACACATAACATTTTTTGGAACAAGCATATACCTACAGTATATTGAATCACGCAGAAATCCCACCTCTAGCATAACTTACTCCATGCGGTCAGGTCGGAGTGTAAAGTTACAAAGTAAATTATGGCTAACCTTTCAAAAAATACAAAAAACCTATACCGTATGTCAAAATGATGCAGGAAAAACTCAAAACTCTACGGAATCCTGTAAAAACTTGGAGGCGGTGGTGGTAATTATGTATGATGGGAACAGAAGGATATAAAAATTCCATGTTATTCTGCCTACAGTTAATTTCTATATGAAGGACTTCCATACCATCAAGGATTTACACTTGCTTAAAGTATTAGTGTGATACAATGGGAAATCCGTGGGTATGCAAATATGTACACTAACAGACCGGGCCCGCTTTGAGGAGTGTTTTTCAACGCATAGTATTTTTTCCATCAACATTGGAGGAACATTTTGACAAAGGAAATTCTATTATGAACTATAGTCAGAGAACATAAAGACCAGCTAAATTAAATTACCGCAAGTATGGGGAACGGGGGAAGAACCTGAGCTCGTATGAATGTGACATGTTCCATGGGTCTACTATAGATTTCTATACAATTAACTATACTTATACTCTCCAATTATTGAAATAGGGTTAGCCATAGTACGACATGTACCGAAGTCCCAGTCCTTTTGTTTTACTCGTACTTTTTTTTTTCTTTTCTTGAAGCTGTCCCCCGAATTAGTGAGAGCAGTATTGTATAACACGCTAATCCCCATTGAGGGAAGTTTCAAGAGTTCGCAATTCCACATTATTAGGTAATTCGCCAAGTTTATAATTCGTTCAAAGCTATACCATGTCGGACTGACATGCAATTTGCACAACTTTATGATGGCGCAACTTTCCTGATCTTCCCTGAGTCTAATACAGTCCTACTCAACTAGGTGTATATAACATAGATATATCTATAGCTGCACCCACAAAAGCAGTATTAACTCTGCTCTCAACCATCCTAACTGTCAAAGTATAGGGTCTGTAGTCAAATCCTGCCTGTGACACAGGTCTATTAACATGCAATACACAATGTTACCACTGAAGTACAGACAAATGACTCCATCAGAAGGAAAATAATACTCAAAAATGAGAGGAACAAATGCGCACCTGCTTACTGTAAGGAAATTAATTTTTCTAACAACTATACTGAGGCGGAATTAAATTCAGGTTAATATTATTCGAGGGACAATAATATGGCTCGCATGTCCCATGACACTGCCTTCAGTCAAGGGTAGGAAAAGTTCTGGAATAAACAGTCCGTCCTCCCTGATGGAAGCAATTGCTAAAATATGTCTTAATATCCATAACTAATGAGAGACGAAGGAGTTGGAATTAAAACAATTTTATGCTAGCATCATTATTACGATGCAGCGACACAGGTCTCCTCTGAAGAGGCATAACTTTGCTGGCACCTATACAGAAAGACGTAACAAACCAATTTTCGTGTCCTAACCTTGACTCCAATATGCTTGAGGGCTGATGTCTGTAATCATGCATCACAGGACAGAGGTAGGTCCATCCCAAGTTTTTTTTTTTTTTTTGCTGCAGCCTTTGTGCGGAACAATTGAAAAGGCTTTGCATGCAAGCTCTTTCGATTACCCACATTTGAGGACTGTACTTTTATACTGAACAATAGGACTCTACTCAGATTTTCTATTATTATAAGCAAGCAAAGGAATGATTACATGGGAAATTCCCGCTTGGAAATTGATTACTGCACTATATCGCAGGAATAAAATCACACCTCTGGACATAACTGTTGATCTCGGAGTAACAAAAGCCGGATCCTCTTAATTTTTAATAGATTTTTCCCTGGGAAACTTTTCCAGTGTTATAATTTCAGACGGCAATATTGCCACTTCCCATATTACATGCAGCAGGTCTCATCTATGTACAAAAACCTTTTTCTCTCCACTTTACACAGAAATATATACAGCCTGGAGCAGTCCCCCTAACGATTTTTTCCAGCCTGGGTCGTAGTAGTATTAGAATTTTTGCAGGATTCCAAGAAAATTCTCACAACAAGGTGACCCACTCTCAGCTCCCAACTCAAGGAACTGAGCTCATGCACAGAACACTGGAACAAGATTTCACAGAAATTGTACCCAACTCTTATTTATTTAGCATTCCCATTTCCATGTGTACTCTCATATAATAAGTCTAAAGGAACTCCTCTCAAATCTACGGAAATGTCTGGGAGGCTGGGGATATTGCATCAACCCTCTGCAGGTAAAGTTATGCACGAGACTTAAGAAATGACCCACACAACTCCAGCAAGAACTTTTTTAATCTGGAATCGTAAGTTTGGGAGTAATGAAATTAAAAGTGTAGGGATGAGTACATAGTCCCGCTACAAAGGGATCAGAATCATATCATGAGATCCACTCCATACAATTTATTCATAAAGACTAACTGCCCTGGACGGCATTTTGAAAACACTGGATGGAGAGGGAATCTGATCCCCAGAGGGTCCAACATCTCTAAACATAGGACTAGTATAAGGATATTATTAGTTCTTACTACTCACGAGAGAACTCCTCGTCTCTGTATAATGTCCCTCTCTATATGCGTAAGCGATAAAAACCGTAGAGGCTAATAATAGTACCTGTGAAGGTGATTATCCATTAGAGTAATCATAACAATAGTAATTTAATACATGAAGAGCTCATACCTACCTCCACCAGTTCACAACAGTTTGGAATTATTTAGCTGACAAATTACGACTGCATACTGACGAAATTACTACTACTCTCGTACACAGGCTGATGATGGTTCTTGATAACAGGAGTAAATATTAGTACATAAGGCCGGGCCACGGTAGTTTTGAGCTTGAGATTGAGAACCTCGCGATTGAACAGGCATTGAGCACTAGAAAAGTTGCATTCGTAACAGTGCACACATAGTAGTTTTGATTATGGATAATTTGAGTGTATGCGTGTGCTAGAAAATTAGAACATGTGTTGTACAGTTTGTAAATGTGTGTTTTTATTAGTGAATGGGGTTGTGTGTGAATGTGTCTGTGTGCCTCTCTCTCCCTCTCCCTCTCTCTCTCTCTCTCTCCCTCTCTCTCTCTCTCTCTCCCTCTCTCTCTCTACTTGTGAGTATATACTGAGACGCCGAGTCTGTATGTAAATGTGACAATGACAATAAATAAGACAGGAGTAATTTTCAAGATGATGATGATGGCGATAGTGATGACACGACAATAAGTGAAATGACTTCTCTGGCAATCAACCCAACTATCCAGATAAATTGTTGAAATTGTAGAAATGAGCGTTGATCGAACAACTGAATTACTAGCACACGGTCGACGTCTGTCTCGTCTCTCATGCACTTTCTATTGTGTAGTGTGTACAAAATTCTGTACGACAACCACAAGCAGTGATCAACACGTATGACCACACACACCTCCTCCCAAGTACTCCACTCACAATTAAATGTGTGTTGGGAGTGAGTAATGTATTGGAACCAGGCGGACGAACTCGTCGTAAATGCAACGTCAACGTGTTTGAGTCAACAAGCCAACTGAGAGAGGATTTTGAAAAGTGTGTGTAGGTCTTGGGTGTCCTCCTGTAGGCTTCAATGTGCTTATGTGCAAATCAGGGAATAACTCAAAAACTGCTCGAAGCTCAGTCCACGGACACAGACTGCCACACATACCTACAACAACAGCACAAGGAGAGTGAAGGCTTGGGTAAGTATTTCCTCCTTTGCTGACTTCCAACCCAGCACAACAACTCAGGGAAGGAGAAGCAGCAGCAGTCTTTGTAAATCCTTCGCCCAGTCGTCAACTTTAGTCCTGATAGCGTTCCATTTCTACATTATTTCTAGTAACGAACACGAGGAGTAAAGCAGTTCCATTGTAGTACACGTGAATCTATTATAGCTCACTGGAAAGAAGGGAAAATTTTTGACGTACTTTTGTCTAGACTTGAGACTTGAAAAGAACTGAATTTTTTGTTTCCGCGAGCAGTAGATATACGTGCCATGGGTTTTTTTTTTTCCTCTCCTGCCTTTCCTTCTCCTTCTCCTTCTCCTTCACAGATATGTTCCCAGTACAATTTGATTATAGGGTATGGAAGCCTTGCTGTCAGAAGGAACTAAAAATTCTAGCAGTAAGGATATAGAATCCTAGTTCGGGACTGCTGACCGAGTATGTGTCTGTGTGTATAAAATGTGTGTGTGCAAAAGCCGCTATCGATTTTTCCCTCTACACATCCGCAATACGTGAACCGCCCTTTCACGACTAGGTCTCTATCACAAAATCCAGAACTCTGTGTTAGTCCAATACTTGAGGAGTTTTTACATGCTCGTAGTCAGTCTCCGGGATAGAGGCTATATGCTACAATCTATACGAAATGTGAGTACAAGAATGTTCCAAGGTTTTTAAATGCAGGGAGAGGCTTTTCGAGGGAGAATGAGAAACAACGAGAGAGAGAGCACGGTTTCTTCAATAATTTTCAGCATTCAGTCTTCCACTTGGAGTTTAGCTACTAGCTTGTCCAACTATTAATTCCTGAGCGATGAAACCAAACCTCTCTCTTGTATTTAAAAACACACTTGAAAATACTACTTTTTGGCCCGTCCCTCTGATTTCCTACTCAAGCTCAGAGCCTCAAATATATTTGTAGAAACCTGTAAATTTGGAGGGATTAGGTAACAAACCGGAGGTTAATTCACTACGGAATATCACCTCTGGCACACATCACAACTGGAGGTGAATTTACGGCTGGTAAAATACTATGACCCAGGATATATACCCTCCCTACTGAGACCAGTCCTTGTAGGTCCGGGGGAAAAAAACCAATTCCTGGGCGTCACTACATAGCACGGAAAACTAAGAATGAGGGTATGTCGTCATGTCATGCAAATGTATGGAGATGGGAGAGGAAAGGGAGAGACATGGCACGTAAATATTTTACAGTTTCATCCGCAAAGCCGTCTGAATTGTTTGCTCTGTACAGTCTTCCAAAAACTACAAAAACCAGTCATTTCAGCGGAGCGAGCTTTAACTCAATGAAACTGATTGTGAGGCATTTTCAAATGAAAAACTGCGGTCAATCCGGTATCATGAAAAGTTACGACTACTATTTACATCATACATATCAAAAATCCGATGATAATTTGTCAGTATGTACCTATCTATATCTTAAAAAATCACTATACGAAAGATAGCATATAAAGATAACCCCATGGAGTCGGGCACCATTTTAGGTTATACGACTCGAAACCCAGAGTATGAGATACATATACGCGAGGAAATGGTATTTACTGCTGGTATGACTGCAAAACTACGATCCGGATATTTGCTCACATGCAAATGCAAGGAATCAATCTGAGCTCATCCGGAATTAAAGATTATTCAGATATCGCTCCCAGCCGTCAGATATAAAATATTCATTGAGGATCGTCTACTGCATCTTTTAATCTGCAAAAAAAATCTCTGTCCTCCAGACAGACCATCCGGTTCCAGGGCGTCCAGGCGACGACCCGAATTCATTTGCAGGGTTTGGAATTGCGAATAAAAATACTTTTAAAAGTTGCAGCTTAACTGTAGAAAAAAAACGTCCTGATGAGAATGTACTGTGGAGATGTTTGGAGCCACTCCAAAAAAAACTCGGAATGTAGCTTTTACTACCGACGCACAATTAATGCCCAAGTAATTGAATGGATGCACTTATGAGTATCTACAGAAGTGTGGAACTTGTTTACATAAAACTGACCCCCCGTAGCCCCGGAAAATTTTTTCCTATGTGGAAGTCTATATATTGACGTGCAGGTCCCATGAGCATAGGAATGCACTGGGGGACGGGGTCTAACCATTTATATTACAACAAGGTTTCTTTTAAGATTGCACTCAAGAGCAAATGTAATTATGTTCCATTAAGTATCTAAGGAATCGTTTCCTCTACTACTTTGTTCCGCTCCAGTGTAGTGTAATGAACCGTCCGAACGGTTCTGTATTTGGGAGTGCGGTAGTTAGCAGGACGTAAGAGTTGGAGGAGTTAAATACGTCTGGCGTATATGGGGTAGATTCCGCCAAGTAATGAAATCGTGGGCATAAAAACTCCATGTGTGATAAAAAAAAAGAGATTGGGTACCTCCACTAAACAGGGAGGGCTGGGACACAAATGTGACGAAAAATTGTCAATATTTACACACTGGCTTGATAAATCATGGATGTTTATACACCCAGGGTCTGTAACTTTCCCTGGTCTGGATCATCTTCCTCATTCCTTGGGAATCATAGAACTGACCCTTGATCAAATAAAGGTTGAGCTTGTGTCTATGGAAAGCACTAATAGAAATAAAATATGAGGAAAATAAACAGATTGGATGTGAGCTGAAGGGTAATTCCAACTCACCAATAATTGATTCTCAGCGTTAGTTTACAACCAATAAAAGTCCAGCCCACTTGTACGGGTTTGTACGGGATTGTTTGGATCTGGGGATACAGGGCTTGAAGTATATTGTCGTGTGGGCTTGGGTTTATTTCATCTCGTGACGTCCTGAGTAACGATAATGACTTGGCCATTCTGGAAACAGTCTTCATAACTCCTTAAATAAAACCACGAAAAAATTAAAAATAAATCCTCATACATATTTCAAGGCTTGCATTCTTGGCATTCGGAATGCATTCTTTCGCAATAACGAATGCAACTCCAATGGACTCATAAATTAGGACTCATTAGTTCCCTAGTTTGTAGTTATTGCCCTCTGATTTGTACCCTGATTTTATCTCCCAACAGCCCAATTCGCACCGAACAAATAGTAACACGGTACTTTATACAAGGAAACAAAGACTCATGTGTATGATTTCCATTCCTCATTTCCACCGCAGGAGGGTGTTGATGGTTCAATTAGCCATGAACGATCCTTGTTGAGTGGTTGAGTCTCTCTCAAACTCAGAAACTGTTTGGAAAGCATATAGGTGCTTGACTGAAAAAAAAAATCGTCAGCAGAAAAAGCGATAACTTAAAAGGGATTTCAAATTTAAGAACTTCAAGCCTAATTGCTAAACTGTGGAGCTCGAGTTGGAGTTGTGTACCAACTCCTGAGAGGGACTGCAAGCCTCACCAAAACTAATTTCCTTTCTGAACCACCACCTATATATACAGTGAGCTCTCTCTATGGGAGCAGGCGTTAAAAAAACAATATATCCCTCTTATAAATTTTGTATGCTCTCATGAGGAGAAAACTTAACATGGGTCTAAAATGAGAACTCAAACATTTTTGCTTTCAGAGACAAAAGGCCCTCATAGGGGTGTCTCTTACACCGAGAGCACACTTCACTTGCTCTAGTACCATTATCAATCTTGAGGTTGTTCTCAAAGAGCACAAATACACATCCACTCGTGTCGTAGATCCTATGGCTAATTATCACAATGTGGAAAAAAAAGTTGGAAAATAGAGTATTTGTCATTGTATTTATTTAAGTCGTGAGAGGTTTTTTTTGTAGGGAAATTGCACACCTTGCCAGCGTCAACCTTGATTTAATGTTCGTATAAGGATCAGTTTTTACCTCCAATCACTCACATTTTCCTTTGATCTCAGTTTTTAGTACTCAAATAATCGTTATTGTTCTTAGTTGTAATAAGGAGTATGAAGAGCTTAGCTCTTCCGGAATATCAGCATTTGGCAACCACAATGCAATATCTCTTGGCCTTTTGTACACGCAAGTACAGGAGTATGTACATACTGTAGATGCATAAGTTCTGAGTTTTCCTCCACCACTTCCTGTATTTCAATTGGGCATCTGTGTCTCAGTAAGAAATTCGTCGACTTAATCATCGCCGCGGACAAAACCAACATGACGAACGTGATTATTAACAATAATAACAACCCCAAAAAATAAACTCTTCAGTTAAGAAATACATTAACGTTTTTGCTCTAGTTGTATCTATACATAGTAGGTTTTTATAATTGGGATTTTACATGGGGCTGGTGCACAATAATAATTTAAGTTTAACGTGGAATCGAGGTTATGGATATATGTACCCTGGTAGTGCTAAATCAGTTGAGACTGGTAAAAACGCGAAGGGAAGCGATGAATTTAATTTCAATTTCTCTGATGATGACTGTTAAAAATAAGACAATCGGCTCATTCATACCGTGCCTTGGCAAAGAACAGAGAGATACTCAGGAGTGAGAAGACAAGGCAGGCTGTAATAGCTTGTAGTCAATATTATGCATTCAATGAGGCCGAGCAAATAATAGGGCTCCGGTACAAAAGAAGTGTCAAATATTTGCTTGGCCTATACACACACACACACACACATACACACACACACACACACACACACACACACACACACACACACATACACACAAACATAGACATGACTTGCCTCCACATTACAAATAAGAATTTAATGCTTTTCTTGTAAATTGGATTGGTAAAAAGTTCATGCTGACATGAATTATGACCGTTCCTGTTGTATGGTGCTGGTTGAGTGGAACTGCACTTGACAAGTGACTTATTAAAAGCTATTCTGGCCCGAACTGTTTCAAAGCCTTTAAACACTGCTCGCTTGCAGGTGTGAGTAATTATGTAATTACGTAAATCAGCTGCACTTATCTACTTTTTTTGTTTTTTTTTATGATTATAGCCCCGTTATTTTTCTGAGTTAATGACAGTCCCAGCTTACGGAACGTTACAGTGCATTGCATTGGTACATCATGCTTCCTAGATTTACTTTCTGGCAGGTCAATTGCTGTTTGTAATTATTCCCTATAATGAATCAGCCTTTCCCTGCAGGAGTAAATCGTGACCATACGACGCTCTGTGTATCTATGTATATTTAAGAATATGTACCTTTGGGTAATTTGACTTGAGTCAATAATGGAGACAAACCGAAGCTGTTACGCTCTAAAAATTAAAACACACCATTCATGTAAGAAATATAATTTCAAGTTACTCCGAGAGAGAGAGAGAGAGAGAGACATTACAGCCAAATAAATGTTGGGGGTTCAACGACGCTTTCCCAAAATTGGGAGGAAATGTTCTTTGACGAGGAGACAACATAAAGTTAAACGTGTGTCTAATCTATGGCACCCCATGGTTTTACGTTTCGATAGCATACAATGACACATTCTGAGTCCCGTCCCTGGAACCAGAAGAGCTATTATAGAGAAAATACGAACATAAACTTCCCTGACCCGGTATTATTACCACTGCGAGGGAGAACTAGGAATGTGTTGCAGTTGCCGGTTGAGTGACTTCATTCATACGTGTATACAAAATAATTCATTCCCATCTGTACTATTGAATTTTATGGGGATGTGTACATCAGAAATCAGAATAACATAATGTGATGATGATGAAAGGATTTTTTAAAACTTCCCTCTCCTCCCTCAACGCGCTCCTATTGATTTGCGCGTACCAATTACCACAAAACCTTACAGGCTCCCATGGGATATAAAATGAATTTTCCATTGGCTGTTTACGTTAGTATATTTATGTAATTACATACGTAGTGCTAAAATATAAAACGTAGTGTAGCGCTAAAATGTTTATTTGCTTGTCTCACCATTTCTTGTTATATGTTAAGGCGTGGCGTATTGTGTGAGCATATGTACCTAAGTGGAGTTATGATCCTCAAGTATCTTGTTTTATGACTGAGACTTATATATGATGTATTAGGGCATTGAGGTCATCACTTTGGAGGGTTACGGAAGTTTGAAACTCAACCGGAACATGGGTTTCAACAGTCTTAAGTCTCTTGAGCAGGGAGAGTAATGAAATTAACATAACAGATTCCACCTGCTAGATGTTATAGTTACAGCTGAGTTTACGACGGAAGACACAAGCATAATTCCAGAATACTCTTCCGCTGGATCGGATGTTGTTATCCAACTATGAATCAAATTTTCTCCGGGAGCAATTTACTCCTAAATTACTAACACTGCCGGGGAAAAGAAGGAGAAGATGCTATCTAAACAGAGTTTATGGATCGATACGCAAGCAATTTGGGAATCACCAGCGCCCTTTACCCATTAGACATGAGACTCTTTCTCAATGGATTCATTTGCCTTGCTGATCTCAACTGGAAGAAATCCTTTATCAGACGGAGGACTTTACTATAGGCCTCGTTTCCATTGATTGCCAAATCTCACATGAGGACACACCTGCCTCTCTCCCTCTGGATCAAGTACGTATGTATCTACATATGTATGTGTGTAAATACACGGTACAGTGAACTCTCCCTCTACAAGATACCCCTTGCGAGAGGATCTGCCTGTAATCCACTCTATAATATTCTCCGTATATTAGTCAAAATGTTAAGACTAATTCCGTTCTATTATGAGGAGACTGCACTGTACCAAAAAAGGGCATCTTTCTAAGTTCCTACATTTTAACTCAATGTGATCTATCTACGTAAAGAGTACAGTGAAAACAGAATAAGAGCTCGAGCATTTACTTTGCTTTTAGTTCCTACATCAGACAATAATTTGTGTACCAGATGGAATTATCCACTTGCAAAAATACAGTACTTTAAGATTGTTTTGCTTTCCCCCCCCCCCCAAACCTATAGAGCTGAGGTTTGTTTTTGTTAAAAACATTTTTTAGTTGATATGACTCAGAGTTTGCGGTGCAGTTGGAAGGGAGCACGAACTAATAATATTAAATCATAAAATGAAAGATGCTCGTATCTTAAATAAATTGTAGTAGTCCTTGAAATATAAATGTATCGGTACGGTTATGCATTGGTTAATTTTAATGGAAACTATAAGGTGAACGTGACTATATGGCGAGTGAGTTCCCATTCCTTTTTGCAATTTCTACGTTTTTCTTGCCCTGTTCACTCGAATCTGTCACAGGCTCTACGTGTACAAAATGTATGTAAATGCTACCTCACATGCGAGAAAAAACAACTTTACTCTCAACTGACAATGAACAAGAGAGAGAGAGAGAGAGAGAGAGAGGGAGAGAGAAAGAAGTTCTTGAAATTAGTATGTATGAGCTTGGGTCCAATTGGGATCTTATATTTTTAAATGTCCTGTACAGTGTGTATAACTTGTTTCTAGTTAATTTCTACGAGTAATTCAGATGTGGGCATTCCTAAGACCCCCATTGTCCATGAGTCTCATTAGAGACTTCAGCATCAAACCACACTTTGAGACTGTAGAGAGCACACAACTCATGTCTTGTAAACGTGAAATGACGTAAAGACTTCCCAACTATTATCCTACTACTTGAAATGAGGTGGTTCTCCCGTTTCCCTATGAATCAGCTCAATCTCTAATCTTGTCAGTTTGAGCTCTTGTGGGATGATGTTTTGATTAGAATAATTTTGTGGTCAATACTTAAAATCCCCTGCTTTCTTGCGCTGCCCCTTCAGTTGTGCTTCTTGGTTGCAACAGAAGACTACTTGAAATTCTAGTAGCAGGCAGAGGCACTGCCGGGATAGGGACCAACACTCTTTTGTAATCTATTAGGACAGAGGAGATTGCTGACTGAGCGTCTGCAAAGAAATAATAATTATTGTTTTTCCTGCATATAACCCCAAAGGATTTAAAAATGACTTTTCTCTCGATTTTTATTTTTAACTTTTTATATTCCTATGCCGTCCTCGGCAATCCTTACCCATATCCTTATCCCTATCCTTATCCTTATCCTTACCCTGCCGAACCGGCTCCCGTGCAAGTTAACCCCAGCGGCGGGGCTATTGTTCCCACAAAAGCAGAATCTCGATCTGGTAATCCTTACTTGGCTTACTTAGGCATTCCTTATGCTAAGCCTCCAGTGGGAGACCTCCGATTTAGGGTAAGACAATCTCTTCCAAAAAAAACTGTCAAAATAATCTAGTAATAATAATTATTAATACAATATTTAATCACGCAATCAAATCCTCCTGCATTATTTTTTACATTGTCAATTATTTTTTTTACATTGTCAATAATTATTATATTGGTCATGAAAAATTATTACCAGTGTCAAAACTGGATGTTACAGCGTAAAAAAAATTATAATTTTTATTATCTTTGGATATACTATTTCCAGCCTCCAGAAAAGCCCGACCCTTGGGTTGGACTCCGTCAATCTGAATATGGACCGAGCTGTGCTCAGTACAGTTTGGTCACGGAAGTTGTGGAGGGGGATGAAGACTGTCTACATTTGAACGTTTATCGACCGGAGGTTTGAGCAATTCTTAACCCTTTAACTTTTATTTATGTCTTATGACTTGAGACTGACTTTTGTATGGACGATGTTTATTTTTTTGTGACAATATTTTGTAGCGCATTGAGAAGAAACTGCCTGTGATGGTATTCATTCATGCTGGAGCCTTCATGTTTTTCTCGAGTCCCAACTACAGAGCTGATTACTTCATGGACCACGAAATTATTTTAGTTACTATAAACTATCGTGTGGGAATTTTGGGTAAATATTTTCCCCCCATTACTATTATTGCTGGGATGGTTATCGCTGCGAGCTGGGACAATGGCAGTGGGTGTTTATGGCGGACATTTTTATGGCAAAATAAAAATATTTATTGCAGGATTTCTCAACGCGGGGGTTAAGGAAGCTCAGGGAAATATGGGATTGAAAGATCAAGTTATGGCTTTGGAATGGGTCCGGGACAATATTGCTAACTTTGGTGGAGATCCGGATCGAGTGACAATTTTCGGGGACATGGCTGGTGGGGCTTCAGTCCATTATCATATGTACTCCCCAATGAGTAAAGGTGAGGAGTCGTTCCTATTTGAACTGATCTTTTTCCATGTACGTTGAGTTTATTGGGGAAGATTACATGGAATTGATTCTGTTGTAGTAGGATTTACAATTTTATATTTTGTTTTGTTTTGGTTTTGTTATGAATTTACTACCAGGTTTATTCAGCGCTGCTATTTCCCAAGGCGGAACTGCCCTTTGCTCTTGGGCTTATATTCCTGATCCAAAAAAAACGACTTATGAATTGTCCAACCATATTGGACATCCCTCTAGGAATATGAATCAACTTGTTCAATTGCTGAAACAAATGAATACCACGGAATTGGTTGGAGTAATCCCGAGGTTCTTCGTAAGTCAATTTGCATTATTCAATATTCATCGGTTTAACGTTGTCAAGGATTTCTTCTGAAGCATAAATGTACGATTCTTCTCAATTATTTCCCCTCAATCAGGAATGGGGGGTTAATCCTATTAATCCCTTTGGAGTGACCATTGAGCCGGAGATAAATGGAACGGACAGATTCCTTACCACATCGCCCTACAGAACCTTACAGAAGGAACCGGTCAACAATGTCCCTTGGATGGTTGGTGTGAATGATCAGCTTGGTTTATTTGCAGCTGCCAGTAAGTTATTAAAAATATGATGTAAAAATCAAAATTCTTAATTTGATGTTTACTTTTGTATTTTTGTAATAGATAGTTATATGGACTTGTATTAGTAAAATCAATATATTTTTCCAGGCATAATTGGTAACCCACAAGAAGTTCGGGACATCAACTCCGACTGGCTTCGTCTAGCACCATTGATATTTTACTACCGAGGACTGGCCTTGGATACTGATACCGTGTCCGAATTGATCCTCAGAGAATACTTTAAGGGCAAGCCCATAGGGAATGAGACACTACCCATCTTCACAAATTTGATGTCGGATCGGTTATTCTTCCAAGGAGATCGAAAATCCATCCTGTCTCATTTTACTAATACTCAAATGAATAGCCAGCCCACATACTTGTACCATTTTTCCCACCATAGTAACAACAGTATTGTCAGAGTTACATCGATCCAGGAGACATTAGGTAGGGATTCTTTTGCTCTCATATTTCTACTCCGCACGAATAATTTTAAATGAGGGCATTGACATTCTGATTTATAATTTTCAACGAATATTTCCAGGCGTGACGGAAGGAGACGACCTCCAGTATTTATTCAACACTCCTTTCCCTTACTTCGAAGTCATATCGGAGAAACATCGCCATCATCAGTTCTCAAATAATTTTGTGAAACTTTGGGTTCATTTTGCAACTCACAGGTAAGGATTTACTTCCTTCTCAATACAATCCCACAAATTCGGGTAAGGATGTAAAAAAATTATCCAAATAAATTGTGTGTCTAATTATTACAGAACCACAACTGGTGCCACCTGGAACGGTGAATCAATAAGTTGGCCTCCAGCAGATTCTCGAGCAGCCTTGAACGGATCTCCACTGAAATTGTTAGACATTAACCAAAGACAGCCTCGATTTATTGATGAGCCCTTCAAAAGCCGAGCGGAGTTCTGGGATAGTTTACCCATTAGCGAGTACGAAAATGAAGTCTTGCCATTCTAATTTTATAACAACAGCTATCCAATTTTCATAATAATTACATTTTTAGCCATGTCCATGGAAGTGAATCACTTTCCTATATAAAGTATAAATACTAATAATCTGAAAATGGTTGGAGTGGAAAATGCCATGTCGCATAATTAGATTATTTAATAGCATCATATTTCCCGTTGTGCACGTTCAGTTCCACATTGTCCAGCATATGTATACGTTTCATTTAACGCCTGGCTTGACTTCATGTCCTATGTATGTTAGTATATAAGTACACGTCCTGGGAGCCCAAATGCATCTCATAACTGTCCTAAACCGCAGAAGGAAATCATGCTTCCTGTTCCAACGAGAAAGAGGAGCAAGTTCCGTAGTTACTCACGTTTAATAATCTAGTTAGGGAACCATACCGCTGAATTTGGTTTCAAGCAGGCCCGACAATACTATTATAGACTCCCTTTCGAGTAAGCTTTCATACAGGTTTTTGGACTTTTTAACAAAGATTAAATTAAGCACCGACTTCCATTCCTCATGACTACGTCTTGGGTTCCGTCTTTTTACCCCGACATAATTTACTACGTCCTCATTTTTTTCCCCAGGAGTAAATTACTCCATTTTTTCCTTTTGGTTTCACAAATAATAATAATTCTTCCTGACAATCTTACTATTACTTGTTTCATCCTATTCTACCAATGCGTTTATTTCAATTTTCGCACAGAAGTTTTTAAAAGTTTAATGAATATTTCCAACAAAAAGTTTCCCAAGTTTTAAAAATGTGGGTCGACATACTCTACGAATTGCTTTACCAGGGATTACAGGACCGTTAATCAGATAGTTGGTCTTAGTGTAAGGAGATATCGTAAGGCGATATTTTGGCTTATAATAGGGCTGCGATGATTCTAGCTGTCATACACTTTTGAAGCTATTATTTTTATATGGACAGACTATTTTACCATTACAAGTCAATTCATGAAGACATTCAAATATTGTTTGATTTATTTATAAATTCCTACATTGTGTTATACACACGTTTTGTTTATGTGTTGATAATTACTACAATACACATGTACAAATCAATGGAACAAACTGGAGGAAGTTGCAACAGGGAAGCAAATTTTAGTAATTAGTTTAAAGCATCTTGATATTATGACACTATTTTTAATAATACACAATATTTTCAATCAAAGTTCTTATGTAAAAGCTTATGGGAAATTGGATCGAAGGGAAAGATACCGAGATATTTAGAGCTTAGATTTTTTTTTGTTTATATCAATACACTACTTATTGTGTGATGGAATCTGGTAGATAAAAACTGAAAGTTATTTGTCGATTTCATAGATCATTCTTGTAACTGAATTATGTTCGTCGTGTTAAAAATTACCGCACCGCAGACACTACATACCTTTGTGTGTTTGAAATTATGAGACAAATCTCAGTCAAAATGAGTACTAGTATTAACAAACAATTCTGACATAGTGGTAACATGGAGAAGGAGATTTCTTATTGTACAAGAATACCTGTAAAAAATAGACATGACTAGAAACAACTATACTCGACTTTGAATTTCACTAATAAAAAAAACAAATTGTGCTTTAGGTCAATAAAATAGAATTTTCCTTGTCACAGCTAATAACAATATCAGTTGTTACATTCAAGGGAAAATGTTACAGGAATAAAGAAGTAATTCAAGCTCCATATGACATCTTTTTAACTCCAACCTGTTTTATTCCTTCTAATTTTTAAGCACAAGTGCATGGACACTGTACACGTACATAGAGATTTAATCAATGTTTTTGAAACCTTAGTGCAAACAAATCCTAAAGTATTCCTCAGGAATCCCTCATAGCCTTTTCTGCACGGAGACAACAATAGTGAAAAGGAAAGGATTTTAAAATGATAAATCTTCACTATAGTTTGCAATAAATTGAGCAGAATTACAGGTATTAAATGTGTTGAAAATTTTCAACTGTACTCAGACAGAGAACAATAAGGTTGAGGAATGAGCTCGAAATGTGAAGAAAGACTGACAAAGAGTACGGATGTAATAATTTACATGCTACATAAAGATGTGATTAAAATGCTTCTACAGCTTGTGATTTCTACATCTACTTTATTTTCGTATAGTATCTTCTGTTAGGTTGAAGACTGTCCCAGGATTTATTTGCCAAATCTTAAATGACCATAGTCATCGAATTCTTTGCCAGGAGGATTTCGTTTCCCGAATCGCATGTGGCCGTAGTCATCGTACTGTCTTTTCTGTATGAAATTGTCATCGTCTGATTGAAGATCTTCATCGTCTACGCCTCCGGTCATCTGAAATAATTTTAAAAACATTTGTAATAAACATACTAAGTGATAGCAACTAGGCTGCATAAAATACAAATGTCTGCAGAATTTTCGGCAAGAGGTAAATAATTACTGTGTAAGTTATCTTTCAAACATTGAACCCCTCTTCATTTTTTGTTATAGCACAAGAATGGAATAAATCCGGAGTACATGACCAAGTCCCTTTTTTAAACTTTTTTTTTAGATTTTTATTAAATGCGTTGATTACACTTTTAAAACAATGGTCTTTAACCCCTGAACCGAATTTGAATCTCAAGGACTGTGTCAATTTGACACCAGCATAGCACAAATTTTCCAAACAAATTAAAATTTGTAAAAGTTCCAAAAAGCAAAAAGCATTTTCGTAGAAATCTGAGCTAATTTATAAACCTTTCCTTGGGAACATAAATAAATTTAAAGGGGATGGGATAAATTTGTCAAATTACAATTTATTTTTTTAAGATTGAATGTCAATGATAAAGCGTATCGTTGTATACAAAAAATTGTATCGCCTTACCCCAAGTCGAAGGAGATGGTACAGTCGAGTCGCGGATGGATTCAAGGGACGAATTTTTTTCGCCCCACTCACAGGATTTGTCGTGCTGGACCGCTCACAATTTGCCCTGAGGAGACACATTGAAAAAAGTGCTAACGCAAAAACTAAAATGGTTACGTTCCTCATTGCAAGAGCTTCCGCCAGTGTGAGATCCAGGAAAAAATAAAAATGTTTTACGAAAACCTTCCAAAATGTTTGTAGCTACAAGAGTTATCAAGCTCTTAAAATTTTCCTAAGAATGTTACTGAGTCAGGAGGGTGTTAACTATTGGTGAATTTTAGACCTGGAAGTCCCTTTTATATATTTCTGGTCTTGGAGGTGAATTCCCCTCGGAGAATGTAAATTTTTTAGAAAATCTTACCATACAAGGAGTTGAACCAAGTTTGGAATACAGATCTGGCGGAAATATTGACGCAAGTGTGAAATGAAGTGGGCATAATGTTCCTATATAAAATTATGAAAGCATAGATGTGGATTGGTTGTGATATGCTAATCTTTGACTTGACTCAGCAATTGATCACAAGGGAATCCTCTGTTCCTCTTTTCCATATCAAGATTGGCATGTGTTGACTTTACTTGAATTTTTAATATTTCACTTTTATCCCTTTGAGCTATCAAAAGGACGCTAATTTCCTCACCAATGAAGGCCTTTCCTCCTACTTGTTGCATCAATTTTCTCCTGAGGGTTTCAAACACTTAAGGCTAGAGGTGTTGAAACTGTCTATGTCAGAAAGTAAGTACAGAGTGCCATACAGCGTTTTTCTCCTCCCTAAACCACACAAGGGGCAAGGGTAAAAAAAATTGTAAAGCACATATGTTGTATCAAATTTTCATACAAATTTTCTAAAATTTACTTTATTGACCTAAGTCAATATTTGTGGTCACAGGAGACAAAATATGAAGTACAGTCAGGATTCTTGAAGTCTCAAAATATAATAATAAATTATAATGCAGGAATAAAAAAAACCCTCCTTTCAAAATACACAAAAAACCACAATTTGCTTCACATTTTTAATTCGTTTGACCGCAAATACTAACCTAGGTCAATAAGGCAAATTTGACCATTTTGTTTTTAAAATCTGACAGAAAATTGTCTACAGACTAAATGAAATAAAATTTTTATTTAGGATTGGGGAAAGCAACTGGTTTTGTAGCACCATGACGTGACAAGTACATGACGGGAGAATGAAAATAGTAATCCCTGGAATAAGGAACCTTCACTGAAGTCTGCCCTCCCGGACTTTCCTTTGCAATGAGGAGTTTAATAAGGAGTAGTAATAAAATTGGGAAAATGCCATGTGAAATTTAATTTGCATTTTTAATCACCCCTCAACTTAGCACGGCTGTGGTCTGGGAGTAATCCGGCAATCCGTTTCCTTTCCCTTCCTCCGTCATCATCTCATCTCTTGAAAGGCAATTTTACGCGGGTGGACGTGAGTAAAAGTTATTTTTCCGGGGGTTAGGAACCTTGTCATGTTTCCCTTCTGGACAATTGTAAAAAAAAAGAATGGTCTCTGGATTTCCCATTTTATTACCTAAACGCCCACTCATATAGAAAGGGAGAGCTTAGGCTGTTCCTACACATTGTAGTGTTTTGTCAGTCAAGGTTCAAACTCTGAGGACTAAATTGGATTCATGGGAACCATATTCCATTTTCTATCTGCATAAATACCCTGGGGCTTCAAAAATAGCCACAAAAGCTAGAGAACATTTTTCTATTTCCACAACCAAGCATCCATGGGAATTCTTTCAGTATTTAAAGGTATTTGGGGGAAGTTTACATTTCTGCATCCGAAAAGTCGGAACAGTATACTCCTGCTATAGGAGACCCCCTAATAGGATCCTCGTCTTTTTCAAGGTGCAAAAATACACCTTCTCTTTTACCCCAGTGCTAATTTTTCTCCTTATAAAAACATATGCATTGTAAAAATTGTAGGATTCAAAAATGTTGTCTTTCAGAAGTGCTCGAAATGAGAGCTCACTGTAATAGGTTTTATGCATTAGAGTCACGTTTGTTCCTTTGACGTTTCATATATTCACAGGATTCATTCTTTACAGGTTAAACACAGCCCGAAAAGTTTTTATGCCTCTAGATATCATTCTCCTCTCACAATCAGTATGCAATAAGTAACAAACTTGAGCCATAAAATCTGAAAAACGTTTTCGGAAATATATTTCTTTAAAAAAACAAGTTGCTTCAAATTCTGAACTTGTAATGCCCAACAGTAGCTACACTGACGAGTATCAGGAACCGATGAGTAAGAATGATAATAATAAATTGTTGTCTAAAGTACCTTATTTAACTAGATACTCCCCATTAATGTCATTAATGCTGTCACCCAGAATGCGGAATCTGAATTTAAACAACTCTTTATTATTTGCAATCGGGGAAAATAAACCAAGCCGTGTTCATGATTGTTTCACTTTCAATTGTGAAACTCTTATTCATTTGACACAGCTCTTGTTTAAAAACACCACACAATAGGCATGCAGACCTGAAAGGTAAATTAAAATCCCACTTTCATTTGGTCAGTTTTACCGGAGCTATTCAGAGTTCTGGGGACTTTTAACGCAGGAAATTACATAAAGATACTCAGGGTTTATTTATTCATGTTTAGTGAAGAATTTTCGACTGTGGATGAAACTTGAAGACCAAATAGGAAAATATTCGTACGCCATAGGTACGTACGTAAGGACCCCCAAAAATATTTTTGAGTAGTTTGAATAAAGCATATATAATGTTTTTAAATTTTTTTGGGGATTTTTTTTTGTGTCAGCTAATTTTTAAGCACTTTTTAATTTTCCTTCCAGGTACCCACTCAAAATCCGAGGAAAATGTTCTGGAGGAGTGGAGTAGTTCTGTTAATATGTATACAGCTATGTGCTTCAGATGGTGACCCACCAAAACCTAAACAAGTGCCCTCCATTTCAGCTCGACCATGGTTGAGAATATGCCATAAAACAAAAGGCAATACAGATTCAGCTAACACATTTTTTCTTAGTGGGAGCGAATGTAGTGGGGGGTACATGTTCGCAGAACCATTTAGCGGAGGCATTTGTGTCTGTGGGAATGGGATGTGGATCCTGAAAGGTGGATACTGTGACAACAGTGCCGCCACCTACGTCATTTTTGCGGACGGAAATCAGTGTTTCAGTATAAAGTCAAACGTGAAATGGATCCGATATCTGGGTCATCCTGAAAGAGCCAAAATAGACGCACATTACATCGCCAGTGAGCACTTAGACTACTTCGAAAAGCTTCGGAAGAATGAGCCTTCCCGTCTTGTTGCAAGTAAAACCATTTGGACTTTCGCGGTAGGAGATTCCCCAGCAAATATTTATCTCCCACAAGAAAAGATATGTTTCCGTAGTGATTGGCGTCCGGTACAAGATGGAGCGATTCCTATAGCAAGAGTTGGTCGCTCAGCTGAACCCCCCACTGATGCCTTTGCAGAGCCTCATCTTGCTCAGCAATTGTCATACTGCCCGTACTTTGCCAAAGAAGAGCAAACGGAATGGATTCAAGGTGGAGGAATGGTTGTAAAAACAGGGGCCAAAGTAGAATATTTTGCACAGAGCAATGACGCGGTTCGAGGCGATTGCATCAAAAAGTGTTCCAACGTCCCACCCATAGTCGATAAGGATTACACAACTACAGCGTCGCCTTTGGCATCCGCCATGGATGAACCAAACAAAATTGAAATGTATCCTTTATCTGAGGAATTTGAAGATTCTTTGGGTAAAAAAATGGCTGGGTTGGAAGCAGCCAATTTTACTTACAATTCCTCTATCAACGCTTGCAAAATGGACAATGAAGCTGTCAAAGAGATGGATCTACAGACATTGAGAATGATGCGTAGCCAGACGGCGTACTCTTTAAGGCAGATCAAGAGTTCATCGGCCTATATTCGAGAGTATCAGTATTTACAGAGAGCCCGAGTTATTCTTACGGACAAATGTCCAGCCTTGAAGCCCACACTACTCAAAAGTTTCATCCGCATGTTCCGATTTATACTTCTAGAGTCCATCGAAAATCATCCGTACAGACAACCAGGCGAGAACGAATCCCACTCCAGAATCCTGGATTCCATGTACTTCTGTATGAATAAGACGGGAGGTCCAGATAAAAATTTTACTGTCATTTACAAACCAAATTCTTGTCCCCAGGAAGTCTCTCACGTTGGATTCCAGTACGGCGAAACTCCCGCTAATGTAAGAAACTGCAGCATGAGGATCCCCCAAGAGCTCAAGTTTGATTCATGTAAATATGACTTAGTGTCTGAGGTCACTTGGAAAGTGATTCTATTCTCCCATTACTACTGTTCCAGAACGATGGCCAATTTTTCTCAAGACCAAAGTGAATTTTATGTAACCATGGAGAGAATGTTCAACCCCGAAGTTCTGATGCGGTACTACAATCCCGGGAATTCATACAAGGGACTACAATTTATTTTCCAAATGCATGATCTGGATGAGTTCATGAGTAATCTGGACAAATGTATAGGTTGTGCCAGGGACATCAGTCAGTACCGGGTTTGGTTGAAGCGACCGAAACATATGAAAATGTGTCCAATGAAATCCGCCGAGGAAACTGTCCCAAAACCGACTGAATTTAGTTTCGATACCGGTGGTTACACGGGGATCCCGCGGAATCCATTGTATTTACCATGGCAAACTGAGCCCAAAACCAAAAAGCAATATCAGTGCTATTCATCTTGGAAAGATGGACTGTACACCAGACCTATGAAGCAACCTGTCCTGCCGTCATGCCAGATGGGTTTGCATGTTTTGGGTGAAACAGTGACATTCTAGGTTCAGAGTTTTTTAGAACCTTACCACTTGTCTCGTCTCATGGTCAATGAGATTCGGCACGGATGAATGTATTTATTTATTTGAATGAATATAGTCATCTCTCACAAATTAATTATGTACATTTTTAATCATTGTATAAAATAACAATTTTTAATTAATTTATCCCGATGACCTATGATTCTTAGTCTGTTAAAGGATGCTGATGTTGTATATTTCGATAGTTATATGTGTGGAATTAATTTAATTAAAATGTAATGATTGTTTTATTCACTGCAATCTACAATATCACATTTATGACATATACTACTAAGGAAATTAAAATTATATTCAAGTTTTCTGGTTATGAAAATGTTATGCATCTTTTACGCTGGAAATTGTCGACGGGAAAAAATTCACATTGACCAGTTTAGTCTGTCCAATTTCATTTCCCTTGAATTGCCTAGAGGTAGGCAGATATAAATAGGAGCTGATAGATAGATAGATAAATTCCAGCTATTTCATCTCAGCATTTTCCCGTGTATACTAGAATTTGTCATTTTCACTTCGTAGCCTAGGCAACTATAATTACTTATGCGAGGTCTTGTTTCGTTTTTGTAAATACAACGAGATAAAAACTCTCCTCACCTCTGCGTAGGAAACCATATCGACCTGCATGACATGCAATGAAACGATTATGATTGGGTACGACAAGCAAACCGTTACCACGTACAAGATCCGTTTTCTTCAAACATCGAAGAAAGTAGTGATTACTTTGTGATCGGAACGGTGCCTTGTTTCCCGTCAACTTGGAATTTGATTCGCCTACTGACAGTATTGTCGAACATCTGGGTTCTCATAATAGGGCAACACATCCCTCAATTTTCGTATATTTCCCCGACCAAAGTTGTTCCAAGGGACCCCTCTTTTTCATAATCTTTCAGACCGGCAGAATTTCAGGTGTGTCACAGTATTTCGGTAATCTCAAACAAGATTGTAAACATGTCTCCAACATTATAAAAATTATTCGTTTTCAATAATAAATTGAAGAAATAATAATTATTAGCTTATCAGTCCCCTAACAGTTGGTTTTCTGTTTTTCAGGTAGTGGAGCGTTTGGTGTTTGGAAATTATTACCATGTCACTTGTGCGTTGGTTTGTGTCATTGGTTAAGTTGGCTGGTGTGACTCACAGACACCCGTGAAACCATACAGGATGTGGCCGTTTTGTATAACACGTAATAATTAACTAATTATACCTTAAGATCTCAGCTGATTTGTTTATGTGGGTCGCGAACATTTTTTGGATATTGGACAGATCTGAGTTGTAGGAAAATATGAACCAAATCAGCTATTTGCAATGTATTTCACAATGTCTTCTAAAATAGTCTCCATTCTTGTAACAATCACGCTATTCTTTCCCCATAGTGTTTGGATATTTGACTAAATGCTATCAATTATTTCCTTCTCGCATTATAGGTGAGACTTTGGAAGAATACAAATCAGAGATTCCCAAGGGGGAGGAATTTATAAAAGATTCTCTTGCTGAAAGTATTACACGGTCACGAGGTAATAAGCAAATGGAATGTTTCTCCTGTCCACGTGGAAGCATTCAGGGAGTAAGTCCGAAGTATATATTTTTCCGAATACGCTAATATGTGATTCATAAATTACGGCTAGTACTTATTTGTGGTGCACCCTTTACTATATCGAACCGAGTTTTGCATACAGTCCGAATTTGTACTATTTTGCATTTTTGTATAACTGGCTCCACATTCACATAAAAACAACATATCCAGTACATGCGATCGTTGTACAAGCCAACGTGTACCCGCACCAAATGGCGTGAGGGAAATTTGATGTTGAGTTTGCCTGCAACGATTGTGGGTTAGATAATTTCATAAACGATGCTCAAAACTCCGAAAAAAAGTCTTTGGAGTTAGGAGGGAAAGCTGTAGCAATTCCATGCCGAAGACGAACTTATGTCCACGTTCGAGTAAGTTATTGTTCAGGATGCTGAGGATTTCGTTTTAATACCCTCCCTAGTAGCTTCAAAATATACATATGTAGTGCGCACATTCTAGCTTTCTTTTCTTGTGGATTTTAAAAATTTACTTCAACGACGAGATAAACATATGCTGTTTTTGCCAAAATATCGTTGAGTTTTTATGCAGTGACCACAATTCTCAAAACAGTGGCATATGCGCTACGTACGTAGTTCGCACTATGTAAAGCTCGCGTAAATTCTGAAAGATAATTTTTCAATAAACATTTTTGTTAAGCCCGGTTTGAAAGTTGTATGTTTCTTGGAAAATTTACCTAATTTTCTTGATGAATTAAATTGATTTTGATATCCTACAAACAAAGGGCTACGAAAGGGCGGATGTGGAAAAAGTTCCAGATGCCCAACTATCCTAAATTTGGTAGTTGTCCAACTAACCCGCCAGAACAAATGGCCAAAATCCCGCCGACAAGTTTGCCCAACTGCCCGGGTAGCACAAATTTTGTTTGCCCAACTACCTAGGTAGGCCAAATTTTTTTTTGCCCAACTACCTGGGTAGCCCAATTTTTTTGCCCGAATATTTTTTGCCTAAATATTTTTTGCCCAACTACCTGGGTAGCCCAAATTTTTTTGCCCGAATATTTTTTGCCCAAATATTTTTTGCCCAACAACCTGGGTAGACCAACTTTTTTTTGCCCAACTACCTGGAAAGCCCAATAAAATTCTGCCCAACTACCCCGCCGTTTCTACCTGCCCAACCACTTAGACCATGTGCCCAACTAACCGGGTTCGCAGGATAGGGAACTTTTTCCACATCCGGGAAAGGGTAGTGGAATATTATTTAAAATATTTTTCTGTACGAGCTGCGTGAATGGGGGAAGTGTGTGAAAAAATGATTTCCTGGCATCCCTTACAGCCTTTATTAGAAACTTTCCATGCAACTGTTTAGCACACTAGTAAAACCTGTGTGGTTAAGTAACTACTACGACAATAACATTTTTAATGTATATCTGTATTATTTATAGCACCAATATGTTTACATGTATGCCAGCGATACAAAATCGGACAGTTTTTTCGCCAATAAGGAATCATCTGAGACCTGCCCCTCGCTGAGGTCTAATCGTCTTTTTTAGTATTTCTCAAAGAAGGAATCATTATAAGCTAGGGTTTCAACCTGCAACCGATTTCACCCTGAGAACTCATCATTGCTATAACACATTTTAATGCTCATGGTTAATGATTCAATTAGTATAGAGTACTTGATTGGTAAGATAACTAACTTGTACCAAAATGGTTTTTTCCGTTAAATTGCAGGATGCTGACGCAACAAAGTTGACTACGTCAAATTTACTTGTTGGGTGTTAAGGAAGAATGTACGGCTCCATTTTTTATGTATTTGAGATAATGACGTATTTTTTAAATGCTACAGTTACTCTCGTTATAAGAAAGTCCATGAGTGTATCAAAATTCCCCTCCTACATTGACTCTTGGCACCATCTTAATAGGAGAATAATTAAAATTGTATTAATGGGGAACGTGCCGAATTATTTGTTCCTACAGAAAATATGCTACTTTAGCGAGAGTACACTGTGCTTAGAAAGCAATAATGAGAATTTTGTGACAGAATATGTTATTAAGATCAAATAACTTTTAATTTTTCAGGGGCAGCGATGGGCGGAATGATTTGTAAAACACATATTAAATGTAAAGAAACGGGTGACTTCAGTTTCATAGTTTGGATCTTTTATTTTTTACCTCTTTCGCTTACATCTGATAAGTCAACTAGGCCATGTTTAGATGGGAGCAAGACTTTATGTCTAACTCATACATTCTAGATCATTTTAAAGCTCGTTATAAGGGACCGTTCACAAATGACCAGGGCCCTATTGCATAAACATTACAATCCGACAATTACAAGTGAAAAGTGACAAATTGTCAATTGTCAAATGAAATATGAATCCCTTCTACGCCATTTCTTAAGCCTTTGGTAAATGGAAGGCGAGGCATTGCAACTGCGTTCCTTCTAATGCAAACCCAAAAAACTGTTCCCTTATATTGTGTATCTATATTTTACATCTTTTTAGCAGTGTTTAGACCAGTATGGTAGAAAATAATATTTTTACCGTATCCAACTATCTCGTCCCATGTGCTTAAATCCGACAATCGTATTTTTGTTGTTCTCCTTCAGCCTTACCCATATCACGCGGATTGGTACAAGAATTTTACGTGTCATAGCAACTCAACGTGGCTTTATCCGGTCGGAAACGGGAATAAGGCACATTTGGAGCACAACGATGATTATGACAGCTGCATTCTGGCAAGCAAATCCGTTTTCACGCAACAATTTCGAGATAATCACAATTTTGTTCCGAACAAAGTTTTCAAAATTCCCGAGAGGGTGAGATGTGAAGGGGGTAGACGCAAAAATGCGAGATCCGATTCTAGATATTATCCACCTCTTTGTTTCACTTGTAACACACAAGATAACGAATTCACCCTTGAGCCATTGAGAAGACTTATCAGGAGATCATATCGTCGGTGAAGAGGCAAAATGATCTAGGTGCATGATCGATTAGAATCAAAATGATCTATATGCAGTTTCACTAAAAGCAAAATGAACTACTTGCATTGAATTTTAAAAGCAAAATGAACTACTTGCATTGAATTTTAAAAGCAAAATGAACTACTTGCATTGAATTTTAAAAGCAAAATGAACTACTTGCATTGAATTTTAAAAGCAAAATGAACTACTTGCATTGAATTTTAAAAGCAAAATGATCTAGATGCAGTTTCTCTAAAAAGCAAAATGATCTAGATGTAGTTTCTCTAAAAAGCAAAACAATCTACATGCAAATTATAATAAAAACAATACGTGTAAACACATTATAATGTCAGTATATGAATATGCGAGGAATTAAAAATCTTTTTTATTCCTAAAAAAATTAGTTATATTCTGCATTTAAATGGTATTATAAAATACGGAATAAATACTAGGAGGCACTAAACCCAAAATTGTAGTTTTTATGAAAAGTAATGTGATAATGATTTGTGGTCAAATTATTTATTTAATTATAATGAAATGTAATTAAATATTTATTCACTGACCCCTTATAATAATTAACAATAATAATAATTAATAATAATAATTACAGTCCTTATAAGCTATACGTGTCCTCCTTGCAGAAGCTACTTTTCTCACACAGAAATTTAGGACAGCACTTAGATCATTTTGCTTTTATGGAAAACTGTATGTAGGTCAGTTTGCTTTTAAAAAGACTTGTACCTAGTTCATTTTGCCGTTAGGGAAAAAGTTATGTAGATCATTTTGATTCTAATCGATTATGCACCTAGATCATTTTGCCTCTTCACCGACGATATGTAATTTATGTTTTGTTCCAACATCAAACTATTTGCAACAGATCATTTTTGTATCAGTAGTTTCTCAAAAATATTCACACCATTTAAGAAATATAAAAACTAATATACAGAAATATGTAATAATTATGCAAGCATTTTCTTGGGATGATATTCTCACGATTGAAATCCTCATAGTTGGCCAAGCGAGTTCACGGAGTGTCGATGATTGTCGGGACGATTTTGCATTTGGAGTGATCAGCATTCACATTTCGAGAAATCTCAAAGAAACTGCAGGAGGTTGCTTACTTGTTGGATGGTGGCTTTGGGTATTATTTCAGTCTTTCAGAATTGTAACAGTGGCAAAGTAACAAAAATATTTAAAGTCTATTCCCAAAATTATTGTAACTTTTGGGCTCACTTGGGATTGGTTATCGCCGGTAAAGCTGCCATATACATCGGCTTAGATAAAAAATCCTCGACTGCTTCATATTTGTTTTAAAGAAAATTTTGAACATTCAACCTGATCATGATAATTTTTGTGTTGAAACCAGCGATGGGATTTTGTCAGCCTCCGCGTGTCCCGAGTGATGTTGATCTTGACATCGAATACAAACGAGGTCAAGTGATAGAGTACCATAAAGTTGTAGGTGCTTTACCTGTGATTTTGTTCCATGTTGACTGTATACTCGGACCCTGGCGTCCAACCTCATCGTCGTTAAGGTTCATTGTGGTCCTTGTCCATGCGATAGTTAGCTATGTCGTTATTGTGTTTTCTCGTGAGTTAAAGGAACATAACGGATTTTGTGCGTTGATTAATCCCGTATATTCTTTGTTAAAGAACTTTTTTTATTACAGTCGCAGCTGTCATCCTTTCAACTGCTTGATTCGATATTGTGGCATATACGCTGATTATAGTAATATTGAGTCTCGCCGTTTGGATTATCGCGATGGTTTTGCAAATTCTGAGTGACTTAAGCGGGAAGTTGAGACCATCTCGGAAATACTTTCCTGTGATTGAGGCAGTGGTAGTTCCAGAGAAAATGCCCTTCAAATTCGTACGCCTGGCGCTCCTGACGATTCTAAATTGTAGTAACCCTGGTTTGTATCTTCCTCATGTCCATGAAAGGAAACTACATAGGATTAATTTTCAAGGACCCTTGCATTAACTGCATTTGGAAGTACGATGATGTACTTATCCAGGACAGAAGGCAAAACGTTTCAACAACCATTCCTATGTTTGCTCATTTTAACTGTTCAGTGAAAAACGGTACATGGTACAAGTTGATAGCTATCCCGTAGTTTACTTATACGTAATTATGTAATATGTAGTCACTAATTATTCTGAAGATAAATGTCTGGAAATACACTTTATAATCGCACTTACTGCTAATTGTTGAGGTTCCTAAGATCTTATGATTGACTGGTTAGAAACTTTCTCTAGAGATTAAATGGTCACCTGGAATTGTTATGATAGTGACTATAATATGTAGTATTTAAATGAGTTTGCAAAGTTCTATATTGAGAATAAAGTTTAGATCAAACACAACGTATTTGCACCACCGCGTCACTATAATTTCCATACTACTACATATATAATTTCTAAAAATATAGGTCCAATACTTCGAAGGCAATATTTCGAAAAATGGACGTATTTCAGTTTGCAGCAATCTTTCTATTAGCGTAATTGTTTCGTGTTCAAGTAAAAAAAATAATGAAAATATTAATATCGTTCTGATATGTAACAAAACTATTTGGATCTTGTATATCCAAAGAAGGGTTTGGACTTATGCCTTTCTATACCATTTCTGAATTTACCCATGGATGACCCTTGCTTTAGAGCAACTTGTTATGAAATAAAAGAAAAGAAAAAAATGGATTATCTCAGTTTGCATTTTTCCTCTTCAATAATTTTATTAGCCATGACATCAAGTATAGTGCTGTTCACTGGTTGGGATGTGCTGGCTGTTTTGTGTGCATTATGGGATATTGGTCTCTTTACAGGTGTAAGTACTACTACATTCTTCTGTACGTTCCGTTAGAGCTACTAACCTTGGAAAACCTTGCTCAGCATTGTTTCCAGTACATTGATGTTTTGCAGTGAAATAGGATGTTGGTATGCTTGGTAATCAAAATATATTCATGAATTCCTTTCTTCTTGTTCTAGTAATATGACTAACGGATTTGTCGGTTTAAACCCCGTTTACCAACTTTGCTTGGTTTTGGTTTCAATTTGTACTGCGAGCACTGTGTGCATATATCACAAATCTGAAAGAATCTTACTGCAGACACGTATAGATACTTTTAGAGATGCGAGGTATCAAAGGCCTTGTTGACCACTAGGTTTATTTTATTGTAAACAGGAGTTCCGTGATTGAAGCAAAGAAAAAAGTATTGTTGCAAAATTTTTTGTTCCTTAGCTCACAAATTAACTTAGGAAGATGATGTTGTACTCAAATCAATCCACTTTAAAGCTACAAAAGTTTATTCTGAAATATTTTATGGCCGTCCCTGGAGAGATGACAAGACCAAAATTTCCTTTTCCGCCCTATATTTAAGTTTAAGAACGCCTCAATGCAAAATCTCGTAAGGTGGATCAACTATATACATATTTATATAAGAACAACATTAGACTTTTGGTACGACATTTTAACTATAGTTTTGAAGAAAGTGGGGCTGAATTTGAATAAGAGTACAAAACAATTTGCCAAGAACACCTCAACGTCAACGGCATGCCGTTATATGAACAAGATGCCAAGAAACAATATAACCCCAACCGACTAGTCAGGGATTGTTGGAAATGTCGGATTCCCCGTGATTTAGCAACTCTTTAAAAACAATAATTTCATTTTATCCTTATATGTCTGGTCCCTGAGCTCACAATTATTAACTTAGGAAGACGATGTTTTACTCAAATCAATTCACTTTAAATTACAAAAGTTTGTTTCGAAATATTTTATGACTGTCCACGAAAAAATGGCATCGACCGAAAGTTCCTTCTTTGCCGCACAATATTTAAGCTTGAGAAGGCCTCATATAGTAAGAGTGCACTGTCATCCTCTCTTCTAATTTGAAGGAGTGGATAGTGATAGTGAAAGTGAAGGTGGTGGTAAGAATCAAATATTCGCGCGCTCTAGCTGTATAGACGACCATAGCTATGCGCAGCTAGCTATTGCATTCAACTACACTGCCTTCCCTATTTACATCTGCCTTTCTGAGCCAGCAAATGCTGGCTGTGCAGTGCTCGTATTGTAGGGTTTTTATACCTTTTCTACCCCTTGTCCCAAAACGCGAGTAACTCATAAAATAGTTTATTCTCCCAGTCTCAAGTAAATTTCCTATTCCACATTTCTTAAAATTTGTTTCATAGACATCGATCAAACGGATTTTGAATACAGTAGTTGTTAATTGCTGCACAAAATTTTTACTCTGATATTTTTTACTCCAATTTGTAGTCAAGTTTATCGGCTTTCCAGGGAGTTGTAGGTCTCTGAGCAGAGAACTGTGAAAACGTCCTGTAAGAACGGAGGATCAGTTTTGAAAAATTGAGCTTTAAAAAGCTTTTAGGTTTTCAGTTTACTTCATTGACATGGGTTCATAATACAGATCACAAGATTCATTCATGATTCAGAAAACATCAAGCAAAATCAGTTAATTGTCAGGTCTATTTCGTTTATTTTCCGATTTTTGCACAACTTTTTGGAAACCAGGATACACTAGTCCTTACCTTTTTCAGTCCAAGTCAAAATCAGTCTTAAGTTTCTGATCAGTCAGTCAGTCCATAAGTCTGTTTGCCGTTTCCTATGAGTCCCAGTCAGTCCCAGTCATTATCTTAGTCACTGGAATCAGTCACAGTCTCAGAGGACAGCGTAAAAGTTTCAAAAATGTCGAATTTTGTGATTTTCTTGTGGTGCATTTTTATACGATTGATGACCTGGAATCGGTTTTTGTAAAATACTACGAAAATCTTCAATATTTTCTCTTGGATGCTTCGAAATATCTCGCTCAGTAATAATTTTTTCGAAGCTTATAAGATTAATCGGAGAAATGAAATGCAGATTTTTGTTCCGCTAGATACGTATTCTTTATGATTTTCTTGATTCCTACATTAGTTTAAGCGTTCGTCTCAGTCTCAGTCAGTCCCGCTGAACCAGAAATAAGTCTAAGTCAGTCAAAGTCTTCTGCTGTAGTTAGATTTATCAGTCGCAGTCTCAGTCAGTCATCAGTCAGTCACGCAATGTTGCAGTCAGTACTTCAGCATCAGTCTAAGACTGGTCTATCCTGTTGGAAACCATGTTTTGACGCTTTATGTTGGAAATTACATGGGCTTTCCAGGGAGCTATTCGATAAGTCTCTACGTTGGGAATTATCAGAGAAGTCAGGGAGAAAGTTTGGAGAAACTCGACTTCAATAGAGAAAGTGAGCAAGTTGCGGAAAGGAAGGAATTTCGGAACTCGATATTTTTTCATATGCTGCCTGGCGTTCATACAAATTATTGATTAAATTACTGCACTTGTAGCAAACATGGGTATTCATCCATTACATCTAACAGCAACTTCCTAGAACAACAGTTGCGGTCCCAGGAATCAAAACTGTGATCCAAGTTCCTGAGTTACTTTCAAGAGGAGCAATAAATATTTTCTGTGTTCCATTCTTACCTCACGTTACCTTTTTTGTTATACTTTTGAACCCCAAGGGTGCCTAGCAAATATCCAATGTAGACAGACATTGTGCGATATTTTAAACTAGTATTCTTTTTAAATAACGTTCGCATTTGAAGGCTCAAACTTCCAATAAAATGTAGCTAAAAACCTTGACACTGGTTCTTTGTTGGGCTTTTGCAGCGTACGCATTCTCATTAAACAAGAAATTTCATAAAGATATTTAGGTTTAAAATAATTTAATTATTAATTTCCTCCAATCTCATCTCTCTTGATGTAACTTAGCAGATCCGGTTGCGACCCCGAAGATTGATTTCGGCCCGGTCTTGGAGATCTCATTTTCTCAGATTATTTACGAATGTTTTGATAGTTTTATGCAAAAATTGTGTTACTGGTACGACTGGTGTACGTATGAAAATTTCATTGAAATCGGTGGGACAGTTAGGCAGAAAACGAAGATTCTATTCCCTTTTATTTTTTTACGTACGAACACGTGGACCGATTTCAACCTATAACGAACTCAACCGAGGAAGTGAGCTGTTCACAAAAATTTTGAGTAAAATCGGTTGATTATTTTCGGAGGAAAAGCGCGGGATATACAGAATTTATTTTTTGACGCACGAACACGCCGACGGATTTCAATCAATGGCAAAATCATACAAATGCAAAAGTTTTGAAAGAAATCGGTCGAATAGTTTCGGAGGAAAACCGCAGGACAAACAGACACACGGACACCGCTATCTTATAAGGGGGCTGACGCCCCTAAAAACCACAGACGTTTCTACCACATCGATTTTGTACAATTTTTAAATGTCGTTCATTGTTTTTATTTATCTAGTTTCGGAAATTTTACAAATTGGATGCGGCAGGAATGTGTTTGTGATTTTTCCTTTTTGTAAATTTTTGTGCATTTTAGTTTTTAATGTGTAATAAAAGGATCAAATAAGATTAGGTGTGTAGGTATATTTTTAGTGAAACAGTGGCATTCTAGGTTCAGGGCTTTTTAAACCCTTAGCACTTGTCTCATCTCATTGTCAATGAGGTTTGGCACAGATGAATGTTTTAATTTACAAGTTATTGATTTATTTTAATGAATAGTCGTCTCTCACAAATAATTACATAACGTTTTAATCATTAACTTGCTTGTTAGTGCCTTACGATGAGAGTCTGTGTCGAAAACTTGCATATAATTTAGCTTGTTTAATAAAGTTAACCACCTAAGCCAAACAATGGAATCTATTTTTTAATCATTATTTAAAATAGCAAGTTTAAATTAATTTATCACAGTGTACAGTTAATTAGTCTTCAACGATGCTGATATTGTATGTTTTGCTAGTTATGTGTGGAAATAATTTTGTATAAGCAAAATGTAAGGATTGTTTTATGTACTGCAATTTCATATTTATGACATATACTACTAAGTAAATTAAAACTATATTCAAGTTTTCTGGGTATGAAAATTTAAGGTATCTAACGCCTGGAAACACATTGACCAGTCTGTTCAATTCCCCTGAATTGTCAACAGGTAGGCAGATAAATAGTAGCTGATAGACAGAGATAGATTCCAGCTTGTAATTTCATCTCAGCATTTTCCCATGAACTAGAATTTGTTATATTCTCGTCGTACCCTAGGCAACTATAATACATAATTACTTTTCCTATGTCTTGTTTAGATTTTGAAAATACGAGATAAATACTTTCCTCACCTCTGCGTAAAAAACCATATCGACCTGCATGACATGCGATGGGGACGACGGACAGGTGGTTAGCACGTAATGTACAAGATCCATTTTGTTCAACCTTCGAAGAAAGTAGGGATTACTTTGTGATTGGAACGGAGCCTTGTTTCCAGTCAACTTGGGATCGGGTTCTCATGATACTACACCACATCCATGAATTTTCGTATCTTTCCCCGACCAAAGATGTTCCAAGGGATCCCTCTTTTTCATAATCTTTCAAACTGGTAGAATTTCAGGTGTGCCACAGTATTTCAGTAATCCTAATCAACATTGTAAACAAGTCTCCAACATTTAAAAAATTATTATATTTCAATTACATAAATAACTATTAGCGTACCAGTCCCATAACAGTTGGTTTTCTGTTGTTCAGGTTATGGGACGTTTGGTGTTTGGAAGTTATTACCATGTATTTATTTGCGTTGGTTTGAGTCCTCGGTTTAGTTGTCTGGTGTGACTCACAGACACCCCCGAAACCATCCAGGATGTGGCCGTTGTGTATAACACGTAATAAATAGCTATTTGTAATAATTATAAGATCTCATTTCCTTTAGACATGCGGGTCGCGAACATTCTTTTGAAATTGGAAAGATCTGAATTATAGAAAAATATTACCCAGTGTCGCTATTTCCAATGTATTTCACAGTGTTTTCTTTCTACAAATAAAACAACCTCCATTCTTGTAACAATCGTGCTATTCATTACCCATTGGCTAAATGCAATCCATTATTTCCTTCCGGCATTACAGGTGAGACTTTGGAAGAATACAAATCAGAGATTCCCAAGGGACAGGAGTTTATAAAAGATTCTCTTGGTGAAAGTATTACAGGGTCACGAAGTAATAAGCAACCAGGATGTTGGTCCTGTCCTCATGGAAGTATTCAGGATGTAAGTCCGAAGATTATAGTTTTCCTAATATTTATAAGAACTGAACACTAATACGTGATTACAATAATACAAATGAGGTCAAGTAAAAGCCTACCATAAAGTTATAGGTGCTTTGCCTTTTGTCATTTTGTTCCACGTTGGCAGCATACTCGGACCCTGGCGTCCAACCTCATCGTCGTTAAGGTCCATTGTGGTCCTTGTCCATGCGGTAGTTAGCTATGTCGTTATTGTGTTTTCTAGTGAGTTAAAGGAACAAAACGAATTTTATGCGTTGATTAATCCCGTATATTCTTTGTTAAAGAAAGTTTTTTTTATTACAGTTGCAGCTGTCATCCTTTCAACTGCTTGCTTCGATATTCTGGCATATACGTTGATTATAGTATTATTGAGTCTCGCTGTTTTTGGATTATCGCGATGGTTTTGCAAATTCTGAGTGACTTAAGCGGGAAGTTGAGACCATCTCGGAAATACTTTCCTGTTATTCAGGCAGTGGTAGTTCCGGAGAAAATTCCCTTAAAATTCGTACGCCTGGCACTGCTGACGATTCTAATTATTGTAGTAACCCTGGTTTGTATCTTCCTCATGTCCGTGAAAGAAAGCTACTTGGGATTAATTTCCAAGGACTATATATAAATATTCAAGTACACATACGCATCTGCTGTGAGAGATGGATGGAGTACCATAGAGTATAGAAACCAGCAGTGTGATGAGTAACTTGTAACGTAAAGTGCAGAGCAGAGGAGAGCAAAAAAATTCTAAGTCCGAGCTACCACTCGAGCAAATGAGCATCAATTTTGCAGCCTAATGCAGTCGGATTTATTGAAATCGCAATCATTGGATAGTTTTTAACGCTAGGCATGGTCTTCGGGATCATTTTGATGTCATCCATAGGTCCATAGTCCTGGTAGTTCCTGCGGAAAAACCGGGTAAAGTTAAGAACCGAAAAATTAAAAGTCGGATTTATTGAAGTTACGATTATTGGATAGTTTTTAACGCTAGGCATGGTCTTTGGGATCATTTTGATGTCATCCATAGGTCCATAGTCCTAGTAGTTCCTGCGGAAAAACCGGGTAAAGTTGAGACCCGAAAAATGAAAAGTCGGATTGATTGAAATCGCAATCATTGGATAGTTTTTAACGCTAGGCATGGTCTTTGGGATCATTTTGATGTTATCCATAGGTCCATAGTCCTGGTAGTTCCTGCGGAAAAACCGGGTAAAGTTAAGACCCGAAAAATGATAAATCGGATTTATTAAAATTACAATTATTGGATAGTTTTTAACGCTAGGCATGGTTTAAAGTCGCATTTGTATATGGTATCTTGCGTGTGGGTAGGTTCAGAGGAAACAACTTGCCTGACGTGAAGTTATACCTTCTTCTTTAGGTTGCATCTACAATGGGCTGCAAAGTTGATACCCTTCTCGAGCAACCAGGCGCTGCTTTTACGTCCTAGTGTACTCTGCAGTAGCTAAAATAGACTAGGACGTAAAACGTGCTTTTGGTTGCCTGAAATGACTTGGAACTTAGACGAATTCTGCCTCTGTTCGCTTTGCTTTGGTCGCATTTAAAAAACATGGATGTACGTATATGTACACACACTTTCGTCTCGCTAGAACTCTGAGCAAAAGTATCATGCCAGTAAGATGCAGCGTTTGATTTAAAAGTCCCAATACACTTCTCCCTCGCAGTCCTCCCTTACCCTTGAATTATTCATTATACCTTTCCATGAATCTCTCTGGGATTTTTATGTAACAATAAATAAATAAATAAAAATGACCTCGGAAACAAACTTAATCCAAATGATTTGCTTTAAACATGAATCACAATGGCACTTACCTCGGTCTTGCATCGACGAAGCACTTACGCGGCTCTTTCTATTTCGACGATACGAGGTTTGGTTACTTTGTGACTTGTTTTCTTTCAGCCGAATTTTCTATTAGTTACTTGAGCATTTTGAAGTTTAAAGGTGGAAACCAACACCGCGTAAGTGCTTCATCGATGCAAGATCAAGATAAGTGCCATTGTGATTCGACTATTGGGACTTTTAAATCAAACGCTGCAGCTTACTGGCATGATGAGCGAGTATGTACATGCATGTTTTTTAAATGCGACCAAAGCAAAGCGAAGCAGAGGCAGAATTCGTCTAAGTTCCAAGTCGTTTCAGGCAACCAAAAGCACGTTTTACGCCCTAGTGCTAAAACAGTTCAATTCGATTAAATAACTAATTAGTTAAAATAGATATAAAATCCAGAGGTATTATGGATAGAATCCAAAGTAACACCTCGTTAGGTTCGTATTATAACGATAGTAATAGAGTTCGTTCGTCTTGAGATAACCCCGAATCAAGTTTCGATTTTGTTACACGTGTTTTCAAATTTTTCCCGAGAATTTTTGGAAAACCTTGGCGAAGCGCGGAGCCTTTACCTGAAGTCCATCATTCTCTTCTCATCACGAGCAATAATTACTACATGGGTAGTAGGCATGTTCATAACGATATACCGATACGATATTATCGTCTATATCGTACATTTTTTAGAAACGATATAGCACGATATTTATCGGGGTTTCCCGACGATATATCGTCACATCATTTTATCGTACATTCGCGAGTAATAACAAGAATCGCACATTTTTTTGACAAAAATGCTAGCAAAACTTGGGGATAAAGTCATACCGCACCAAATTCGGTCTAAAAATATTGAAAATATTTTTTTAATTTTATGCCTGATCCATGTAACAGTTGAAATTAATGAACTGGCAGTCATTCTAATACACAGGATTTAACATTTTTCCGAATAAAGATGTGCAACTATAATTTTGGATTTTCGCTAATTTGTTGACTTTAGTTTGAAAACTTCAAAAAAGTTAGAAACTTGAATGACTTAAGTTCCCAAATAAGGTTATCCGAATTCGGGCGTCAGTTGTCAATGTAATGATGAACAGAAATTCTATGGTGTAATTATTATGTGTAGTTTTATTGTTTTCTTACTGATGCTGATGCCTTGCATCTTTGAGTTGTACATATTTTCAACTCAATGCCTTTTTGACTCATGTATTTGGAATAAAATGTAATCTGTGCTAATTTTAGTTGAAAATTTGGTTCTTAAGGAGCCTTAGTAATAATAATTAGCTTGTATACGAAATTAAAGTTTCATTAATTTTCGCTAAATAATGCTAGAAGCCCCAACGTAATATATCGTTATATCGTTCCTCGATATCGTTATCGATAATTTTTCAGAGAACGATAACGATATGAACGATATTTTAAAATCGAACGATATGAACATGCCTAATGGGTAGCATTGCTATACATAGATATTCTAATCGGACTAGAGTCAGAGTGGTTGAGTACTCTATAGTACGTAAGGGGGTGTGCACATATTACGTTTCATTTTTTCACCATTTTTGGACCCTACCTCCCCTATCGTCATCCTAACGTCATTATTCCTTGACCCCCCTCCCCTGTAAACGCCATCAAAGCAAAAAGAAAGACAAAAAAACAAGTTTAATCCGTAACATTTTTAAGGCGGCGTCAGGCCCCTTATAAGATCATTGTATAGGCCGAAAACTTGTATGAGTTCGTTATTGCTAGATTAAGCAGTAATGCCTTTATAAAATGGTCTGGCATATCCCCTGGCTTCTTTGCATTCATAAGGGATGTGCCACAAATGACGTCATCAAAAAATCTGGCAAATTACGACTGACTGATTGAATGATCACTCGTCACGACGAAGGCTGACTGACTGTATATGGCGTCATGTGTGTATGTATACATGAGTATAGTATAATGCCACATGGTGCTTTATTATTCAAAACTGCGCTCGTTTGCGAAAAACACTATTAATTCTCACCATTTAATCGGTTTTGTTTACCTCGTTTTTATCGTCGAGATTTTCTTACTAGCCATCGGTTATAACCATAATAAAAGTAGAAGATTAGCAATTAGGTCAAAGGTAATTTGAAGTGGGTCACTCATTCGGTTAATAATTTTAAAATAATGTAACAAATACATTTTACATTAGAAAAAACATTTTGGAATTTTTTTAAATCAACTTACGCCTGTTTGCACCTTACATCTTCATGTAAACAAAATCACAAACGTGCGAAGTCAGGTATTGTGTTAAACCACGTGCGGCAGAAAAAGTAATTTGACAGGTAGAAGGACGTATACATAGTTTTATAAGCATTTTTAATTAGAAAATTCGCTCAAATCGCACGACCTTTCTGTTTACAACATCCACTCAATGGTGATTTTATTACCTTACACTACAGTAAAAATGTATAAAAACGTAGAATTATTTTAAATGTGACACATACTTTTCCAAGGTTAAATGGATGACCCTACCAACTTTAGGCTCGTATTTGATATTATGGGTATGCAATAAGAACCATTACAGTTTTTCACAGTTTGGTAAATGATGACTGCGCCATTTACCGATGATGCAGGTATTAGCATGTGTTTATATGTGACCATTTTGATTTTCGTATAGGCAAAAAATCTATTCAACAGACGTTATTTGTTAGAAGATCGGCTCAGCCGTATGATGTACGACAATTTAAACAGAACACAACTGCTCATACATACTTCTCCGACAGATGACGTTTTTTGTATAACTTTTAGTTGAGAAGTATCAAGATGCGTCAATAAATCCACACATTTCAATATAAAATTGTTATAACACACTTTTAATTCGCCGGTACATAAATTGTATTGGAATTGTCTGCTTTAAAAAACTCATCAGTTACTCTGTCCCTTACATTATTTATCGATATAACTCTAACTTTGTGAATTAGGGACAGGACTAATGATTTTGGATGATGAAGTCATGAAGATTTTAGGTAAGAGGATCAAAAGTTCTAGGTTAAATAAGTGCAGAAGATGACGTCATGTTATGTATAAGGGACTGACTGAGTACGTCATGTTAAATCATGCACGGACAATACGACTGACTGACTAAATGCATGACGTCATTTGTGGCATATCCCTAATTGCCGAATTTAGACACTTTCTGGCTTTTTAGTTGCAAAGTTACGATATATTTCGGAACTCTAGTACCTCCGCGTATTAATATTTAATAACTAAAGTATTTGAATTATATTGGAATGCATAGAAAATATTTGAATAAATTGAATTGGAATTTTCATTTTATGAAAAAAATACATTTGAATTGGGATTGGAATCCGTTAGGATTAGTTTTAATCAGAATTGCATCCGTATTTTTCGAATACTCCAGCCCTGCATGTTGCGACAAACCTCCAAAGTAGATGAATCGTCCGGGTTGCAAATACGAACTCCAGACACATCCTGCCTAAAGAGTACATGAACCTGGATAAACTTCGATATTAAAGCTTCGTCCAAATTGCATCGCCAAGGGCGACAGTAACTAGGATCATGAGAACAAATTATTTGCAAAACTGAAATTGACGGAACCGGTTTTGTAGCCATGAGTTTTCGGAATGCTCATGGTTGTCAGACATTTGCACTAATGTACGGCTTGCGTATGTTTATAAAATGTATTGGTGGTCTTTCAGCAACAAAAGTTTGTTACTAAAAACACTAGTCTAACAATTATCAGGGTTTATTCCTTACATTTTTGTGAGAATCGGTGAAACGTCATCAGCAAGATTACCCCCACCCCCGCTTGGTATACACAAAATCATCGGATTCAAGACCCCCTCCCTCCCCCAAAAATGAAACGTAAATGTGCACACTCCCTAAGCATAGAGTTTGGGAGGGACGTACTATAAGTACATAAGTAGCTCCGGCACATATGTACACTAATACTATACTCCGCGCTCTTAATATGCCTCAGGCTTCAGCAGCGTAATGCAATTCTGTGAACGGCCGAGATGCAGAAAAGCGCAAGTCTGCTGCTACTTTCGAGATACTTATTCCTGTTTTTACGTGCTAGTTAATTTCTATGATGCCTTCTGGAAGTTGTGTTCTTTTTTAACACATGGAAATTATTGTTGAGTATGAGAATCAAAAATTTTAAATAAGTCATTTAGTTTTAGTGGTTTTAGCTGCAATTTGTATGATTTTCAAAATGTCGGCCGGTGGACACATCTGCGCCCCGGAATGCCCGGGACAGTCCCGGAATGACACTCCTTGTCCCGTGTCCCGGAAGAGTGTATTCCGGGACACGTAAATGTCCCGGAAATGTCAAGCTCAAAAAGTATTAAAATTATGAGTTTTTAAGAAAAATGAAATATTTCTTTCTACAGAATTCAAACGAGAGGATCATGTGCCATCTACATAAAACTAATAAAACCATAAAAATGCGATTACAAACGTAATAAAATCGTTTAAACAGCAGGAAATCGTTTGCGTTTTCAACTTATATTGCAGTAGCTGATTTTGCTTTTGCCGACAAAATATAATGAGATTTATAAACAATAATTAATTTAAATATAATTTGTTTGTAATAAATTAGTCATAATTACATTCTAACGTATTGTTGGCATACTATATTACATTGGGTTGTCAGTGCCTCATTGATTGTCGTGGCACGTTCTAGTTCCCGTGAAAGAAGTGGTGCAGAATGTGAAGGAAATGCATACAGTCTTTTGGTTTGGTGTTATTGGTTAATCACAAAGTTATTTCAAAATTAATTAACAATTAAATAATGCAGTTTTGAACAGTTCACAATTTGCAAATATACATGTTGTTGTACAAACTCATTTTTAATGTGTTTTTAAACAATGAAATCTAAAATCTTTTTATTTAGCTGATTTGAATAGAACTCCACCGAGGAGATCATTAAAAAGGTCTACGTTTTACCATTTTAAATGGGAAGAGGATGACAATATGAAAAATTGGTAACTTAAAAATGGAAAAGATGAACATATTGTCAAGTGTTTATTGTGTAAAACGACTTTCGCTGTGAAGTATGAAGGATTTGAGTCTGTTAAATCTCACAAGGAAAGTTCCAAACATAAAAACCTAGTGAAAGGAGCTGCTGAAACTAAAAAAGGTTCGAATTACTTTCAAACCGAAAAATCTGGAGACGATTATGAAGTTTTAAAAAAAGAAGTTGCAAGCATTAATCTGTAAGTTTAGCACAATCAGTTACAATAGTTTGGATTGGCTGCACCGACTGGGGGTTTGGACCGACCAAATCAAAGGAATTCTCAGTATCCATGGCTTATTTACTAAATCTTGCCGTTGAACTCGGTAATAAATTAATTGAGGTCAAGCTGTACAATAAATTTTGCTTACTTCGTTAAAGTTATGAGTTTTTGGTTGTGATTAGATCGGTCGGTGGAAACTGGTTTTCTGCAAGAGTTTTTTAAGAAAGAACAATGTCCTGAACTATTCAAGCGTGTATCGTTCCTACTGTCAATTCCTTCTAGTAACGCTTTTGCAGAAAGGTTTTTCAACCTAATGAAGAAAGTTTGGATAGCAGAGAGAAACGTAATGTCAACGAAACTTGTGAAGGCAGAGCTTCAAGTCAGGTTTAATATGCCCTTTTCATGTTGTGATTTTTTTCTTTTTTGAACGAACCAGAAAACAAGAAAATGTTAGATGCCAAAAAGCCTAAAAAATACAATTAGGAATAATGTATAATTACATAAACTTTAAAAAAATATTTTGTCCCGGAATGACGTTTCAAAAAAGTGGGAACCCTACATCTGCCGAAACATAAAAACAAGCCGAAATAGAAATAATATCGGGCAGAGTAAATTATGTGTGACGACTGACTACCTCGTGTGGACTTATAGAGATTCAGAGCATTGAGAGCTGAAATGACTGTGGCAACATTTATAAGACATTTCCAATAAAATTTTAACATCCAAAATTTCGTTGGGGTTTGAATTATTTTGGTAATTACAAAGTACGTAAATTCCTATGCTTGAAAATGAGAACTTTGGAAACACCCACTTCTTCATTTATTACGAGCCCCATGTCATATCTTAAACCTCCTTTAACCCCCTGGACTCTGAATTAAGAAAGAGATGCGCGTTTTCTACCATGCTCAAAGAATTTGCCGGAGGAAGCTCAGAACGAATTCAGTTGGATTCAGATTGATTGCGATTGCATCCTATCCAGAGATAAGTCCACCGAGTCTTTCCCGGCAGTGGTAACTATAGCTCCTTATCGAGTTCGAGTATACCGGCGAGTATCGAGTACGAGTTCGAGTCGAGTACGGTCAAATTTTTGTGAATACTCGATACTTGAAATGGGTTTCGAGTACGGGTAACGATTTTTCACATACTTACGAGTACGAGTATCAAACGAGTACGAGTCCAATAAAAATACTCATAAGGGTTATCGAGTTCGAGTTCGAGTACCACATGCTCAATATACGAGTACGCGTACACGTGCACATAAGTGTTGCAAACTTTTGAATTTCCAGTAAAGAGACGAAGGCGCTAATATGAAATTATCACAAAAAATCGTTGTATCCACCAGTCACGACTCTCTCAGGTTTCAAAGTATAATCTCTCTCCATTTAGTTCATTACTATTAAAGTTAAAACAATTAGTTAATTCTAATGGCTGAACATATTAACACAAACTCTTCGACAGGTGTAGTTGAATTGATTGAAAATTTACAGAGACACTTTACCAACTGCATGTTCAATTTAAAATTTTGGGGGAATTATTTGTGAGAAATTAAATGAATCTAAAAAAATCACTGTTCAATTGTGGTCTTGTTATTATTAAATACTCGAGTATGAAGACTCGAGTCATGGCACGAGTACGAGTACGGGATTTCGGTATTTACAGTTCCGTACTCGCGAGTATGAAACAAGTTCGGGTTCTGAACTGGAACTCGGTCGCTTATTTCAAGTATTTTCCTGAGTACTCGTATATGTGGCGAGTACGAGTACCTTGGATTGGAGTCCATACTCGATGCTTCGATTTCGAGTACGAGTTCGAGTACGGTTCCGCAAGGTAATCACTCAATAAGGAGCTGTAGTGGTAACCCCGCCGAAATAACGCCGAGGAACTACTCTTTGTGTCAAAAGTATGCAATCCCGCCGACGAATTTCCCGATCTAGGATTTATTGCAATTTAAATATTAACCACTACGGGAAACAATTGAGGAGGTCAGGAGGTGAGACCGGCACAAATCCATTTTGCATACTTTTACAGCTGAAACGAAAAACTTTTCAATTCCAAATGATTGAGAATTTCAAGCTCACAATATTTTTAAATTGAAGAGTACTAACACCTATTGTCACACAAGTTCTAAAAATATAGGTTCAATACTTCGGCAGAAATAAAATGTCAAAAAATGAACTTCCAGTTTGCATCAAACTTTCTATTAGCGTAATTTTTTCGTGTTCAAGTAAAGAAAATAATGAAAATATTAATATCATCCTTATATATAACAAAACTATTTGGATCTTGTATAGAGTATCTATATTAAAATGGAAAAAACAATATTTACGAATTTGTATTTGCTTGATCTGAGGACTTTTACCGATTTAAACCAAAGAAGGGTTTGGACTTATGCCGTTTTGCACCAAACTAGCCTTTGGAGCTTAAGGAATTTACCCATGGATTACCCTTGCTATAGAGCTACTTATTATGAAATATGAGGAATTTCGAAAAAATTGATTATACCGGTTGTAATGTTAGTATCTTGCCTTGATCTTGTATGTATGTACATGTACAGGTACACCACTCCGTTCTGTTAGAACTAACCCTGGAAAACCTTGCTCAACACTGTTTCCAGTACATTGATTTTTTGCAGTGAAATAGGATAACTCATAAAAGATTCACCCAGTTTGAAACAAATTTCCTATTCCAGATTTCTCAAAATTTGTTTCATTGACTTCTGTCAAACCGATTTTGAATTCAGTTGTTAATTTCAACACAACATTTTTTCAAACATATTTTTATATTGTATATTATATATGACATTAAATAAGGAAAAATACTTGATGGCAGAAATGAAATATTTACAACAAATGTTGTATTGAAGGAAATTTTTAAAGGATAAATTAACATTTGTATGTTAAAGCGGGACTAACTCCCAGCCGCGATCTACGGGTCAAACATGGGGCATGGGCAGGGGCTTGGTGGGAAGTTCCCAAGTCCCCGCAACCATGATATATTGCTTGAATTATTCTAATATTTCAAGTCTTAAATCTCATTATACTCATGCATATTCTAGCGTCTATGTAAAAGTATCCCGAACCTATAAGTAATTATCCCTGCTGAGCAGGGTTTTCTACTAGTAGTAGTTAATCCTCTCTTCTCATTTGAGCAAGTGGATAGTGAAAGTGATGGTAAGAATCAAATATTAGGAAAATATATTAGGCTTGCAACTATTCCGGTTTGCCTTTAAGGAAAAAGGCAAGTAGGCCATTTTGCTTCTAATCGAAATTGCACTTAGACCATTTTGCCTCTTCACTGACGATATGGGACACTGTAATATTCTATTATACTATTCCGTTCCTATTCTTTATTTCTGACGTACAAATTAATTTAATATGATTTATTGTTCTACGGAATGGAAGTTAATTTAATTAGAAGGAAAAATATCGTCGGTTAAACTTGCTACCCGGCTATAATTTAAAATGCTTAGAACGAAGAACGGCTATAAAGCTGAAATCTCAAATATGAAAACCGGCCATAATTCCCCGCTTCCTCTCCTTTCTGTGGACCGGGGTTTATGCTCTACAGCACAGGGGAATTATTGCCGGGTTTCACTTTAGAGTTTGTAGGGGGAGCGCTATAGCCGGTTTTCATTTTAGGCATTTTAAATTATAGCCGGTTAGGAAGTTTAGCCGACGATATGCAACCAAAGTCATTCAAATGCATTTTGGTTTAAAATAAAAATTATCCTCGTAGATCCTGTTTCCCTAAAATAAAAATTATCTTCACGCAGTTGAGGAAATTCAAAAGGATCTAATTCACATATATCATATGAATGAGGACATAATTAAATGATGATCGGAATCCAAAAATCCTACGGATCATTTTTCCTGTTGACAACACATTTATTCGTATTCTAATACCCCACATGAGGAAATAATAGAAATGTACAAGTAGGAAATTTTTACAAGTTGGAAAATCAGCATTTCTTTATATACATACAATTTTAGTCAAAACTATAGATTTTTATCTGTTTTACTATTTTATTGCCTTTCCACCCAAAAATCCTAGCAGTCACCAGAGGTTGGATTTTTGTAAATCTCCCTGGAAGATTTTTTTAATTTTCCCTTCTGGTCATGATATCCCTGCTCGAAGCAAGTTTAAAACTCCCTGCTGACAAAAATCATTTTCAGTAAAACACCTCAAAAATTTCAAAAATCCCTGCTGACAAAAATTGTTTTCAATAAAACACAGATTTGAAAATCCCTGTTTGCAATCCCGTTTGAAAATTTCCCTGCTGAAAATGTTTTTCCCTGGGAAGATTCTTCCCGTCTTCCCACATAAATCCGACCCCTGACTAATAGTAGCTAATATTTGTCAATCTGAGGCCAAGAGAAAAATTGAGACCAATATTGACCAATCTGGGGTCATAAAACTACTTTTGACCAATATTGACTAATCTGAGGCCAAAAAACTAATTTTGACCAATCTGAGGTCAAGAATGTAGCTTCGACAAATATTGATCAATGTGAAGTCAAGAAACAGCAGTGATCCCTATTGGTTAACCTGAAGCCCAGAAACCATTGTTTACCAAAAGTGGTCAGTATTTGAACTAGAACCACTTATGATGAATGAATGCCATAAATGTGTCGTTAATCTAAAACAGCATCGACTTTCGAAATTGAAACTTTCTTATGGGATTTTGACATTGGAAAATTTAGGTTGGAAAGGCCTTTGCTCACGAAAATTTAAAACGTCTACGCGATTTCCGCGCAAACCAGGGTGAGATAGCCCAATCTTTTGGTCTCGCTGGGACAATGGGCCAGGTACCTCAGCTGCTCTGCTGATAAATGATATATTAGGCTATCTGATTTCCAACCTTTGCTAAACATTGTTAAATCCCACAAAGCCCGTATATTCTAGTTTCTAAACTTGATTTGATTTTTCTAGATTTTCTAGAACGTCAATTTCCAGATATTTCAGTCCCTACTTATTCCTCGATCTAAAATATATTTTATCTAGAAAATATATCTTCATTACTCAAACCAATTTTTATTATTAGCTTATTCGTTAATTCCCAGCAGCAATCCCAAATATCGTGACATTGCGGAAGTATGTTCTAAAATGGCAATTGATACAATGAGTTCAAAATAATTTATTTCGAATATTCATTTTCAGCTGAAAATTGAACAAGTAGTTTTTCGGTTCTGGTTACAAATGTGGAATGGCCAACTCATTGCAGCATTGGTTACTGTTAATCCTAGAATGGTCAATTCCTAACCTTAATGTCGTTAATATACCCATTTAGCTGATTATATTGTTGGCAGAAGAAATAGCAGGGTAGTGGGATACGGAATACCGTTTGACAAAAAACGTCAACTTTTTGAAGGTACGTGAAACTTGTAATTCTCCATGTTAAATGCCATTTAAAAATTCCAGTTTTGAATTTCAGGACAAATTGACTTCGCGCCAAATTTTTTTAAAAAACTACGAAGGATTTTTCAGGTGGCAGGTGTGACTTAAAGCAGTACTCAGGGTATGAGCAAACTAGTTTTGGTTGAATTTTGAAAATCTGGAGGGGACACCAAAAAATGTTTACTTGTAAGTTCCAAGTCATTTCAGGCAACCAAAAGCAGGTTTTACGTCCTGGTGTTCGTTTACAGCATGTACAAGATCCATTTTCTTGAAACTTCGAAGAAATTAGTGATTACATTGTGATCGGAACGGATCCTTGTTTCCAGTCAACTTGGAATTTGAATCATCTTTAAGAAAATATTGTCGGACATCTGGGTTCTCATAATAGTAAACCACATCCCTGAATATTCGTATCTTTCCCCTACCAAAGTTGTTCCAAGGGACTATTTTTCATAATCTTTCAGACCGGTAGAATTTCAGTAATCTTAATTAAGATTTTAAACATGTCTCCAACATTACAAAAATGATTCATTTTCAATTTACGGAATAATTATTAGCGTACCAGTCCCACAACAGTTGGTTTTCTGTTTTACAGGTCATGGAACGTTCGGCGGTTGGAAATTATTACCATGTCACTTATTGTGCGTTGGTTTGTGTCCTTGGTTTAGTTGGCTGGTGTGACTCACAGTCACCCGTGAAACCATCCAGGATGTGGCCGTTTTGTATAACACGTAATAAATAACTAATAATAATCTCATTTCCTTTAGACATGTGGGTCGTGAACATCGTTTGCTATTGGACAGATCTGAATTATAGACAAATATGACCCAGTGTCGATATTTGCAAAAAAAAATTTCACAATGTCTTCTAAAATAATCTCCATTCTTGAAACAATCACGCTATTCTTTACCCATAGTGTTTGGATATTTGGCTAAATGCAATCAATATTATTTCCTTCTTGCAAAATAGGTGAGACTTTGGAAGAATACAAATCGGAGATTCCGAAGGGGCAGGAGCAAAGCTGGGCAAAAAAATTGCCTACCCTAAATCATACATACATTTTATAGTTTTCGAGGAGCATACATTTTGCATACATAAATTTTTCCAGAAATTTAATCCAGCGTATAAATAAATTTATGCATAAATATATGTACACGTGCATATAAAATTGTATGTTGAACGTTATGAACCTTTATAGAAACTAAATACAACTTTATATAGTTAAGTTTAAAAATATTAATTTCTAGTGTCGTAGGATTCAGTCAAAACGTCTAGAAATCGTTTGCATTGTATCGGGAAACAACAAATGCGAATACACCAATAGACACAGACCGTGCCAAGAAAATACAGATAGAGCTCGCTGAACATACACGGTGCATACATACCTAAATCTCCCGGCCTTTTATACGTATATACATACTCGTACACACAGTATTCACAGCATACATATATCATACATTTTTTTAGTAGAAACTTGCAACCTACATACATGGCATACAAATATTCGGAAAATGTGCGAACATACATAAAAAACTGCGTATATTTATGCATAAATATAGGATATGTGCCCACCTTTGGGCAGGAGTTTATAAAAGATTCTCTTGATGAAAGTATTACACGGTCACGAAGTAATAAGCAATCCGAATGTTTGATCTGTCCACGTGGAAGCATTCAGCAAGTAAGTCCGAATTGTATATATTTTCCGAATAGATGTAGTTAAATACTGATCGCTAATACGTAATTCACAAATTACGGCCAGTACTTACTTGTGATGTACCCAAAACTGTCTGTGGATTCTCGTGTAGGTTTCCGTTTACACAATCGATGCGCATTTAAAAGGAAATTATCCTTATATGGAACGTCTGTATAACTGGTTCCACATTCACATAAAAACAACATACCCAATAAATGCGATCGTTGTACAAGCCAACGTGTACCCGCACCAAATGGCTTGGGGGAAATTCGATGTTGAGTTTGCCTGCAAAGATTGTGGGTTAGATAATTTCATAGACGATGCACAAAATTCCGAAAAAAAGGCTTTGGAGTTAGGAGGGAAAGCTGCAGCAATTCCATGCCGAAGACGAACTTATATCCACGTTCGAGTAAGTTATTGTTAAGTTGTTAAGGGTGCTGAGGAATTCAGTTTAATCCCCTCCTCCATAGCTTAAGAATATATAATGTGCCCGTTCAGTTTTTCTTTTCTTGGGGATTTGAAAAATTCACTTTCACGATGACCTAGGTAAATATACATATGCGGTTTTTGCTAAATTATCGTTGAGTTTTTATGGAGGGACCACAATTCTCAAAACAGGGGCATGTCAACCACATAGTTCGTACTATGCAAAACCCATATAAATTCTGAAAGGTTATGTTTCAATCGAAATGTTTGTTAAGCCCAGTTTGAAAATTCCAAGTTTCTTGATGATTACTCACAAGGATGAAGCAAAATGATTTTGATATCCTACAACGCCTACAAGCAATGAACTATGAAAGGGTAGTGCAGTATTTAAAATATTTTTCTGTACGAGCTGCGTGAATGGGGGAAGTGTATGAAAAATGATTTCCTTTCATCCCGTACAGCCTGTATCAAAAACTGCTACGACAATAACATTTTTAATGTATAACTGTATTATTTATAGCACCCATATGTTTACGTATATGCCAGCGATACAAAATCGGATGAATTTCACATGAACTACAACTTTGTGGACGTCTCTTGTCGTTTTGCAGACATGCTTCAATTCATGTAAGACAAATTTTCAGTCCTAAACAGAGGTGTCCATTTGAAATCGCCTTCGTTCATCCTTCAGAAGGGTGACCGTTTCCAACTATCCGTTCCTTCATCGTTCCGTAAAATGAAGCCTTCTGAATATTTACCCTTCCTTCGCCCTTCCTTCATTCAAATCCTGCTATAATCCTTCCTTCGTCCTTCAAAAAATATTTAATATTTTCATGCGTTATCTTCCTTCTATGTTCATATATTTATCCCAAATCTTTTAACACAAGTCACAAAGTCGGAGCTTTAAACTTCCTACTGCTTACCTCTGAAAAACTAATAATTAGTTTGTAATTAATTACAATTATTGCAGATTATCCGTATGTATATATGTACAGTGAAGGGAATAAAAGGCTTACATACTCCGGGTATCATTCTGCCATTGTGAGATAAATGTTTCCCAGAATAACATTACGCAGACCAGAATGTTTTTCAGTTGAGTGACGGTGTACTTACGTACATTGACTTTAGTTACGGAAGGATTTTGCCTAAAATATAGTAGATGGGATTGTAAGTTCCAACGGCGTTCGAAGGCTGTAAAATTTTATGTATTTGGGATAATGAGATTGACGGATTTTTTTAAATGGTGCAGTGCACTCTCGCTATAAGGACGCCCTTGAGTGTATCAAAATTCTACTCTTACATTGACTCCTACCACCATCTTAATAAGAGAATAATTAAAATTGCATTAATGGGGAACGTGCCGAATTATTTGTCATTTGTTCCTACAGAAAAAATGTTTCTTTAGCGAGAGTACTTTACGCTTAGAAGGCTATACATAAATTTTGTGAGGGAACATGTTTTTAAAACCAAATGACTTAATTTTTCAGATTTTGGGTTGAGCGGAATGGTATGTAAAATATATTTTAAATTTAAAGAAACAGGTGACTCTAGTTTCATCGTTTCGATTTTTTATTTTTTACCTTTTTCACTCACATTTCATTAGTCAGCTAGACCAGAGATGGCTAGATGGATGGAAGAATCTCTTTCATACACTCTAGACCATTTTAAAACTCGTTATAAGGGACTGTTCCCAAAGGACCAGATGTTTTTCCCAACAGAGAAGGGTTAGTTTTCATAAAAGCAATCCCTTCTACGCCTTTTCTTAAGCCTTGGATAAATGGAGGGCAGTAGTGGATATAATGGGGGGTATTTCCGGGAACAAACCCGCTGGGCACGTTCCCGACATTCCCTCCCATGGCAGGATTCGGAGTTTTTTATATGTTTTGATTTTTTCATAGGGGGGATGTTCTATTTTTATAGATAAGGATTGAGCATAATTTAAACAGTTCAGTTTACACAAATACACTCGATCGACATTACACAATTACACTTGCAAGAAACTATAGTAATACACGTGTTCACAGCACTACATTGCACAAGTATACAACTATTAATAAATATTTTTAAAAAAATGTCAGTGCGACAAAGTTATCTGAATCAAAGATTAAGTGGTTCTTTTTCTGGAATTGGTACTTTTATCAAAGAAAGAAAAGAATGGTCAGACAAACGACAGGTGGAGAAGGAATTATTAAAACTGGATTCTTACGCTCTTCACCGACCTGTTCGCAATAAATTTAAAAGGCGTAAAATAATGGTAAATTTTATAAATCAGACATGGTCTGCTGATTTAAAAGATATTGCAAATATTGCTCCATTGAACAATTGCAACACATTTATCCTTGTAGTAGTTGACAGCTTTAGCAAGAAGGCTTATGCAAGAATGATTAAATCCAAAGATTCCGAATCCATGATAAAAGCTTTTCGATCAATCTTTCAAGAAGCCAGGACAAAGCCAATGTTTCTTTTTACTGATATGGTACGTGAATTTACTTCAAAACAATTTCGTAATTTTTTGAAAGAACACAAGATAAAAGGATATCATATTTATAGTCATATTAAAGCAGGAATCGCTGAAAGATTTATCCGTTCTATTTTTAGCAAATTACAGCGGTTTATGACCGAGCATAACTCGGGTCGTATATATGACGTTCTCCAGGATTTTGTCACTACATATAATAACACATACCACTCCACTATAGCGAGAGCTCCTAATGCTGTTACAGTGCGAGACCAGTACGATATTTGGTCACGTATGTACGGTAGGTATATACAGGAAATGAAAAATCCTACTAGAAAGCCTCCTAAATTCAAAGTTAACGATTTGGTGAGAATTTCGCGCGCAAAACTTCTTTTTGAGAAAGGTAAGCTTTTCACAAACTATTCATAAAGATTTAAATTTGGACAGAGCATGTCATTGCAATAGGAAAGTTGTGTGGGTTAGGGTACGCTGAAAACTGGTCCAGGGAGATTTTCCGCATTACTAAAGTGCAAGATACATTGCCATATACCTACCTACTTGAAGATTTATCAGATCCGCCTGAAGATATCACAGGACAATTCTATTCCGAAGAACTGGAACTTGCAAGAATCGAGGACAAAAACGCAACGAAAGATTTAAATAGTTTGGAAAAACAAAACAGTGCAGAAGTGGACATTGAAAATAAGAAAACAGCAACGTAACTTTGATTCGAAAATATGTCCATGTATACAGATTTTACTGCGGAGGGTAGTCAAGGTGATATAAATTCTCTGCGCAACTTTTACACAGTTCTCTCCAGCAAATCAAATCCTGATGGTGTCGGATTGGTTGGAAATATTGTCAACGGTTTGCCACGTCCTCTGAAGCTTCAACGAGGCATGTACGACGTTGGTATTGTAAGGCTCCGATATACTTCCCAGCCAAAAACGAAAACAGTGCGCAAAATTAAGATGGTCAGCCAGGTGGCGCGACCAAGGATTATCCGTCGTGTGATTCCATCTGACGAGCAAATACCGTCAGGTCCATTGTTCCCTGGCTATCTACCACCTGCTAAAATAACTTTAAAATATAAGAATACAGATGCCAGTTTACTGAACTTTGTTGTGCGAATCAACGATTCATTAAAAGCAAGTAAACAGAAAATATCGTTCAATATCCGCGCATTGTCTGATGCTAATTACGTAATCACAGTATCTAATACAATGGATGACCCGGAGGAGGTTCTGGAATTATCATAGAATCTAGTCTTGCTATTGGGATTTAAACGTAAACTATTTCAGCGAGGTCTATACACCGCCGAAGATATTGTGAGTGAAGAAATGTATAACAAGCTGACACAGCAAACTCAATTTGAAGTTTCAATTGTGAAACACAACTATAAGGGAAATTTGATCATGTTGCATCAACAATTTCAAAGTTTAGCTGTTTGCTACAAACATAAAGAAACAACAGTGGCAGGCTTTTGTTCCGCACTTTCAACACGTCTGCTGGAATCAGGTTTTAATGTGAAGTTTGAAATAAGCGCAGGCAACAAGTGCACAATTTCAGTATCAAGAGTTACTGGAGGACATAGTTCAGATTACATAAATCTTCCCCTACAAATTATTCGAAGTTTAGGATTCAATCGTGAGAAAATTCAAACTGGTCGTCAAGAAGCCGTTGGTACTATAAATGAAAGCGAATTTAGACGAATTGCAGCGGAAGAGCCACTTTACTTTAGACTGGGCTACACCAGCAAACTGTTTCTACCATTGAAGGAACCAAAAACAATGAATGTCAACGATGTAATAGAAGAACTAAACGAAACATTTAAAAATGAAAAATTTCCAGAATTTGACATAAAATTCATGTACGGGAACGGAGAAATGTTTGTCAATCAAATTCCTCGCTACTTTTCCATTGAGTTGCCTGTACCAGTAAAGAAGTATTTTGAGTTGTCAATGCTGACACTTTTTGAAAATGGAACGCGCGTCCAAGTTGGTCACGAAATCGTCGTACAAGAAGAGCAAATGCGTGAAATTGAGGAGGGTGAAGATGAAATTGTTTCAGTTTTATCTGAATCAAAACGTTTGCTAGTTTTGCTAAACTGTGCAGAAAATCAATTTTACAAAAATCATGTAGTTCCTTTGCTGGCTGAGCTTCCTATGGATATAGAACCAAATAAGGAAGTTGAAAAAGAATTTCATCCAGTATCATATATTCCAGTCAACTGTGAACAACTAAACGTTTTGCGTGTCGATTTTTTGGACGAGTTCTTTCAACCGTGGGATCTTTCAAAGAACGAAACCAGTGTTCTTTTAAATTTTCGGCCGAGAATATAATCGTAATTTTCGTACATTCACTAACATGAGACAAGTTGAATGTACTGAAAAAGCTTGCTATCTTGAACCAAAAGCCGCGCAGTTGCAAATTGGCAGTGGTCTCGGTGACACATCGTTAATGGCGGGTGGTAGTAGTGGTCTATCTCCGGAAGGTAGCTCTTATCTCATTCCTTTGAAAAGCAGTGCAAGCGCTTCTCGTGCGACTACCACAACGACACCTAGACAAAAAAGAAGGCAGTCTCAACAAGGTGGAGGTCGGCATAGACGTAAAAGAAGTACAACAATCAAGCGTCGGAAAAATAGGCGCGGCAAAGGACGTCGAGGACCTCTACGAAAAATTCAAGTTGGAGCTGGAAGACGCAGATCAAAAGTCGTAAAACGCAAGTGTGTCAGACGGAATTAGAAACATGGACGTCAATTCTGTATTTATGGAACGTCCAACTGTTTTTGAGGGATCAACACAATCTCTTCGATCAGAGCTGAATCTGTTTCAGCTTCCTCCAACTGATGTCAGCATTCAACAGAGCTCGGATTACATTCCTTGTTTTCCGCTTGTTTCTGTCAAAGAGTCGTACAATCCAATAGAATTTTATTTGATGTCCGATACAAACGGTTACATTGATCCCTCTGATTGTTTTCTTGCCATGACATGTCGAATTGTAAGAGCTGATGGAAAAAACTGTGATGACACAGATATTTGCGCTCCCAGCTCTAATTTCTTCCATGCTATGTTTAATAATTTGGAAGTTTACTTAAACGGAACATTGATATCGGATAGTAATAACCACTACCCAACAATGTCGTACATTCAGCGCCTTCTATCGGCAAGTGCCGTAGAGAAGGCGAACAAATTGAAAAATGAATTCTGGTATCCGAACGTTAAAAAAGGAGATTTTGACGTCAGCGACTCCGGATTTAAAGAGCGTTACGAAAAAAGCAAGAACTCAAAGCAATTTACACTGCTAGGGAATCTGAATTGTAACATATTCAACCAAAATCGGTATTTACCCGCGCAAAGTGAAATAAGAATATTGTTGAGACGCAGTCCTCCAGAACTTTGCATTGATTCCAAAGTTGCTACACTGCCTGGCATCTCCGGTACACCCTACCGGTACGATGTAAATGAGGCAGTATTTTACGTGTCCAAGAGAGTTGTGTCAAAGCAAGTCATTGATATTCATCGCCATGAACTGTCACTAGGAAAAACCTTCAAATATCCTGTTGTTAATGCAGACTTGAAGACTTTCTCGGTTCCTCAAGGTCTAAGTCAGGTCACAACAGAAGGAATATTACTGGGTAGAATTCCGAAAGTAATTGTTTGCGGAATTATTGCTGCTGACGCCTTCATGGGAAGCGTAACTAAGGACGCATTTAATTTCGTACATAAAAACCTGTCTGAAATTGGATTTTCGTGGAATGGTGAGACGATTCAACATAGAATAATTCCTCTCAGTTTTACAACAACCAACGGCGCTGGTGCGGATAATTTTCTCCTTGCCCTGCGATCATTGCAAAATACCGCTGGATCCGAACTACTGGGAAATTCAATTAATCGCGACACGTACAAGGAAGGTATAAGCTTCTAAGTATATAGTATATATATATATATTATATAAGTTTATTGAAATGTATTCTAAAGAATTCATCTTAAATCCGCTTATGTATTTTTTTGATTTTTAGGAAATGTTCTGATTGCTGTGGACTTACTACCCAACTTAAGTGACACCCTCTCGGTGAATCGACGTGGAAATATAAAAATTAGTTTGAGGTTCAAATCTCCGCTAGAAGAAGCTGTACAAGTTGTGGTTTACAGTCATTTTCAGAATGTTCTAGAAATTGACTCAAACAAATCAGTTTTACTAGACTATTAATAATATGAATACTAGTTCTGTAAGTAGTTTAATAAATTTCATATTTGATTATTACCAAATTAATATTCCATTTTACGTAATTGCTGCAGATGAGTTCAACTCTGTAATTAAAAACTTGAAAAATAACACTCCACAAAAATGTTTTTTGTAGTGAATACAGATGTTGCTTCTAGTCCAGGAAAGCATTGGGTTTGGTTTCATATGGTACATCAAAAAAGGTTTGAATTTTTCGACAGTTTTGGTGAAAGCATTAAATTGTATAAGAATATTGAAATAAGTCAAAATCTAATTATAAGGGAGAATTGTCGAACATTGCAAAAGTGGAACTCGGAAATTTGCGGAAAGTATTGTTTACTATTTGTTTTATATAGAGCATTAGGTGTGTCGTTTGAAAATTTTTTGATACAATTTAAATCTAGTACTATTTATAATGATAACCTAGTTTCTTTAAAAATGAGAAAAATTATTAGGAAATACCGAGCAAAAAGAATTCTTCTGAAAATAAGCTAAATACTTAAAAATCAGATGTGGTCATGTGAATAAACATTCGGCATTGTACATATATTCACTCCAGTTGCAATTCTTATTTCACACATAGAACATCAAATATGGACGTGGGCATCGTTGATACAAATTCAATAAATTACACATTTCCGCATCCTACAACGATTCTTGCATCCGGAAGTACCGGGACCGGAAAAACGTTTAATACTTTAGAAATAATACGCAGGCGCTACGAACTATTTGACACAAAAATTGACAAGGTGATTTTTGTCTACAGCGACTTTCAGAAAGAGTTTTACAGTCTCCAAGAACAGGACACAAACATAATTTTTACTAATAAAATTACTGATATTGAGGAATTAACTAGTGATCCTTGTTTAATTGTGCTCGACGATCAAGGCGATTTATTGTCGAAACGTGAATACCGGGACCTTGTTATACGATATTTTATAAAACATAGTCATCATCGTGGAGCAAGTATCTTACTCATTTTACAAAATCCATTTGCAAAGGGACTACGGGAAGTTAATTTAAACACTCAAATACTTATTCTTTACGATTCTCCACGTGACAGAAGTGTTATTACTAATATCGCAAGACAAATTTGTCCCGGCCAAAGCAGTTTCTTGCCATCTGCGTATGTGAAAGCAGTTACCAGCAAGCCATTTGGATATCTCTTACTGGACATGCACCCCAAAAATAAAACGTTCTCGTATTGGGTCAGGAATTCAATTTTCCCAGAAGAACGTAGTGAAGTTTATACTCCTCAATAATATGTCATTAACAAATTCTTTTGAGAAAAACTGTACATTTCTGAGATCCCTTGCTGTGTGCGAAACATTAGCGTGCAAAAAAATTCTACGTAGCTGTTCCGAAGACCAATTGATTAGTATTTTTGAAGCAATCCTAAATTTGAATTTATTTTGTAAACGTGTATCCCCGAGTGCGTTGAAGTATGTGAATAAGCTCGAAAAAGTAGCGAAAAATCATAACTTGATCCGTAAATATTTAACTCAAGAACCGTCCTTCGTACAGTCTTTATTGGCAACAATTTTCCTGAAAGTTTACATTTGTGAGTTAATTTTATTTGGTAGTCAACAATGGCAAAAGTCATGAAGGTTGTATCGCCCGCCCTCTATGAACAACTAATGAATCTTTATAGAAAAGACATGGACGTTCCAGATTTATCTCATAAACCGCCTACAGCTGAAAATTTGATTACTGCCTCGCCTGTTGTCAACTCTGATTTTGAAACAGTGAAAAGCGATAAGCTGAAACAACATTTCGAAACGCTAGATCATGTTAGCAGTCCAAACACAAATGGGATGAGGATAAATGCTAATACGGTAGATAATGTTAAAACTGAACCTGGAAGACCAAAAATTATCAGAGTTTGCTGTTGTGTGCCTGGAAAAAATGTTCATTCACAGCTACCTAAATGGAAAACACTTGATGACGCGACTCGAGAAGGTATGATTTCCACAGTCGAGGTTTCTGAGAAGAATCCCGAAACAGCGAAAGCGATTTCAGCTAATTCTACCGAGACCTTTCAAACAACTTCAGCAAACTCTCAAAAGAGGACTCTGCGACCGCGAAAAAATCAGGGGTTATGGATTTATCAAATCCAAGAAAATTAATAAACGTGACGTGAAAAAGCAACAGCGCCATCGAAATAAATACAAGTCCCGGAGATAAAAATAATTTAGTTCAAACGATTCAATTATCCGATCAACATGGCAAGGCGATTCGCTCTGCTAGTTTATATTTTGACTTTCAGTCTATTTATTTCTAATTCTCTTGGAAGTGACAGGTACGTCACTGGAAAAAAGGATAGCACAGCCTTCTGTGAGTAGACACGAAAAACTAAAGTGTGCTAATGACGATTGTACCATGACAGAGATGGCGCCCAACGACATATTTACTTCAACCGACCGTCTGATATCAAACTTTCAGTTCATACTACGCAATATTCTCAATGACGCAAATCAGAGAGGAGGGGGAGGAGGAGAGGAGAGAAACTCGACCTCAACCATAAAGGGAGTTGGTACTGGAGACTCGCTCTCCACTATCGAGAATAAAACAGGTAAGCATAGTCAGATAGCAGTTTCTCCAATTTTTATTTTCTTTAATTTCTAGTTGAATATTGCGAGTTCTACTGTGGTGTTTTATATTTCAGTGTCATACTCAACTGTACTCTTGCTATTCGTTCTTGTTTTAATTAAATTCTACAAACTTACAAGTCAGTTTATACGTACTTGGAGATCTCCTCATAACCAGTGAAGGCGATATGAATCCCGGAGCAGATAATGAAGTCGAAGAAGCCTCATCCCCAGCAGACATGCAAAGTGACAACAGCCAAGTAACAGTAGCGTATGAAACATCAGTTCGTCCAAGATGCATGACAACCGGATTTACTAACCCAGTAAGTTATAATTTAAAAGAACATTCAATTTTTGAAAATTTTAAGACCATTTGTTCTACTATTGTTATATCTACTATATTTACTTTGAATATTTGTGTTTGTCTTTCCAGATCCTTCGTTGTCCGATGCCCGAATGTCCCTTTAACTGCAGAACCCACATCCAATACGAATCTCATGTTGAAGACATTCATCTTTGTGAACATTGTGGTCAATATTGTTCCCAAAAGATGGACCACCGTTGTCAACATTCCGGAGAGCGGCTTGGTCATGTTGACGGTAGACATCCAGTTGATCTCCGTAATTTTGCTGAGCTAAGCAGGAGCCACTTGGGTGTTATAGTGCACTATGCTTATCGTCATGAATTAAATACTGACGACTTGGAGACAGCATTTACTTTAAGCTACAATGATCTTGCTAGTTTTCTCGCACAAATTGTTTCTATTTATGGAAACATTCGAATTGAAATAAGTGTGTCACTACAAATGGAAAAAGATTCAATTCTAGACGATGGTGAAATTAGCGTTCATCAAGCTATGATTTACTTTAAGTCGAGCAATCATGATTTATATCATGAGACAGGTATAGAAGATTTAATTTGGATTTGCGCAGCTGAGATTATCGACAAGAAAGAAACATTCCTCGAGTTTGGATCTAATTGGCGTGTTACAAGTGTGCAAAGGTTGGAAATTAAAATTGGACAACTTAAATTATTTATAAGTGCTCGCGCCAAGGGGTTTCTTCCGTTACCTTTTAAGAAAAAACGTTTTGGTTGTATTAACTTCCAAAATACAGACAACTTCTGTTTTCGTTACGCTGTTACAGCAGCATTATTTTACTCTGTTAAAATAGCAGAAAACAAGTCTGCTGGTCGAAAAAATCGAGATCTGACTAACTACATGTCCTATCGTAAATTCATGAGTAAGATTGATTTTTCCAGTGTTCCGGAAGGCTTTGTAAATCCTTACCAGGATATTCCTCAGTTTGAATCGAACAATGATGTATCTGTTAATGTGTTTACTCACAGAAATGAGAACGTCGTACTCATGAGAGCGAGCAAGCACAAAAGCAAGAAAAATGTTAATTTATTTCTTATTCACAAGAAGGTAGAAATCGCAGATAACGCAGAGGCTTGCGATTTATATCATTATGCATGGATTAAGGATTTAGAACGTTTTCTAAAAGACGATGTTCAAACTCCAATGTATTGTTGTCCAAAGTGTTTTCGGAAATTTAAAACCAGAAGCAAACAGCTAAATCATTCATTGTACTGTAAATACAAAACACTGGATGAAGATGAAGAGGAGCCATCAGCTGATACAGAGGAATGGAATCCGTGCTTTGAATTTCCAGCCGAAGGAGACACTCTAAAGTTCAAGCGACTAGAGATGTTACATCCCTACCCTTACTTTGCTACATTTGATTTTGAGTGTTACAGTAAACCTATAGAAGAGGGCGGAGAGCATGACACGCAACGTCCGGCTACTGTAAAGCGGTACGAGTTCATCCCGGCTAGCTACTCCCTTGTCATTGCACATAATGCAGGGAGCGAAGCAGAACTGCTTGCTACAGAATATTACGACGGTGAAAATCCAGTCCAGCATTTCTTTTCCAGAGCATTCTACTGGGCACAAACTCTGCTTAGCCATGTACGAACGACCAATAACATGATTATACTAACTGAAGAAGAAAAGCGTCTGCACAATGAAGCAACACACTGTAAGCATTGCAAGCGTAAATTTACTTCGACTGAAGATGATGCAGCCAACGGCGACCTTGCTTATGATTTATTTGATCAAGATGGAAATCTACTCGAGAGTTCTGAGAGTGAGAATGACAACGATCAAAAGGAATTTATAGCTACTTGTTCAAAGCAACATGGGAAAAATAAAAAGAGTGTTAAAGTAACGAAATGTTATAATCACAACCACGATACGGGACGCTATGTTTCAAGTATTTGCCAAGGATGTAATCTTAAAATTAGATATAAAAATGAGCTAGTGTTTTTATGTCATTCTGGGTCTTCATTTGATTTTCACTTGCTTTTAAAATACATGGATGCAAGTTTATTTAGATTTGAAGACATCAATATAATAGCAAAATCGGGACAAAAGTTTGTTCAAATGACAATGGCAGCTAGAGATATGTATATTCCAAAGTTATATGAAAATTATGGAGGGAGTAAAGCTAATGCAGCCAGGAGCTCGTGCGGTAATCGTAAGGTACATATAAAATTTTTAGATTCGTGTCAATTTCAGCCCAGCTCTCTAGCTTCATTAATAGCCAGGCTGAGGAAAGAGCAGTCTCCTCATTTATCACTGCTACACAGTGCTATGGAAAGCTTTATGTTTCGCACACACACGCTTGTTAAACCAGTCCAGTCATACGAACAGGAGAATGGCTTTGAGCTGCTCCTAGCGAAACTTCCATTCCCTTATTCGTTTCTCGCTTCAGCCGATCAGCTTGCTCCTGGAGCACCGATTCCGTCGCGAGAACATTTTTTTAACGAACTTTCTCATGAGCCGTGTACGGATGAACAATGGGAGACTATACTTCGTGTATGCAGCACTTATAAAATTCCTGACTTTAAAACATACACTCGTTTGTACTGCTGCCTTGACAGTCTACAGCTTTCCTGCATATGGATAAATTTTGTACTTAATGGTATGAGATCGTACGGCCTGGATCCTACATATTGCTGTACTAGTAGTGGGTATTCATGGCAATGCTGGCTTTATTCATCTGGAGAGGAAATTCATTATTTGAGGGATAAAGAAATGTACAAAATGTTGAGAGCCGGGATCCGTGGTGGACAGTCATTTGCCACTAGAAAAATTACTACAGCCAACTCGCCGCGAAATCCTTTAGGCTATCAGCCAGACAAGCCAGACAGCTGTATTATGTACTTTGATGTTGTGGGTCTGTATAGCCATGTTATGAAATCGTTTAAATTCCCGCACAGTGATTTTAAGTGGGAATCACTTGGAGATTTAAAAAAGATGGATTGGCAAAGCAAAGAACTTTTGTGTGAAAGCAATGAACGAGGATATATTCTTAAAGTAGATTTAGAATATCCTGAAAGCATTCAAGACGAGACATGCAGTCTCCCGCTATGTCCAGAGAAACTGTGTGTGCAGCCTGAATGGCTTTCACATAGACAGCGGGAAATGCTCGCAATGCTTGGCAACGTTAGTTCTCGTTCGTATATGAAAATCAAGAAGCTGCTTCTGCATTGCTTCCCTCGTAAAAACTATGTCATACATTACCGTACACTCGAATATTATTTAAGGAAAGGTATGAAATTGACTCGTATCCACGCAGGCTTTTCGTTTCACGAAAGACCATACTTGCGACAGTTTATAGAGGATAACATTGCAAAGCGTAAAGTTGCACTGACAGAATCTGAACGTGCAGATCGTAAGCAATGGAACAATAGCGTGTACGGAAAAACGCTTATGAGTGGCGAGAACTTTTTCCAAATGAAGCTATGTCAGAGTGGAGCCAAGGCTCAAGAGTTACTTGCCTCCCCTGAATGTGTAGATTTTGAGGTAGTAAATGAACGCTTAAGCATAATTAAAATGAAGCCAAAACGAGTTATTTTAAATAATTTGCTTTCGTGTGGATTTACTGTGTTGGAAATGGCTAAATGTGTATTTTATACTGGATTTTATGATCAACTCAGAATGATATTTGGAGATCGTATTACTGTTATCCAAACGGATACTGACTCAGCTGTGTGTGAAATACTTGGGGAAGAAAATGATATCTGGAATGATTTGGTTGCACACAGAGAACACTTTGACTTTAGCAAAATCCCTGAATCACATGATATTTTTAAACGACATACCGATATTCCCAATCTGCGACTTGCTAACAAGAATGAAAGCGGACTCTGGAAAATTGAACAATTGGACGTATCACAGATTATATCTCTGAAATCAAAACAGTATAGTCTTTTGATGCACAATATGCTGTCTGAAATGAAGGCAAAGGGAGTACCGGCTAGTTCACTTTATCATTTCTGTAATCACAACACGTACAAAAGTGTTGTTGAAAATAACTCCAACATTAAACTAGATGTAAATATGATTAGATCCTCAAATCATACACTAAACTTTATTTGTCAGAATAAGTTATCTTTCCATGCATTAGATTTGTATAGATGTTACCCGGATTCAAACGATTATAATTTGTCGTACCCGTTTGGTCATTATAAATTGAAAAAATAATTGTAAAACTGGGTTTATGTACAGAATAAACATTTATTGATCCATATATGTATTTAGGTGTTCATTTTTCAAAGCACTGAGCTTGCAGACTAAGCAGTCTTCGCTCCTCGTACTTTTGCAGGGTGGTAGGACTGTTGAGTTCAGCTGCTTGCAGCAATCGGCTTGGGGAAATATTCTCATCTAAAATACAAATGTCAGTAATCCTCTTGCATCTTGAAAGCATAACATAGTCCAAGCCTGTGAATAATTGGTTCTGTCCGAGGAACACACGCCCTCGTAAGATTCCTCCCTTGAGACTTGTGACCTGTCATTGCATACCCAATTTCAAGAGGGAATCGTTTGCAGTTAATGTATGACCCTCGTTCTTCATCGTATTCAGAATCATGTTGTCGAAAGATGGGAACTCCACGACCCTTTGGCGTGCATACAAATCTTTCCCCTTCATATTGGTCAAATTCAACAATGATATACTCAACTTCGCCTTCCCTTTCAGCATCAACATTCCTAATGTAAACCACGTCTCGAACAACTCCAGAATTCCCATTGCAAAGTCCTGTAGTAATGCTCAAATTCTTTTGTAAAACTACTCTGCAACCAATAGCAATTTCAAGGGGTGAGATTCCATTCCCCATACAAAGAATTTCCGAGTCTGTGAACTTTCTGCGTAGAACGTTCCTGGAGAAGGAAAATAAAAATAACTTACTATTCTAATAACAGTTCATTATATACTCTTAAAACGTTTTCATTTATGCATTATAATCATTGGCAAAGAGCTTGTATTTACAAACCTATTGTGACTCCAGACCATCCGTCGGAATGGGTATATATGAACAGCGTCCTCAAAGACCGCCAACTCTGCTGGGCTAAGTCTCACTTTCATTCTAGTCCGTATGTACTCCAAATCTGAAGCTACGCATTCTCGTCTTTTAAGCCTGTTGAGGAAGCCGCGAAATAAATCCTGCTCCTCGCTCTCCCCACTCTGTTGGAATTGTTTTTCAAGCACGACGACTTTATCAAAGGATTTGTAAATGTTGTACATTTCTCTCAAATGTGCATTTCGACGCTTAGACGACGGATAAAAAAGCGGTGAATCGGCTATAGCCAGCGTCTGGTAAGTATCTCCAAATATGATTATTGATTTACCTCCAAAAGGCTTATCTGAGTGTTTACGATCTGCCAGCCTCAACTTGGAGTCAATCTCTTTCAAAAGGTTTTGTCCTATCAGAGAAAATTCATCTAGCACTATAATGCTAACTTTTGATAGCCGTTCCTTCTTCTTGTTAGTAAGTTGCTTTTCACTTACAGGCTCCTCTTCCTCAATTGCTTCATCACTGACGAGATGATTTGAAGAGCGGTATACAGGAATACCAAAAGATGAATGAATAGTAGATCCACGAATGAGGAAACTGGCTGATCCCGTCAGGCTGGCGAGTATGTATTCAAACTCTGGACAGCTTTGCTTTTTCATTTCATAAGCGTATCGTAAATGAGATATGAGCTCACTTTTCCCTGCTCCTGCCATAGCAGTAACAATGCAACGTATTTGTGATCTAATCTGCTCCTTGAAATCCTTTTTGATATGATCTTGACCTAATGACAAAATGTACTTTTGTTTCTCACTGAGATCATCAAAGGAAATCTTTGGTTTTAAGGGTTCGACAGGCTTAGCTAACCACTGACGTTTCCAAGTGTTAAAAACTTGTGGCGTTACTTCTGTAGCTTGAAACTCCATGGTGAAAGCACAAAATCCTACTGTAATAATTTAAGGCAGCTGTGCTGCCTTTATCTATCTTTAAGACTTTGCTATAAAATTTCTTAGCCGCGAGAACAGCTCAAAGTGATTATATAAAAGCGGGTTTTAACAGCTAGGCTTCATTCCACATTTACTGTTTCACAAGTTCAGCCAACATTTTCAAAGACCAGAAGTCTCATATCAAATTTACATTCTTCACGTGCTACTATTTCTCAGTGTAAAATGGCAAGCAGTGCTCAGAGCGATCAAGTTCGACGGGTAATTTTTATTTAATTTTTTTTATATTTGTGCACAATTCTTTTGAACTGAATTAATCTCGCTAGTTTTTATTTTTTAATTCTAATCCGTTTTTGATAATTTATTGCAGGCCAACACATTCGTGTGAGACCAACTTTGACAAGATTTGATCCGTACTTGCGAACTGCAAAGAAGCTTGCCTCCCAGGATCTGTATAGCACTTGGCAATTTTTCGAAACTTCTGATTGTGTCATGGCAAGTACAGCTTAATTTTCTTTCAGTTACTGTATTTTTCAATTGCAATAACTGTAATCATCAAAGTACGAGTAAAAACAACGTTATGAATCTCATTAGATCAGCGATGATATCAGCGGAAAAATTGCTATGAACCCAATACATCGAGTGGAATTCGTATACTTGGGACGTCCCACCAATACGACAAAGCCAACTGTCATCAAATTCAGCTTCTATCAAGCATCAAAAATTGCCAGCTTCCTGGGAATGATTCTTGATGAGTATGCTGAAATGCAGGCGAAGACAACTGAAAAAGGATTGGAGGAAATGCCGATCATCCCATTCCTCCGTGGGAAGGAGGGACGTTGCTATGTGAGCAAGGATGAGAAACGTTTGGAGTACTGGGCTCAGGATGTGGACTTGGATTTGGGCGACGTTCGACTCAGCGTCTTGCTCAACAAGACTTTGGGATCTCCAGAGATAATGATGAACAGTCCAGTTCCAATTGAAACCAGCAACAAACTCAAAGGTAAGAAAATACATGCTAAAACATTCAAGCAACGTTATTGTATATTTAAGTTGAGTGAATGATGATTTGATGTATTAGGATGGCCAGGCCCAGTTCTGACATTGTCCATGAATGCATGCAGCAACTTGGAGGCATTTATTCTCGAGAATCGGAAGGACAAAATCGATTCTTTCATCACAGTTCGCCCCAAACTAGGAACCGGGAGAGTTGCTGGAGCTGAGGGGACCCATGACAATGCAAATGTCAACATTTAATTTTACTTATTACATGAATTTAAAAAACCTAAATAGGTTTTGCAATCCTATTCAAAAGTTCATTGCATTTACATTTTATAAAACGTATGCAAACTCTTTCCCATGGCTGTGAAATGAATTCATTTTTCATTTCTTCAAATAAATATTTGATTTAAAAATGCGCTTTTGTCAACGTGAATTATTGACCTGCATTGAATGACAAACGGTTTGGAGTTTACTAAATAATGATTTTCTTTAATAAGCATTGGCCAGTAATAAAATTAATACATATTACAATAATGAGCAGAATCAACGCAAACACAATATAATTGATTAGACACACACGCAACAAACTTGAAATATCCATACAAGTTTACAAAAATAATTGGCTAATTATTTTGATTTATATATTTGCAATCCGTTTATATAAACTAAAACCCAAGAAAAGAAAAATCACTCCAGTCAAAGTGAGCACTTGCATCTACTGCTACATCCCCGTCACATCCTTCATTTGTATTGACTTGTACACTCTCGGACTTGATCGCCACCTCTTCTTGTGATGAACCAACATGGTGAGGGCACTGTGATCCCTCAATGATTTGATTTTCACCAACATTTCCCAACGTTACAGAATACATATCCAGGCTTGCCTCTTGCTGCTGCTGCTGCTCACGCTCAAGAGCTGTCTTTAGCCAGTTCATGTCATTAACCAGTACGGGGTTTCCTATGCAATGTAGACACGGAAGACATTTAAAAGTGTAAATCAAACCAACATACTTGATTTATTCCCGCTTATATTCAATATAAAAATTATGCTCACCTTTATCATCAACAAAACGAAGCGTTTTGCCTGATTCTAGTACAATATCGTTGAGCATTGACGGTGCCGGGTTTGCAGCTACAGCAGTGTCTTTGAATTCGATTCTTGAAACATCATGAACTTGACCGATTGCGGAGTCCTGTTGTTTGTTTTCATTCACTTTCCCAATACCGGATGTATGTGAGACATTTTTGACAAAAATTGTCTTTTCTTTGGCTGCGGAGTGGCTATGCAGAGTTAGTGATGCTAGGGAAGATGTTGAACTACCATGTGTAGCTGCAGCTTTGTTGAGCTCGCCTGTGGACGCATCACTGCGTAGTGAGTCTCCTCCTATATGCGGGAAATTCCATGCAACTTCTGTAAAAGCTGTCAATTCTCCACCAACTTTTCCAATGACAACTTTTTCCCCATTGCTCAGTGTTAATTTGGTCCCTACTGGAAATTCCAGCACACCATGCTGCTCTTTCAATTTTGTAATCTCACTGGTGACGTATGCTTTACGGAGCAAGTCCCCAGGACGTGGACAAGCTTCAAGCCAAGGCTTTTCATCTTTGTCAATGAATTTCTGCGGATTGGCACGACGTCTTTTTTTGGGCGACTGTAAGGATTTTGCACGGTTGTCATTGCCTGGCTCGTAAGTAAATGACACCCACTGAAATGCACTCAATGGAATGCACTCCACATGATCCAGTTGTACATACGTGTTGTAACAGTACGGGATAGGACACTTTAAAGTAATGTCCAAAATGTTATTCCGTGGCTTCAATTTCTTCTTCTCCAGCGATGTAACAGTGTATGTGATGAAGCAATTCTTGTGCATCAGATGGAAACACGTAGTATTTGCAGTTCCGTTCCTGAGGATTCTAACGATTGAATGCTCTGGCCAGCTGACTGTAGGCATTAAGTCAATTGGTTCCAAAGGTTGTCCATTTTCGTCACGAATAGCCGGCAACGGTGGGATGTTCACTCGTGGAAGCTTGATGGAACCTTCAGTAAGAATATTACGCTTACATTTTGCACAGATAATTTCACGAACTTCCCGTTTCACCGGCATAGCGACGGCGCTGAACTTTAAATTTTCAATAAGCTTGCCAGACAGAATTTTCAAAAATGAGAACAGTTTCGGTACTACGTTCACTTAAATAGCACTGGAACGTTAGGGGAAGATTCCAACCCATTATCTAGTATTACCATTACCAGCCATAAATTAAAACCTAAGGGAAAACTCCACGCCTCCTGAGGATTCCGCCCAACGACTTGATGAGGATCTTGAGAAAACCCGGAAGGGCTTGATCCCTGGACGTTGAAACAGCCCTATGATTTGAGTATTATTTCAAATACGTGTTACACGCATGCATATATGGAAGGTTCAAACATGCCCGTCTCCAAAAAGTTTTAAACACCTTTGTCGACAGAAATTTCAAACAATGTACTTTTAATTTTTCTTGATTTTACATCTGGCGCTGGAATTTTCTAGATTAGTCAATTATTAATTAATTAATTAATTAACATCAAAGAAAAATCGTTGTTGCCTTAGTACTGAGCCATACGAGGAGGTTTTATATCTCGTAATTCATATGATTTGTATACTCCGATGTCCGAGATTTTTATACTTTTGAGGAGTTCAGATGTTTGAGATGTTCAGATGTTTGAGATGTTCAGATGTTTGAGATGTTCAGTTGTTTGAGATGTTCAGATTTTTGAGATGTTCAGTTGTTTGAGATGTTCAGATGTTTGAGATGTTCAGATGTTTGAGATGTTCAGATGTTTGAGATGTTCAGATGTTTGAGATGTTCAGATGTTTGAGATGTTCAGATGTTTGAGATGTTCAGATGTTTGAGATGTTCAGATGTTTGAGATGTTCAGATGTTTGAGATGTTCAGAAGTTTGAGATATTCGGATGTACTTGTCTCATGAAATCTGATATATTTTGTAACTGTAAACATGTTTGTTTATTGTTTTGTGAAACATGATCTAATTTGCATTATTTTCGTTTTAGAATCGTTGTGAAATCAGATTGGGGTTAGTATAGACGTATTTAGAATGTGTAACAGTAGTTCGCTGGATTTTTCAAACATTATGGAAGAAATACGCAGTAGGAACTTTAATCAATAATTAATTATTTTTATTTCACACAAAAGTAGCACTTTCACAGTTTGACATTAAAATTCTTGTTTTTTTGTTTTGCATTTAGCATGCCTTCCGTCGACCTCCTGCAAAGCCTGCATTTCAATGGGATACAAGGCACTAAAGTTAACTAACGATACGATTTGCTGCGCTAAAACAATAATAAATCTAGATGTGACGTTCAATGGCGTGGTTGACAACATTCATGACTGTCCAACCAGTCCAAGTTCACAAATGATTCTGGCGATACTTATTGCAGGTTGAAACTACTTAAATATCTCCCATGCTTTTGTTATGTCGCCAGTTTGTCAACGTTGAATGAATTTATAAACAAACCCAATCAATTCTATTTTATAGCAATTTTGACCATCATCCTCATTTGTGTGACATTTCAAGTGTTGAAATTTTTGAAGCTCCGCAACAGAAATGAACAGCTGGAAAGTCTTACTATTAGGAAAAGCAATCGGAATGGTTCAATCAGTAACTGTGCTTTTGAAATTGAGTTGAATGAAACTACTATAGCGGTAACACAAGTGTAAGTCATTTACACATTTCTGTAAAAATTTCTTAACCGTATTTGTTTTGAAATTTATTCATTTAGGAGTTTCTTTTTAACTTTAATCAGTATATTGTAATATAACATCTTTGTGTGTCTGTATTCATACATTTCAAATTCTATGCATGGAAAAATTAATACTTTTTATATTAAGATTACAGAATTAACAAGTGCAACTGAACCACACAGAACAATAGTTTATTGTATAAATTTTAATTTAAAATAAAAATAGTGTAAATACGCTACTTCCCTTCACAGACACGAATCAATGATTCAAAAACGTAAACCAATTACTTAAGCATCTACGAAAGAAAACAATTCGTTTATTAAACTGATTGAAGCTATAAAACAATGCAAATTCTGAAATTATTATGCGCACTAAGAATAATATTTACAGAATTAATCCGTGCACGAAGCCACTTCTCATGTTTAAAACATTGTGTTCCATGTATACATGTATAGCATTTATGTCAATATATTGAATATTCAGAATTGATTCATTAAATAAAATTTTATACATGTGAACTAGTAAACCTTACAAAATGTAATAATATTCATATTAAACGATTGTTGATTACTAATATTGCATCTTCTTATTTTCTTAAATGCGTTGGATAAGCCTGGGAGGTTTGCAAGTGTTCCTCTGTAGATGTAATTCCAGGCTATAAATGCTGCTGAAGACTCCCTCACACCCTGAACAAATCTCAGGTTCCAAATCAGTATGAATTAGCATGTAGTGTCTTTTCAAGCTGGATTTTGTAGACAAAATTGCATTGCACGTTGAGCAAGATAAACCTGGAGGAAAATTGTAAAAACATATTAAAAAACGAGCTCCCTGGACACTGCGTATCCGTCGGTCAAAGCGTCTTTATGAATATCTAGAACTATGCAATTGAGATTTCTTTGAATTTACCATTCTTTTTTTCAATCTGCTTGTTCCCAACCTGAAATTTTGTAACCGTTTGTGTTTCCGTCTCCCGTAGACAAATGTTATCCGTTTGAACCATTGCATCACTAAAGTTGACTGCAGTCTTGACATGACATAGTTCTCTTCGAAATTGAATACACTGTGGGAGGTGTTCATTTAGATCAAGGAATCCTCGAAATTTTCTTTTGCAAGAATTGCATATTGGCGAGTCTACATAATAAAAATTTTCAAAATTCAATAATGCGAATAATAATAATTAACATTATTACATTTATCGATATACTCATTGTTCCACCAAGTTAGTGTTAGCCAATATTTCATGTTCATAGAAAATTATTAAAACGCACCAGTCACAAAGTTTTGGTCTTTTTTTGAAGCAGCCTTTTCGCACGGAACATCACTCTCATTCATTGAATGGTTTAGGAGAGTCGAATTATCAGACTGATCGTGAGCAGAATTTCTTTGTCCCTTACTGCTGGTTGAAGATTGAAATTCATCAGCTATATTTATTTTGATAGATCTGTGAAGTGAATATCTGTGCTTCACTAGATTTTTTTGATGTACATAAGATTTTTTACAATCTTTGCACTGAAACTTTTTAACCTTCCTTTGTATGGAAGATCGGTTTCTTCTCTCAACCTGTCTCTTTATATCTTGAAAATTGTTGTCTGTGACGACGTCTGAAACCTGTATTCTGCTTGTCGGAATCACTGAAGAATCTGCAGCTGGTAATATAGATTTTGCCGGATTTAAACTGTCGTCATCCAGTACCCCTATATAGTCCATCACGGTTTGCTGAAGTTCCTTGAACCAAAATTCTTCTGTATTGTTAAAACGAGCTGAAAAATATCTCTTGTTACAGTGTTCAAACACTGACGAATGGAACTCACGAATTTTTTCGAACTGACGATGGATGTGTTTTTCGGGTTCCCAAGTATCAAATTCCCTAAAATAATTTATTGAAGATTTCTATATAAAGATCATTTTACAACGACTGTATGAAAATTTGATCCATCAATACAAAACCAATAATAAAAATCAAGTAAATCATTCTTTTTAAATTCACTCACGACTCGTAGTGCAACCAATGAACCCGATAAAGGTTGAATCCGCTCCTTTCCTCCTTTGCAATTCCGTAGATTCTACCAACTACATGGTTTTCGTCATCAGATTCGTCGTTATCTTCATTTGCAGTAACCACAACTTCGACACCGGGAACGATGAGAGTATTGCAGGGTGAGCAAAGATTGCTAGGTTGATTTGATTTTGATTGTAAATTATGCGACATAATTAAAACCTTCCCCTTTGAAGTTGGCAATTGTAGACGCAACTTCTGTCTGCTTTATCCAGTAACGCTTCTTTTAAAGAACCGCGTATGTGTATATAGCAAAGCTGGGCGCATACCCTACATATATGCCTACAAGTAGCCAAAATTAAAAGCTATTCTCAAATTTTCAAATATTTTGTAGTCAACTGTATGTAGGCTACATATTTTGAGGAAGCGTTGTAATTTATGCAAGCTGGAAATAATTAGTAAGTAGGTACAGAAGAACATGTAGACCCTTAAGTATAAAAAGTAGGTATGCATGTTCGAACCAAATATTGATCGATTCAAATATTCTGCCCAGCTTGGACCAACGTACACGAGTTTAATACAGAAAATTTAATTTAAAAATTTCCTACATCTACACTATTTGAATTTGTTCAAAGATTTGATGTGCAAACGCAGCTTGGAAGGAAAATGTGAAGGTCAAGTTAAAGTAATGTGTTGAGTGGAAAAGAATCAGCGGAGAGTGACAGTAGACGAACTAGTTGATGACCCAGGCGTGTTGTAAGCGTAAGAAGAGCAAGACTTTAATTTATAAAATAAACATATATGCTGAAATATGTTCATAAATAACCTACCTCAATACTCATTGGACTATTTCACTTCCAAAATTCACGAACACATTGAATGGTTCTAATTACTTATGAAAACTTAGGTATGTATGTTTGAACCGTTAGCATTCCAAAGCGCTGAATAAAAGTCACATCTATGTATTCTTTCACATATAGTTTTTACGTTTCTTTACTTGTTGCAATGCAAACGATTTCAATTCGTTTACATTGTTGCTAAATGCGTTGATTCCCTCCGGAATAACTTGTTTTGGTGCAATTTGAAATGTTGATTCGATGAGATAGTGTTTAAATTTATAGTTAGATTATCATCTTCTAAAATTGAAATTAATTCTTCACTATTTATTATTCAAATTAGTGAATTATAAATCACACAACAGAGTGACTTTTTATGACTGGCACACTATAAAATTCCCGAAACAATATCAGAAACTTATCGAAAGCAAAATTTAATAAGGTGACTTGGACATGCATTTTCATTCCCGTATCTTTATTATTTATTTCTAAACTAATATTGTTACATTAACCTGTAAGGTTCAATTCATACAACTACAATTTCATTTTAGTTTGCAGGATTCAATTTCGACAAAGATTTATGCAGGTTATATGTAGGGAAAATCGTGGGAGTGATATAAGTGGTATGTAGGAAAAAATCTGGGGAGTGATCTATGTAGGCTAAGTTGTAAGCTCGTAAGAATCCAAAAATATGTAGAATTTAAGGTATGTAAATATGTTGCCCAGCTTTGGCCTGTAGTCCTCCTTTCTGTCTCTCTCTGTCTCTCTATCCCGCTATATATCTGCCTCTCTCTGTCTCTCTATTTCTCTACCTCTCTCTGTCTCTATATCTCTACCTCTCTCTGTCTCTATATCTCTACCTCTCTCTGTCTCTATATCTCTACCTCTCTCTGTATGTCTATGTCTCTCTCTCTCTGTCTCTATATCTCTACCTCTCTCTGTATGTCTATGTCTCTCTCTCTCTGTGTGTCTCTCTGTCTCTCTCTGTGTATGTCTCTCTCTCAATATATATCTGCCTCTCTCTCTGTCTCTCTCTCTATATCTGCCTCTCTCTCTATATCTGTCTCTCTCTGTCTATCTCTATATCTGCCTCTCTCTCTGTCTCTCTCTGTCTCTCTCTCTGTCTCTCTCTATATCTGCCTCTCTCTCTATGTCTCTCTCTTTGTCTCTATCTCTCTCTCTCTTCGCCTACTTCTTACAAGTTTTCTTCCCCGAGGAAGAAACTGTGTCGCATAAGTAACAAGGATGCGTCCTTGTTGCCACGCGACACGGTATAAATCTAGGAGGAGAAACTTCATCCTCATCATCCGTCAACAATTGCTGCTCTTGCTGCAGCCGTAGGCGTGTTGAAGGAGATGGCTGTAGCGGAGGCGGGGGAGCAGGACTGATTGGTGGTAGAGGTGGTGGAGCTGGATTGAGTTGTGGAGGAGGCGGCGGAGCTGGATTGAGTTGTGGAGGAGGCTGCGGAGCTGGACAGATTTGTGCTTGAGGCGGTGGAGCGGGACGGAATGGCGGCGGAGGCGGCGGAGCTGGATGAAGAGGCGGCGGAGGGGGTACGAGTGGCTGAGTTTGTGGTGAAGGTACGAGCTGTGGTTGCGGTTGCTGTTGCGTCTTTAGGACATTTTGCAGCTCCAGAAGTCGGTTCTGTAGCCAATCCATCCTACCCTCCAGCTGCTGCAACCTGGCTTCCAGCCCTCGGAAGCGGGATAGGATTTGGCGCTGCTGTTCAAGCGCCTGGTCTAAACGGAAATCCGGTGGATTTGGAAAGGACGGCACTTGAACAGGAGTGGGTATAATCCTAGACCTTTGGGATCTCGCTGGTCGGACCGGTGAGGGTGGCGGGGGTGGGGGTGGTGGTTGTTGTGAGCGTCTTCGAAACGGAGATGCTGGAAGAGTTTGGCGTATCCTAACCATTCCAGAACACACACCCTGCCACACTACGCTGACATACCCGCGAAATCGTGTTCGAATCCTTTCGGAATTTTCCGGGAAGAGCCACACAATGACCATCAGCATTAAAATTAGCATAAATGCTAAGATTATGAATATCATTCCTGTAACAATAATTCATATATAAATATACTTATAATAATCATTCCTGTAACCGTGTGTGTGTGTGTGTGTGTGTGAGAGAGAGAGAGAGAGAGAGAGCGAGAGATGTGAGAGAATTGAGATTGAGAGACATAAGGGAGAGCGAAATGAGATGAGAGATGAGATGAGAGAGATGTGAGAGAAATGAGAGTGACATGAGTTGAGAGAGAGAGATGTGAAAGAAATTAGAGTCAGAGAGACATAAGGGAGAGAGAAATGAGAGAGAGAGATGAGATAGAGACATTACTTACCTGTGTTTCCAGTGGTAACCAAAGGAGGTACTGTGGAAGTATTACTTCCACAATGTAGTTCGTGAAATCCTTCACATGATGAGCCGGGACGAAGAAATGACACAAGGTCAGCGCCCAAATTTTGCAGTGACCCATGGCACGCGCATTTCCCTATGGACAAAGCCGTCCAATAGCAGGACCGAACACATTCCGAGCACTCGCTGATCAAGTCACACACTAAAATATGAAAATATGAAAATCAAAATAAAGAACATTTATTACTTAACCTAATATAATATTAAATATATGAGTAAAAACTTTAAAATGGCAAATAATTTCACTTACTGTTAATCACCATTGTGTCGTAATGACGCTCCCGATTTTATAAATAGGAAAACTGTCGCCAATTCTAACTTAATACACAACCGTGAAACGTTTAATACGACTTATTTGAGTAAATTATTTTATAAAAAATATTGTCGTATTAAAATAGATGGCGCAAGCTTTTCCCACACTCCTAATTCATTAAGGAACAATGCCCATTGCCGCACATAGATGGCATATTACATCCTTACATACACGTATAAAGTTACTTTCGCAAAAACGAAAAGATCTGCCATGGAGAACAATCCCGAAAACGAGCCCAGCGGGCTTGTTCCCGGAAATACCCCCCATTATATCCACTACTGAGGGCGTGGCACTGTAAATGCGTTCCTTATAAAGAAAACCCAAAAACTGTTCCCTTATAACGAGATTTACCTGCCGTTTAGTAGTATTTAGACCGTTAGTGTGGAAAATATGAATTTTACTATATCCAATTATCTCTTTGTCCCATGCACATCCGACAATCGTATTTGTTGTTTTCCTTTAGCCTTACCCATATCACGTGGATTGGTACAATAATTTTACGTGTCATGTCAATAACGTGTGGATTAGAACGATCGGAAACGGGAATAAGGCACATTTGGAGTACAACGATGATTATGACAGCTGCATTCTGGCAAGCAAATCCGTTTTCACACAACAATTTCGAGATAATGCCAATTTTGTTTCAAATAAAGTTTGCAAAACACCCGAGAGGGCGAGATGTGAAGTGGATCGACTGAAAAATCAGGATATAGAACAGGATCATTTTTCGTATCCATCTCTGTTTCCCTTGTAACACGCAAGATAACGAGTTCACCCGTGAGGCATTGAGAAGACTTATCAGGAGATCATATGTAATTTGTTTTCTTCCAACATCAAAACATTTATATGAGATTCTGTTTTCATGACATTTGTGCATCAGTTTTTCAAAAATATTCACACCATTTTATGAGGTATAAAAACTTGTGAATAAAAATATGTAAAATTATGCAAGCATTTTCTTGGAATGATATTCTGTCGATTGAAATTCTCATAGTTGGCCAAGCGAGTCCACGGGGTGTCGATGATTGTTGGGACGATTGCATTTGGAGTGATCAGCATTCACATTTCGAGATATCTCAAAGAAACTGGAGGAGGTTGCTTACTTGTTGGATGGTGGCTTTGGGTATTATTTCAGTCTTTCAGTATTGTAACATTAGAAAAGTAACAAAAGTAATTCAAGTTTGTTCCCGAAATTATTGTTAGGCTCACTTGGGATTGGTTATTGCTGGTAAAGCTGCTATATATATTGGCTTAGGTAAGAAAATCTCGACTGCTTCATATGACTGCTTGCTGTCTTAAAGAATATTTTGAACAGAGCACCATTCAAAGGGAGAATTTCATAATAATTTTTGTGATGAATCCCGCGATGGGATTTTGCCAGCCTCCGCGTGTCCCGAGTGAAGTTGACCTTGACCTCGAATACAAACGTGGTCAAGTGATAGCCTACCATAAAGTTATAGGTGCTTTGCCTGTCATTCTGTTCCACGTTGACTGCATACTCGGACCCTGGCGTCCAACCTCATCGTCGTTAAGGTCCATTGTGGTCCTTGTCCATGCGGTAGTTGGTTATGTCGTTATTGTGTTGTCTCGTGAGTTAAAGGAACAAAACTGATTTTGTGCTTGGATTAATCCCGTATAATTATTATTTGTTAAAGACATTATTTTTATTACAGTCGCAGCTGTCATCCTTTCGACTGCTTGCTTCGATATTGTGGCATATACGCTGATTATAGTAATATTGAGTCTCGCTGTTTGGATTATCGCGATGGTTTTGCAAATTCTGAGTGACTTAAGCGGGAAGTTGAGACCATCTCGGAAATACTTTCCTGTGATTGAGGCAGTGGTAGTTCCGGAGAAAATGCCCTTCAAATTCTTACGCCTGGCGCTCCTGACTATTCTAATTGTGATAATCCTGGTTTGTATCTTCCTCATGTCCATGAAAGGAAACTACTTGGGATTAATTTTCAAGGACCCTTGCATTAACTGCATTTGGAAGTACGATGAAGTACTTATCCAGGACAAAACCAACGCCGTGTCAACAACCATTCCTATGTATGCTCATTTTAACTGTTCAGTAAAAAACGGTACGTGGGACAAGTTGATAGCTATCCCGTAGTTTACGTATAGGTAATTACTTATATAATATCTAAGTAGTCTATATTTATTATTCTGAAGATAAATGTCTGGAAATACACTTTATAAACGTAGTTACTGCTAATTGTTGAGGTTCCTGAGAACTGATGATTGACAAGTTAGAATGTTAGAAACTTGCTCTAGAAATAAAATGGTCCTCTGGAATGGTTTGGAGAGTTACTATAATGTGTAATATTTAAAGTTTGGATAATCTGTATTGGGAATAAAGTTTGGATCGTACAGAACGTATATGTAGAGTCTCCGTGCCAACGTTATTTTCCTACTATTATATAATTTCAATAAGAGATGCAAAACACGATATAAAATCCCGAGGTATTATGGATAGAATCGAAAGTAATACCTCGTTCGGTTCGTATGATAACGATAGTTATATTGTTTGTTCATCTTGTTAACCCCGAATCAAATTTCGATTTTGTTATACGCGTTTTCAAAGTTTTCCCGAGAATTTTTTAAAAAACTAAATGTTGACCAACTTTTTGCCAAAACTCCATAGTTTGTCGAAGTATTTGGCATAGATCACAATGAAATATCTCTTTCAAACTGTTATGGTAACCCGGAATAATATTTTTTATTTTAGTTCACTGGTTTTCAATATTTTGACCGAAAATTTTAAAAAAATGTGTGTAAAATAAAAAGAAATGTTGACCCTAATTTAAAAGTTGAGAGCAGTATGTCATTATCCTTTTAACTGAAATATGTTTACTTTCGCGTTATAACTTCTCTTAAACCCGTGTTAACGAAACCCTCTACTGATGCAATGTAAAATGCTATAAAAAGGACCGCGAAGCAACTTGTTGCAAACATGCTGAATAATTTTCAAGGTGCCTTGTTGAAGTTGTGTTCCCCTTTAACAAATGGAAATTTATTATTGTCGAGTATGAGAGTACATTTTTTTAAAGAAGTCATTTATAATAGTTTTAGCTTCACTTTGTATTATCTTCAGAATGTCGGTCGGTGGACTCATCGACCGAATCTAGAAACAAGCCGAAATAAAAATAATTGGGTGAAGTAAATTATGTTTGTATGACGATCTGGGGCGAGTTTCTTCAGTTATGAAGTGTGAACTTGTAGGGGATTCAATAGATCATTGACAGCTGAACTGACTATGGCAATATTTATCAGATATTTATAACAAAATTTAGAATTCCATAATTTCGTTGGGCTTTGAATTATTTTGATTTAGTTCTTAAATACCTGAGTGAAAAATGAGAACTTTGGAAACACAAACTTCTTAATTTATTACGAACCCCATGCCATATTTTAAACCTCCTTTAACCCCCTAGACTCCGAAATAAAAGATAGATCCACATTTACACCTTGCTCAAAGCAATTGTGTGAGTCCTTAAAGATAATAACACCGCTTAACGGTCTTAAAGAAAATAGAGCTCCTGTTTCAGTCTAGTAGCTATAATATCAATAGTTCTAAAGTGTTCTACAAGTTAATATAAAATATATTCAAAGAAAATTATTATTGGACAGCAATAATTGATCTCAAAGATTACGTACTAATACTTTTAAACCCTTGACAACACGACTTCCCATTTGAACAAATTCATGGGAATGTAAAATACTGTTCCCACGATGACGGGAACGGGTTCGGGTACGGGAACACTTAAGGGGAGTTCTTGCTAAAGCATCTCGGGCGGTTAAAATTTACGGATAAGCCCGCAAAAAGCCCGGCCCGCACGGGCTTCGAGCGGGTACGGGTAAAAATTATTACGTCTGACGGGTTACGGGCGGGTACGGTCTTTTCATCGCGGTTAAAAAAGACCGTGAAAGCCCGTGAGAAATTCCATTAGTTGTGAATGCAGGAGCAGCGGTTGTGAATGTACATAGACTTGAATGACTTGAACGAATTTCAGGCGTTTGCAATTTTAGCTTTCAAACAAACTAAGGCTTGGTGTACGATAGAGCATCGCCCCGTGGGATATTTTAGGCCCGTGCCCGTTTGTTACTAAATAACAAAAGCAGGTATGCTAGGTAAGAAAAGTTTTCTTGCATACCTGCTTTCGTTATTTAGTAAGTTTCATTTCGCTCTTCATTACTGCGGAAAATTCCATTTAGTCTAGAAGATGAATCCTGCTTGTAGTTCAAGTATTTGTAATAAGAATCCAGAAGTTAACATTGTAATAAATTCAAGAACGCCACCAGAAGTGCTTACAAAAGCCGAAATAGCAGCATACGCTTTTGTATTGCCTTCTTAATAAGGTAGTTTAACGACTGTATGTACATAACGGTCAAAAACACCAATATTTTAAAATACAGTTTTTCTGTATTTAAGATGTATGGTATTTGCGGGCGGGCTACGGACTTTTTTTGATTTTGCGGGCCGGGCCGAGCTTTTTCTATAAACATTAATTTCGGGCCGGGCGGGTACGGGTAAAACGTTACGAGCCTTGGGCGGGCACGGGCATAAAATATCCCACGGGGTGATGCTCTAGTTCTTGCTTCCGTCAAATTTCTGTCTGCAAGTAACTCTTTACTGTACATAGGCAGCACCGCCTCATTGTTTGTATTTGCTCAGATTGCAGGGACCGCTGAAAATCATAATCATTTGTCACCACCTCCCCTAGCCCACATGAGTCAGTGACTCATAAAATGTTTAATTTCTTCTATTTGTAACAAATTATTTTCCAGATTTTCAATTTGCTTCATTGACATGGGTCCATACTACAGATCATAAGATTCGAAAGCTTCAAGCAAAATCAGTTTTGTCAGGTCAATTTCTTTATTTTCCGATTTTTGCACAACATTCTTTTTAAACAATGTTTTTGATGCTTTATGTAGGAAATTTACCCGGATACAGACATCGCGACACAACAATAATAACAGATTTCTATGGAAACCGTGCCTCAAAATAAAAAACTACATTCATTTGGTACAACTTTTAAATGCTTGGTCTTTCCGGGCATCATGGTGCCCGCTTCATTCCCGGAGTGAAACATTAGTTACCAAAATTAGATTCGGGATTTGATTTTAAGCACGGAAGCATTTTTTTGTACAAATCGGCATACAACAACTCTAGTAATGCATTTCTAAGCAGGGACGGGATATCGGAAACATACGGATTTAAATTCGGATTCGAATACTTTCTAGTTTCGATTTCAATTTTAATTACTTGTTTTAATACTTAAAAATTTGAATTCCGATACGGATTCTAATATATTTGAATACTTCCGGAATTTGGATTCCGATTCAAATACTTTTCGGATATTCTTATAAAAAATGGGAATTTATTCAACGGAACAATTTAATCGCAAAAACATAAGCGATACATAACGCATTAAGCGTTTCTAAGCTTATAGGCTAAATATATACTTTTCTTTGCCAAACGTTCGTTAGTTTGTCTTTGGATTTTATAATATTGTGTGCGGCTTTTAAAAACTGCTTCCTATGAACATTTTCTCGCACGTGGCAGTATAAAACCCAATGAAATCGACACTTTATTGGAATCGGAATTCATAAAAAAATATTCGAATACCGATTCGAATACTCTTGTTTTTATTCGAATCCGATTTTGGATACAAATACCTTAATGAATTTTTTTCCGATTCCAATATCGATTCGGATCCCCGAATTTTTTGAATATAATTCCGATTCTAATTCCGATTTGAATTCGAATTCCCGTCCCTGTTTCTAAGTGGCCAAAACCTGGGGTGGTATCATGTTACCCGATCGGTTTAAAAAGATTAATTTAAGCTCCTAGTATGCCAGTGAACAAGTTTGCATCAATTCCGAGCCTCTAAAGCCCGTATTTAAGAAATAGCCTGGGGCGTACCACCTCCCTTCATCTCGGGACGTCAATGGGGCTCAATCCTGCCAGTAGTTGCTCATGCCTGTAACACAGGTCCTTCAACTATATTATTAACAAGCATTGCAATATTAAAGTGAAATTTTCCGGTCATCAAACTGCATCCCTTTGAAATACTAGAATTTTTACCATCAGAATAAACCCTTTAATTTTTTCTTTGTGGTAATGTAGTCTTACGTGGCTTGGCATGTTTTTGGGCCGCCCTAAAAACCACAAACGCGTCTCTACCACATCCATTTTGTAAAATTTTTAACTGTCGCTCCTTGATTTTATTTGTAATTTGTTGAAATTTTACAAAGTAAATGGGGCAGGAATGTGTTTGTGATTTTTCCTTTATGTAAATTTTTGTGCATTTTAGTTTTTAATGTGTAATAAAAGGATTGAATAAGATTGTGTTTGCATATTTTTAGTGAAACAGTGACATTCTAGGTTCAGGGCTTTTTAAGCCCTTAGCACTTGTCTCATCTCATTGTCAATGAGGTTTGGCACGGATGAATGTTTTAATTTATAAGTTATTTATTTATTTAAATGAATAGTCGTCTCTCACAAATAATCACAAAACGTTTTAATCATTAACTTGCTTGTTAGTGCCTTACGATGAGAGTCTGTGTCGAAAGCTTGCATATTAATTAAGCTCGTTTAATAAAGTTAACCACGTAAGCCAAAGAACGGAACCCATTTTTTAATCACTGTTTAAAGTAGCAATTTCTAATTAATTTATCAGTGTACAATGAATTAGTCTGTTCAAGGATGCTGATTTTGTATGTTTTGCTAGTTTTTTGTGGACTTAATTTAATTAAAATGTAATGATTGTTTTATGTACTGCAATGTCACATTTATGACATATAGATACTACTAAGTAAATTAAAACAGTGATCAAGTTTTCTGTGTATGAAAATGTTATGCATCTTACGGCTGGAAATTGTCCATGTGAAAAAATCAGGTAATTTAGAATTGACACTTCTACATTATTTTTTTTTTATTAAATTAAATTAGTCAGTCTGTCCAATGCTCATTTTCCCTGAACTGCCTATAGGTAGGCAGATATGAATAGTAGCTGATAGATAGATAGATATAGATTCCAGCTTGTAATTTCATCTCAGCATTTTCCCATGAACTAGAATTTGTTATATTCACGTCGTACCCTAGGCAACTATAATACATAATTACTTTTCCTATGTCTTGTTTAGATTTTGAAAATACGAGATAAATACTCTCCTCACCTCTGCGTAAAAAACCATATCGACCTGCATGACATGCAATGAAACGATTATGAATGGGGACGACGGACAGGTGGTTAGCACGTAATGTACAAGATCCATTTTGTTCAACCTTCGAAGAAAGTAGGGATTACTTTGTGATTGGAACGGAGCCTTGTTTCCAGTCAACTTGGAATTTGAATCACCTCATGACAATATTGTTGGACCAAAATCTGGGTTCTCATGATAGTGCACCACATCCCTGAATTTTCGTATCTTTCCCCTACCAAAGATGTTCCAAGGGATCCCTCTGTTTCATAATCTTTCAGACCGGTGTAGAATTTCAGGTGTGCCACAGTATTTCAGTAATCCTAATCAACATTGTAAACATGTCACCAACATTATACAAATTTTAAATTGAAGGAATAATTATTAGCGTACCAGTCCCATATAACAGTTGGTTTTCCAGGTTATGGAACGTTTGGTGGTTGGAAATTATTACCATGTCACTTGTGGGCTGGTTTGCGTCCTCGGTTTAGTTGGCTGGTGTGAGTCACAGTCACCGGTGAAACCATCCAGGATGTGGCCGTTTTGTATTACACCACGTAATAAATAGTAATAAACCAGTGTAGCAATGTATTTCACAATGTCTTCTAAAACAATCTTATAATTCTGTCCATTCTTGTAGCAATCACGATATTCTTTACCCATAGTGTTTGGATGTTTGGCTAAATGCAATTCATTATTTTCTTCTCGCAATATAAGTCAGACTTTGGAAGAATACAAATCAGAGTTTCCGAAGGTGCAGGAGTTTATAAAAGATTCTCTTGATGAAAGTATTACAGGGTCACGAAGTAATAAGCAAGCAGAATGTTTGTCCCGTCCACGTGGAAGCATTCAGGAAGTTAGTCCGAAGAATATATTTTTCCTAATAGTTATAAGAACTGAACACTAATACGTGATTACAATAATACAAACGAGGTCAATTGATAGCCTACCATAAAGTTATAGGTGCTTTGCCTGTCATTCTGTTCCACGTTGACTGCATACTCGGACCCTGGCGTCCAACCTCATCGTCGTTAAGGTTCATTGTGGTCCTTGTCCATGCGGTAGTTGGTTATGTCGTTATTGTGTTTTCTAGTGAGTTAACCCTACTGCTCCCAACCTATGTCCAGCCTGTCCAGAATGGAAAAATTTGAGGAATATTATTATTTTTTTAAATTTCAGTTAAACGTACAGATTTGAAAAAAAATGTATTCATTTTCGGAAGTGTTTTCTGTTGTTTTATAAATTTTCAGCACTCTAGGCTCATAAACAAAGCCGCAATAAAATTATAAAAAATGAAAATCCGTATATTTCCGCCATTTTCAATGTTAGATAAGCGGTCCATGCAATTGCATAGGGGCCATCAAAATATTCCTACGAAATGAAAAGGCAATTTCTATTGTTTTGAAGCCACTGGGAAGGCTCACAATGGTATACATGTATATCAGGGATACCAAAGATTGTCCCAATCAGCTTTGCAGGTCACATAGGTCAACTTGGGGTCAAGATTAAAATGAGTGGAATTCTCCCAAGTAAATGCCATCTGAGAGTTTCGGTTTTATTTATAGGATGGACATTAGGTGGTAATTATGTCCTATTGACAATTGTTGGTCACGTACGCCAATAAAAGGCTACATACAGGGGGTAAATATTTGTCACAGCCCTTAGTCCAGACATGATAGTTTTTGGAAAATATTTATATCCCCCAGTTTGTATAGAATTCGTGGCTCTCTCAAATTTACATCATTTACGAGGGTCAATTTTTGAAAACAAATTACAAATATTGTATCTTAGTTCACAATTTTGGTTTCAGACTCAATTCTGGCCGTTAGATCCTATTTAGCTCAAATAAATTCAAAACAGTGTTTTAAATATTTTTTGAAACAAAATGGTAATTTATAAGCTACCAAGTATAATTACTATCTGTCTCCTCCGTTTATGCCCAACATTGTCAACGAAAAAAAATTGGCTTACTCACCGGAAAACCAACAAAATTTGGCATGATTTATAATGTACTCATCATTGCAGTCATTGAAAATGTGTAAAGTATTCTGGAAGCCAATAGTTTTGTAGAAATGTTTTAGAATTTGCATCGCAAGGCAGTCAATAATTTGTCGTGACGGTAATAATATTCCGGGCATACAGTTTTCAAACGTTTATATAAAATTTTGTATAACCCACTTAAAATTCTTATGTGGTGATATTTACAGGTTAGCAACGTTAAATATCTGAATTGACCTGATTTAACATATTACGCAATAATTCTTTTAAATTATGGTCCCGTAATTGTTACGTAGTAGTTACGTGATGTTATATATTGAGGTATAAATTATATCGTGACGTAAAATGTCATAAAATCGGCGTAGTAATTAAGTATTTCCTAATATTTTTATACAGCTGTTATGTACTCGTAGTGCAGTTTTTCTGCGTTCAAAATGGAAAACACGCGCAGACGTTATTGCTAAAGACGCACCATAATACTTTTGCGCAATCATATCAAGAGCATTGTTACCGAGTTTCTTTGTAGGTTTGTCTTCGAGCGTTTCAGTTGTGTTTTCAGCTATAGTGAGTGAAATTCCGTTTTTAGAGATTTCGATCCAGATTTTAATCTGTTCGTGCTTATTACTGGCGTATACCCAACCGTTCTTTTAAGAACGAACTTTTCTGTCTTTTTTCTATTTCTTTTTTTATTTTCCCGATTTTTAATTGTTTTGAGACTACTAAAGTAACGATTGTAAGTATCTGGGGGAGGAATTTGAGTGAAGTAGTGTGGGTGGACGGAACGTAGTTCCTGGGGTTTAGATTTCGGAGTTGAAGGTTTGGGTCGGACTGTTGGAGGTAGTTTTTTCCATTGAAATGAGGGGAGGTGAGTCAAGTTCCGGGGAAAGTGACATCGAGGTTGACGACGTCGATGAGGTTGTCGAAGCAGAACCGGATTTTGCTAGTGAAGACGAAGATTTAGAAGAAGAATTAGACGATGAGGATGATGATGACGCTCTTTTTGGGGTAACAGATTTTATGAATAGCTATTGTACTCTTTATCCGATTTATATTCCAGATTCAATTAAATGATTTTTGAATATACGTATGCAGTTGAACAAGTTAGTACCCAGTTCATTCTCCGCCTGGAACCTAGGCATAATTTCAATGTTGTGAACATTTTCAATACAATCATTATTTTAATATGTACGTTCTGTAAAATTTGGCCACTATGTTGTATTTCCTTATTTGTCATTTCTAAATATAAATGTTCACTAATTTACTTGCTGTAAATACTTTTACCTCAAATGTTCGCAGTATTGAATTACAAGGTACACATTTGTTTCAATATTTTCAAGTAATTAAATTTGTGCCAATGTTTTACAGCACATGAATTTTGACGAGAATTTTAAATTCATTGATCATCCTACCGTTGCAACTGTCATCACAGGAACAGATGGAACTGAGTGGCATAATCAACCACCCCCAGCTGGACGAAGGTCCATTGTAAACAAATGGCAAGCAAGAGGAAATGTCTCAGGCATTCGAACGAACATCCAGCGTGTCGAACAAGCTCAAACTAAGCTTGACATTTTCAAGCTACAGATAACCGACGAAATGATTGATGCTATTGTGAAGTGGACTAATGCTAAGGGGGAAGCAACAACTAATTTCCGGAATCTTGCCCATCCAGATAAAGATCCAAGGACTTGGAATTCCACGGATAGGATGGAAATCACTGCATTTATGGGACTTTTAGTTCTTGCTGGAAGCCAGAAATTAAAGAGGATGTCAACCCATCAAATATGGAGATCAGACGCAAAATATCGGCGTCCACCATTTATAGGTACAACTTACAAGATGATATTTGCATGATATTTAATAGGGCTCCTCACAATTTCAAGTAGTAATTGCAACTTTCAATTTCAAATACAATTTCAATTCAATTTCAACTGACGATAGTATGCAAGTTGTAAATTGGAGTCAATTTAAATTAAAAATGTCTTTTTAGTTGTTGATTCAATTTCAATTTCAAATCAACTATCATTTTATTTATTATAATTGGGAACTTCCACAATTTCAATTTCAAATAGCTGCGTTGCATAAAATTGATAGTTGAAGTTGATAATTGACAACTAGTAAATGTTAAGGCAAGAATGCGCGCAAAGGCAGGAATGTGTAATCAAAGCGCGGAGATTACTGAACTTCCCAAATCAAATGGCACCTTAATGCGCTGCTTATTTCGTCTAATACAAAAGCAACGAAACACTGAAAAAGTAACGCCAATCCAAACCTAATGGGGAACCAACAATAACTGAATCTGAAAATCTGTTTGATATTACGATTAGTTGTAAATACGATTCCAGGGACAAATTAGAGCGATATCTTGCAGAGCACCATACAACATCGACGGACCTGAAAATGGTGTTCTTAGTTTGCAGTTGGGAGGTGAATGAGTTCAGTTTAATTTCATAGCAAACAAATTGAATGTAGCCAACACTATACTAGTCAAATATATTTTCATATTTATATATGATTAATATATATATATATATATTTAATCCCAATTACAGGTCAATTGAAACTTGCTCGAGTTTTGAAAGTTGTAATTGACAATTCTAATATTAACGCTGCTACTTGATTAATACAAATTGATTATTTTTCAAGTATATGATTGACAAATAATTAACTACCAATTACCACTATAAATTGGATTGAAAATTCAATTTCAATTACAAATTTAATTTAAACTAGCACAATAAATTGAGTAGTTAGGAGCCCTAATATTTAACTTTGCATCATTGACTTTGAGATTGTTTTCATTTGTAATCATTCAGTGTTAGGACTATTAGTATCATGTAATTTTGTCAACTTATGCCTACCACCATATAGTTTTCCTTTCCCTATAGCTCATAGAAGGGGCAACGGTAAAAATACATTTCATTCCCCAAATTGTAGCCTATATTGAATATGAGTCATAGTCTTTGATTTTTAACTATGTCAAGAGGCTACGAAATATCTATAAAGTAAATGATGTAATTACTCATTAAATATCCGATTTGATGTAGTCCTTTGGCTAAACTATCCTCCTTATTTTGCTTGCCTCAAACTCATTTAATTTGTTAAAAAATAAAATATAGTAACTATTTTTGAGTTCTTTAAATTCTATTTAAAATTCAAAATCTTTAGGATCCCCAAAACTCAGGTCAGCCACATTTGCTAATGTTGTATGTATAGCTTCTGAGCAAGGGGAAAAGGAAAATGTTGACACACGAGTTGCCTCCATAATGCTTGTATTTACATTTACGCATATTTTACTGTCTACCTCAAAGCTACAATGTCAAGAGAAAGGTTCCATTCTCTTATGTCAAATATTCGCTTTGATGACGTCACTACTCGTCCCAGTAGAAAGGAAACAGATAAGTTAGCTGCCATTCGAGAGTTTTCAGACAACCTTCAACAGAACCTGTTTGAAATTTACGAGCCAGGCCCACAACTTGTAGTTGACGAGATGCTCGTTAAATTTCGTGGACGATGCCCATTTAGGGTGTATATGAAGAGTAAGCCAGGTCGATACGGACTGAAAATTTGGGCTTTGGTAGATTGCGAGAATAGATTTGTTTGTAATTTCCAGGTACTTGTATGCTTAATGTTTGTGCTTAAATTATTAAACTCTATAGAATAATACGTGTATGGAAGCGTAATTGTATCATGTACATATATATGTCCATAAATAGGTGTACCTAGGAAAGCAAGGGATTCGTGCGGAAGTAAACCAGGGCAAGCGGGTACTCATGGACATGGTCCGAAACTTTTTTGGTTCCTGGCGTGGAGTCACTGCTGACAACTTCTTCGGGTCGAAGAGAGCAGCTGAAGAGCTTATTGAAAATAAGCTTACTTCTGTATTTACCATGCGCAAACAACGAAGAGAGATTCCGAAAATGCTAATCGAAAATACATTGGATCCGGTTTTCACCAGCAAGTTTGTCTGGAATGACAATTGCATGCTTGTTGCTTACAAAGCAAAACCAAATAGGACGGTTTTAGTCATGTCAACCCAGCACCAGTCTCCGTTGATACATAAGGAGGAGCCCCACAAGCCGGAAATAATTTTTCATTATAATGCGCATAAGGGTTCGTTACTACTGTTTAGTCACTTTTCGAAAATTAGCTGGGTACAAATTTGTCAAGTATTTCTAATTTTACAGGAGGGGTTGACACAGTCGACCAAATGAAGGCTGAGTATAGCTGCGTACGTGGTTCAAATCGTTGGCCTATGAAAATTTGGATGGATTACATTGACAGCGTGTGCCTGAATTCGTCAATTATTTGGTACGCAAAAAACCCAGCCTGGATGAAAGGGCGGCGGTCCAGAAGGCAAAAGTTTTTAGAAGAACTTGCGGAGGAAATGATAAAGCCACATATTCTCCGCCGTAGCTTCAATGGGTTGCAAAAGTAAGTCTTGGTAAAACTAATGTTGCATTCTAACAAAATAAATGAAGTCATACTGTAGTATTTTATGGAATGTATTGCTTAATATTTGGTAGGAACGTTCAAGACTGTATGCTCATTATGGGCGCAACAAAACCAGGACTTGAAACTCCATCTCGCACTACTGTTCGAGGATACTGCATTGTGTGTAGTTCAAGCAAATCGAGAACAAGAGTCCGATGCGATACATGTCTCAACTTTGTCTGCGATGAACATTTAATCCGAAAGAAAGTTTGCACAATCTGCGAGCCTGTGGAAGACCATTCTGACTAGATTACGTCCTTTATACCTACAACCTGAATGAATTATGTAAAATTGATACATCGTATGTACACAAAATTGTTCTTACAAATGTTCTGTATAAGGATTCTTATTTTATGTTACCAGCAATCAAATATGAAATTCGTTGTTTAATAATTAACAATTAATTCGCATTTGTAATTGAAAAAAGTTTACATCTGACACGCATAAGAATTGGTTAGAAACAAAATTGATTTAAAAATCATCGCTACGCTATAATTTGAGGCTTCGCGTAGGATGGCGTCAGCTACTGCCCTTAAAGTAGGATAAAATCGAAATTTCGATTTTTTCGAAATTTCAGAATTTTCGAAAAAACTATCGGGCAGATTTCCATCACATATGCAGTAGACATTACAATTTACGTAAGCAATATTCCAAAAAGTTTCATTAAAATCGATTCAGTAGTTTTAGAGAAACCTACCAAGCCGATTGCAAATAAATAGAAACTTAGCCTTACTTTTGATACAAGTAATGTCCACAAAATATTCATGAAAATCGGTTCAGTAGTTTTTGCGCAATCGTGCGGACACAAGGCTATTTTACTTGGGACTGGCGCCACCGTAAAAACTTTCAATTCCGAAACATCTCTTGGTTTAAAATTTGTTCTGCTTGCACGCCTGTCTGTTAACACCCTAAACCAGCAACCCGATTTTGTGGAAAGGTACAAATTGTCCACAAGAATACAACTTCGATGAGTTCATACATGTACTAAAACGATCAAACCTTTTCGGAGTTACCCGGGTTTTTATTTTTTAAGCAATCGGTCAAATTATTTTGGAGTTATACATTTTTTGATTACTCAGCAAGTGTTCATCCTATTTTCATGAAACAGGGTAAGTATCGCTAACGTTCCATTTTGGAGTAGCACCCCATGAGGCGCACCACGAATCGTTATAAAATGACGATTTTTAGGTTGAACTCATCGTACCCTTTTGATCTGTACAAGTCACACTACACTTCGGGTATCTCTTGTACCTTGTTTAGGTTAGCACTACAATTAGTTTTGGGAAAACTCGGTATTTGTTTCCGATTTATTTTCCATAACCTAGTTGACATCCAGGATCACGGGTTTGAATGAGGATATGTTGGGAGGGGAAAGCGGATATTATTCGTCAGTTACACTGTCTAACCTTATTTGACCCAAGTTGACCTGTATATGTCGCATCAGTCATTACCCCAAAAGTGGCCCATTCTAACTATTTTTAGGTTGAATACAGTGGGTTTACCAAAACGTTTCGTCCAGTCTATCTACTAACTGACCTCAGGTCAACCTAGCTGACCTGAGGGTTGACCTATTTGGTTACACGGGTATTTTGTGGAATGGTGTTTCAGTTTTTAAAGCAGCCTATATGGAATTGGGTTATTTCATGTGGCAACTCATTTGTAACTTTGTTGATGGACCCTTGCATGGAAAATTCCATTGGACAGGCTGTCCATACCTTGGGAAGATATGTTACTAATTTAGGTTGGGAGGCAACGGGTTAAAGGAACAAAACGAATTTTGTGCGTTGATTAATCCTGTATATTGTTTGTTAAAAAAAGTATTTTTATTACAGTTGCAGCTGTCATCCTTTCAACTGCTTGCTTCGATATTGTGGCATATACGTTGATTATAGTATTATTGAGTCTCGCAGTTTGGATTATCGCGATGGTTTTGCAAATTCTGAGTGACTTAAGCGGGAAGTTGAGTCCATCTCGGAAATACTTTCCTGTGATTGAGGCAGTGGTAGTTCCAGAGAAAATGCCCTTCAAATTCGTACGCCTGGCGCTCCTGACGATTCTAATTGTGATAACCCAGGTTTGTATCTTCCTCATGTCCATGAAAGAAAGCTACTTGGGATTAATTTTCAAGGACTCTTGCATGGACTGTATATTTGGAAGTACGATGAAGTAATTACTTATCGAGGGCAGAAGGGAAAACGTCTCAACAACCAGTCCTTTGTATGCTCATTTTAACTGTTCAGTAAAAAACGGTACGTGGGACAAGTTGATACATAGCTATCCCGTAGTTTACTTATAGGTAATTATTTATATAATATCTAAGTAGTCTATAATTATTCTGAAAATAAATGTCTGGAAATACACTTTATAATCGTAGTTACTGCTAATAATTGTTGAGGTTCCTGAGAACTGATGATTGACTAGTTACGTTACAAACTTGTTCTAGGAATAAAACGCTCCTCTGGAATAGTTTGGATAGCTACTATAATATGTAATAATAAAATGAGTGTGGATAATCTGTATTGAGAATGAAGTTTAGATTGAACACAACGTATTTGTGGAGTATCCATGCCAACGTTATTTCCATATTATTATATAAACTCGATATAAAATCCAGAGGTAATGTATACAATCAAAAGTAATACCTCGTTCGGTTCATATGGTAACGATAGTAATACGGTTCGGTTCGTCTTGATAACCCCGAATGTTGTTTCGATTTTTTTCAAATTTTTCCCGAGAATTTTTGTAAAAACGATATCTTGACCAACTTTTTGTCAAAAATTTATGCCTTTTCGAAAGTATCTTGGATAGATCACAGTGCATTATCTCTTTGAAACTGTCAAGGTAAACCCGAATAATATTCTGGATTTTAATTCACTGATTTTCAATATTTTGACAGGGATATTTTTTTTTAAATTGTGTAAAATAAATTTTGACCCTAATTTGAAAGTTGAGTGCAGTATGTGATTATCCTTTTAACTGAAATATGTTTACTTTCGCGTTATAACTTCTGTTTAAATTCAGACAGTTTGAGTATATAGATTGAGTATCCAAAACGTGCTACCACATAATGATTATTGCACTTCTGAGCATTATTTTCGTGTGTAAATGAAGGAAGCTGAAAGGCGGTTGGTTTCCATTCGAAAGTGGCTTCCTCTTGCATTGAAATTGAAGGGTTACAGCGAAACACATCTCCTGGACTGTCGCTTTCAGTAGAGCAGCATCCTGCATCATTGATTGCATTCAGGTCTTGAAGCAAATTTCCATAGAAAGTTCTTGCTTCCGACAAATTTCGGTCTGCAAGTTTAACTCATACATAGACATTGTATGAATTGATAAAAATAGTGAAAGCGGAATTATTATGTTTCAGATGTAGTAGCGGTGGGAGATGGGATGATGAGCTCTCTGGGATCCCTGTGTGAGATAGCAATGGAGACATGTTCATCGCTTTATTTGGAGTCTAGGTGAATTTGAAGGGATCACGTGGGCCTCATGAATTTTTTGAAATGTTACAAAAATTGAAAATTTGAGCTTGCTTAGATTGTCATGTGCTGAGAAGGGCTAGATCCTTCATGCATTTTGCTGTGTTTTGGCCAATTAAAGAAAATATAAGGACACAGTTGGACTCTTGGTTTACTAAGTCAGCTTCATTAGGACACATCCCACGCAGACCAGAAACCACGGAAGAAGAGAAAGAGAAGACAAGGGGCGGGAGGAATGGTCTCTGACCACTATTGTCACGGTTGGGAAGTTAAACCTGCCAAGGTTTCCGCACTTTGCAAATTTCAATATTTAATGCTTCTGGTGTGAGGTTGTAGTGGTGTTTGGCATTGGGGCCGGGAGGAGAATCAAAGTTTAAATAAATACAATGACTTATTGTTAGCAGCAAAAAATTAAAAACATTATTTTATGCCTTCCCCTCATTTCGCAAGCTTCATTTGGCATGTGCTCTCAAATCCCAACTTCCTTCACTCAACACAAATTGAAAATGATATTGTCATTCTTAGGTTAGACGTCTTGAAATCAAGGTATAATTTTTTATATGCACATTTTGTTCATGCACAGTATCTTTAGTTTTGACTCATGTAAATTTCGCTTAACGCTAATGTACAAGCTATCAATAGCCTTTGCTCTACTACCAATAACCATCGAACATTTGTTCCTGGCTTGGGTCATGTCTCCAGCAATTGGTCAACCGTTTACCCAAGTCACCTTTGACTGAGGAAAGTCATCCTGAATCCTAAGGCCTTGTATCTTGGTACCAGCAGAACTAATCAGACATTACAGGTGCGAGCAACTCTCCAGTATTATAAGCACAAGTAAAGTTCTCAGTAAATGAAACCTGTGTCAACCTTACAATTAGTAGTGACTTTGTTGCTTACAGACCAACCGTTTCTTAGCCTACGCTGGACTTTGTCGCATTAGCTATTTTATTATATAATTGGCTTAATAGTAATTTTGATTGGCTTTATTTGACTAACTAAGAGTATATTAAACTCAAGCCACATTATCTGAATTTCACAAAATTACACTCGCTTGTGCTTGCTTACCATCAGTTTTACTTTGTGCTCCTATAGTTTTTCTCACAGTCACAAATACATAACATTCGTACATCACAATTCTCTCATTGTAAGTAGAACATACATACATCCATATTTTCCACAAGTTCACGCACACATTTCATCCACACCACGTTGCACACTCAGTATTAAAATATATATTCAAACCTTTTCAGAACACTAAAGGAACGACACTGTGCAGGCAGTGTGCGGGGAAATGCATAACAATAGCTCAAAACAATGTTAAATACCTATGTATGTGTAATTACATAATTACATATGTATATATACTATGGCTAACGTAAAGGTTAATGTTTAGCAAATTCGAATTAATCCAATGTTAAAAAAAATTACGGGTAACGATAGGTCTCTGTTAAGGGTCAAGAGTAAGAATAATGTTAAAGGCATGTGCTCAGAGCAATGTTAAAAGTTCCTGTTGAGTCCGATATTATTGGTCTATGTTGAGATATTTACATGTCCGTAAATTAAGAAGATTATTGCTACAGCGCTACAGGTCTATTTAATTATAACCAGACAGATTTTGTAAGTCAATCTACGGACGAAAGCTGAGTGCCTGTTAAGATCCATGCTGACGGCTTATGCTCATTGTCAGTCCAATGAAATACATTTTCAGAAAAAAGCTAAAAGAAGTGTTTCTGATCGTGCCATTTTTCATGGACGATCTGTCAAACGATCAAAAAAATAGTTAAAAATGATGGGCTAGTAGGAAATTCATGGAGGTTCATTTGAACCTCATATCACCTTCTTTTGTCACAAATTGCGGTCCTAAGACCAAGATTGGAACAAAGGAAAACGTTAATCGTTTTGCAGCTTCTTAAAACAATCCATGAACTTGGAATTAATTTTTTTAAAGCAATGGCTAAGTTTGCAGGTGGTAGACATGATATTTTACGGGTTACTTGGGGTGCGAGCAAATCAATTTTGATGGAATTTCGCCTTAATTTAGGTTTTAAGTGAATGGTAAAACATGATTTTCAGATTCTATCACAGTAGTCTACTACAGGCATACAAGTTGGTTTGCTTCAAGTTTTCTCTCCTACAGTTAAAACAGAAATCTTGAGTACTGGACATCTCACATCACTATAAGAACCTCGTCAATTGGATTTCAATGATGAAAGAAGCCGAAGAAATGCCTTATTCTGAGCTACTTTCACTTTGAGCAATCATCATGTTTGGAGGTAGACTAACCCTTGCAATGTATGGGTCGTGTTGGTTTACTTTATTCAATGGGGATTTTAAACACTAGTGTATGTCATATATGGCACAGTCCGTATTATAGCATAATACAGTATAATTTAGTAAAATCCGAATTTTAATTTCATGACTCATTTTACTCTCTGGACCAAGTAAACAGGTATTTCCCAAATTGTTTGATTTCGAATATTTGGGGATATGTTTTTGACAAGTTTTGAAACTCAACATTAAATTTTTTAGACACCATTAGCATAATTGTAGTAATCCTGGCTTGTATCTTCCTCATGCCCGTGAAAGGAAACTACATTGGATTAATTTTCAAGGACCCTTGCAGGAATTGCATTTGGAAGTACGATGAAGTACTTATCGAGGGCAGAAATCAAAACGTCTCAACAACCATCCTATGTATGCTCATTTTAACTGTGAAGTAAAAAGCGTTACGTGGGACAAGTTGATAGCTGTCCCGTAAGTTACTTATGGGTAATTATATAATACGTAGTCTATAAATTATTATTCTGAATATAAATGTTTGGAAATACACTTTATAATCGTAGTTACTGTTAATTGTTGAGGTTCCTGAGAACTGGTGATTGCCTAGTTGAAATGTTAGAAACTTGCTCTAGAAATAAAATGCTTCTCTGGAATAGTTATGAGAGTTACTATAATATGTAATATTTAAATGAGTCTGGATTAGTGGTCGGACCAGTTCAGTTCAAAACTGAAAATTTCAGTTCAGTTCAGTTCAGTTCAGTTTGGTTCATACAAATTTTGGTTCAGTTCAATACACAAACCAAACTGAATGGTTCGGTTTCAGCGTAAAACTGAACTGAACTGAATCGTTTGAACTGATTTTTATGCATGCACAATAAAGCCTGTTTCTGTCATGACGCACTTCTCATTTCTGACGGTTGCATTTGTCGTGCTATATAATTATACAAATGTAAGAACATATCTTATATGTATGTATGTGTGCATGTACAACCATATATTATATATATTGTACTTACCAAAACGGAAACTATTTACGTTATAGTTTTAACCTGGCGTGTTAAACTGTTTTGTAATCAGTTCAGTTCAGTTCATAGAGGAAACTGGACTGAACTGAACCGAAGAATAGCTAACTGAACTGAAATTTTGATTTTCGATTCAGTTCACTTTGTGAACCGAACTAAACTGAATTTTCGGAACCAAACTGAACTGGTCCGACCACTAGTCTGGATAATCTGTATTGAGAATAAAGTTTAGATCGAACACAACGCACTTGTAGTCTCCGTGCCACCATAATTTCCCTGCTGCTTTATAAGTAGACTGATTATATTTCAATAAAAAATACAAAACTAGATATAAAATCCAGAGTTATTAAGGATAGAAACAAAAATAATACCTCCTTCGAATCGTCCTTATATAACCCCAAATCAAGTTTTAAAATTTTGTTTCTCGCGTTTTCAAATTTTTACTGAAAATGTTTGAAATAACTAAATCTTGACCAATTTTTAGGGTGGCGTCAGCTCGCTAGTAAAATAGCCTTGTCCGTACGTCCGTGTGTCCTTCCAACAACTGGACCGATTTCAATGAAATTTTTAATGGAGATTACTTGTGTCAAAAGTAAGGCTGAGTTCGTAGTTGGTTGAAATCGGCCGGATAGTTTTTGAGAAACAAACTCTTGAAATTGTGGACTTCGAGTCAAATGACAGTTATCTCCAAAAGTACTGAATCGATTTCAATGAATCTTTTTGTAAATATTACTTATGTTAATAGTAATGGTTATTGCCTATGCGGTTGAAATCGACCGAATAGTTTTTTTGAAAAAACTCAAAATTAATCCTACTTTGACGGCGGTAGCTGACGCCACCCTCAAGTTATCGCGTAGCGATGATTTTTGTCATAATTCTGTCACTTTCGAACTGCCAAGGGAACCCGAATCATTTTGATTTTAATGCACTGGTTTTCAATATTTTGACCGGCAAATTTTAAAACAATTCTTGTAAAAAAAGTAATTTTGACCCTGGGATATAACTTCTCTTTACATTCGGACAGATGGAGTAGATTGAATATCCCAGAAAGTGCTGGCACATACACGTGTAAAATCATTAGCACTTCTGAGCTGTATTTTCTTGCGTAAATGAAGGAAGCCGGAATTTGTACGTTGTATTGAAGCTGGTTAGTACTGCTAAAGAAATTAAATAAAATTGCTATGATGCTGGAAACCGAGAACATACATGGCTAACAAGGTAAGATTTTCAGATGGTGCACGTGGATTCAAACAACCATCATTTGCCCCGTTCTCCTAGGACACGTCACCAAAGTTTCAAAATTTAAAACGGTACCACAGGTCTTTTAAAAAAAAGTCAATGTTAAATCCCATAAGGATTTTCAATTTTTGAAAGTCGATGAAATTTTGATTTTTACTATTTCAAGGAAATTCAAGTTTTAACGTGCACATTTATATATCCTTCAACAAAGTTCCCCAAAAAGTAATCCGTCCATCATGGCGCATCCGTATATAAAATATCCTTATGGGATTTAACATTGACTTTTTTTTAAAAGATAGGAAAGACCAATTTAAAAAAAATTCCGTGCAATTGTTAATCCATTTCTGTGTCAATTTTGTAAATAACTTTCGTAGGGCAAATAATCCTGTTCGTTTAGTGTTAGTTTAGTTTTATGGGGGATTAGAAATTAGAATAAACCAAATCTATAGTTGCTATCCTCTCTTCTAATTTGAAGGAGTGGATAGTGATAGTGAAAGTGAAAGTGGTCGTAAGAATCAAATATTCGCGCGCTCATTTCAGTCACTGTAAAGCAAGCCGCTATGTACGATGCTATTTCACTATATAGCGAAGCAAGCTGGTGGTATATACAGCAAGCTAGGAAGTAAGCAAGCCGAGAAACACAGCAAGCTGGAACTGGAAAAGCTCTCTTCTGCAACAGAGTTAGAGAGTTTCAGTTCAGCTCTTCTTCTCGACTTGCTTGCTGTATATACATATACCATATATCCTCTCTTCTAAGTTGAAAGAGTGGATAGTCTCCGCCTCCGTCTTCGTCTCCGTCTCCGTGATGGTAAGATTCAAATATTCGCGCGCTTTTTTTATTGGCTGAGCCAACAATAACTGGCTAAATAAATTATTAAAATTATTTTTTTTTAAATTAAAAAAAAAATTAAAGCGTTATACTGTTTTGCGCTTTTTCTTTTTTTTCTCTTTTTTTTTGAATGAAAATAATGTTGCTCAAATGAAAAAAGGATGTTAAAAAGTCTTAATAACTCGAAATTATTAAAAAGACTTTTTTACATTTTTTTGCGGATTTGAGATTCAAAAAGCGAGCTTTTTTTATTTGCTGAGCCAGCAATAGCTGACTAAATAAACTATGAAAACTATTCTAAAAAAAATTAAAAGCATTATACAGTAGCAAGGGCGGCGACATTGCACGGGCAGCCGTCCACAACCAAGACGGCCCACGCACTCTTTCAAATTAGAAGAGAGAATCATTTTAAAAAATTTAAAGCAAAATTAAATGAAAAAATCGTTTTACCGTACATTAGTCTACACATTTACTAGGGTTGTGCAGCTAGCTATTGCATACATCTGTTATTTACTGTCTATCCTTTTTACATTTTCCTCGCTAAGCCAGCAATTTGCTGGCTGTGCAGTGCTCGTAAACGCATATACGTACAAATACTGTATATAGCAAAGGTGTTCAAATGACCCAGCCTATCCTATAATTATACTTCCTATTCATAAAATTTGAACCGAGCCTACATATATGCCTACATTTTAGCCGCCGAATAGATCAGCCTATCCTACATCCTTCCCATATGGGGACCACCAAGCCTACATATATGCCTACATTTCACTGACAAATTAGCTCAACGAATTCTACACCCTTCCTAAATCTTGTGTGCTTTTCGTAACTGACAGACTATTTAAGAGCATTCTACTCTAAAAAAATAATACAAAAATAAAAATCCTGTCTCAAGTAAATGGGGTTGAAAAAATAGTTCAAGTTTAGTCTCCTTGGTCAAAGCCCTAAGAGCAAAATAGCATGGATCTGGTTTACGCCAGAAATAGTGCCCAAATTTTACAATATTGGTCAAAAGCGGTGTCGCACTTCCTTAAGTTCCCACTTTACCAAATATTTAGAAGTTTTAATTTCGGTGAGGTTTCAGCGCATATCAAGGCGAGAAGCACGTACTTTTCGTGCTTTCAATTTGACCGACATATATAACCCCGCTGACGATATTCCCGAACCAAGTTTTATTGTATTAACTTCAGTAAACAATAATTGTATGCTCCTATTATTTAATAGTATCCATCTCCTTGACAACAAGCTGTGTACTGTTGACAGACTGGCTGTTTTGATATGTACCTATATTGTGAATTGTGACATGTGTAGTGTATGTAGCTGCTCCGCTACACCATCACTAAATACTATAATTTGGCCGTGCCATAAGAGAGTTTTTTAAATCTTCGCTCTCTCTTCTAAGCGCGCTTTATAGATTCGCAAGTACACACTACAAAATTGCTAAACGGCTTATGCATATGAAATATATATGTAGTTTCCATTGGCGAAGCCGATGGCTGTTTACGCTAGTGTTCATAATAAAAGTGAAGACACATGCATGCATTGACTTGATGACTGCCGTTCTCGTTGTAGCATTGTAACCAATGAATTTTGCTTCTGCTTGAATTTATGAATGTATAAGTTTATTACTTTTGATATTGAGTGATAAACTGTTGTATTTTCACGGTTTTTATAGCAACATTAATTTATATTCATTAAATTCTGTTTCATTGTATAGCGGGATTATCTCATTAGTTGTCGGGATTATCGTGAGCGGGATTATATATGTCGGTCAAATTGACAGCGGAATACTGTTCGCGGGAATAATACCATCGGGATTGTCGCGGCGGGATAAAACAAACCCTGTAAATAAGTATTGATATACAATTTCAATTAGGTGTAAAGTAGCCGATACAATTTTTCAATAGACAAAACATATTCCTGGACTCATAAATTTTTAAATTGGGGCAACGAGCAACGGCTAACTATTAACGATAAACATTTGACACCAGAATGAGATTTATTACTAAATGGGGTCACTAATTAGTCCAAATCTTGAAAAGATGGTCACGCAAGCGTGGAGAATTTCACAATTCTCCGTTGAATTATGACTTAAAAGTTCGTGTTCCGTCATAGGAAAACCTTTTTATTTATTTCATAAAGGTTGATTTTTTTATCCAAGGTGGCACCTGAATATGCTAACAATTTCCATAGTAAAATGCTTTAAATTCCTAATTAAAGATAGTGTTATTTACATAAAATCAGGCACTCTGGTGACAACGAACGAATTTCTGTGAATAAACCCATGATTTTTGCTGCTAAAACCGAATTTTACTTTTACTCTGTTTAATATAATAGAATATAAAACCGACATCTCGTTACATCTCGTCGCATTTTTAACACTATGCTTAAGGAATTTACAGGAGAATCCTGATTCAGCGTATTATAACTAGGCAAAGTAATTTTAAATGAAGTTAGTTTTTCAGATAATATTTCGAAATTTGAGCTCAGAAAAACTTATTTCGTAGCGGAATTTATACCAAAAGCGCAGTGCCGCTTTTGGGGGTCATTGGACAAGCGTGCAAAGTAAACATTTTCCAAGTTTCATTTTTTATTTATATAAATAGTAATAGGTAGAAAAGCCGCAATTTCCGATGTTTATCTGCATTTTGTTCATTTTTAATTCCGAAATTTATGGACTGTCCAGTTTTATGGGTAAAAGAGGAAAGTTTTGAATATCTTCAAAAAAAAGACTTTAAGCATTCAAACTGTGTATGTAAACCTTCCCCCAGTCTGTATATTTTTCTTTATTTTAAAATTATTGCTGATCTAGTCCGAGGTTCCAGTTCCTAATTGCATTGTCTTTGGAAGTTTCTGTAAGCATAATTAAGCAAATTTTGTACATGTAAAAACTTCAGTTCGTCAAAAATCAAATCACTACACATTTGTAAATTCGATCTTTTAAGAATCCTTATCACTGTCACTCATGGAGCCTAATTTCCAGAAACTTGCTTATGTTTCAACACGTCATGTCTGGTTGCTGGCAATTCAGAGTGGGAAAACTGAAGGACAAACAGACGCACGGACACCACTGTCTTATAAGAGAGCTGACGCCGCCCTAAAAACCACAAACACACATCTCTACCACATCCATGTTGTACGTTTTAACCAGGGACGGGAATTCGAATTCGAATCGGAATTCGAATCGGAATTATATTCAAAAAGTTCGGGTATCCGAATCGATATTGGAATCGGAAAAATAGTCTCAGAGGTATTTGTATTCAAAATCGGATTCGAATAAAAACAAGGGTATTCGAGTCGGTATTCGAATATTTTTTATGAATTCCGATTCCAATAAAGTATCGATTTCATTGGGTTTTATATTGTCACGTGCGAGAAAAAGTTCATAGGAAGCGCTTTTTGAAAGCGAAGTTCCGAACGGTTGGTAAACGAAAAGTGTATGCATGTTAATGGACAGTGAGTTGAAGCCCGTTTTTGTAAAAATTCCTGCAAACAGGATGAGATAGCTGCATAGTTTCGGTCTTACAGGACTGTTAACCACGATTAAAAATAAGTTAATCAAGTTTCTCAATTCTTAAATCTTGCTCTCAAGTACATTTAAATTACGATGTGTTATCAAACAAATCGATTTACAAATACTGTTAGAAGGAACTTATCCGAAAAGTAGTTAGACAGGTTAACAAATTACTCCAATTTTTTAGAATTGTTATGGGAGCACGCCTTGCTTTTCGAGTTATTCAAATTTCAGCTGAGTGTGTGTTTTCTGTGCTCAAGTTTATAATAAATGATTTGCGTGGTAATTTTGCCTTGAAAAAACTTAATGTGTTATGTATTGCTTATATTTTTGCGATTAAATTATTCTTTTGAATAAATTCCCATTTTTTGTAAGAATATCCGAAAAGTATTTGAATCGGAATCCAAATTCAGGAATTATTCAAATATATTGGAATCCGTATCGGAATTCAAATTTGTAAGTATTTAAAAAAATAATTGAAATCGAAATCGAAATTAGAAAGTATTCGAATCCACATTTAAATCCGTATTTTTCCGATATCCCGTCCCTGGTTTTAACTGTTGTTTTTTTTTATTTATCAGTTTTTGGAAATTTTACAAAATGGATGCGGCAGGAATGTGCTCGTGATTTTTCGTATTTTGCAAATTTTTGTGCACTTTAGTTTTCAATATGTAAATAAAAGGGAGTTCAGAGCTAATCCCGCCGCGACAATCCCGATAGTATTATTCCCGCGAACAGATAAGCGTCAAAATATCCGGAGATCGCATGTATCCGGAGGTCGCCAAGTAACCAACCCACCACACAATATGTACATCACTTGCACTTCTAATAATGATTTGGGAATTCTCAAAGTCTAAAGCTGGTAGAGTAAAAGCTACACATTGACCTTCAAATACAATTACACGCTAGAGTTTGATGCGGGGAATCCGAATCTGAACTTAGTTTTGACCTATAGGTACGCGTTTGGAAATTAAACTATGGACATGGTGAGAATTTGAAATTTCGGGAATTTTCAAAGTCTATAGCTGGTCAGGGAAAAGTCACAGAGTGACCTGAAAATACATTTACACGCTAGAGTTTGATGCGGGGAATCCGAATCTGAACTTAGTTTTGACCTATGTCATCTCGTTTGGAAATTAAACTATGGACATGGTGAGAATTTGAAATTTCGGGAATTTTCAAAGTCTATAGCTGGTCAGGGAAAAGTTACAGAGTGACCTGAAAATACATTTACACGCTAGAGTTTGATGCGGGGAATCCGAATCTGAACTTAGTTTTGAACTATGTCATCTCGTTTGGAAATTAAACTATGGACATGGTGAGAATTTGAAATTTCGGGAATTTTCAAAGTCTATAGCTGGTCAGGGAAAAGTCACAGAGTGACCTGAAAATACATTTACACGCTAGAGTTTGATGCGGGGAATCCGAATCTGAACTTAGTTTTGACCTATGTCATCTCGTTTGGAAATTAAACTATGGACATGGTGAGAATTTGAAATTTCGGGAATTTTCAAAGTCTATAGCTGGTCAGGGAAAAGTCACAGAGTGACCTGAAAATACATTTACACGCTAGAGTTTGATGCGGGGAATCCGAATCTGAACTTAGTTTTGACCTGTAGCTACGCGTTTGGAAATTAAACTATGGACATGGTGAGAATTTAAATTTCGGGAATTTTCAAAGTCTATAGCTGGTCAGGGAAAAGTTACAGAGTGACCTGAAAATACATTTACACGCTAGAGTTTGATGCGGGGAATCCGAATCTGAACTTAGTTTTGACCTATGTCATTTCGTTTGGAAATTAAACTATGGACATGGTGAGAATTTGAAATTTCGGGAATTTTCAAAGTCTATAGCTGGTCAGGGAAAAGTCACAGAGTGACCTGAAAATACATTTACACGCTAGAGTTTGATGCGGGGAATCCGAATCTGAACTTAGTTTTGACCTGTAGCTACGCGTTTGGAAATTAAACTATGGACATGGTGAGAATTTAAATTTCGGGAATTTTCAGTCTATAGCTGGTCAGTAAAAAGTCACAGAGTGACCTGAAAATACATTTACACGCTAGAGTTTGATGCGGGGAATCCGAATCTGAGCTTAGTTTTGACCTATGTCATCTCGTTTGGAAATTAAACTATGGACATGGTGAGAATTTGAAATTTCGGGAATTTTCAAAGTCTATAGCTGGTCAGGGAAAAGTCACAGAGTGACCTGAAAATACATTTACACACTAGAGTTTGATGCGGGGAATCCGAATCTTACTCTAGTATCGATAATTCCAGTACGTATTCATGCTTTCGAAGAATAAGTAATAAAAATAAATCTAATCTGATAAATAAATTTATTAAGTCAAAATGTCTTGGTCGCAGATATTTTAATGTTTTATTTCGTGCAATGTATTTGGTAATCATTTAAATTATTACAATGGAAAATACCCGGGTAGGTTCAGGTACTTTCAAAATATACTCGGGTACAGGTACTTTTTTGGGTACTTTTTGGGTACCGGTACTTTTGTGGGTACTTTTTGGGTACAGGTACTTTTCAGGTACAGATACTCTTGATTTAGTTTGAGTACAGGTACACGTTCAAGAGAATTGAACGCAGGTATTCAGGTACAGGTTCAAGAGAATCGAACCCAGGTATTCAGGTACAGGTACGGGTATAGGTTCAAAAAATACATGTACCCATGATTCAGGTACAGGTTCAGGTACAACATTTTTGTACCCATGCGGGGCACTAGTGTCCGCCTATCCTACATATAGGCCTATTTGTAGACTATTTATAGGGTGCGAGGATTTTATTAAAGAGGCTTGTAGGCAAAATAGGGGGCAAGAATATACACTTAAAACCTAGCCTATAAAATAGGTAGGCTCAGTCATCATAGAATTGTAGGCATATATGTAGGCTATTGAAGCACATCATTTTCAATTAATGGTATATGGAACTGGTAAAATGGAAACTAAAAAATAATCCGCGACTGATAATTGCAGATTGTATACCACTGAAATTAATAATTGCGTTTGAACACAATTCAAATTTCAAACAGGATTTGCTGAGATATGCTGTCAGTCAGCATATAGACTTCCGTTGTCATAATAGTTTTATTGTTCAGCTAAGTTTGAAAATGTTTCTTTGTAGTATTTAATTTGTGAAATCTAAAGTAAGACATCGCTTTTGACCAGCGTTGCAAAATTTGGGCACTATTTATGCACAACATTTATAGTATAATTAAAACTGCTACTAAAATTATGTTGGAAACACTCTCGTACAATACACCGTACAAGCATTAGACTTTGAAAATTCTAAAAACTTCAAATTCTCACCATGTCCATACTTTAATTTCCAAACGCGTACCTATAGGTCAAAACTAAGTTCAGATTCGGATTCCCCGCATCAAACTCTAGCGTGTAAATGTATTTTCAGGTCACTCTGTAACTTTTCCCTGACCAGCTATAGACTTTGAAAATTCCCGAAATTTCAAATTCTCACCATGTCCATAGTTTAATTTCCAAACGAGATGACATAGGTCAAAACTAAGCTCAGATTCGGATTCCCCGCATCAAACTCTAGCGTGTAAATGTATTTTCAGGTCACTCTGTGACTTTTTACTGACCAGCTATAGACTGAAAATTCCCGAAATTTAAATTCTCACCATGTCCATAGTTTAATTTCCAAACGCGTAGCTACAGGTCAAAACTAAGTTCAGATTCGGATTCCCCGCATCAAACTCTAGCGTGTAAATGTATTTTCAGGTCACTCTGTGACTTTTCCCTGACCAGCTATAGACTTTGAAAATTCCCGAAATTTCAAATTCTCACCATGTCCATAGTTTAATTTCCAAACGAGATGACATAGGTCAAAACTAAGTTTAGATTCGGATTTCCCGCATCAAACTCTAGCGTGTAATTGTATTTGAAGGTCAATCTGTAGCTTTTACTCCACCAGCTGGAGACTTTGAGAATTCCCAAATCATTATTGTAAATGCAAGTTATGTACATATTGTGTGGTGGGTTGGTTACGTGGCGACCTCCGGATACATGCGATCTCCGGATATTTTGACGCTTATTATTCCGCTGTCAATTTGACCGATATATACAATCCCGCTCACGATAATCCCGACAACTAATGAGATAATCCCGCCATACAATGAAACAGAATTTAATGAATATAAATTATTGTTGCTATAACAACCGTGAAAATACAACAGTTTATCACTCAGTATCAAAATTAATAAACTTATGCATTCATAAATTCAAGCATGCAGAAGCAAACTTCATTGGCTACAATGCTACAACGAGAACGGCAGTCATCAAATCAATGCATGCATGTGTCTTCTCTTTTATTATGAACATAGTGTAGCGGAGCAGCTACATACACATGTCACAATTCACAATATAGGTACATATCAAAACAGCTAGTCTGTCAACAGTACACAGCTTGTTGTCAAGGAGATGGATACTATTAAATAATAGGAGCATACAATTATTGTTTACTGAAGTTAATACAATAAAACTTGGTTCGGGAATATCGTCAGCGGGGTTATGGTTGGCGGGATTAAATACTATTGAGATCGGGATTAAATCATCGGGGTTGCTTCGGCGGAGTTATCACTGGCGGGATTGTCGAGGCGGGATTAGCTCTGGACACGAATAAAAGGATCAAACAAGATTGGGTTTGCATGTTTTAGGTGAAAGAGTGACATTCCAGCTTCAAAGCTTTTTTCAACCTTAGCACTTGTCTCATCTCATTGTCAATGAGGTTTGGTACAGATGAATCTTTTAATTTGCAAGCTATTTATTTATTTAAATAAATAGTCGTCTCTCACAAGCTAATTACATAACATTTTAATCACTAACTTGCTTGTAGTGCCTGTCGATGACACTCTGTGTCGAAAGCTTGCACATAATTTAGCTTGTTTAATAAAGTTAACCACGTAAGCCAAAGAATGGAATCCATGTCTTAATCATTGTTTAAAATATCAATTTTTAATTAATTCATCACAGTGTACAATAAATTAATGAGCCTGTTCAAGGATACTCATTTTGTATGTTTCGCTAGTTATGCGTGGAATTAATTTAATTAAAATATAATGATTATTTTATTTACTGTAATGTCACATTTATGACGTATACTACTAAGTAAATTAAAACTATGTTCAAGTTTCTGGGTGTGAATGTGTTATGCACATTGGTAAGTTGGTCAGTCTTTCCAATGCTCGTTTTCCCTGAATTGCCAATAGGTAGGAGTGTAGGAGGTTAAACAGTAGCTGATTGATAGATGAAGTGAGAGAGAGATTCCAGCTTGTATAAAGTTCATCTCAGCATTTTCCCGTGAACTACAATTTGTCATACTCTCGTCGTAGCCTAGGCAACTATAATAATAATTACTTGTGCGAGGTCTTGTTTAGTTTTTATAAATACAACGAGATAAAAGCTCTCCTCATCTCTGCGTACGAAACCAGATCGACCTGCATGACATGCGATGCAACGTTTATGAGTGGGGACGACGAACAAACAGTTAGCACGTATGTAAAAGATTCGTTTTCTTCAAACTTGTAAGAAATCAGTGATGACTTTGTGATCGAAACGGTACGTTGTTTCCAGTCAACTTGGAATTTGAATCACCTTTAAGACAATATTGTCGGACATCTGGGATCTCATAATAGTGCATCACATTCCTGAATTTTCCTATCTTTCCCCTACCAAAGTTGTTCCAAGGGACCCCTCGTTTTCTTAGTCTTCATAATCCGGTAGAATTTCAGTAATCTTAATCAAGATTGTAAACATGTCTCCAACATGACAAAAATTACTATATTTCAATTACATGAATAACTATTAGCGTACCAGTCCCCTAACAGTTGGTTTTCTGTTTTTCAGGTTATGGAACGTTCGATGGTTGGAAATTACTACCATGTCATTTGTACGTTGGTTTGCGTCCTCAGTTTAGTTGGCTGGTGTGACTCACAGACACCCGTGAAAACATCCAGGATGTGGCCGTTTTGTATTACACGTAATAAATAACTAATAATAATCTCATTTCCTTTAGACATGAGGGCTACGAACATAATTTTGAAATTTTGACAGATCTGAATTATAGAAAAATATGACCCAGTGTCGCATTGTATTTCGCAATGTCTTCTAAAACATCTCCATTCTTGTAACAATCACGCTATTCTTTCACCAGTGTCTGGATATTTGGCTAACTAAATCCAATCAATAATTACTTCCTTCTCGCATTATAGGTGAGACTTTGGAAGAATACAAATCGGAGATTCCGAAGGGGCAGGAGTTTATAAAAGATTCTCTTGATGAAAGTATTACACGGTCACGAGGTAATAAGCAAATGAAATGTCTTCATTGTGGAGTTGGAAGTATACAGACGGTAAGATGAAGTATATATTTTTTCGAACAGTTATACGTACTGAACACTAATATGTATGTGATTCATAAATTATGGCTATTTGTTACTTGTGGGGCAGCCAAAACTGACTGTGCATGCTCTTATAGGTACACATTAACAGAATCGATGCGAATTTACAAGCGAGTTATCGATTTTCGAGGTTGATTGGATGGTTCCACATTCACATAAAAACAACATACCCAGTGAATGCTATCGTTGTACAAGCCAACGTGTACCCTCATCGAATGGCGTGGGGGAAATTCGATGTTGAGTTTGCCTGCAATGATTGTGAGTTAGGTGATTTCGTACCCGATGCACAAAATTCCGACAAAAAAGCTTTGGAGTTAGGAGGGAAAGCTGCAGCAATCCCATGTCGAAGACGAACTTATATCCACGTTCGAGTAAGTTATTGTTCAGGGTGCTGAGGAATTCATTTTAATCCCCTCCTCAAAAGCTTAAAAATATACATAGTGTACTCATTCTGTCTGTCTTTTCTTGGGGATTTTATAAATTCACTTCAACGATGACCTAGGTAAATATATGCGGTGTTTGCAAAACCTTACCTCTTTTGCAAATTATGGTTGAGTTTTTATGCAGTGACCTCAATTCTCAAAACAAGGGCATATCTGTATAAGCCACATAGTTCGCACTATGTAAAGCCTGCCAATTCTGAAAGGTAATTTTTCAATCAACATTTTTATTAAGCCCGGTTTGAAAATTGCAAGTTTCTTGGAAAATTTCCCAAATGTTGTTGTTTACTCACAGTGATGAAATTGACATTCTCAAGCAAAGGGCTAGGGGGGACAGGGTTAGTGCAATATTAATTCAACTATTTCTCTGTACGAGCTGCGTGAATGGGGGAAAGATGTAAAAATGATTTCCAGGCATCCCGTACATCCTTTATAAGATACTTTCCTTGCAACTGTTTAGCACACTAGTAAAACCTGTGTGGTTAAGTAACTACTACGACAAGTACATTTTTAATGCATATCTGTATTTTTTATAGCACCCATATGTTTACGTATATGCCAGCGATACAAAAACGAGGGACTTTCACATGAACTACAACTACTTGGACGTCTCTTGTCGTTATGCAGACATGTTTCAGTTCATGTAAGGCTAATCTTCAGTCGTAAAGTAATGAGCTTTACTGCAGTGTTACATTTCCTACTCAGTTACCTCCTCAAATTAAAACTATGTCAACCGACATTTCGGTATTGTATTCCAATTCACCAATTCTTTTACCAAAATTTCAACATTTATTTCCGCCAAGAAGGAGTCGTCTGAGATCTGCCCCACCCGTGAGGACTAATTGTTTTAGTATTTTGCAAGGAGGGAATCATTATAAACTATAGGATTTCTTTCTGCCGCAGATTTTACCCTGAGAACCCATCACTGCTGTAACACATCTTAATGCTCATGGTCAATAGTCGAATTATAGAGCACTTGATTGGTAAAATAACTAACTCGTACCAAAATGGTTTTTCCCCTTAAATTGCAGGATGCTGACGCGCGTTGGCAACAAAGTTGACTACGTTAAAACAGAAGTGTTTGGTTTATACTATTTCGGTAAGGTTCTTTTTTATGTATTTAATATAATAGAGATTGATACATTTTTTGGATGGCGTCAGCCCCCTAGTAAAATAGCCTTGCCCGTGTGTCCCTCCGCACGATTACTCAAAAACTACCACATCAATTTCAATGAAACGTTTTATGGACATTACTTGTGTCAAATGTAAGGCTGAGTTCGTATTTTGTTGAAATCGGTCGAATAGTTTTTGAGAAAAAAAAATCTTGAAACGTTGGACTTCAAGTCAAATGGCAGTTATCTCCAAAACTACTTGATGTATTTCAATAAATGTTTTTGCGGTTATTGCTTATGTAAATAGTAATGGTGATTGGTTATATGGTTGAAATCGGCCAGATAGTTTTTCCGAAAAAAATCTTGAAATTTCAAACTTCAAGTCAAATGACAATTATCGCTAAAACTACTGAATCAATTTCAATGAAATTTTGTGTGAATATTGCTTATGGTAATCGTAATGGTTGAAACCGGCACAACTGTTTTTTCGAAAATGTTCTGTTTGAAAAAAAAACTCAAAATTCACCCTACTTTGACGGCGGTAGCTGCCGCCACCCTACGCGTAACCTCAAATTATCGCTACGCGATAATTTTTTAAATGGTAGAGTGAACTCTCGCTGTAAGAAAGCCCTTGAATATCTCAAAATTCCACTCTTACATTGACTGTTGGCACCATCTTAGTAGGAGAATAACTATAATTGCATCGATGGGGAACGTGCCGAATTATTTGTTCGTACAGAGAATGTGCTCCTTTAGCGAGATTACACGGTACTTAGAAAGCAATACAGAGAATTTTGTGTCGGAGCATGTTATTAAAACCAAATGACTGATAATTTTTCAGATGGTTCAGCCAGCGGAATGGTATGTAAAATACATTTTAAATGTAAAGTAACAGGTGACTTTAGTTAAATCGTTTCAATTTTTTATTTTTTACATTTTTGATTCGCATTCCGTAAGACAGCTAGCGCCATTGTTTTGATAAAAACAATCCCTTCTACGCCATTTCTTAAACCTTGAGTAAATGGATGGCGAATCGTTGTAAATGCGTTCCTTATAATAATAATAACGAGATTTTACTGCAGTTTAGTAGTATTGATAATTTATCACGTTGTCCCGTGTAAATCTTACGATAGTATTTTTGTTGTTCTCCTTCAGCCTTACCCATACCACGCGGATTGGTACAATAAGTTTACGTGTCATTTCGAAAATGCAATACATACTAAGTCGGTCGGAAACGGGGATAGGGCACATTTGGAGTACAACGATGATTATGACAACTGCATTCTGGCAAGCAAATCCATTTTCACACAACAATTTCGAGACAATGTCAGATTTGTTTCGAATAAAGTTTGTAAAATACCCGAGAGAGCGAGGTGTGAAGTGGATCGAGAGAAAAATAAATGGTTGGAACGAGAAGGATCTCGTTGGCTTCCACCTCTTTGTTTCCCTTGTAACACGCAAGATAACGAATTCACCCGTGAGGCATTGAGAAGACTTATCAGGAGATCATATGTAATTTATTTTTGTTCCATTTATGTCTAAATCTAATTGTAAGAGATTATGTTCCTATGACATTTCTGCGTCAGTGGTTTCTCCAAAATATTCAACCATTTTATGATTCAACCATTTCTTGGAATGATTCTCTGACGATTGAAATCCTCATAGTTGGCCAAGCGAGTCCACGGGGTGTCGATGATTGTTGGGACGATTGCATTTGGAGTGATCAGCATTCACATTTCGAGATATCTCAAAGAAACTGGAGGAGGTTGCTTACTTGTTGGATGGTGGCTTTGGGTATTATTTCAGTCTTTCAGAATGGTAACAGTAGCAAAGTAACAAAAGTAATTAAAGTTTGTTCCCGAAATTATTGTAAATTTTAGGCTCACTTGGGATTGGTTATCGCCGGTAAAGCTGCCATATACATCGGGTTAGGTAAGAAATTCTCGACTGCTTCGTACTTGCTGTCTTAAAGAATATTTTAAAGAGAGAATCATTCAAAGGAAGAATTTCATGATCATTTTTGTAATAAATCCAGCGATGGGAATTTGCCAGCCTCCGCGTGTCCCGAGTGAGGTTGAATTTGACATCGAATACAAACGAGGTCAATTGATAGCCTACCATAAAGTTATAGGTGCTTTGCCTGTCATTTTATTCCACGTTGACTGCATACTCGGACCCTGGCGTCCAACCTCATCATCGTTAAGGTTCATTGTAGTCGTGGCCCATGCGATAATTGGCTATGTCGTTATTGTGTTGTCTCGTGAGTTAAAGGAACAAACCTGATTGTGTGCGGTTTTTAATCAAGTATATTCTTTGTTAATGACATTATTTTTATTATAGTTGCAGCTGTCATCCTTTCAACTGCTTGCTTCGATATTGTGGCATATACGTTGATTATAGTATTATTGAGTCTCGCAGTTTGGATTATCGCCATGGTTTTGCAAATTCAGAGTGACTTAAGCGGGAAGTTGAGTCCATCTCGGAAATACTTTCCTGTGATTGAGGCAGTGGTAGTTCCAGAGAAAATGCCCTTCAAATTCGTACGCCTGGCGCTCCTGACGATTCTAATTGTGGTAACCCTGGTTTGTATCTTCCTCATGTCCATGAAAGGAAACTACGTAGGATTAATTTTCAAGGACCCTTGCATGAACTGCATTTGGAAGTACGATGAAGTACTTATCCAGGACAGAAGGCGAAACGTCTCAACAACCATTCCCATGTATGCCCATTATAGGTGTGAATTAGTAAACGGTACATGGGACAAGTTGATAGCTATCCCGTAGTTTACTTATAGGTACTTATAATATCTATGTAGTCTATAATTATTCTCAAGATAAATGTCTGAAAAAAACACTTCATAGTCGCAGTTAATGCTAATTGTTGGTATTCCTGAGAACTGATGATTGACTAGTTAGAAACCTTCTCTAGAATTAAAATGCTCCTCTGGGAGAGTTACTATAATATGTAATATTTAAATGAGTTTGGATATTCTGTAATGTGAATAAAGTTTAGATCGAACACAATCGTGTACATTCTCCTCATATTTCTTCTTCTTCTGTCTCATATTGGATGTAGTAGTAAATAAGCACTGTAAACATGTATTGAATTGTTTGAGTCTCCCGTAATTATTGTATCTATCTAGCAGCAGTGATTTTAAATTCATCGAGTCGTTGAAGCTGTACACATCTATGCACCGCGCTGGTCCAGGCACAATGGGTCACCTATACGTTCCATCTGTGGAAATACCAATAGGTTAACTTCTGTTTCTACCCTTCTGTTTCTAACCAGTGGATGCGGAGCTTGTGCTGTGCTTTTGTCCCGCAGAAGATTCCGCCCGGTCCCGAAATCATCTAGACAAAGATATTTGTCCCGACCCCATCCCGAGATAATACGGGACAATACGTGTGTGCAGGGCTCCTTCTGGGGAATCTGTTTTGTCCCGCCCAGAAATCCAGCAATAAAATTATTCGTCCCGATTCCGTCATGAAATAACACGGGGACAAAATTTCTATTCCGAAACTCTGCTGTCCCGATCAGAATCCCAGTCTTAAAAGAAATGATCTAAATTCCACTATTTCTATAAGAGCTCCTCCAATAATACAGAAAGTTTGTATTCACGTGTAGAATAACAAATTTTAAACGGAACAATCCCCTTACATTTTATTTTTACAGCAATACTGTACTGTACGGGAATTTTTGTCTGTGCCGTCCTGAAATCTTCGGTACAAAAAAGGTCGTCCCGATTTCTTTAAAAACGGGCAGGCATTGTATAAATACTAGGCTAGGAAATAGAAAGGCAAATAAAACACCAGGGTTGGCAAAAAACCGGCTTTTATCTATAAAGGCCAAGCCAGTGGCATTAAATGGTAACAACCGGTTTTTACTGGACAGTGGACTTATTTGGATAGTATTAATTATGGCCATTTTATACCAACCTATACAACAGGTCCGGGCCGGTTAGAACCGGATTTTAACCAATAATAACCAGGCCATTTCTGACCACTTGGCAACCGTGTGTTCATGCATGCGTAATATTAGCCAAGCCGGTGGTACGTTTTGGTTAAAACCGGTTTTTATTGGACAGTGGATTTATTTGGATAATATTAATTACGACCATTTTATACCAACCCAAGCAATTGGACCAAGCCGGTAAGAACCGGATTTTAGCCAATAACGCCCAGGCCATTTCTTGTCACTTGCCAACCCTGTAAAACACCAATAATATAGGCAAAGAAAAGGTAGGGTGTAGGGAATGGGCATCCCTATAGCCCAGAAGGCAGGGTTGTTTTTTTTTAATATTTTATAATGAAGTCTGAAGGATAGGCTACCCACTTGCCAGCCACTGCTTGTTCTCAAATAATGTTCGCATTTGAAGGCTCAAATTTCCAATCGGTTGATTACAATCAAAGGTGGCTGCCTACGGTAGGGGTAACCTCAACAGGTAAGCCTCGTCTATGTCTGTAGACTCCTCATGCCCTTTCTTCCTGTGGTCTTCGTGCTTGTGTGATGCACGTAACATCTGTAAGACCAACAAAATGCAGCTTACTTTGAAATTTATTGATTAACTTTCCGTGTTATAGTACGATCAAATTAACTGCTTCAATAAACAGGCTCTTTGAAGGTTGCAGGTGCTGATTTCATTTAAATACAATGCATATAATAATTAAATATAATAAGCATGTAAGTACATGTGTAGGTGTTAAATTATATGCTTGAGTAGGGTATAGGTTATAATGTATATAAAGCTGCCAGATCCTGGTGAGAAAAATACTAGGCTCCCAAATTTTCGTTGCAAAATTTATTCCTGCATGTAGAAAACCTAATATAACCTAAATAGTGGCAGTTTTACAGCGATTTAATAGTGATTTCTTAGAAAATAACTAAACCGTTAGGGTAGTGTAGGATAAGACAATAACACTTACTGTGCTAGTGTTCAGTGTATAGGCCAGAGGTGTCCGTCCTTCGAAGGATTTCCTTCAAAGAAAGCTTCTTTGAACGAATGAAGCGTTAGATTTGTCAATTATGAAGGGAACTGAAGGAAGGCTGGAAAGGAAACGAAGGATGAACGAAGGCCTCTGCTCTTTGCAGAAATAACGGAATGTGAAGGAACATGTTAATTTTACAGCCTTCGAACGCCGTTGGAACTTACAATCCCATCTACTATATTTTAGGTAAAATCCTTCCGTAACTAAAGTTCATACGTACGTAAGTACACCGTTACTCAACTGAAAAATATTATTCTGGCGGGTCTTCTTTGTGTTATTCTAGAAACATTTATCTCACAATGGCAGAATGATACCCGGAGAATGTAAGCATTTTATTCCCTTCGCTGTACATATGTACATACGCATAATCTGCAATAATTGTAATTAATTACAAACTAATTATTAGTTTTTCAGAGGTAAGCAGTTGGAAGTTTAAAGCTCTGACTTTGTGACTTATGTTAAAAGATTTGGGATAAATACATGAACATGGAAGGAAGGTAAAGCATTATAAGGATATTATAGGATGTACAATAAGGATAATAATAGAATACGGAAAGGAATAATGAGGATGTAAAGGGACTGAGCACAGGGGGTGCAAGGGACTGATAAGGAGGAGGTGTGCGAGCGGAGAGCGAGCACTTCAAGGAACGAGAAGTCTACGGTTAGGATCGGAGCAGGCAAGACCTCCAGGGAATCATTAGGAATAATCAATAGGAAGTATTCATAGGAATAATCAATAGGATTTATAATTAGGAATAAAGGATTGATTGTGGATTCGGATTGTTAAAAGGTGCTGTGCTTTGAATCAGAATAAATTAAAGGACTAAATTATCAAAAGGACAATTCGGACTTAAAGGATTCAAGTGTTTTAGAGGATTAATTGAATAAGATAGTTTGCATCTTATTCCTTCACTACCACACCATAGGTCGCGGTCGTAAGGCCGCCTCACAGCCAGGCATTACACCCTAAGGATCATTAATAATTATAGTGATCATCTCCGCATCTACTAAAGGATCCTAAATAGGATCTAAATATCTAACGTTACATGGTGGAGTTTGCGGCTGATCTCTGTGTGGGGTGATTTAATTACAATTTAAAATTAAAAAGTGGAAATTAATCCGGATTTATGGAGGGAAAGGAAGCCAAACGAGATTTTGTCCGTTGAAATTTTCCGGAAGCGGTCGTACGGATCAGGACGGCATGGCACGCGAGGAGGAGACCAAGCCACCCAAGCCACACCTACAACACCAAGCTTCGCGAATCTACACAATCAGCATCCAGAATACAAAGGACTTTTTGGTAACGGATATTTTTTTAATGTGCTAGAGGATTTATGGACGGTTATAAAAGTAAAGGAACAATAGGAGTTCTAACCGCCATTATTCTTGGAATATATTTGCCGTTATAAAAGTAAAGGAATGAGTGGACATTCTAACGGTTAATTATTCTCAGTGAACACTACAGTGCATTAAATTTAACACGGAATTTATTAAAAACGAACTTTATTAAACATATTTTTTTATAAGAGGATTTTCTTAGAAGGAATTATACAAGGATTTTATTAACAATAGTTGGGAAAGGATTTTATTACAAGGAATTTATAATGGGATATTATTATTTAGTTATAATCGTAAAGGAATAATTTTTTATTCTAACTATTAATAATATCTGACAAAAGAAGTTATCAGTGAATATTTACGAACGAAGTGTTGTGATTATTATTAATCAAATTTCGTCAAAATGGCTACGAGGAGAAGGAGGAATCAGACTGACGCTCAATTGGAAGAGGAAAAGCAACGGATGGAGGAAGAGATGAGGACCATGAGGGAAAATATGGAATCATTAATGGAGAATCACAAGGTTTTGGAACAGCAGTCTTTGGAGAAGCATGAATATTATTCGGAGCTAGAAAAGGCTGTCCAGGACTACGAGAATGGAGAAGCTGTTGCTAAAAGGATCAAACTGGAGAACATCACAGTCGAGAGGGATCTCAAAAGGTTTGAAATACTTCGTAAAAAGGTTGGTCCGTATTCTTCATCTATGAATTCTGAAACTTGGATTAAAAGGATTGAGATAGAGAGGAAAAGACAGGAAATTTCATTAGATTATTTTCTGGGAACTATGCGTACATTTTTCGCCGACTCAAAGGATAAATTAGTTAGACGTTGGTTTGAACGTCGTGAGGTCATAATTGTTGAGGAAATGGAAAAAGCTGAGGAAGAAGAGGATTACAAGAGGATTTGGAAGGCATTTAAGACTAGTTTCATTGCACAGTACGACCCCGTAGTTAGTGCAGAAAAGGCGGAAGATAATTACGAGAGATTCAAATTAACGGAGGAATTGAATGCAGAGGAATTCGTAGCAGGACTACAAGATATTTTAAGCGAAATGGACCCGAACATGCCACCAAAGCAGATGGTGAAAAAAATGCATCGTAGATTGGATCTTGAATTAAGGGAGAACATCGTGGATAGTGCTTTGGAATCAATACCGGCATTTCAACACAGACTCGATATTTTATTGAGGAGGAGAAGAGCAGATAAATCAAAGGAGGTTAAGGACAAAAAGGCTAAAGGGGATTCGTCTAGTGAGGACGAAGAGATACCAACTAAAATGGAAACAGAAATTTCTAAGAACCCTAAAGAAGAAACTACGAATGAGGAAGCAAGAACTGTGAAATTTGAAGGCAAATGTTTTTATTGTGATCGGATTGGTCATATGAAAAAGGATTGCAACAATAAGAAGAGAGATGAAGGAGAACAACAGTTTAGAGGTACACTCCGAGGACGAGGAGAATTCAGAGGTAATGGAAGAGGATTCATTAGCAGCGACAAAAATTTCAGAGGAAATTGGCAAGGCCGAGGAAGAGGAAATTTCAACAACGGTAGAAATTTTAATAACAATAGTTTTTTTTCACAACAACAACAGAGGAATTTTTAATAGAGGGGGATTCAGAGGAGGATTCAGAGGAAGACGTTTTCAACAACAAAGGCAAGCTAATAATCAGGGAGAACCGGAAACCGTAAGAGATATGGTCACAGAATTGTTCAAAAGCAATCAGGAAGAGACACAGCAACGCCAATTTTATTTTATCGCACCAGGAACAAATCAACAACAGGCAGCCACGCCATACGCTAATATAGGCAGACCGGCATACCAACCGGAAAACTAATTAGTCTTTCCACGCGGGTAGGAAAGACTTCAGAGCCTCAAAATAATTTTAAGAAGAATTTAACAGTTACTAATAGGATTTTAACGAAGGATGCAATTCCAGGCCCGATTCATAATTCTGAGCCCGCAAGGATCATAGAATTGGATAAGTTAAACGATTTCAATAGTAATTGGAAAAATAAGGATATTTTTGATGAGAACTTTAATGATGAGACTTTAAGTGAGAACTCTAGTTTAAGTGACAGTTTTAGTGAGGACATATTTGAAGCTAAACTTAGGATTAATGGATTCGTGGAGACAGCAGCCCAGTTGAAATGGGAACACAAGAGACTCAAGAAGCAAGCCATCAACTCATCGGATATTCTAATTCATTTAGATCTACTAAATGAAATAAAGGTAGAAGCAGTAGTCGACACAGGGGCCAATATGTCATGCATATCGCCAGCATGTGCATTTTTCATTCAGAGGAAAAGCCCGGAGTCAATACAAATTAAGGAGCACCCAAGCAGACAGTACTCACAATTTGTGGACGGATGTCAAAGAAGCTACAACAAGACAGCAAGGATTTTCTACAGGATTTGTGGAAGAAAACAATTTTATGATTTCGCAGTCATATCTAATATGACAACCATTTTAATTTGAGGAATACATTTTACTAGGAAACATAAAGCTCTAATTGATATGGGAAAGGACGAGATTACTTTATATCCAGAGGACAATAAAAACTCTAAGTGTAAAGGTTATCTACAGAAATTTAATAGGAGGTTTAAGAAAGAACTTACTAAGGATGTGTTGAACAATAGTGATATGACAGACTCAGATGAAATGGACGATAGTGATATTTTAAATAATGAAAATATTAATCGCAATTTTTCAGAGGAGCCAATAGTAAGGAGAGTTAATTACATATCAACTAGCCATCCATATGAGGTAATGCCAAGATCATTTGAAAGGATTGATTTTACGTGTGCAAGAGCAGAAAAGGATCAAGAGGCACTTATTTACTTGGATCAAAGCAAAGCACCACCAGGATTACTACTCGGATTTCCATTAATTAAAATCGAAGGAGGAAAAGGATTCACGTATGTGTATAATCCAACTAAACGAGTATTGCATTTACCAAAAGTAAGATATTTAGGATCTTATGAGAAACTCAGACGAGAAGCTATAAAAGAGGAACAACAGGATCGAGAATATCGACATAAAGACATAAATGTGGTACAAGAACCATTCAAAATGGAAGACGTGGATATTGACCCTAAACTAAGTCCCGAGATGAGGATATTCGGATTACATGCTATCAACAACAACAGAGATAGATTTGCCAAAACTGAAGAGGAACTTGAGAAATTGGACTAGAGAGCAGTAGTAATTGACACTGGAAAGGAATTACCAGTTTAAAGAGCACAATGGCCATGTTCACAATTTGAAAGAGAAGAACTGAAAAGACAAACTGACAGGATGTTAGCATTGGGGGTAATCGAGCCAAGTAGTTCACCGTACAATAGCCCAGTATTGTTAGTTAAGAAGGCTAACGGAGAGTACAGATTTTGTTTGGATTTGAGGAACCTTAATAAGCAAGTTATTCAGAACACATATTTTCTACCTAGGATTAATGAAATGTCTATGTCATTATATGGGGCATGTTACTTTATTGCATTGGATTGTCTACAAGGATTTTTACAAAGAGAACTACATAAGGATTCAAGACCGAAAACAGCATTTTCTATTCCATCAGGAGGGAAGTATCAATATACGAGGCTACCATATGGATACATAAATAGTCCAGCGGAGTATCAAGCAATGATGGACGATATTTTAGGAGACTTAAAATTCACTATTGTGTTGGATTATGTGGACGACATTTTAATTTTTGCTGGAACATTAGAGGAATTGTGGAAAAGATTTGAAATTATTATGATTAGATGTCGCTTGTATAATTTAAAATTCAAAATTCAAAAGTGCAGATTTGCTTATGATGAAGTGAAATTTCTTGGAGATATTATTAATAAGGATGGAAGAAAAATTGATAGGAAGAAGATTCAATCAGTTGTGGAATTCCCAAAACCAACTAAAATCAAAGATGTAAGATCATTCATAGGACTAACAGATTACTTTCGGAAGTACATAAAGGATTATGCTAATATCGCAGAGCCGTTGAACAGACTCAAGAAAAAGGAATTTGTCAAGAATTTCCAATGGGGACCAGAGCAAGAGAAGTCATTTCATGAGTTGAAGCAGGCACTTACAACAGCACCAGTACTTCAACATTACAACCCATTCGCAAATTTGATGATAGATTGCGATGCGTCAGGATATGCTTTAGCTGGGATGATTTTACAGACAACTAATGGAAAGGACTATCATGTGTTAGAATACACGTCAAGAATGATGACAGAAGGAGAACAGAAGATGGATGCAAGATGTAGAGAAGCATTGGCCATACTACATTGTTTAAAGAAATTTAGACAATATATTTGTGGAAGAAAATTTATTGTAAGGACAGACCATGATTCATTAAAATACATACAAAACATAAAGGATCCACACGGAAAATTATCAAGATGGGCCATAGAATTTCTGAACCATGACATGCAGATAATACATCGAAAAGGAGTTAAAATGCAACACGTGGATTGTTTGTCAAGATATCCAGTGAGAAAATTAGACGTTCCATTAATAAGGACTTCAAGATGCATGTTGGAACTAGAGGAGAACTTAGTAGATAACAGCAGGAGGAAATTCTAAAGTATTTGGAAAAATGCAGGAAGAGGATGCTAAATTGAGAAAAATCATCAATTCATTGAAGGAGAGCAAAGCATCAGCTCATATAGGAGGCCAGATAATTGGAAGAAACTACGCTATTATTCATGACATCTTGTATAAAATTAACAAGAAGATTTCAGGTTCACCGTGGAAGTTAGTAGTACCTACTAAACTTCGAACGGATGTACTAAAATTAGCCCATGATGACCCGACAGCAGGACATGGAGGATTTTTTAATACTTACGTTGTCATCAGGAGAAGGTATTATTGGGATAGGATGGTACGAGACATTTACAGTTATGTAAAACAATGCAAGGAGTGTCAACAACAAAATCCAAGGAATGAAAAGGCCGAAGGGATACAGATATCATATCCACCACCAACTAGAATTTTCCAAAGGATTAGCATTGATTACATAGGCCCGATGCCGAAGACTCAGAGAGGAAATGAGTATGCGTTAGTAATAATTGATTACACATCAAGATTTTTATTTTTAATTCCTACCAGACAAGCAAGAGCACAGGATACAGTCAGGATGATGTGGTATAAAGTCTTTATGAAAGTGGGACTTACGCCAGAAATCGTAACTGACGGAGGAACACATTTTACGGGAAAGGAGTTTGAGGATTTCCTGAAAGTTCATCATATTAATCACATCATTGTGCCGCCCTATTCACCACAAAGTAACGGAGTGGTTGAAAGGAGTAACAGAGGACATAAAAACACGATAAGGAAATATCTAAATGATAATAAAACTAATTGGGATTTATTGTGTGATCAGGTAGCGTTCACACATAATACTCATTATCATAGAGGATTGGATAATACACCATTTTTCTTAGTGCATGGAAGGAACCCACTAATCAGAGCAGATTTAGTGACCCCGCTAATCCAAGAACCACCACGCTTGATAGAGAAGGAGCAGCAGGAACAATTGCAGGCAATTGAGAAAGCCGTTAATTTAACTAAAAAGCAACAGGATGCGAGGAATGAAAAAGCCAACTTAGGAAGAAGAGAACATTCATATAAAATTGGGGAATATGTGGTAATTAACACCATGCAAGGAGGACTAAACACCAGGTGGAGTAAACCATTTAAGATCATTGAATTAAGAGGAAATACAGAGTTAATTTTGGAAGATACGAACCCAAACGCAAAGTTGAAGAACAGGAGAGCACATGTGCAAAATGTGAAAAGATGGAATCCAGCAGAACCATGGACAAGAGACTTTGGATACTTGGAAGTTGCAAATTTCAAGGATACAAATGTGCTTAAAAGGAAAAGTAAGGAAGCGTTGAATAACAATGGAACTAAGCAAAGGAGTCATGACCCGGAGCTGGGATCTATGCAAAATTCAACAAGGTCTGAAATTATTAGTGTAATATCATCTGATTTGCAAGAGGGTAAGAGGAAACTAAAACAAGGACGAAACGGATCAAGGCAAAACTATCAAAATGTACATAATTACAACACAAGGTTGCGTGATAAATATATTTCGGAAGCTTGGCCAGCGGAAGGAATAAATAGATATGTCAAAGGGATCAGGATACAAGTCAACAGGAGAAAAAGGAGGAATTCATTACCGCCAAGATTTAGAAGATTACAAGGAAGGCAAGATATTCAAAAGGAATTGAAAAGGGATCAGAACGTCAACACGGAAAGCCAAGGAGAAGTAATTAATCTCAGGCCAGAGAAAAGAAGCATTAAGGCAAAGGAGTCGAATACTTCAAGTATAAACAGTATTCAAATATCCAGAAGCCAGCGCAGGAGTCAAGAAAATGTCAGGATAATAAGGACATTCAGTGTTTAAACAAGGACACTCATTGGGAATGAGAAAGAAAAAGAATCAAGGTGCAGACAAAACAAGGAATATTATTTGTCAGGAGGAAGAGGATTTAATTCAAGAGGCACCAGAAATTAGCACCAAAAGAAATAAGTATAATATGTTATTTCAAAAGGCACAGGGGCAAGATGAGACATTGCATAATCATCTTTGGGAACCGTTAGTAAGAACGGATAGGATACAAAGGAGATTTTATCATAGTTATAAAAAGACCCCATACAAAATATGTGCTAGTCAATATTATGTAAATGAAAATATTGATAAAGATGAAAAAGGTTTTGAAGAAATTGGAAAGGAAAATGCTAAAGAAATAGAAGCAGAGGATGAGAAGGAAACAGTCAATGAAGTTTAAGATAGAAGGGAGCTTACTCTAAGGAAAATAGAGTGGGGCAAAGCAAGAACTCAAGAGAAGTCATTATGTGTCCCAGAGTGTGTCAAGTACGGGAGCAAGAGAAAAATGCAGAATCTCAGAACTCAAAATCAAGGTGTAGGACTCAAGAGGATAGAGGAGTCTACGGTTAATCTTACACAAGAGGAGGTCCAGGATATTTTACTGAATGGAGCAACCCGGATTGTAAGGTTGATTTCAGATGAAAGGAAGAAATTGAATATTGATTCAATTCCTGTCATAGGAACCAAGATTAAGGGAGACAGAGAACGAGGAATGAAAATGGGGATGAATAGGTCACCGCCATCTCGTTTGCATCAAACCCCAACCCATTTACAACGAAGGGAGGTTCAGACGGAGCAACAGTTCGGAAACGAAGTGTCACAGAAGGAGTGTGTAACAGAGTAGCTAATGTTTCACAAAGGATTTGTATTGGATTTTTTTTTTAAGTTAAAATAGTTAAAGTTAATTAATAAGTTAAGTGTACAAAAGGATATTAACCCTACAGGAGACTCAAAATTGGTAAAGACTGGATAGAAGTAAGTAATTTTATAATCATTGTAAGTACAGAGGCGTAGAAGTATTTTTAAGGATATTTAATTCCGTAAACAAAAGACTCTAAGGAGAATTGTTTATTAATGAAATAAGAATTATTGTTGTTAAGCACATAGTTGATAAATAAGGAATTGTAAGTATGGAAACTATACTTTAGTAATTACAAAGGATTTTAAGAGTTGAATAGAGAGTAAATTAATTAAGAAAAGTTAAAATAAGGACTCGTAAAGAATTAATTGAAAGGATTGTCAAAATTAATAATTGATTTAATACAATAATGGAAGAAAGAGGATTGTTATAGGAAGTTCAAAGGATCAAGGTGAGGATGCTGGAATTGGTGAGTCAGTTAACAGCGTTCACAGATCGGAGTCAAAAGACTACCCTGATGAAGGAGATACCAACCCTATCAGCAGCTCTGTTACAAGAGGAGAGTACTCTTGAAAGATTCGCCGAAGTGTTTCCAGAAGAATTTCTGCAACTATTATCGTTAACACAGGACAACAGGATTCAAGGGATTTGATATGTGAGCGTTTTTCTAAGTCAAGGCAGTCCGTCACAATAGAGGCAAAATGCTCTGGACAGATTCTTACAAGATCAAGCGGTACAAAAGAACGAAGCTATCTTGAAGATAGAAAAGGAGAAGACAGAAGACTGGAAAGAGAAATGGACAAGTAAAGTGACTAAAGGTTAAAGTTCAACCGGAAAATTGTAAGGATAATATAAAGATTACTATAGATACATTATTTAAATGATTATTGTACAATTATTTAAGAGATTTTTATATAAGGAATTTGGATTGGATTAATCTGTTAGAGGAGTTTAGTATTATAGTGAATAGTTTAAAGCAGTCCATAGCTCTAGCCATGGTTAAGTGCTCCAGGTCGAATGGGTCATCCGTTGAACCTGAACGATCGCTTAGATATCCAAAACTGTCAATGAGTTGAGAATTCTGTTTCAGAATGAATCAATGATATGGAAATAGTGTTTTACCGGCAGGACCTGAGCCAACCCACGGTCAAAATTACGAATCCAATAAACCTAAATATTTCCCCACTACTATAAAATTTGAAAATTGAAATGAAAAACTCACAGTAATTCTGGAAGTTCTAGCACAGTAATTTTTGTAAAAAATACTGATTGGGCAGGTTCGAAAAACTAAACTAACTTTGGCCACTCATGGGACATCTCGTTCAATAATAGCTCATTGGAAAGGTATTTAATTGCTCTTCACGTTAAAACCAAGCCAACCGAAATTTCAAAATCCTAGTTGAAATTTCGGCAGGGTATGAAAATTAACCAAAATTTCAACTTTTTTTCCGTCAAGAAGGAATCATCTGAGATCTGCCCCTCCCCTGAGGACTAATCGTCTTTTTGTAGTATTTCTCAATGGGGGAATCATTACGTATAGGTACGTATAGCTACGTACCTATACGTAGTTTACGTATAGGTAATTACTTATATAATATCTAAGTAGTCTATAATTATTATTCTGAAGATAAATGTCTGGAAATACACTTTATAAACGTAGTTACTGCTAATTGTTGAGGTTCCTGAGAACTGATGATTGACAAGTTAGAATGTTAGAAACTTGCTCTAGAAATAAAATGGTCCTCTGGAATGGTTTGGAGAGTTACTATAATGTGTAATATTTAAAGTTTGGATAATCTGTATTGGGAATAAAGTTTGGATCGTACAGAACGTATATGTAGAGTCTCCGTGCCAACGTTATTTTCCTACTATTATATAATTTCAATAAGAGATGCAAAACACGATATAAAATCCCGAGGTATTATGGATAGAATCGAAAGTAATACCTCGTTCGGTTCGTATGATAACGATAGTTATATTGTTTGTTCATCTTGTTAACCCCGAATCAAATTTCGATTTTGTTATACGCGTTTTCAAAGTTTTCCCGAGAATTTTTTAAAAAACTAAATGTTGACCAACTTTTTGCCAAAACTCCATAGTTTGTCGAAGTATTTGGCATAGATCACAATGAAATATCTCTTTCAAACTGTTATGGTAACCCGGAATAATATTTTTTATTTTAGTTCACTGGTTTTCAATATTTTGACCGAAAATTTTAAAAAAATGTGTGTAAAATAAAAAGAAATGTTGACCCTAATTTAAAAGTTGAGAGCAGTATGTCATTATCCTTTTAACTGAAATATGTTTACTTTCGCGTTATAACTTCTCTTAAACCCGTGTTAACGAAACCCTCTACTGATGCAATGTAAAATGCTATAAAAAGGACCGCGAAGCAACTTGTTGCAAACATGCTGAATAATTTTCAAGGTGCCTTGTTGAAGTTGTGTTCCCCTTTAACAAATGGAAATTTATTATTGTCGAGTATGAGAGTACATTTTTTTAAAGAAGTCATTTATAATAGTTTTAGCTTCACTTTGTATTATCTTCAGAATGTCGGTCGGTGGACTCATCGACCGAATCTAGAAACAAGCCGAAATAAAAATAATTGGGTGAAGTAAATTATGTTTGTATGACGATCTGGGGCGAGTTTCTTCAGTTATGAAGTGTGAACTTGTAGGGGATTCAATAGATCATTGACAGCTGAACTGACTATGGCAATATTTATCAGATATTTATAACAAAATTTAGAATTCCATAATTTCGTTGGGCTTTGAATTATTTTGATTTAGTTCTTAAATACCTGAGTGAAAAATGAGAACTTTGGAAACACAAACTTCTTAATTTATTACGAACCCCATGCCATATTTTAAACCTCCTTTAACCCCCTAGACTCCGAAATAAAAGATAGATCCACATTTACACCTTGCTCAAAGCAATTGTGTGAGTCCTTAAAGATAATAACACCGCTTAACGGTCTTAAAGAAAATAGAGCTCCTGTTTCAGTCTAGTAGCTATAATATCAATAGTTCTAAAGTGTTCTACAAGTTAATATAAAATATATTCAAAGAAAATTATTATTGGACAGCAATAATTGATCTCAAAGATTACGTACTAATACTTTTAAACCCTTGACAACACGACTTCCCATTTGAACAAATTCATGGGAATGTAAAATACTGTTCCCACGATGACGGGAACGGGTTCGGGTACGGGAACACTTAAGGGGAGTTCTTGCTAAAGCATCTCGGGCGGTTAAAATTTACGGATAAGCCCGCAAAAAGCCCGGCCCGCACGGGCTTCGAGCGGGTACGGGTAAAAATTATTACGTCGGACGGGTTACGGGCGGGTACGGTCTTTTCATCGCGGTTAAAAAAGACCGTGAAAGCCCGTGAGAAATTCCATTAGTTGTGAATGCAGGAGCAGCGGTTGTGAATGTACATAGACTTGAATGACTTGAACGAATTTCAGGCGTTTGCAATTTTAGCTTTCAAACAAACTAAGGCTTGGTGTACGATAGAGCATCGCCCCGTGGGATATTTTAGGCCCGTGCCCGTTTGTTACTAAATAACAAAAGCAGGTATGCTAGGTAAGAAAAGTTTTCTTGCATACCTGCTTTCGTTATTTAGTAAGTTTCATTTCGCTCTTCATTACTGCGGAAAATTCCATTTAGTCTAGAAGATGAATCCTGCTTGTAGTTCAAGTATTTGTAATAAGAATCCAGAAGTTAACATTGTAATAAATTCAAGAACGCCACCAGAAGTGCTTACAAAAGCCGAAATAGCAGCATACGCTTTTGTATTGCCTTCTTAATAAGGTAGTTTAACGACTGTATGTACATAACGGTCAAAAACACCAATATTTTAAAATACAGTTTTTCTGTATTTAAGATGTATGGTATTTGCGGGCGGGCTACGGACTTTTTTTGATTTTGCGGGCCGGGCCGAGCTTTTTCTATAAACATTAATTTCGGGCCGGGCGGGTACGGGTAAAACGTTACGAGCCTTGGGCGGGCACGGGCATAAAATATCCCACGGGGTGATGCTCTAGTTCTTGCTTCCGTCAAATTTCTGTCTGCAAGTAACTCTTTACTGTACATAGGCAGCACCGCCTCATTGTTTGTATTTGCTCAGATTGCAGGGACCGCTGAAAATCATAATCATTTGTCACCACCTCCCCTAGCCCACATGAGTCAGTGACTCATAAAATGTTTAATTTCTTCTATTTGTAACAAATTATTTTCCAGATTTTCAATTTGCTTCATTGACATGGGTCCATACTACAGATCATAAGATTCGAAAGCTTCAAGCAAAATCAGTTTTGTCAGGTCAATTTCTTTATTTTCCGATTTTTGCACAACATTCTTTTTAAACAATGTTTTTGATGCTTTATGTAGGAAATTTACCCGGATACAGACATCGCGACACAACAATAATAACAGATTTCTATGGAAACCGTGCCTCAAAATAAAAAACTACATTCATTTGGTACAACTTTTAAATGCTTGGTCTTTCCGGGCATCATGGTGCCCGCTTCATTCCCGGAGTGAAACATTAGTTACCAAAATTAGATTCGGGATTTGATTTTAAGCACGGAAGCATTTTTTTGTACAAATCGGCATACAACAACTCTAGTAATGCATTTCTAAGTGGCCAAAACCTGGGGTGGTATCATGTTACCCGATCGGTTTAAAAAGATTAATTTAAGCTCCTAGTATGCCAGTGAACAAGTTTGCATCAATTCCGAGCCTCTAAAGCCCGTATTTAAGAAATAGCCTGGGGCGTACCACCTCCCTTCATCTCGGGACGTCAATGGGGCTCAATCCTGCCAGTAGTTGCTCATGCCTGTAACACAGGTCCTTCAACTATATTATTAACAAGCATTGCAATATTAAAGTGAAATTTTCCGGTCATCAAACTGCATCCCTTTGAAATACTAGAATTTTTACCATCAGAATAAACCCTTTAATTTTTTCTTTGTGGTAATGTAGTCTTACGTGGCTTGGCATGTTTTTGGGCCGCCCTAAAAACCACAAACGCGTCTCTACCACATCCATTTTGTAAAATTTTTAACTGTCGCTCCTTGATTTTATTTGTAATTTGTTGAAATTTTACAAAGTAAATGGGGCAGGAATGTGTTTGTGATTTTTCCTTTATGTAAATTTTTGTGCATTTTAGTTTTTAATGTGTAATAAAAGGATTGAATAAGATTGTGTTTGCATATTTTTAGTGAAACAGTGACATTCTAGGTTCAGGGCTTTTTAAGCCCTTAGCACTTGTCTCATCTCATTGTCAATGAGGTTTGGCACGGATGAATGTTTTAATTTATAAGTTATTTATTTATTTAAATGAATAGTCATCTCTCACAAATAATCACAAAACGTTTTAATCATTAACTTGCTTGTTAGTGCCTTACGATGAGAGTCTGTGTCGAAAGCTTGCATATTAATTAAGCTCGTTTAATAAAGTTAACCACGTAAGCCAAAGAACGGAACCCATTTTTTAATCACTGTTTAAAGTAGCAATTTCTAATTAATTTATCAGTGTACAATGAATTAGTCTGTTCAAGGATGCTGATTTTGTATGTTTTGCTAGTTTTTTGTGGACTTAATTTAATTAAAATGTAATGATTGTTTTATGTACTGCAATGTCACATTTATGACATATAGATACTACTAAGTAAATTAAAACAGTGATCAAGTTTTCTGTGTATGAAAATGTTATGCATCTTACGGCTGGAAATTGTCCATGTGAAAAAATCAGGTAATTTAGAATTGACACTTCTACATTATTTTTTTTTATTAAATTAAATTAGTCAGTCTGTCCAATGCTCATTTTCCCTGAACTGCCTATAGGTAGGCAGATATGAATAGTAGCTGATAGATAGATAGATATAGATTCCAGCTTGTAATTTCATCTCAGCATTTTCCCATGAACTAGAATTTGTTATATTCACGTCGTACCCTAGGCAACTATAATACATAATTACTTTTCCTATGTCTTGTTTAGATTTTGAAAATACGAGATAAATACTCTCCTCACCTCTGCGTAAAAAACCATATCGACCTGCATGACATGCAATGAAACGATTATGAATGGGGACGACGGACAGGTGGTTAGCACGTAATGTACAAGATCCATTTTGTTCAACCTTCGAAGAAAGTAGGGATTACTTTGTGATTGGAACGGAGCCTTGTTTCCAGTCAACTTGGAATTTGAATCACCTCATGACAATATTGTTGGACCAAAATCTGGGTTCTCATGATAGTGCACCACATCCCTGAATTTTCGTATCTTTCCCCTACCAAAGATGTTCCAAGGGATCCCTCTGTTTCATAATCTTTCAGACCGGTGTAGAATTTCAGGTGTGCCACAGTATTTCAGTAATCCTAATCAACATTGTAAACATGTCACCAACATTATACAAATTTTAAATTGAAGGAATAATTATTAGCGTACCAGTCCCATATAACAGTTGGTTTTCCAGGTTATGGAACGTTTGGTGGTTGGAAATTATTACCATGTCACTTGTGGGCTGGTTTGCGTCCTCGGTTTAGTTGGCTGGTGTGAGTCACAGTCACCGGTGAAACCATCCAGGATGTGGCCGTTTTGTATTACACCACGTAATAAATAGTAATAAACCAGTGTAGCAATGTATTTCACAATGTCTTCTAAAACAATCTTATAATTCTGTCCATTCTTGTAGCAATCACGATATTCTTTACCCATAGTGTTTGGATGTTTGGCTAAATGCAATTCATTATTTTCTTCTCGCAATATAAGTCAGACTTTGGAAGAATACAAATCAGAGTTTCCGAAGGTGCAGGAGTTTATAAAAGATTCTCTTGATGAAAGTATTACAGGGTCACGAAGTAATAAGCAAGCAGAATGTTTGTCCCGTCCACGTGGAAGCATTCAGGAAGTTAGTCCGAAGAATATATTTTTCCTAATAGTTATAAGAACTGAACACTAATACGTGATTACAATAATACAAACGAGGTCAATTGATAGCCTACCATAAAGTTATAGGTGCTTTGCCTGTCATTCTGTTCCACGTTGACTGCATACTCGGACCCTGGCGTCCAACCTCATCGTCGTTAAGGTTCATTGTGGTCCTTGTCCATGCGGTAGTTGGTTATGTCGTTATTGTGTTTTCTAGTGAGTTAAAGGAACAAAACGAATTTTGTGCGTTGATTAATCCTGTATATTGTTTGTTAAAAAAAGTATTTTTATTACAGTTGCAGCTGTCATCCTTTCAACTGCTTGCTTCGATATTGTGGCATATACGTTGATTATAGTATTATTGAGTCTCGCAGTTTGGATTATCGCGATGGTTTTGCAAATTCTGAGTGACTTAAGCGGGAAGTTGAGTCCATCTCGGAAATACTTTCCTGTGATTGAGGCAGTGGTAGTTCCAGAGAAAATGCCCTTCAAATTCGTACGCCTGGCGCTCCTGACGATTCTAATTGTGATAACCCAGGTTTGTATCTTCCTCATGTCCATGAAAGAAAGCTACTTGGGATTAATTTTCAAGGACTCTTGCATGGACTGTATATTTGGAAGTACGATGAAGTAATTACTTATCGAGGGCAGAAGGGAAAACGTCTCAACAACCAGTCCTTTGTATGCTCATTTTAACTGTTCAGTAAAAAACGGTACGTGGGACAAGTTGATACATAGCTATCCCGTAGTTTACTTATAGGTAATTATTTATATAATATCTAAGTAGTCTATAATTATTCTGAAGATAAATGTCTGGAAATACACTTTATAATCGTAGTTACTGATGATTGACTAGTTACAAACTTGTTCTAGGAATAAAACGCTCCTCTGGAATAGTTTGGATAGCTACTATAATATATGTAATAACGAGCATAAACAGCCATCGGCTTCGCCAATGGAAAAAAAGAAAGCCGCTGAGCTTCGGCCCAAAGCTAAAAATACTAATCATTATTTAATATAATATTGTTTATTTTTTAATCTTTATTAAGCTTCGCGCGAAATTCAAAAAGTTTATGACACGGCCAAATTATTGTTTCAAGGATTTTTTGCGCCTTTTTAGCAATACGCTCTTTTACTTTTTGTACTAATTTTTAAATTCGATGTAGCTTTCTTATTGGCTCGTAGATTTGGCGCGAAAATTCAAAAAGTTTATGACATGACCAAATTATTGTATAAAGGATAAAATGAGTTTGGATAATGTGTATTGAGAATGAAGTTTAAATTGAACACAACGTATTTGTAGAGTATCCATGCCAACGTTGTTTCCATATTATTATATAAACTCGATATAAAATCCAGAGGTATTATGTATACAATCAAAAGTAATAACTCGTTCGGTTCATATGGTAACGATAGTAATACGGTTCGTCTTGATAACCCCGAATGTTGTTTCGATTTAAAAAAAAAATTCCCGAGAATTTTTGTAAAAACGATATCTTGACCAACTTTTTGTCAAAACTCTATGACTTTTCGAAAGTATCTTGGATAGATCCCAGTGCATTATCTCTTTCAAACTGTCGAGGTAAACCCGAATAATATTTCGGATTTTAATTCACTGGTTTTCAATATTTTGACAGGGATATTTTTTTTAAATTGTGTAAAATAAAAAGCAATTTTGACCCTAATGTGAAAGTTGAGTGCAGTATGTGATTATCCTTTTAACTGAAATATGTTTACTTTCGCGTTATAACTTCTGTTTACATTCAGACAGTTTGAGTATATAGATTGAATATCCAAAACGTACTACCACACAATGATTATTGCACTTCTGAGCATTATTTTCGTGTGTAAATGAAGGAAGGTGAAAGGCGGTTGGTTTCCATTCGAAAGTGGCTTCCTCTTGCATTGAAATTGAAGGGTTACAGCGAAACACATCTCCTGGACTGTCGCTTTCAGTAGAACTGCATCATTGATTGCATTCAGGTCTTGCAGCAAATTTCCATAGAAAGTTTTTACTTCCGACAAATTTCGGTCTGCAAGTAACTCATACATAGACAGCATCTCCTCGTTGTATTTGGTAAAATTGCAGGGACCGCTGCAATAGCAATGGTGTCTTTGGTTAAGAAACCCGTGTTAACTAATCTTGCCACTGATGCAATGTAAAATGCTATCAAAACGATCGGCCGGTGGACTCATCTGCCGAAACATAAAAACAAGCCGAAATACAAATAATATCGGGCGGAGTAAATTATGTGTGACGACTGACTACCTCGTGTGGACTTATAGAGATTCAGAGCATTGAGAACTGAAATGACTGTGGCAACATTTATAAGACATATTTACAATAAAATTTAAACATCCAAAATTTCGTTGGAGTTTGAATTATTTTGGTAATTACAAAGTACGTAAATTCCTATGCTTGAAAATGAGAACTTTGGAAACACCCACTTCTTAATTTATTACGAGCCCCATGTCATATCTTAAACCTCCTTTAACCCCCTGGACTCTGAATTAACAAATTGATGTGTGTTTTCTACCATGCTCAAAGAATACAGCGGAAAACTTTTCAATTTTGAAATGATTGAGAATTGCAAGCTCGCAATATTTTTAAATTGAAGAGTACTAACATCTATTGTCACACAAGTTCTAAAAATACAGGTTCAATACTTCGGCGGAAATAAAATGTCAAAAAATGAACTTCTTCCAGTTTACATCAAACTTCCTATTAGCGTAATTTTTTTCGTGTTGAAGTAAAGAAAATAATGAAAATATTAATATCGTCCTGATATATAACAAAACTATTTGGATCTTTTATAGAGTATATTAAAATGGAAAAAACAATATTTACGAATTTTTATTTGCTTGATCTGAGGACTTTTACCGATTTAAACCAAAGAACGGTTTGGACTTTTTTGCAGTGAACTAGGATAACTCATAAAAAAAAGATTCACCCAGTTTGAAGCTTTCCTATTCCAGATTTCTCAAAATTTGTTTCATTGACTTCGGTCAAACTGAATTTGAATTCAATTGTTAATTTCAGTACACAACACCTTTTCAAACATATTTTTATATTATATATTATATATAATTATGATATTAAATATATTATAGAAATAATTTCACTAGAAACTAAACTCTTCTGTGAACTAGAAATATGTGATGATCCTTATTAAGGGTGAGTATCTCGTTCGTTTAAAAATTCTCGTTTGTTTCGTTCTCGTTTCTGGAAAAAAATACGAGAACGAGATATTTTTAGAACGAGAGTACCTAGAGTAAGCAACGCACGAGACAAACGAGACAGTGCAAAAATATGGTTTTTGTGTTGAAATATATGCAATTTAATTGTAGCCTGCACAAATTCTGGTGAAAGAACATACAAATTTATTTAATTTCACAAATCGGAACAATCCCAAGGCGCAAAATATTTATTTTTGGGTTTGGATCATATAAAGTGAAAACATGGAAGGCTGGAAAAGAATTAATGAAGACCTACCGCAATAAAAGCTAGCACCAAGGACTGAAAAATGTCTTAATTGACAAAATGGTATAACAAAATACCACATTTTTCAGTTTGATATGGGCTTAAAGAAGATTTAATTGCAAACGATATTCTCGTTAAATAAAGCGAGATGTCTCGTACTGTCTCGTTGATGAATAAAGAGCGAGATAAACGAGATCCTCGTCTCGTTGTCTCGTTATACTCACCCCTAATCCTTACAGAGCTGGCTCTATGAGGAATCTCCGTAAGAGGTACCAAGATTATACTTGGTTTCAAAATTAAGTTAAACTGGCACTGGTAATGCAAAATCCAGTAAGTTGAACCAAGTATATACATGCATGAGAACAACATTAAAGCTTTTGGTGCGACATATTATAGTTTTCAAGAAAGAGGCAGTGGGTTTGAGTGAATAAGAGTTTATGAACTGAGTTGAAAATATTCCTTTGAGCTTATAAGAACTTTCTTCTGAAGTCAAAAATTCCTCCCGTGTGAATCAAAACCGTAAGTTAAGACTATGATACTGTAAAAGGGTAAAAATGTTTTCTCTAAACGGTAAGCTCAGAAACTATCCTTTTCCGCATCTTAGCTCCGCAAGATGAATTTCTCCAATTTTGCTCTCTGGTTTTACAGGTCATGCCCACTCAACACATCAATTCTCAACATGTAGTCCTGTGCGTTAGTTCCCTGGAAAGCTAATTTTTCCAGCAGCCCACACATGTTTGCAGTAAATTTCAGAATGTACATTCCGACAGATGATTTGATCCGTTTGAGGTAGTTATAGGTAAGGTCTCGCTAGAAGGGACACTGTATACGAGAATTCTCATTATATACATGATGCGTAGATTTATTTATTAATTATTAATGGGCTCATTATTAAAGCTCCATTTTCTGGTAAAGCCTACAGCAAAGAGTCAGACTTTTAGCTGACAATAACAATTTATGGGTGTACAATTTAGAATTTTTACTGCATTTTAACCAGGGACAGGAATTCGAATCGGAATCCAAATTCAGGAAGTATTCAAATATATTGGAATCCGTATCGGAATTCAAATTTTTAAGTTGTATTTTTAAGTTTGAATCCGTATTTTTTTGATAACCCGTCCCTGATTTTAACACCGAAATTTTCAGTTGATTAGGGTATCTATATGCGACAAAAAATCCAACTTCCTGAAATTTTTAAAAAATCATGGGTTTCCGGGTAATTGCGACTTTTACGTTTGTTGAACCGTGACTCTCATTTTTAAACAATTAATTTGTAAGGGGTCCAGCCCTAGGTCGCATATCATAAGATTTTGCACACTAGCTTGCAATAATTATGTAAACATGTGCAAATTTTTATCAAAATCGCTGGAGGGGGGCAACAAAATTGCAATGTACTATGACAAGCAATACGGAAAAACTCACAGTATAAAGAGCTCCAGATCTCGTAAGCTACACATGCTAAAGAGGTGAGTTAAGCAATGCATGTTGTACAAATTCTGTCATTGACTTTAAGCCCTTAATATTCGAATTTGGTCAAAGGGTGTAGAAATTATCCTCACATCTTTTTTTCACTGGGGAGTAAGTGCATACCTACGCTTTGCGTTTTTCTCCAACGAATTTGTCATAAGTTGAAAATTCTAATTTTTGCGCATCAGTAAAAGAGCATCTAGAAAGTAAGAAATATGAAGAGATTTTGGGCTAGGGGTTGGTTCAATTTTTGATAAATCTGGAAGAGTAATTGACAGAATTTTGTTTTGACTTCCATGGTCTGGAATAGGATGAAAAGGGGTTTGTGACACAGTGCAAGTTTTAAATTTAATTTTTAATGGAGCTCAGATAATTGGCACTAATCCTAAAATCTTTTATTTTTCCTTGACGTTTAATTAAACACACCCTTTTAACATTTTTACATGTACTTAGATACAATAGGGTCCAGTGTTCAAGAAACCAGCTCATGTCGCCCCAGTGTTATATGTACATATATCATGCAGTACTGGGACCTCCCCGAAGCAGGGCCTTTCCTCTTGTTGTGTCATCCTGAATTCTCTAAAAGAGACTTTCTATTGACGTGTTTCTGCTGTAGATAAAGTAATTTATAGCAATTAACTCTCCTTGTAAGGGCACCCATAAAGGCTCCAAATTTGTACTCCGATAAGGTCATGCTCTTATAAGTAGGAAAATTAGCAAAAATGGGAATGTAGAATGCAGCCATATATTTGTGCTTCTAAAGAGAAAGTATTCTTAAAAGGAGGTCACCAAATAAATGACCACATTTCATTCCATTCTTATTGTTTTCCTGTAAATTTCCGCACAGGCTCTGGGCTTGATGGTACTGACGTTAAGACTTCTGCTTGACACTAATTTCAAATTTAAGTCAACATTTTCCATGTCAATTTTTTTAATTTAATGTGAAATAATAGAAAATATCAATAATAATTATTAGTAACCTGCAAAAGCTCTGCTCATAGTGTCACGTCTTAAAAGCCACTAAGATCGAGTTATGTATGAAATTAAAACCTAGCCAGTAGTAAGTGGGACACAACCATACCAGCGTATATTTTCAAGCATATTGAATCCGTATGCTGGTATGGTTGTGTCCAGAGCTGCTTGCAGGTATCAGGTAGTACTTGAAAAATACCCGTCGGGTCGGGTTCGGGTCGGGTTTGGGTTAACTAAAATTAAGTACCTGAATATCGGGTCAAGTGCGGGTAGGTATAAGATCCGCACCTGAAAATTCAGGTCGGGTTACCGTCAAGTTCGGGTAAAATATAATACCTGAACATTTTATCGGGTTCAAGTTCGGGTTACAATATTCGAATTACCTGAACCCGAACTTGACATTTCAGGTAATTTGCAGGTATTTATTTCCGCCAAAAAAAATCAAACTTCATGTAAATAAAACCTTCAATTCTGCATGCAATATTTATAAGGGCACTTGGTTTAGGAAGAACAGTGAATACCGAAGTGTTTAGCAAGCCGTCAACCAGGCTTGTACAGTGATTATCGACGAGGGTTAAAGTGCAATGGTTTTTTATTTAACAATTATTAGAAGTAAGTCATAATTTCGATGTAATTAGCATGAGCTTTAAGTGTGTTTGAATTGAAACTAAGATTTCAATATAAGTGAAGAAGTAGCCGAAATCATCGAAGAATTAAATCAAAGTGAAGATGACTCAAAACAAGGCCATAAGCCAGAGAAAAAATCAATAGTATACAGTCATTTCACTTACTGTGGTGAGACTCATAAATACACTTGTAATTATTAGTTCATTTACTCATAAACTTCTAAAACAAAGCTGACCGCATACCCTACATATGTGCTTATAAAGTAAGTAGATAAAATTGTAGGTTATGCTCAAATTTTTTAATATTTTGTAGGTACTTGTATGTAGACTGCATATTTCGAGGAAAACATATATATCGTTGGTTAGATTTTAAGAGGCACCATTTTTATACCGTAACCCATGCTTTTTAATTGAGGTATCCATTGAAAATGGCACTTTTTAGAATTTGGCTAACGATATGTATGTTCGAACCTTTGATATTCCAAAATCCTGAATAAACTATAATTTAGAGTTTCTTGAACATATGTTTTTTTACTTTTATTAACTTGTTGCAGTGCGAACGATTTCAATTTTATTTGCATTGACACCAGTAAGTCTGGACATCCTCCGAAATAACGTGTTGTCGTGCAAATTGAAAAGTTGATTCAACAGAATCAGTGTGTAAATTTATTGTCTAAAATTATCCGTACACAAAATCTTCGAAATAAGAGAGGATCTTAAAGAATATTACTCTGGCGTTCAATTCCGACAAAGATGCATTGATGCATACCGGTTGTAGGTTAGGTATAGGAACAAATCTCGGGAGTGATGTATGCAGGTTGTAGGTAGGGTCAAATTTCAGGAGTGATCTATGAATGTAGGCTAAACTGTAGGCTCTACGAAAGAATCTAAAAATATTTAGAATAAAATTTAAGGTATGCAAATATTTTGCCCAGCTTAGGCTAACAATAAGATTAACATTAAATCAGTGGGTGAAATACCTGAAAGTCAAGTGCGGGTTCAGGTTCTGGTCAGGTTCGGGTCGGGTTAACATCGGATCCGAACTTCAGGTAATTTTTCAGGTACGGGTATCCTAGAAATACCCGACGAAAAATACCTGACAAGTAAAGTATTGGATAGGATCCGACTGAGCAAGTTCGGGCCGAAGAAAATTTTTTACCTGAAATGTCAGGTACGGGTCGAGTTCAGGTGCGGATCCTGATTTTTTGGTACCTGAGAGCAGCTCTGATCCGTACATAGAATAATTTTCGGCCAGTGTGCAATTGAATTCAAAGACTAATTGTAAGCACCATTTTTGAAACCCACAACATTCAGTTCTACATAAATGCTCCATTCCATTTATATATCCTTTCCAAACTTAGACAATCTAACAACAACTACAAATAATTTTAAATTTACTCCAGCAATCACACCCATCAAATCTTAAACATTTCCTATTCATCATGTTTACAGGCGACGGATGTGCGGACAAACCAAACCACAACGGCAGCTAGGATATGCCCCTAAAAAACGTTAAAAAATCCACAACTCCGGAATTACCTGTAATTTACCCCACCGTTCAAAAACAGGATAATACACAGTCAATAACAGAATTCTATCCTTGCTTCCACCCCTCCCACCAGCAAAATAACATTCCTCAAGAAACTATTTCCCCCTAAAATTCAAATCATTGGGTGTATTACTAAAGACAAAAAATAACAACTTCCAAAATCTTAAAAGTCATTCAGGCTCCGTTTACTGGATTCAGCCATGTCTCTAGACTCTAGAATGTGAAATTATGGATGTCCGCGCACATTTAATCTCTTTTTGAAACTCCGCTTTGTGTTAGCAACACCGCGAGCTGTGCTGGGAACTCCCCGAAGCAGGGCCTTTCTTCTTGTAGGATTCTGTGGTTTAACATGGGAAGTGTGCGGACCAATGGGAGGAGTGAGTGAGTTCAAATACTCAAGAGTACTTGAGCTGATTGGCTGGTGTGGTTGGATTGGCTGAGTATACGGTTTATATATGTTGTAATAGCTTTGAGTAGTGTGTGTGTGGAAATGATGAACTAAAACACGGCTCTTTACTCTTGACTTGAGTCGAGTGTGAGTGTATGTGTGTGTGTGTGTACTGTGTGTGTGTGTGTGTGTGTCTGTGCTTGTGTTATAGAAATATAAAGTTTAAAGACTATAAGTATACGTACGTGTTCCCAGTATACGTCTATCTTGAGTTTACAATTACATTAAAAGTAATAGTTATAAGACAGTGAGTTTCACACTGACGATTCATCAGAACTGGGAGTGTTTTTTATTTAGTCCTTGTCATCGATCAGTCATCCGAGGAAATATCCCTAATTTTTGTCTTTGATTTATTTTTTTGTTAGGAAATATTAAGTTTGCACATCATCCCGGAGATCATCCTCAACGAGGGAGTCTCAATGTTGTATCTTTTAGCCTGGTAGTAGGGCGACGGAGTATATTTACGTGGAGGAACATATTTAGCCAAGCCGGGTGTTGTTTTTTTTCCGTTCCTACTTCCTGCGGGGTCTTTTTGTGTATACTTTACTTTTGGTGTGAATTGCTCTCAAGTTATAATTTGTAGGAGGTTATAATAGTTCCAGTTTAATTTCAACCTCCACCTTTAGTTCCCAATAGTTACAATGGCTGGACGACTTCCGGCATGTGTCATCGATGTGGGCACAGGGTAAATTGAATGATTTTTTTAAAACTAGGGATTTCAAATCCGTAATATTTTTTGGATTATTGTTTGGAGGGCTTGGAGATGATGAGTAGAAATTGGGATCTTATTTGGGGGTCAGGATGATTTGAAGACGGGTCGGGTCGAATTCCTGTCCCAGGATTAATACTTGAATAATTTTGGGGAGACAAAGTTTGAGGAATTTTTGTGTTGAATTTGATTTGTTTGAGATATTTGTACAACAATGAATATCTAATTTATTAATTGGGATATTTATGTATGGACAGGTACACTAAGTTGGGATTTGCGGGGAATAAAGAGCCGCAGTTTATATTTCCTTCGGCCATCGCTATCAAAGAGACGGCGAAGATAGGAGATCAAAATACTAGAAGACTTGCAAAGGGTGTGGAGGACTTAGATTTCTTCATTGGGGATGAAGCCTTTGAGAACCCGGGCTATGCTGTTAAGGTAAATTGACGTGACCTGGATTGTTTTTATTTAGGTGAGAGAAATCGCCAGGTAGTAGTGTCTGCATTTGTGGAGGGGGACTGGCAAAATGGGCTTCGATGACTCATAGTTTCGGGATGTATTTATGGGCATTGATTTTCGGAGCTTCTGAGTTTGATATGTGAGAGGATTTGTGAAGCCTGAAGTGTGTGTGGGGATTTGTGAAGTCGGATGTGTGAGAGGATTTGTGGAGTCTGAGTGTTGTGTTAGGATTGATTTAGGAGGTTATAATGAGTGTTTATTTAATTCATGGTGTGGACTGTTTCAGTATCCCGTGAGACATGGCTTAGTTGAAGACTGGGACTTAATGGAAAAATTTTTGGAACAATGCATTTTTAAGTATTTACGTGCCGAACCTGAGGATCACCATTTTTTACTTACTGAACCTCCTTTAAATACACCCGAAAATCGGGAGTACACTGCAGGTGAGGAAATTTTGAGGCGATTTTTATTTGTAGAGAAATGCAATTCTTTTAATAGAAGGTCATTTGTTTGATGTGTTTTAGAAATAATGTTCGAGTCATTCAACGTCCCAGGGCTTTACATTGCTGTTCAAGCTGTTTTAGCCTTGGCGGCATCATGGGCTTCTCGTCCAATGAACGAAAGAACCTTAACCGGAATAGTCATTGACAGTGGAGATGGGGTCACTCATGTTATTCCTGTTGTAAGGCTTTTGTTTTTGTACTAACTCTCCATCAAATTGTGTTGGGTGTACTAGTGATTGGGGACCAAATCATCATATTTCTAGGTATGAAGATATGAATGGTAATAATTATTATTTTAATATTTTAGGCGGAAGGTTACGTGATTGGTAGTTGTATTAAACACATTCCGATCGCTGGACGAAATATAACATATTTCATTCAGTCTCTGTTGCGAGAAAGAGAAGTTGGAATTCCACCAGAGCAATCACTGGAGACTGCAAAAGCAATCAAAGAAAGATTTTGTTATATTTGTCCTGACATCGCGAAAGAGTTTGCGAAGTACGATTCAGATCCGCCAAAGTGGATCAAAAAGTATGAAGGGATTAATTCCGTTACAAAGCAACCCTTCAACGTTGATGTGGGTTATGAAAGGTTCATGGGACCTGAAATATTTTTTCACCCCGAGGTAATCTATAATTTACATCAGTGTCCACCAAATTCCATCTCATTTTCTGGTCTCGAATTAACTTGATCACAAGTGAATTATGGAAATTATAGTTCGCAAATCCAGACTTTGTCACGCCTATATCAGAAATTGTGGATAATGTGATACAAAACTGTCCGATTGATGTGAGGCGACCACTGTACCAAAGCATTGTACTTTCCGGAGGGTCAACTATGTTTCGGGATTTTGGGCGTCGACTTCAGAGAGACATTAAACGTGTTGTGGATGGACGGCTCAAACTTAATGAATCCCTCAGTGGAGGCAGAATCAAGGTAAGCCTTCAGATTTTTAGAGTCCTATTCTCTAGTCTCCATTATGTTATGTAAGTTGGTATTTTCTCATTGAGTTTTCGTCACGTGAGTCCGATAAAGGCAGTAGTGGAATAATTAAGCTACAAGCTATGAAATAAACAACATACGTTGTAAAAAAATTGAGTTCTTAAATTTATACGTTGCTTGGGTTTAAAATGTTTTTAGCCGAAACCCATGGATATTCAAGTGATTTCTCACCACATGCAACGATACGCGGTTTGGTTTGGTGGCAGTATGCTTGCTTCGACGGTAAGGTTGCTTTGATTAATTGTAAATGTTTTTATTCATATTGACAAGATTATATATTGAAAGAATAGGAATTTAAATGTATACAAAATGTTTCATTTCAGCCTGAATTTTATCAAGTATGTCATACCAAAGCGGCCTATGAAGAGTACGGTCCCAGTATTTGTCGTCATAACCCAGTTTTTGGTAATATGACGTAAGCCGGACAGTGACGGAAGAACAAAAAAGCTTTTTTCCTTTTTGCTCAACCTCAAATGAATGTGGTTAAACAAATCATTGAATACAGGCGGATGTTTTTTCTTTATTCTTCCAAAGTATTGATTCTTACTTTGATTGTGCAACGTATGGACGGAAAATAATATTTGTAATTTCAGAGAAAAGATACAGCATAATTAGTTTTAGTAATTTGCAGTCATTGGTTTCTAGTTCTGTGAGATTCGGAAAGCCTCAGTAATTTTATCGGATCGTGCTAACGATTCATTCTGTAATTTCCTATACATACAAACGTGACGCGTCACCGAACGGCTTATTCTATACTTTGTTCATCATTCCTGTCAGTTCTTTCTGATTTTAATTTGTACATATAGTAATAAATATAAAGACTACAAATATAATGTCAACTTCATCTAAATCTAATAATAGATTCGGCTCAATACTAGCTCTGTCGTTGACAGAACTTAGCACAGAGCGCGGTTTCTCTGCCTCGGAAAAAGGGAATGATAGTAATATCAATGTGTAATTAATTATACTCCGTGGGGAGCTAACAATAACACACCTTTTTCTATTACCTGTAAACTACCTTATACTACAAAAGAATAATATGGTTGCTTGATGGCAATGCGACATTTTAATGTAATTTATGTATCGAATTGTATAACTTTATATTGTTGCACAGTGAATTAACTCTGATAGATTTATGTAAGAAGTTCGAAGCAATCATTTCAAACTTATAATTTATTATTTGTTCTAGTAGAAAAGTTTTTCAGCGTGTACAACGTGTAAGATTTCTGGAAATTAACTACATACCATTTACCAGTGAATAAACATGAAATAAAAGGCTCTTTCGCGTACAACTTCATGAAAATAAGTTCTCAAAATCTTTTTTGATTTATTCACCATTTTCAAATTCTTAGGTAGGGTTGTGGCGTAAAACCAGCATACGCGTTTCAGTACCCCAAACTCACATGCCCTTTTTTATGATCATTATTCCTGTCGAAGAAAATACAACATTGAGTGCACCTCAACTTACTCATAATTGGCGTATTTTCTGAAAGTTATTTATTAGTTACATAGGTACATAAAACGCGGATATATAGTCAGACCTATTTTCATAATACACACAAAATTCACTCAGTAAGAATATTAGTTAGGATGATAATTAATAAAATTCGATTTAATGTCTTATTCACGTTTGTGCAACAATCGCTTACTATTTACATCATAATGGTGTTGGTCACAATACAATATCACAACTTCGTTTTTTGTCAGGTAATATGTTTGCATCTTTCGCTAGTTTAGAAAATTTTTGCGGTTAAGTGTCTAAAATATTTGATTATAAAATTATGGCATTTATGCAATGTGATGCGTACTAATCAAAAACGCTTTACTCCAACATAACTTTAAATGCGCATATTTAACCAGACGAAACAAATCTGGTCTCGTAGCCTGCTGGCAGCTCAGGTCATGGTCAACTATTTTCTAAAGGACAGTAATGTTTAAATACTTGATTAATAATAATTCATGAGCTCTACATTACTGCTATAATTTTTGAAAATAAAATTACTAGAATAAACTAGTATGGATACTAAAATTACTAGTACTAACTAAGTAGCACCAACATGTATTTAACATAAAAATGGCACTTTTTATAAACATTGTTAACTAACATCATACATATTATGTACACGTGATAGTCATATATTACCCCTACACATTGCTTCATCCGGCCTACACAGGTTCTGAGGAGAATCCCAAATTTTTAAAGAAATTATTATGCCGACAAAAAAGGCCTAAGACATTCTAAGAAATACGTAAAATGTACAGAATATGTTCGTACTTCAAGAATACAATGCACAGAAAAAGTGGGATAAGAAAACTATTTGTAATGTGAAGAAATGAATAATACTTAATATTACAATGCCACAAAAGCCTTTTATCAACTGCATCGTAAGTCTAATCCAAAAGAAATAATACTAAGATAGAAAAGTCTACTACAAACAACCTGAAAGATTATATCCCAAGGCTTACACTTCTGTGAATTCTCGAAACTCCGATTCAAACGGACAATTTTTTGTAAATCTTATCGAAACAATTTTTTTCGTAAACTACTCTGTGCGTAACTATTACAACACATATTATGTTGCAACTTCACTGTTTGTAAAATATAAGCACGAAATTATGACAACAAATAACAAAATAGCATTCACAAGGAAATCAACAAATTAATATAAATACAATATTATTTCTTGCGCATACAAAATAATTTTTCGTATTTAAAAACTGACATGGGGCGTGGAAAACATTCGTTTTAAAATAAATGCTGGTGCAACAAAGGTACTTACAGCCTACTCCAGTTTCACTCTAGTGAAAGTGTAAAATTTGTAGAAATAAATTTTCTGCGACACTGTAATTTCGTACGTGGCAGAAACGTAAGTTGAAGTAGCCCACCGCATCATTATATTAGAGAAAACTACTGCTTCTTTTAACATGATGAGTACATGCATTAAGTTTACGCGGCGTAAAGGGATATCGGACATCTCAAATTTTTAAATAACTAATAAATTATTATAAATTCTGTGTAGCTGAGAAAATTGAACTATAAATAATATAATTTGCTACTTTGCTTTGGAATGAATTTATTTTTACAATTTTGTATGCGTTTGATTGGATTTATTATCACTCGAACTCCAATTTTCTACTGCTGGATTGTTGTTATCTTGTTGTGGGGCGGGAATATCTGTAGGATTCCCGTTCTCATCATCTGAATTCTCAACCTCCTCTATTTTGTTTGCTTCAGCTGTGCTTGCCACAGCTTTGATGGCACTTCTCCCATGACCTCCATCCTTCTTTTCCGCTTCCAACAGGTCTTTTTCAGTCTCTTCAGCAACTTCAGGTATGGGAAGAGCAACAAAAGTTGAACCCCGACGGGACATCATTTGTGGTGTATTGTGTGAGGAAAGAATTACATTGTCCGTATCCGCCACACCCGATGGTCCACCACTTCCGTCCGAACCAATGGAATGTCGTGGCGATTCCAATCTATTATTATGATAATGAATACTCTGGATTGACCCACGTCGGGAACCTGGGGTAGAGCTAATGCTATCCCGTTTAAATAATCCAATTACAGTGGGCATCCTCGGCTGATTCCTATCCAACCCACCTGAGATTTTGATACAAAAATTAATAAATACAAAACTACCACAACACTAAACCCCAATAAGTTATTTGTTTGCAATAATTTTCTTTTATGAAATTATTACCTAGATACGTATTCGTTGGGGAATTGTAAGCCAAATACTCTTTGTTTGCTGACCAAGCAGGAAATTCATTCTGCCGAATTGAAGCCTCTTCTAGATCTTCACGCTTCCAGGGAAGCTCTCTCTCCATTTTAGTCGGTGACCCCGTGTCTAGATTAATGTGTATCAAAAATTACCCTTTCATCTCGTTTTGCCTCAAATGGTTCATTTACGAATTCAATAATACATAGAGGGGCATATTCAATTAGATTTTCATTCGTAACTCTTTCATTTAAGTATGAGTACCGTTTTGACCGGCGTACAATGCAATAGTTTTTATCACGAGCATAAATGAAAGTGTACAGAAGGAAAAATCTGCGTTTAGAACCTTAACAAATGGAGTAAATACACTGTTACATACCATCATCATCTCTGAGCGTCATACGACGGGCCGGCGAAACTCCTACGTTAAAACATACAAAAAAGAAACGTTAAGCAATTAAAATTGCGAAGAATCAACATACGAACACTCCCACCAAGTGATTTTTAAACAAACAAAAGTTCCCCTCGAACATGAATATTTACAGGATGTACCCCTGAAACACCAAAAAATGCTTTTTCGCATTCCATAATTAGTATTCATAGTCATTCACCGGTAATAACATTAGGAGGGATTGGTTAATCATTACGCAAACAACCTCTATCAATAAATTATAATTAATACATGAAATCCTTAAAACAACCGTTAGTACATTTTCATGCGGCTGCCAAATACCAAAACGTAAAGCTCACAATTAATGGCTAAAATGAGAACTCTATTAGACTCCAACAATTAATATGAGATACTTTGTACACCGTGCACAACCTTAATTACATCTTTCATTACTGGAATAGACCCTGCCTCCTGCCAATAATTATTCAACAGGGTTGAACAATAAATTCAGCCATATCTCTCGACCTCTCGACTATTCTTCTCATTGGGAATTTAGGAAATGTACAAACGGAAAATGATTTTGGAGAATGGTCACTTCTCACAATCTATGATGAGACAAGCGGAAGAAACAGTGGGAATTCAAGAAACAATGAGTGCTTTAAGCTCAAATAAAAGAGTCATTACAGCCACATAAATACACACATTTGCATAAAACCCTTGCTTCATACTGTCCTAAGTTAAATATTTCTGTTTTATAACAAGTAAGCAAGCTCAAAATTATTGAAACGACAAAAGTAAACAAATCATCACTAAAAGTAAACAAATCATCACTAAAAGTAAGGTGCTGTGTAACAAACACTAAATATAGTATCTTAAACGTTACAATATAAAAAAAACAATGGCACAGCGAAAAAAATAAAATTTTAGAAGTGATACTAGGCAAGGTAACTTTGAGAGCTGTCACACATTTCCAAAGATTTGCATTTCAAAAAAGTAATCAACGTACAGTTTAGAGAAAAACCCAAGGCTCAGTTGTCTAGTTCAATGTATAACAAGTCAGAAATGTTTTTAGTTGCATTTCAGAAGTCTTAAAGCAAAAGCTGATGAAATGTACAAAAGGTACAATGCAATGATCAACGTTATTTCAGCACACCAAGCAGGTATTTGAGGGGAAAAACACAACCTTGCTCAACACCACAGGAATTGGAAAACTACATGCAACGAAGAAGAGTATAAATACTAGTTTTGTACACAAAATCACCATATGCAGGAGAAGAGTAAACAATTTTGAAATGTACACAAAGGAAAGAAAAAAGATATGATTTTCGGAAAAGAGAAAGAAGATCGTACTGAATCGACCGTGACCAGTGGCATAAGGATTGCTATTATTACTGCTGGGATTGTTGTTGTTACTGTTCAACTGGCTAAGAATAACATCTCTCCTCCAGGGTAAAGTAATTTCGGTAATTGTAGGAGAATCATCATAATCAACTTGTTTTGACTGACGGCGACCATGTCTATGAATTGGTTGAGCAGTATGAGGATATGCAGTTTCCATGTATGATTTCATACTACTACAACTGGACTGCGACCAGCGTCTTTCATTCCAGTCCTTATGGAAGTCACCCGCTGTCCGAGCACAATTTCATTTAAAAATTGTTGTTAGTGAACACATGTAAATTTTGTTAACATTTCAAAACAAAATGAATACATTCTGATACTGATCATTACTATCTCAACTACGTGGTTGGATTCTTATGGTGCAACAACAAATAATACTTGACGAACAAAACGTTAGCTTCTATACACACCAACAGTTTAAAAAACAAACAAACAAGTAAAATTAATATGTAATACTGGCGACAGCAACTAGCACAATTCATGGTCCTCAAACTAATTATTGCAGATATGAAAGATTATGCTCGAGGTGTAAACAGAATGAGAATAAGTGTTTGAGGTACTAAATAAATTAGTTTCCCTGATAATTTCAATGTTCTCATTGAATAGAGTAATGAGTTTTTCCTTACTTGATCCACCTCCTGCGATGAAATAGATTCCACCATCACCGTCATGACTTTCACTTGATTTACCTTGCAGCCTCTCATCAGACATTGTAAACACTGGATTATCATATTCTAAAATTGAAAACAGCACAATTTTAATCGATTATAATCTATTGTTTTCATAGTGCAATTTTCATTTGTTTTGTATCTCATCGGTCGGTGCTTTTACTAGTATAGGTACACTTAATTACATACTGCATCCCTTTCCAGCTATTATCATCGCTCCCTAAACTACACACAAATGTAAACAGACATAAAATGAACTCACCTTCGCCATAGGCGACGTAACCATTTGAACTTGAGCCGTGACCGCCATCATTCTGTAAAGAAATCATTTGACAAAAGTGAGAACTCGAAAGAAGTATATCATTCTTGAATATATTACATATTGGGTGAGGGTATGAACATGAAGTGTCAAATTCAAGATTCCCAGATAAATGTAACGGCTAGTTATGCATCTTCACAAAGGATTATTTTACTTCACAAACAATAAAATACCTTGCTAGTGTTCGGTGCACCAGTTCGTCGGGTCTTCCCAGATTTAAGAGCCTTCTCACTGACCATTCGCTTAAAATTCATCTGTGTTTTATAATTTACAGGCTGTTCGGTAGTTAAATCCTTTTCGTGAACAGCATGCCTACTATAACTTAACCGACGATGTTGCTGAAATAACAATTATTAATATCCCATCACTTCACAGTTTAACCTAATCCGATAACAACTCTGAAATCATGTATGGCAACTTACGCGGCGATATGGCTTGTATAATTCCTCAGCAAGTAAATGATGAATTTTAGCATCGCTTAGATCTTTTCTTGATAGATTATACTCCAATTCTTGTAAATCAATATTCCATGTACTCTGATCCAACTGCTCCAAATTACCCGAGCTACATTGGGTGTAAAAAGGCACGATTCCGTCATAAAAAGTTTCATCACAATCACGTTATTTTCTTAAAGGGCAAGTTCATATCAAAACAATGCCAAGTTAGAATGTAAAAATTGGAGGAAAAAGTTTTGCATCAAAATTATATACTATGTACAACATAATCTGCAAGTAAGCTCTGATGAGAAACGGCTACATTTCAAATTTGCGTGCCGTGAATATCAATCGATCAAACCGAGTAATCATAATGAATCAAGTCGTACAAACAAAATAGCATTATAAACAAGATTATTACCTGCCACCCTGACCATTCATATTGGATCTAAGCATAGCTGCAACAGAGTCCGGATGCAATTTTCCAGATTGGCCAGTAGGGTTCCGATTCATCATGTCCATGGCATCACGCATCGTCAACTTGGAAAACGTTTCCAATATTTTAGGCTCGGCTCCTTTCAAGTCACGAATCAAGCAAGGTCGAATGTACGTGTTGTCAAACTGCTTGAATCTATAAAAATTTCCATCACAAATCATACCAGTACTAAGTAATAATTATTTCTGTGCAAATTGTTTTGTAGTAAATAATGCCAACAGCATGGAATAATAAATGTCATGCTGTTAGGATTTAATACCAAATATTATTGTGTACAAAACAGTCAATAATAGAGCATCACCCGAAAGCTTTCTAAAAATGAACTTATTACAGCAATTATTTAGTACTTTTGCAAAGAATAATCCAGGCTCAAGGCTGACTTCAAAGCCAAACATGGTGCAATTTGATATTTCTATGCACTATTAATCCTTAGAACTCCCGTCATAATCCTTACCGATGATTCATAATGAGTAAGGATGAAATTCTCAGTTATTAAAGAATAAATAATATCATAATAATAAAGTACTAGGACTAAATCGTCAGTACAAATGCAATAACTGTATTATGACGCACTGATGATAAGGAAAGATAGAGCGGAAAACACATACTTGTCTCGCAGGTGATAATGACCGACTTGCCCCATAAGACTCTCCACTACGGCCATTGTATGGTCGAATAACTGTAAATTCAATACACAACTTGTACAGGTCCTATTGAAATAAAATGCTACTTTACTGTATTCTTGTAAGTAAGCTGGTACGCTATAGCTACAATTCTCTGTCCCCTACTGACAGGAAGAGAAAAAGACGTCAAATTAAAGACGATCACATTACAGAGTATTACATTCCATAAATTGTTGCAAGGTAAATGCATCTGTAACTTGTGCCCGACATTAACCACAGCTCGCTGCTGTAAGATGCAGTGCAAGTTTTTAGACGTGACCAGTTGAAATTAATAACACTTACCCTTTCATGAATACGCTCATTCATAGTAGGTTTCCTTTTGTGAGCTCTCTTCACTTTGAGCCACTGGACTAGCGGCTTGATAGTTATTCCCTATAATTATAATCAGAATTATTTGTAGCCGTAGGCTCGAATTGTGTTAAATTTATACTGTACAGATAATTATGTCACCGCTGTCTAACCTGGACGAATACGGTAAAATAAATAACAGCAATCGTCGTAGTGACAAACATTCGTCTCATGTCATCTTGGCAATCCACAGAGTCCAACTTGATAAGCAGGACTAAAGCAAATGCTACGGCTCCACGTAGACCTAATAATTCACAAAAGAAGACTTTTATGCAAAACAAGGGGGAAAAAGTTGGTGCATCAAATTCCCACGGTAAACAAAAAATTCCTTACCTCCATACGACATTACAAACTGATCGACTCTTCCTAATTTATGGAGCCGAAACTTGTTGGCCAAAGCCGACAGCACAATAGTACCTTAAAATGGAATTAAATTTGTTCATACCATCATTACTTGAAATGCATGACCTTAAAAGGTATCTAATCTCTGAAAAGGGCATAATCATATGCAACTCGTCCGTAGAAAATTGAATTTTACTAAGAATAATGCTAATAACCAAAAATGACTTACCAATAATACGATATACGGTACAAAATACCACAGTGGCGATAACGAAGCTCCAGTTCCAATTATGCTTATCATGGATAGTACTGACTCCCAGGAACATGAAAATAATAGTTTCCGAGGAGCTGCTCAACATTTTCATGGCATACTTGACGGTAGTATGGGATTTATGGGATATGTTAGCCTCAACGTAGTTCTTCATTGTGATTCCACAAAAGGTAATCCTACATTAAATAAAATTCATTTCATTCAGCATATGCTTACGATAATTTGGTACTTAACTACATATTCACAACAAAACACACATAAATGTTCTGACAACCTATTATGACATAGCGAATTAAAATTGTACGACAAGCATTTCCAAGCACCATGACGAGACTCGTTGCAATTAGTCTTAAAAGGTGAAATTCTCAACATTATTTATCGTGTCTTCAGGCTACATATGTCCAAAACTAACAGACCGCCAAACATTCCCTTCTTTAGTCACTCTCAGTCTCAGCATTTATAGTTTTATTTAAACACTACTTCGTTTATATTTAAAGTAATTTTCCTACCTATCTTGGGATTTTACCAATGACAAACAAAGACAAAAACAAAGCTGCAATTCCATGAGGAAAGAAAAGTCTTAATACGGTACCATAAAAAACCATGCTGGTGGAAAAGTTAGAAAATAAAAAAACTTTACGGAAGTGAGTACAAGGAAAAAAATTGTTTTTCAAGGCTAAAACTTGGTCAGGTATTTTACTCCCTTTGGACATTTATACAAATGCCATGTACGTATTTTCCCTTCAAACATTGCAATCATGAGCATTTACATGCAATCAATTCCTACAAAGTTAAAATACTATGAATGTCGCAAGCACTATAAAAAGAATTAATGAACATTCAAAAATAAATTAACTTACGCCAGAATACCAGACATATGAAAAGTTTCAGCACATAAGTACGCCAGGTAAGCCATGACAAAGATGAAGATGGGCTCAATGACACGGACATGATTAGTAAATCTGGTGATGAATCCAGTAAGGAATCCCCAAATAATTCCAATTAAGGTTCCTCCGAGCGCTACAACAGGAAACGAAGCGATACCCTTGAAGATTTCAGTAACTTCCACTTGATCCGCTCCCATCTTTGCATACTCCTCGAACATGTGGTACAGGACCTATCCGAAAAAAATACCACATTACTCAAACTGTCATGTATGTAATAATTATCAAATTGTCAAATGCAATATTCAAGTCATTTATTTCCATCAAAGTAGTAAGTATATAAGGACATAGTTCCAACTACATGCTTCCTTTCCAAAGAGTTCGTAACACGTTGAGACTATTCCAATTTGGCAGAAAACAATCTTACACATTAGAGAGAGAGAGAGAGAGAGAGAGAGAGAGAGAGCCTTCATTATTAGGCTCTCACTTTATACTACTTATGACTTGCTCAATATCTACTAATCTTCACGTAAGTGGGGAGATTTTCCATAAAGATGAGGGTTGTTACTGCTAACAACAAATGGCTAACAAAATAAGTCCAGCTTTTATAATATTCTTTGAAGAGACTTTAATTTCGTGAGGGAACCTTGCCGCATTCTCATCCCGTTATGCTTACTATCCAAAAAGAACAATAATAATTGCCATTTATACAAATAAACAAGGTCAGAAGCTGTGCACACCTTTTCACAATTTGTTTTTAATTCTCAATAGTGACGATTCGGACATGGAAGTTATCTCCGTCTTAAAAACGCCAAAGGGGAGACATGAAACAATACTTCACAGAGCATCTTCCCTTGTAAAACTTTTGTTGTGTCCTATGTATTCATACACACTTACTTGAGTTAAACCTTCCTTCACGCTCATTCATTAAATTGTAACCCTGCTGGAAGCTTCCCATCGCCTTCCTTCCATAAACCAGTGCCTACAAGCCTTCAATGTACAAATGTATGTGCCATCACGCAATGTCTTTGAAATACCCTAGTTTTTTTGTAATATATTACATTACTGGCGGACGTTGTGTGTAAATTTATATAATTATATAAAAATATATTTGCATATATATAGATACATATATGTAGAGTTTTTTCAGAAAGACTGCTTATAAATCAAGTCGATAATTCTAATACATCTTGGAGTCACGAGCTTTTCAGATATTACAATGGACTTCGTACACACAGCTGAAAATCTAAAGCAAAACGCTTCCCATTAAGTTTTTCCTTCAAACTTGGTATCCACAGATGTCTTTTGCAGAAGTAGAATTTTTTGCCCGGATACTCTACAGTCACGGTAATTAGTTTGCATAATTCTCTTCCACAACCAATTTTCAGTCAGAGTCAATCTGAATGCAAACACTTTACATGAGGTACTTTGAGCTCGGGGTGTATCAAGTGCTTACATACATTTTTTTTTAACCATTCAACTCGACGAATTGTCAACTTCCATGGTTTGAACCACTACTGCTGCAACTACTCAGACGTAAAGGAAACATGTATAGTCAAGTAGTCTCATAGCAATCTTTGTACATTTCCAATAAAAACCACACTATGGCCAAGGTTAGGACAATATTTACCACAATGACATAAAAACTTATTTTTAAAACTAAATTATCACAAGAGCTTAGCACATTTCCCCTCTTTTTACACATCCCATTGTCCGGATTAGTTTGGAGGATATTACAGCAATAGCTACAAAATGTATAAGTATGTTCTTCTACTCTCAGCGGCAGTGTGGTTCTAATCTTCACATTTTTACTTGTAATTTTTACAACTGTTATAATTTCCCTCAGCTGTCTCCTTAAGCTGATACAATTCAGCTTAAAAAGAGATTTTTTAAATATAAGTATAATCTTTGCAGATGGAAGAACGTGACATTCTGGAAACCTCGAATCTCTTCTGACTATCATTCTGTTTGTATAAAAGCATTATGGTCTCATTTCTAAAGATTTATTATAAGCTGACGGTTTATGAAAACCATGTATCAAGATACTATATAATACAAAAAGAAAACTTACAACAGTGACCGCATCGTTGAGCAAGGATTCCCCGAATACAACAATGTATAAAACTTCATTGACGTGTATTTCTTCAAAAACGGCTAAAACCGCGACGGGGTCGACAGCAGAAATTAAAGCACTGAACAGGAGTGACTGCAACAGAGGCAACTGAAACGACAGGTTAAACAAGCCCGCTTGTCCTAAGCCCCACAGGGACAAACCTAAGGGATTAAAAACAATTTGGGAATGAGACACAATTTATAAAACCGCAGCCCATTATGAAATGCATAACTATATTTTTTAATGTAATCCTCCGTCATACTTGCTAAAATTAGAATAGAGAGTGCCTCTTTACATTTCACCACGAGTTGAATGATAATAGACAGTGGCAGAGGTTTTATCAAAATCATTATTGTGAAATCCTTTTCAGTATATACTTACATTTATTCAAATACAATACTAAAAGTCTTACTTTCGTGTTCTATAACCTAAGGCCTAAGGTCTTTTTAAATTATTTGAAGTAGGATAATAGTAATAATTTTATCTACAAAAATAGTACGTGATTCCCGTGAGTTTTTCCTTACCAATGGAAAAAGTATTCCAGAGGGTTCCAACCACAGCAAACAGAAGGATCGTTCCCAAGTTGTTAAAGAAGAGTCGATTTGGCATGAAATACCCCGCATCCAGAATAATCGGTGGAAGCATGTAATGGAAGAAGGTTGTTGGAGTCAAGGGTGAGATATGAACACTATTAGTGTAGAACAAGAGCAGTCCAATGACAACTCCTACCACAATAAGTAGACACGATTCAGGGAAAATATGACTTGCTTTAGGGGCCATGTGGAAACCTGTAATAAATAACAGAAAGGAAATTATAATAATAATTAAACGTCATTTACAGATTTGGGTCTGAGAGAGAGAGAGAGAGTAAGAGAGTAAGAGAGTAAGAGAGAGAGAGAGAGAGAGAGGAGTTGTCAAATAATCCTAATTATTACGATATTACTACGAATCCAAAATCACCTGTACACAAAAGCATGTACATACATACATCGTGACAATTTGAGCTCATTATCTAAATAGGATGGAGAACATCTCAATATCCATCGTATTATCCCAGTCCAAACCCCTATAAAGCTGAAGGTCTGGCTCATTTGGAGAAATAAATGAACAACCACTCGAAATCTTACCACCACCATTGAGATTACTGAACGCGATAAATACTTTATGATATTTAAGAATCCCATTTCAAACCCACTGAAGTTAATGCATTCCCCAATGCCAACCAAATAAACTGTCATTGTCAGTCAGGACTTCAAAAATGTTTGTTGAAAGCAGTTGAATTACCAAGTGCACCACTAATTGACAGAGAGACGAAAGTTTAACAGTCATGGATGTCCATGGCCTGACCAAAAAAATAAATGTCAATGCAAATATTACTGGGTGTCAATAATTCCCCATTGTACCAATGTTCCTTTGAGAAGAAGGGATCTTCCCTTTCTGATCGTAACCTGACACCGATACTCCCAATCCATGCATGCATAGGATTCATGTAAGCATCCAACCATCTAACTGTACACTTCAAAAAATCCTGCTCACAGGACATTAAATGCGTCCCTTTCAGCATCATACATACAAACACACATACAAACACACACACACATACATACACATTCCCATCCTTAGACATAACTATAGGTAATTATAAGTATATGCACACATGTGCAATTAATCACATGCTTATATAACTCCTCAACTTTTTTAAACTGCTCACGTTTTTAATAACGCACCACCTTTTTTCCCGAGCATTTGCATACTCTAGATTGTGAGAAATCCACTCCTACGTAGAGGTAACATAAGTACACACACACACACATACATACATACACATAAATACTGCATGATTGATACGGCCAAAATCCATTAACACAGATTGTAATAATTCAATTAACAATTAAAATGAAAAATGCAGTCTCAAACAAAATTTATACAGATATATATATATAATTATACAATATATATCTATGAGAAAATAAATTACATTTTTATTTATGCAATTACAGACGCCGTAAAGTGATAAAGTGTACTTTTTATACGATAATAATATCGAACCACGACGGGGTTAACCTAAAATTTAGTACGAAAAAGGGGAATATACACAGTGCCGCGTGCTAGTCATCATTACATAATATTTTGCATATTATCTGAGTTAGTCGGAAGGTCCCTTGTAGTATATATACTTACTACTCCTAACTCCTATTATTTTATGACATTCCTATAAAGTTACACGCTAGCTACTAGCGTAAAGCTAATGTCCCTCACCTCAGCAGCAATCGTACAAACAACCTTTAGGTTGTAATACAAGACCGTGGTGTACGGGACACACACAAACACTCACACATACACACACACACACACATACAAACATTATATACTAGACGTATACATATAGAGCCTCACACACTTTAAAACAACAATTCCCTACAATGTCTACCTCTTGAGAGTATACGCGTCGTAAAAGTCATACAGTATAGGAAATGAAGGTTGAATTTCTGACAGTCCTCCTCTGTACTCAAGGTGAGTTCAAAGTAATAATCAAAATCTATACTCTCAACACCCGACTCATACATACGAAAAGAGTCTGTATGATGCAGACCATGAAAGTTTCAAAAAAAAAATACAGTGATACTTAATATATAAGGTACTATAATAGTACATTAATCAAATATTTTGTCAATATCTTGAAGCCATTTACAAGCCTAGCCCATCATAAAATCTCTGAGGGTACTTGACTCCAATAATGGTTTTCATTTTCATCTCTCTCTCTCTCTCTCTCTTCTCTCTCTCTCTCACCTTAATCTGAATAAATAACTTCAACATACAGAGTACCCACCGTCGGGAATGTTATTAAAGGAGTAGACGACAGATACTCAAACATTTCTGTCAGATTTTAAGGGAGAATGTTTAGCATGTAAACATATGATAGTTACTAATATATTGCAAATTATATAATTTGATGTGTGCAATTTACTCAGAGCTCCATTGCCCCACTCACACACCTATTGCCGTCTTTAACATACAAAGCATCATCATCATCATCATTATCATCCTACAGGAGATACATAATTAGTCTAACCTCATATTTACTTAAACTTCTCGCAATATCCCACCCAATTACCAAAATATATGTCATTAATATTATACATTATAAAATATCTCTATGGATGTAATTATTTGTATGTGTCTCATTCGGGAATTATCTCAAGTACTATTTTGAAGGGGTGGTATTTTTTCCACGAAATCACAGTCTCTGTGTGTAATCATCTACTCCAAACAACTGGGATTGAGTAAGCCCGGCTATCACACCTCTAATCTTTATAATCCCTTTGAAATCCGTAAAAAACAAGTTTAATCTTTTAAGCTCCTCATAATAGGTTCCTATATATGCACACAAGCATCAATCACATTCACTGACCACTTCAATTAATTATTTACGAGAGCTCTATAAAATTAATCCGATCGCATTTATTTATTGTAGTGAGGGATTAGAGGAGAAATTATATTATATTATTATCGGAGCTCTAATATAACGTACTCGTGCATTAAATTTTCCAGGCATTTAATACCTCTTCATCCAATCCTAGCTCTTGACTAGAGGCAGCCATGGAAGGGGGTCAAACCAGTAGCACACACATACATACACACACACGGCGGATAACATATGAAATCAATTCCTTAAGTTCCACATTTATTTTACAATTTGAATAAAACTTTCCTCCCAAGTTTTTATTAGACTTGCTAATAAAATTCGGAGGAAAAAAAAAACCTGTTCTACATTCCCTGCGTACTTCTACAGGGTTCGAAGACACATTTTCATCACCCAAAATAATTCTTAAAATTACCTCGCAAAAATCATGGGAGTAATTTGACGACCTAATTTTGTTTTCTTTTAAACGTTTGATGAAGTTTTTACAAAATTAACGTCACTGACCTAAGTCAGAATTTCCGGCATCAAAAGCCATTGAGCATTTCAAGGGAGAAAAATGCACATCCCAGAAAACATTTCATTAAATTTAGTGTGTATGTAGAAACTTAATACAAATGTAAACGAAATACAGATGTTTCTAAATCATTCTTAATTCATTATTTTGTATGTAGATATAAATTGTTCATAAAGCGGGAAATCTGGCCGACCCACGAATCAAGTATAAATTGTATCCAATCTGCAAGAAAATTCCCACAAATTAAGGACAAATACGTTAATAAATTCCAGCTCTTTCGGTTCTAGCTAGTAGATTGGAAGGTTCCTAGGCACTCCGTATAACAAGAAGTAAATGAAGCATGTGGAGCACATGCGAGTGCAACTAACTAAGCGGAGTTTATTTCTCGACTCCCTCCTTCTACTAATTTCATGGCTCTACAAACATACTTATCAATGTATGTAAATCCCAGAAACACCCACACATGTATATGCATATATATCCAGGTATATAGAATAATGACCCGTATTTGACCTAAAGGAACTTTCCTAATATTCCTCTCACCCTCAAAATACTACACTACTAGTTACAATTCTCCCATGAGCACTATCTCCCCACATCTTTAGTAAGTCAAATTGACACAATCAAATCCAAAAGTTAAAACTATAAACGTTCTCATGCTAACATTATTCTTGAGAAAAGAAACTATATAAGTGTGCTCACAACAAAAAATAAATAAAAATAAAACAAAACCTCCGTTGACACGCTCATTCATTCGAGAGTTCCCCCATCCCATAAAAATTAAATTAAATTTATGGAATAGCAAGTTGTCGGAAAACTTATCGTACTGGATACCAATGTGATTGTCAAATGAGCAAATAAATTATTATTCACATTTATGTAAAAATAAAAATCATTTCCCATAACAATACCTAATTATCCCCATACTCACATAACTTTCAGGCACTTGCCAATATGTCACAACAGCGTCAACATATTTGATTAATAAGAATAAAATATATTATTACAAATTATATTTTAATGTCTGTCGACAGGTGAGTTTCTTTACTTGGCCAAGGTAATCTCCTAACCCTATATGAGTCCATGCATGCCCTACTCATGTCATATCGTACAGACACACTGACACAGAGAACTGCCTATGAGAGGAGAAGCAACAAACTACACACAACAATAGAAAGAAAAAGACAGTACCACATTACGCATCCCAGCCCATATGTATGTACATACGGCAGGATTCCATAACAAAAAAAAGTATAACTACATACAAAACTCCTTATGTAAGTACCGTTACAAACTCCTCCTACAGACCTATACTTACAATGTGTACACAGCAGCACATAGCAGGGAATCAGGCCCTATCAAATCCAGAAAGAAAAAAAAACCAAGTACATTTAAAATAAAAAGAATGCTCCAACCCCTTCCTTTTTTATTTTACAACAAGCTCGTTCCTTTTGTTCCAATGCATTTTTGCACTCCTATTTAATCGTCTGGCTCGTGTGCTTAAGTACAGTAGTAGTATGCACGCTCACAGAGTACCCCACCTCCACTACATCTGTAATAACTTGACAATGAGTAATATATGTAAGTTTGAAGTTCCTTCATAATAATAATTATTATTCCTACTATTAAAAAAAGACTAAGGAAAAAACCGCCTTTACAATTATTAGAGTTACTCTGATACCTGATATGCATAATTATTATCAATGGCACCAGACAATACTGTTACTCATAGATAGAGAAACCAAATAATATATAGATATATATATAATTATATTATATAGATTCTTATAAAAATAATAATTATAAGTCTACACACATACACACACACACACACGTATGTATGTCTACATAAACGAGTTGAACAAAGATATATAAAACACACTGCAATAAAATCAGTCAGCACTCATTCATAAACTCCCAACGAAAAATATATCTATAACAGCATCAGGAGTTTTTTTTTAAACGTTGAATACAATAGTTAGTAGAAGCTGACTAAGAAGCCAAAAGGCTTGAGCTACATAGATGAATAATAACAAGAAGACAGGAGAGATATATACAGAGATTTATATGCGAGTGTCGATAGACATTAGACATTATTACATAACTTCAGTCCCTACCCAACATCACTAATGTGCGAATAACAAAGGTTAAACGGCAAACTTGACTCTCTGAACACACGGTCCTTGCATACTACAGGTACTCCGAAACACAGTAGCCTCTGTCTATCTAATTACATAGAGCTATACCTATCTATACATACATACATACATCCCACGATTTCACATTTTCAGCATAAGTTCCTTTGAGCATGACAAAAATCTTTCCTTTTAACTCACTCTTGAAAAGTGCAAGTTTCAATGTCCCACCTCAGGTGTCTCAAATTATACGAAGATAGATAGATATATAATAATAATTATATCTACATACATTTTTTTTTAAATTCCATGTACACATACAAACTATATATATAGATTAGATATACACTAGTACAATATTTAAAAAAAATATATATATATATAAAAGTACTTTCATCATTTAATCACTGAGACAACGTATCTCCTATTTACTTCAATGAGTGTAGTATGTCTCTCTCCTAACAAGTCTCCCCTGACTGACAATTCCTTCTGTATAAATTTAGGAACCAAGAAAAAAGCCCTTGAGCGAGCTGTCCGTCGTCATCATTGTCATCGACAACACAGAGTCAAAATTCGATAGTTGAGTATAAATCCCCCCATTGCTCTTCAAACTTCTCACACTATTAACAAAATAGTTGAATTAGTCATACAGGTTATAATGTCCGTACATATATATATATATAAATAAATACAGGAGTAACTATACAGGAATTTAGTAGAGTGGTTATAAGGATAACTATATAAATGTATATGTACCAGTTTGCGTACCTCACCGAGGCTTTTTTTTTCTCCCATTAATTTTATAGTCAGTAAATTAAGCTTGTCATGAAACTCATGAATGACTCTTATGTGAATTCATGCTGAGAATCTCACAAATTATTATAATACATTTACATATACTTATATATATGCCTTCTACTAAAAAGGTAAGTTTATAACCTCAACAACAACAACAACAACAGCATCGTGTGTGCACACGTACACTGTACTTCTATACCAAAACGGTATGGACCAACCAAATCTATATTTTATCCGTGTCCATATTACTTCAAAACAACATTCTTCTAATTTGTAAACATGCTTTGTGAACATGGTTCCAATTGTATTAATTATTTATTTTCACTTGAATACACTCTCAATGAGGCTTCAGCGTACAGTGTCAATAGGATTAGATTTTAATATTATAAAATTACATAACAAGGATAATCTTTCCTATACTTCCTCGTCATACTAAATTCCATTCTCAATGATAAATCTTCCGTATCTTTTCAATATGACTATTGTCAAATTACTGCATTATATAAACTCCGTGTGTGCACACAAATAAATAAATATAGTAGCTCCATCATTTTTATGTATATATGTACATACGACATATTTAATTATATATATGAATGATTTCAACACTTGAAAAAAAAAGTGAAGCTTTAAACCACCTACAGAGTGTTACAGTGTCAAAGCATAGCATGAAAATCAAAAATTCATCAACCCCTGCATTGCACCTGCTCCTGTAAATTTATAATTCAATTTTTCATTGTAGAATGAGAGAGAGAGAGAGAGAGAGAGAGAGAGAGAGAGAGAGAGAGAGAGAGAGAGAGAGAGAGAGGATACAAAAAAGCCAAAAGCCAAATAATAGCAGACCCTTCACTTGTTTCCATATCTCCAAGAAAATAATTTAACGTCATTAAGAGTTGCTACTGTTTACAATTACTCTCTTCTCCCAGCGCCTCATTATACACACACACAGACACTCTCTTCCACTTAAGATCAATGTCTTAGATATAATTCATCAATAATCGAAATGCTTCAAGGGATTCATGTTTATCCCAAAAACAACAACAAAATCCCTACATGTACATATCCAAGCTCTCAAGAATTTAACACTTGATTTGCTCTCAAAAATTGTGAACATATTAATTATTATTATTACCCCCGTAGTATTCCCCTTCCTACACGCCACCAAGCTCGGACAGCTAATTAAAATGCAATTCGTAATTTTTCTACAAATATTTTCCCAATATATATATAGCAACGTCACCAATATAACCAAGGAGAGTATTTATTTACCATCATAAATAATTAGCAAACAATCCCTGGAGCACCCCTCAGACTTGCCCTTTATTAATTACAATAATTTCCTATACACAAAATATACAGAGCCGCTTCACCGGTATACGTTCTATAAGATTGCATCATCACATCACATAAAGACACACTTCCCTGGGTACAGGAGATAGATCCAGAACATACATACATACGTATAGAAACATACAGAACAAAATTCAAATACTATCTACATCTACATATACCATCAAGAAAATAGGAGTAGTGTGCCTCAATTAACTTCTCAAAATTTATTATTTCCCCACATTATTATGCATAAAAGATAAATTATCTGTAATACTCATACGTTGTACATATCTAAGTAGACTGATTTAAGAACATGCTCCTACAAACAACACAACACATCTGTACACTACCACACTTCAACACACACCCTTCTCAGGTCTCACTGTGCCTCTGAGTGAATGAGTCACTATAGACTATTATGTACATTTATCGTACAGGATCGTACATATGTATACACGTATGTACCAGCAGCGTAAGTACCCTCATATACATACATAGATACATGTATAGTAGTACTTGACTCATGGACTTTACAGTGGACCGCCACTTAAACGAATCGTGCTTTCTGCCTTACTTCATATTAATTAGCAGTAGGAGCATATATCAGCTAGTAGTACTAGCAAAATTTAAAGTACTCTGGACTCACAATGCAAAACTAAAATACTATTTACTCTTGTAGTACTGCCAAGGAGGAAAGTCAATCAAAGGTACGGCATACTAGTAAGATGATTACAGGTGAGTGAGCATCATTAAGACGACAAGTGTACACGATGTTTACTTTTTCCCAGTAATAGGGAATAAACATACAATAACAACAACAACAACATACATAAGTACAGAGTGGAGCATCACTCTAATAATTGACGGACTGCAGACTTCCAAAGGATCACTTGAGAATGACATACAAGACTTGTCTTCATTTTCAACTCGTCAAGGAATCTTGCCAAAAATAAATGACCAGAGTAAAAAGCTGGCCAAGAAAGTCAAGTCAAGTCAAGTCAGGACTTCATTCATTCATCCATTCATTCGTCAGTTCAAACTCATTTGGATAAAGAGAGAGAGAGAGAGATACAGAGAGAGAGAGAGAGAAAGGAGAGAGAGAAGTCAAATTATTGTAATTCGTGAGGAATTGATTAAAAACGTGGAAAAGAGACACAAACACACACACACACACACACAATACCTAAGTGAAAAGGTAAATCACTCAATGGCACTATATATTTCCATACGTAGTTTTTTTTAGTATTCACCTTCTTCTTCCCAGAGTGACCAAGGATCAGGTGCACTCCTAAAAATTGTTACATCATATATTTATAGAGGTGCACCACATTTGAAATGTAATTTACAATATAGAGTCACTCACATTTACTATAATATGAGCACCGTCGAGGGAAGAATATACTTGCTATTATATAATAGTAAATATATATATAACAATAATAAAACTTGATTTGTTTCTTTCATTTATGTACACGCAGGATTCCAACTACCCATAATATTTGTCAATGAAATTGAAAAAAAAAAAATTATATATGAACAAATTGGCCAGCAGTCATCATTATTCAAGTCAAGATTAGTCCACATCAGAGTGGTTTGCCCTAATGACTTTGATTTTATTTATGCTTCCACGCGCAGTCAGGGCAGGTGAGCACTGTCAGCAATTGACCCTATTCATTTCCATCCTTCAAGACATACACAGTCGAGAGATATTATTGACACATGCATAATATATCTGGATTCAATAGTTCAAAACCAACACCATGCCTTGTGTTACTACTACAGTACTACTACTTTTTACTCCTCAGTCATTGATAATTGATTCAGAGCATTCATTCCACCCCTACTGCACTCCTGACTCAAAAAAAAAGTTACTTTTATATAATTATGTAGATATCTAATTAATCACTATATAGAAAAAAAATCCACATAATACTAATCGTTTCCCAATAACAACTTGAACAAGTTTCCAAAATGTCCAGTCAATGCAATTAGTATAACTGCTACTACATAAAGGGGGGAAATACACACAGGACAATTAATAACATTCTCCTTTAAGAATTTTGTCTACAACCATATCTTGGATACACTCACAGATTTGTATTTGTATTTATTTGGACGTATCCATGTACACAGGCCGGTTTACATATTACAATCTGTAGTGTATGTCCTCAAGAGCATAATCTGTAACAATACTTCTGAGGTACGATCTATAATAATAATTATTATTATTCCACATTACCTATATAAGTACATATGATGTACATAGACAGAAATAATTACCTCAAGACTGCCTATACATATAAGTAGATAGATATAGGTATACAGATTATATTCTGTAACATATAGGACAAGATGCTTTTGAGACTTTCTTCAACCTGTGAACACCTTCTCCAATAATAAAGAGTAATTCTTGCTATGGCCTTTTGTCCAACAAAGGACACATAAAATTTATTTAGATTAAAAATTAAGATAAATATTGATATAATTATCGATAATATACATTGGAAACCAAATGAAAATAACGAGCATGTGTCAACTTCAGAGATCACACAACCATTTCATGCACATTTAATAATCCGAACTATTCCATACAAAAATATGTAAGTACTTCAAATAAAATATTATATATTGTTTCAATCTAATATCTAACTAGAGAGAGAGAGAGAGACAGACAGACACAGACAGAGAGAGTCATAGACATAGAGAGAGAGCTGTAGTGGGTTGTATCTCTCATTATAGTCCGTACTTATATGGGGAGCACATACGTGTGACTATAGTCTCTGTCTTTTATATAACCCTCCATCCACAGATCCATATATGAGTTCTCATCAAGTCAAACGTTTTTTTTATACCAGAGAATAAAGACACAAGCACTGGGATATCCTATACAAGTATTATAGTTACAATTATAAAAATGATCCTATACAAATGACACGAAGGATTTTCCCAATGATGATGATGATTACAATCAATTCTCACACTTCCAACTTCTACGGGCTATGCATACATTAATAATACAATCAATCATAAAAACTGTCCTTCTTTCACGAGCTTTCCAAATATGTATCCAAATGTATACTCACAGTACCAAATACGCATGTATGTACATGGGTACTTACATATTTATTAATTACGTACATACACACGCACGGGACCGCTTTCACAGAGGGAATAATCATAATGATTATTGTGTCGGGAAATAGGATTATTACAATTCGTCTAAACTGTAACCGTTTCCAGCCCCACGACAGTAAATTTTTATTATCTTCTCCGTTTATATTTCATATCTATTTTATAATTCAAATTATTTGTATCCATCAAATAGAAAATACATACAAATATATGCATCCATACAAATAGCCCACGTGTAATACAAGTGCTCCAGTTTCGTATGGACCCAAGAATGTGGAAGGGGAAATTATTGGGCCTTAATATTTAAATCCATTCAGGAATTAATTCCCTAAACACACACACAAACACATACACACAGATACACACAGATACCAATTAAGTTACTGGCTGAGCCGTTCGGAGCTAAGACAGCTATTCCTAACCATGATTTCCGACCGCTTTGCATACTAATTACAAGTAATTAGAAATGGTTCATTAATTAGACCAAATCATCCATTAGAATTAATTTCCAACTTTTCAATTTTACATTATGATTGTCAGGACCCATCAGGGAAGGATAACGAATGGACGCTGAGCTACAGGTCCACGTAGTAGGGAAGTATGTACATACACATAGAATCTCTCTTACACTTACATAATTACAAGTATCAAGAGTCGCACTCAACAACTGTCAGACAACAAATAGGACGACCAAGCTTTTGCATACACAATTATTATTACAGAAGTCCTGTGTGACCACGTACTATTTATTACACCTCCGGGACATACTCACATATCTCCACAGCTACATATTTACATGCTTGTACACTTCTCCAACAATATGTTTTAACCAAGTACAAGTACATCATGGGCGTACATACATGAAGACATGAGACTTAATTGCCAAGGGAGAGCTCGCTCCATTTAAATACGTCCTCTAATTAAACTACCAGGAAATATGAGTCGTCAGATGGGAAGACGCATAATATATTTAGACGGAGTCAGTTGGTTGATTGGACGGAAATCATCCCAAATAAAATGCATGCCAACAGACAGGGATCAGACATCCCAAGAGCATCTATCCATCCAGCACCCGTGTCATCCTTCATACATACATAATTACATATATAGGGAAAGAACAACACCAGGGATAAATAGCTACCCTGTGATCATCCCAATATCCAGATCATACCCAGAGCTACTAATTAGTTCAATCAGGAGCTTTCATAGTTTACAAAACTATTAGCATACTAATAATAACCATACTGATGATGTCTTGTAATTATTCTAATCCAATCTCATCTCTCCCTTTATGAACACAGAGACACAGTAATTACCCATACATAAATAAACAAGCAAATCCGCAATCAGCCTGTACTATCTTTACGAGAGGAATAGTAAAAATTCCGAAATCCCGCTGATACTAGGGAAAATATTACCACTACCAAGAATACCAGGGGGAAATTACCACTCTGTGGTAAACGACACAGCCTCAAAATATTTTAGACCCTATGCCTTGCAAGGGGAAAAACCTCTTATTTATGATCTCTTATTAGTGTGCACAGCAAGAGTACTTTACACTGTACATTTATAAAAACATTGTCCATGAAAATTACGAAGCAATCTCTTGTGTGTGTGTTTGTGTGTGAGAGAGAGAGATAGAGAGAGACAGAGAGAGAGAGAGAGAGGAACAAGATGGGCAAGAGCAAATTATAGTAAAAGGGCTAATGATTAATTTATAAAAGGGCAAGGAAATTATAGAAAAGTCCTACATGTACCATGCGACAGACAGAGAGTAGTAGCCCTATGCCATTAGCCATCACAGAGGATAAACTTGTTTTAATTAGCTACACCTTTTTTATGCAATTAGCCCTCTATATGTAACAAACCTTACATAATTATTCATCAGCTCTCTAGTAATTGATAAATTTCATGGAGATCCATGATTGAAATTCCTGTCGTGATTCCCATACCCAAAACAAATTACCAAATTTCATCATCGTACAAACTCCTGATCAAAATAAAAAAAAGAGACTCCCTTACTCCCAACGACTAAACTAAAGTAGTACCTACACTCACAAAACTATGCATACGAAGAGATACCTACTTTACCTACAACTCATGGTAATCAGTAGCCCTCACGTAGATATTGACCTACTGCCAAGCTGACTCACATTCATCAAATCAGGACAATACTGCCTTACAATACACACTAACACACTAGTACTCCCATTAGAGAGACTTCCAAAGGTCTTAAAAAAGATAACTTATAGAGACAGAGATATATAATTTTATAAAAATAGGTTGGGCACACGATACACACACACAAACACACATACACACACACAAATACTTACTATACTACATACATGTGGTAGTTATTATTACTACAATAAGTTAAAACAAATGACAGTTATTTAAATATCATGATCAGGTGTGGGGTGACGGGGTAGTCATTGAAATTTAAAATCTGCAGTATTTGTATATTATGATGTATCTATCTATATCTCCACAAAATAAAATAATTATATAATATATTCCTAGGATATTTCTTTTTACTATAGTTTAAGTAAGTATTGAATTTTATCATATCATATAATAATACTATGTTTAGAAGATTTCACTCCCATCAAGCAAAGATGTCTTCACATTTAAATACATTTCAAGCTTGAGAGCTAATAAAATTATCGTATGGTAACCATGGCTGTATTATTTTTTGTTTCCCAACAACAACCACTAATATACAAACTATAATTATATGTAGATACTTCGACTACACTAATGTCAGATAAATTTCATCCCTACTCCTATGCACCCTTGCTTGTAGGAACAATGGGACTGAACATTTTATTTTTCCGCACTACTGCACATTTATTACGCTAAAATTTACTTTACCCTTTATTACAAATTATTACAGAGAGAGAGAGAGAGAGAGAGAGAGAGAGAGAACCCTGTCTGTCTCTGACGTGCGTTTCTTCAGATACGATCTTTAACATGAACTGTAATATATATGCTCAAGTATCTACCTGTACATACGGATATACAATAAGGATAGATATACTTACATAATTCTCAAATATATACGTAATTCTGCGTGTGCCCAAACATAATGGTATCAATGCACAATACGTAACCTCCTTGAATATAATATACTTCGAGTTCCCGAAGCGTATCTATCTGCAAGAGTATCTCATAAAAGGGATCTGTGGAGTACTTATATACATGTAGATACATACATACATCTAAAAATACATACAAGACTGCACACAAACACACATACACACACTCCCTCCATCCTCTCCGAGAAGGATAATTAAATAATACACTTCTGAATCATGCATCCATCCAAGTATGATAATTCAATTTAATTGTGAATCATTCAAACCCTCTTAATAATTATTCTGCTGTTCCGATTGTCTCTCCAAGATGCTGATCCTTTCGAGGTTTCCCATTGTTGTCAATCTCGAGAGTACCGTGTGTAAATAAATACTGTCGAGGCAGAGAGATATAATTATTATTAGTATGCGTTAAAGTCAATAAAAATAAACATCCATTTTACAGCCTCCCGTGTCGATACTGTATCGCAACCTAGTTTACATATACTTATACCTATACCCATAGTGTTTAGTAGTTCATAATAATAAAAAATAATAAACAACTAGACCGGTATTGTCACGTCACAGGAAGGCGCAACTAAATAAAGGCATGTACTTGTACTCTAATCCATATCCTTTGGGACTTCTCCTCTAGATTTTTGCTCTGACTTAGAATTCCAATAAGAGGTACATACATCTGTAATAATTATTTACTTGGAAAAATTCCACGTCCCATTACAAAAGGAACAACTATCCTTTCGATCCGGGCCTACACTAGTCATAAAATTTTTGCAGTGGAGCAGAGACAATTATTCTATTTAAATGAGCAAGCAGGAGGATCCGGACTTATTTTTGATCATTTCATTAGTAACCCGACAAGGAGTCTCTTTTATGTATGAGAGAATCATTCCAAAATCCAAAAGTTAATACTGCGAGAAATCCACGCACACATGCAATCTAAAAGTAAATCCATGAGTAAAAACTTTTTTTTCCTCCACACATAAAAAAAAAAAAAAAAAAAAACCTCTACCGAATCAAATGGACTGTAAAACTAAAGCGACAGGATCCTCCGACTCCAACCCATTCATACACATGGATACCTACACATATGGGATCTAAATAATATATATAGAGAGATACGCTTCAAAACGCAGGGATGTGGATGTGAGCGGTGTACATATGTATTGAAATACGCAGTAATCAAGTTGAAACTCATAGGTACAGGGTGTATTTTATTTCTGGACTCATCCTCTCACTTAGCCCACATTTTAAGGCCAGACCCGTATCAAATAGCACATTTTCTTCCAGACTCTCTAAAATTATTCTCAATTTCCTCAACATACATTTCCAGTCACAGTTAAAAAAAAAAGAAAGAAATTCAAGCAAAGCAAAGTCAGAATTATTTTGAAGGATTTCTGAGCAATTTTTTTTATTATCCCACTTGAATTTTATTTTACCACCCCATAATTTAACGCTAGTTTAAAGGGAATTTTATGAGTTCCTTCTTGAAACTATATCTGACAGCTCACTACAATAAAATTACTGGAACTTAGGAGGAAACGGCGAATTAAAAATAAAAAAACAAACTCTCCAAGAAAACCCATCTTCTACAAGAATAGGTAACTCTCTCTATATAATGTTAGCTAAAAGGGGATGAGGATTCATCCAACTGTCCAACCCACCCTGTACACATCTGTATGTATGTATGTATGTATGTATGTTCTATGCTCGCATGTGTTCGAGCGATCCCGAGAAGTAGGTATATCAAACTGGAAAAAAAACCCTGTGCTGGCATAGGCCTACAAGCTGTATGTACAAGTGTGTGTTTCCCATATGCTGAATTTAATAGTAGTAAAAACGGGATGGCAAAATTCCATTGGGAAGGAGCCGGAGTGGAGAGATCTCACACACAAAAAAAACATACCGAAATATCCGCGTATATATACATAAAATAAATGAGGCACTGGCAATGTAACAATCCTCTGATTGTGAGAGAGCTCAAAATCCCCTATCTATTGGAAATTAAACTTTTTTTTTGGCCAGAGAGAAAATCAGTAGTCATTTCATTGTCTCCACAAACTCACACACACACACACACACACACACACACACACACACACACACACACACACACACACACACACACACACACACACACACACACACACACACACACACACACACACACACACACACACACACACACACACACACACACACACACACACACACACACACACACACACACACACACACACACACACACACACACACACACACACACACACACACACACACACACACACACACACACACACACACACACACACACACACACACACACACACACACACACACACACACACACACACACACACACACACACACACACACACACACACACACACACACACACACACACACACACACACACACACACACACACACACACACACACACACACACACACACACACACACACACACACACACACACACACACACACACACACACACACACACACACACACACACACACACACACACACACACACACACACACACACACACACACACACACACACACACACACACACACACACACACACACACACACACACACACACACACACACACACACACACACACACACACACACACACACACACACACACACACACACACACACACACACACACACACACACACACACACACACACACACACACACACACACACACACACACACACACACACACACACACACACACACACACACACACACACACACACACACACACACACACACACACACACACACACACACACACACACACACACACACACACACACACACACACACACACACACACACACACACACACACACACACACACACACACACACACACACACACACACACACACACACACACACACACACACACACACACACACACACACACACACACACACACACACACACACACACACACACACACACACACACACACACACACACACACACACACACACACACACACACACACACACACACACACACACACACACACACACACACACACACACACACACACACACACACACACACACACACACACACACACACACACACACACACACACACACACACACACACACACACACACACACACACACACACACACACACACACACACACACACACACACACACACACACACACACACACACACACACACACACACACACACACACACACACACACACACACACACACACACACACACACACACACACACACACACACACACACACACACACACACACACACACACACACACACACACACACACACACACACACACACACACACACACACACACACACACACACACACACACACACACACACACACACACACACACACACACACACACACACACACACACACACACACACACACACACACACACACACACACACACACACACACACACACACACACACACACACACACACACACACACACACACACACACACACACACACACACACACACACACACACACACACACACACACACACACACACACACACACACACACACACACACACACACACACACACACACACACACACACACACACACACACACACACACACACACACACACACACACACACACACACACACACACACACACACACATACAGCTCCCAAATCCCCCACATACTTACATATGTACATCCCAAGGATATCCCTTGACTCAAACCGAACATCAGACTATCTATGCTCGATGCTAAAATATTGAAAACCACAGACGAGTCATCCAAACTGTGGCTCCAATGACTCCAAACAACAACTACTAAAAGAACCGAACAAACGAACCCTCAATCTGACTCCTCGACAAAATTGCTATATAGCATGAATAACAAAATAATTACAGACGAAAATCCCACATGATTAGGGAGGAGAAAAAAAAACCCTCGGATGGAAATTGCATTTAAATTGGACTGCAAAAATATCAAGTGTAGTGTAGGGATGGACACATAGCCCAGCTCTTCCCTTTAGAGCTTAAAAGATCCTTTTTTTTACGTAATTACTTACTATACCAGGAATAAATATATATATATACATAGCTTAAGCCTTTTCTAGTAACCTATAGTCTCTCAGCGGGGTCTACTTCCCTTATAGCATAAATCATAAATAAATACATGTATTTCTTTAAAGTCCTCACATATAATTACATACATACACCGACATGTGAACACATTTGCAAATACATATATCTTTAACAGGTTCAGTGTTAGTATACCTATATATATAGTAGGAGGATATATAGATAGCAACTACTACTACTACTCTACTACTACTACTACTACTTCTATCTACTACTTCTACTACTAGCTGAAACTGTAAGCTTCCTTTTGGAGGTCAATAACTTTACGCTTGGGTAAAAACTTACAATACAGAAAACAAACACTCTCGTCCAAATACCTACCCACACACACACGGGCAGAAATCATGATAGGTAAGTACAACAACACACAATTGCAACTCACTCATCGTCCTCGAGTCAGTCAACAAAAAAAAGTGATCAGAGCCGTGTGGGTTATATTTTCACTTGTACTACACAACCTAACATTGCATTGACACCATCAAGAAAAAAAAAAAATCTAAAACACAACACACTTGTTCCTTCAAATTTCCTATGCATCCATACAGGGTAGAGACCCTGGCCTCAGCCTCCCTCTATGTAAGTATATATTCTCACATATAATTGTCTTCCCCACACGTACATACATACATTCACAGTCACTTTATAAATATATAAAGAAAATCAAGAGTCAAAAACATCTATAGAACAAAATTCGCTCTACATTACTTCCACCAGCTGAGTATTCTGTGAAGTAGCAAAACAGAGAGAGAGAGAGAGAGAGAGAGAGAGAGAGAGAGAGAGAGGAAACCTGTCTTGTCAAATTCTATTTTCCGCATTTATGTATATATGGATATGGTTTAGTATTTCACAGTTTTCAGAGAGTCGTCATATGTAATACTTGAAACACACTGGTTATCACATATAAGTAAATTACACATATGTAAGTAGTTAAGTAGCATTATCCTTTCCCAACCTCTCCATAGAGTACAAGATGAACTTACTTTTATAGTTAGTTACTTACACATGCATGCGGAAAAACTCGTCACTGTGAAATTGTGCGTTGAGTCTTGGAGGAGACGCACAGACACACACACACACACACACACACACACACACACACACATATGAACGAAATTGCTTTCATTACAGAATGCAAGAGCGGAGCAAAGAAGCTCAAGAAAGAGCTCTGAAGGTAGAAATTACCGTTTCATCCTCAGAGGAAGAGGAGAGAGAGAGAATGTACAGAACAGAGAGAGGGAGAGAGAGAGAGAGAGAGAGAGAGAGAGAGAGAGAGAGGATAACGGGAGAAAGATCTCAACCTATTATAATTCCACTAAATGTTTTTGGGGCTAAGGAGTCGTGTAAAAATTACTTGCAGTCACTGCCCGCTCTAACACATAGATATACACATCCTCAGAGCTATTCCTTCTTGAATTATATTTTAGACAAGCGTTAAAGATGAAGACTAATGATGTGATCGCTGTATTTATATTTTTACATATACAGGGAACTACCAAACTGACTCTCCGTGGCTCTTTAACCTAAATTTGTAATTTAAATGTTAAAAGTAGAAATATTCTATTTAAAATTAGAAAATTAGACCGTGGATGGCCCCACCGTCAAAGGGATCCCAGAGGAGCATAATAATTGGTACAGGGCATGAGTGATCATAATAATTATTGTCATGTAGATATACTTATTACTTACGTCCTCAAAAATCTCAAAAAATCAATCATGCAACCCAATGCATAACCCTCACTATGTATTTTAAGCTTACACTAGTTTCCGACTACTACTTCAAAATTGACCCTCAGTTATTCGCCTGAATTCAAATCTTCTGCTCTTGTAACCAGACTAGAGGACTCCTACTGTGTACACAGGAATTAAATGGACATATAGGTACGTACCTATCTATAGATATCCATGCATACACCCACATAGCCCCTACATTAAGTGAGCATCACTGAATATTCAACCTTTCCCCAGCAGTCATTTAAAACCCTCTGGAATTATTTGTGAGTCCGTGGATGTGTGTAGGATTTAAAATCACGTGAAGAGGGATCGGTGCCGACAGGACGCACAAGTCGTGCAAACCAATAGACATAATTATTATTGAACCATTTTTCCGTGTAGTCAACAACCACATTTACATAGAGACACTTATGATGTAGATACAGTTACTAGATAGATACGCCTGTTGGTGTACGTATTTACACTACATCAGAAGTTGTTAACGAGTTAACACAATTACAGCATTCACAAATTAAATGTATTTACATTATTTGCCCTGCCATATGGAAAGCTCTCCAATCCACTGACATTCACACACACACACACACACACACACACACACACACACACACACACATACCTACACAGAGAAAATCTCCAAAATCAATGTAAATCAATTCGGCATCTCCGTACACTCCTAAACAAACATCCGACACCTGGGAAATTGCATACCAGAAATGTAAATATAAATCCGAAATCTTATTACCCAGGGAACGAATCAAGTCAGTCACTGACAGGGAACCATACGCTCTACAATGTATAAGTATCTACATAAAATAAAACATGCATTGGATATACACATAATTATATTGCATAAAGCACATAAATATAAGCACTCGAGTCAATCAATCATACATGGATCCATGGAACTTATTCTGGGTTATAAAAATTGAAGTATCCTTGCCCATTCAACTCTTAACACAATACTAAGAGTATAAATCTAATTGTAAGAGCTATAAGGAAAGTATGAAGTAAAATGTGTCATTTTAAGTTGGATTCCCCCAGAAGAGTCGAGCCCAATAAAATATAAATGGAGAAAATCGGTAATAAAATAAAAGTAAAAATCGTAAGAAAACAAAAGACTACGAGACCTCAATAAACAAGAAACAACCAGCACATTACTATACGGACTCCACCTCAGAGCTTTGGGATATACCACAGTACATACAAATGTGGGATTCAGTAATAAAAAATTAAATTATCAGCATAAAATTGCGATTAAAATTTCAGGAAATTGAGTCGTACAATACTCAATATCTTCGAGGCAATTAAGATTGTAACAATATCCACACGGGGAGAGGAATGTAATAACTCCCATAATATTTCCTATTGACATTTCCTACAGACACACAACTACCATTGTTTTGTTTTTTGTGTGTGTGTGTGTGTATGTGTGTGTGTGTATGTTTGCTTTTGAAGAACTGATCCCACAACTGTAACATCCTCTAACAATATCTTTATCACTAATTGTGAGTTTTGATATTATCAACTAAATATAATAATTAAGCTTCTTTATCAGCGGTACTGACGTTCTGACGTCTGGATACACTGCCAAGTTTTTTTTTTTGGTATTAAAAAGAAGTAGATATAGAAAAAGCTTTTAAACCATAATTATTATTGCATGCTTGTGCGAAAAGACTCAATTTTTATATTTAAAAAAAAAAACAAAAAAAAATTACGCTCAGGGGCAATTGCCGTCACGTTTTGGCAAAGTTAAAAATTGCTTACGCTGCTTCCAATTTGAGCTCCCCTGTAATGACGTGCAAAAAACCCAGCGGTAGGATTTCGTAGGGAGTAATATAAAAGGTATATTATTATTGTATTAACTCAAATATGAAATTTGGATTTAAGGTGTCAAACTTTGTGCGCAAAAGAGTGAATTGTAATAGATTCCATGGAAAAAGGTAAATGCCTGGAGAAATGAGCACATATTATATACATATTACCCACCCTGCGTCAGAGCCTCACTTTTCCGAGGGAGCAATCCCAAATAGCCACATTAGTGAATTTCAATTCCCAGTCCAGAAGGAAAGAAACACGAGAGCACTCTATAGATATCTACATATATATCTGTATCTGTATATAAAATTCTCCTCAATAAAAACATCAAATGAGTGAGTAATTCAACACTTTGAACACGCTATATCATCAGAAACGAAGAACGACCGAGGTGAGGCTCCCATGCAATCGTTTCAAAGTTCATGTGTGATTATTACATTTATTAGAAAACTTTATCCCAATCAACTCTCCTACTACATAGACCCTACCCTATACCAACCCTGCCCACGCCAGTACTTCTAAATATCTCACATTTCGTCGATGCAAGCATCAAATGTGAGACGTAATCAAAGTAATATTTTCACACCAGATATAGAAAAAAAAACTTAGTTTCGCGAAATGATTATTTTCTCTTTTTTTTATTTAAAAAAAGTTATTCTCTCCTTCTCTCTCTCTCTCTCTCTCACCCCCACCGGATACGGATTTTCCAGATGAACAATGGAATAATAATAATTCTATACAAACAAGATACAGTCAAAATCAGTAGGATCTCAAGGCTCATCTAACAACAAAAAAATTGCAAAATACCCACAGGATGATTCTTCAATCTTAATGCTTTATGTAGAAAACTTTGGGGAGGGAGATAGAGATGGAGAGAGAGAGAGAGAGACAGAGACAGAGGCAAAAACTTTGGAAAACAGAATTGGAAATTTAATTCCCTTGTCAGCACTTAGAATTAGCTTTATCTCTCTCGACGTAATAATTACGTCCACACAAATGCATGCACAAAACAGAAGCGTACATAATTGGACAAAAATCATGTAGAAATAACGAATTATTCCGTGCTTTTTTTTTCCCTCATATACATACGGAATTACTAGCAATAACAATACATAAAAGTACTAACTAGGAGGGAAGAAGACGTGCCACACATCTGAGGAAAAGATCAAGTGTGTACATATGTAAGTATCTACTTAAACACGCTTAAAAAAGCACGTCAGTCTCTCCATGTGTACATTTCTTATGGAGACGTTCCATAGCTCTCCCACTATCAAATGAAAATGTTTTATTATTCCTTTATCCTATAGAATTTCGACCTTCAATAAAATAATTTCTTCGAGAAGTTCATAAAACCGGAAACGGCGCATCTCACTTTTCTCTCTCTCTCTCTCTCTCTCTCTCTCTCTCTCTCTCTCTCTCTCTGTATATTATATATTGTTCAACATGAGTATCTCCACTAATTACGTCTACTCTTCCATGTAGGCTTGCTTGTATTATTTGATTCTGGATTCCATCACCCGGTAGTGTGTATAGCGTAGAGAAGGGCACAGGACATGAGTAAACAGAACTAGAGAATAACATATAATCTAATCATGACATTATAATAATCTATCCATCCCTGACAGACAGAATGAGTAGTATCCAGTATCATATACGCACCGGAAATGTAATAATTATAATACTTACTCTCTTAGTCTGACAATAAGCTCTAAGCCTCGGAACCTAAAATTGTTATTTTTTTAAAAACCTCTAAAAATTTCTATAACTCCCACAACCCAGACAGTACAGGAGCTGAAGGTCTCAGCCCAAAACTTTCATTTAGATACACGTAAGTAATAATGACATACCTCACTGAAAGTGTCAATTTTTAAATTGACAGTAATAATTACATTATTATTTCATTACAATGTCCCTATCCCCTCCACACACACAGGGAATTCATGAATGATAGAAAATAGTTCCCACTCCTATTTGAGTCCCTTCTTTTATATTTTTCCTCAAGCCCAGGGTTTCACGCTTAGCCTAGAAAAAAAAACTCAAAAGTAACAATTATTGTAGTACAAGTTACACATGAGAGGAAGAAAAACTAAACCAGTACTGAGAGAGAATGAATGGAGTAGGTAGGAGGTACATACAGACAAAAAATATAGGAATTGAAAACAATTTCCAACCTCTAGTCAAGATCTTACTATATTGAAAGCCCAATTTAAATTTTGCAATAGCACACGTGAAAAGTTCATGGTTGTTGAAACCTTGCGAATTCAAATAAATAATTGTGTACTCAATCAGCCGATACAGATTTTTGTTTACAAGCTATACATATAGACAACGTACTCCCTACCTATATCTATATACATATGTAGTTACTTGAATTTATGTACATATACAAAAAGTTTACATCCTCTGTACCAGTCAACAGCTCGACCCTAGTCAGTCATTAATCCCTAGTCAGTCAACAAGTTAACAATTATTATTATTATTACTTCATCTTTTATTCAATTCTCACAGGGATACACGTACATGTATGACGAACAGCCACCACAATGAGCGAAACCACTGACTTAAACAACTACCGTATAGCAGTGTAGTAATGAGACTCATCAGTAGCCACCGGAAAAGATCACTATCAGCATCAGCATTGCTGGCAAATAATAATTATAATAAATCTTCCGTTAAGCAATTAATTATTGTTTAATGTGCAAAAACGAGTATTCAAATAAAACCTAGGATTAAATTGCATAATGCATTTATTCATAATCCCAAAGATATAGGTATGGAGTCAATAGCCAAATTAATTCCGACCCACACACACACACACTCATTTAAATCCTCATCCCTGGAATCTCTCACGGTAAATACCATGTATGTATGTATGTACATCCATACAACTTCAAAGCCTATTCTTGAATCCCTCTCAACAAGAACTTCCGAGGTATTTCCTTAAACAAGTCAAAACTTGATGCCTATGAGGGATACAAAACCTCTGAACTGGTCTATTCTCATTTCTTTCTCCTTGAGGGCTGGATGATGGAAATCTTTGAAAGACTCAAAAGACTGGATACTGGGAACATTACATACACAAATCACACACACATACACATACATACATACGTAGATACATATAGCAAATGTAAATAAACAGAATCACACAGCAGCTTTAATTCAGTATGGGTTTCGTTTATAAACAAAATCTACTGAAGAATGGACCGCATCACACATTCCTTCCATGTTTGTATAATTTACCTTTTAATACAAAAATGTATAAATACATTCCCTTGTGCTCTCATTCCCTTGCTCCCATCAAGAAATCAAGGGATGCAATTAATGGACAAACTGAGAATCACCAGAAGAGTACCCTCGAGAGTACATATGTGAGGAACTATCGAACGTCTACAAATATTTTTTTTTCCCAAAGCTCTGCTCTTCTCTATAAATATATGTAGCTCCCATCGTAATGAATTTATATCGTCTCCATCACCATATCCGGAACATCATCAGTTCCTTCAGAACTTGCCGTCTTGCAAGATTTACACTTTTCAAACAGGACTCTGTTGACATTTAATTACTCAGTATACACGCTCAAGAACAGCATGGGTGGGTGTGGAAAGAGATGATTTATACAGGACGGATTCCACATGAGACATCATAGTCGTGAGTCTTCCAGCCTCTCCTAAAACTCTTAAGTTAAGACTCACTGTCAATGAGAAGGGCGTTTATGAGAGGGTGACCTGGTGGAATCTTTTAATTATACAAATTTCATGAGCATAAAAACTGCACACAAACACACACACACACACACACATGTAATTACTAGTTACATTTTCTCTTCATCGGACACTTACGGGGAGTTATAATAATTCAATCCCAAGAATTTAGAGGCTTTAAAAACAGATACACTACGAGGTTAGCTTGTATTTGCAAATACATCTCTACAATCAGTTTAAAAGGATTGCATGTGTGTGTGTGTGTGTGTGTACTTTTGCAAGTGCGTGTATCATCATACGACCATAACCATACCGAAAACGGAATACCCAAAACAATAAATTCACATTCAGGTTTATTATTCATACAAATAATGTACATACATGCACACGTTTGTTTACCATGTATGAGTTATGGGCGACGCATGTTAGACTTGGTTAAGGTAGTGTGAGAGAGACCAAAGGAAATAAATGTTGTGTACCGGCGAGAGAAAGAACAAAAGGGCTATCGTGTCCTGTGAGTCAATCTAAAAGTATATAGGGGAAAAAAACTTTTATGCAATTTCGCCTCTGCAAAATTTTTGTAATATTCGGGAGGAGTGAAGTCTCTTATGCATGTCCATAGAATTATGAACAGACCATAGCATAAAAAAAAAAATTGGGAGGTAGCCACGACATGGCTAGCTTACTCAGTTAAAGGTAGATATCCACTCACAACCAGTGAGCCCGTATAGTAGGTCAGACACTTACTTGGAACAAGTAGTAGTATAGTAAAATACATTCACAGGTAACAATATAAAAAGAGAGAATATACAACGTCAACTTTACTTTTGGCATAATAGCAACGTCCATTCTTTGAGTGAAGCTCTGTGTAAGTATACCTCTACTGAGACAATCTACGAAGGTATCTTAACTGACTACTAATGCATCTCACAACCATCAACATGCATTTTAAATTAAATGAGTTAAAATAGCTTTCAAGTGCGTGTAAGTACATACATATGGTAGACTTATTCAAACAAAATGCGTGTATATTTTTCCCTCACAAGAGTAAGTAAGTAAGTAAATGTGTAGTGTACTGTGAGTCAATTCTTTCGCATGGTATTACAAAAGGCTTTATGTATGCATTACTTGCACAAATAACAGTACTCATTTCAAGCACTAAACTACCCACATGCATTAAACTCACACAGTACATGCTCACACACACACACCAGTGTAATGGTACACTTTTTGCTCTGAATATTACACGTGGTAGTGGGATATTGGCATCCCCTAGACTTCGGCTGTGTAGCGAGTGCATTTTCATATGTAAGTACATATGTTCAGGGAAATGACGGTATTGGACTGGGGCTTTTCAAATTAAAAATTTACAACTCTTTTAGATGTCTTTGAGACGAACTTGTACAAAATGCATGCCGGGGTTGTGGCTTGAAGCATAATATTCACGTGCGGGAAAGTAAACAAGCACACATTGACATTGCACGGAAATAGAACCGAAGGGACAAAAATGACTAGCGTGTGCAAGTAAAATATGTTTATTGTTTCCATTAGATAGCCATCAGGAATTGCCAACAGTATCTACAAAAAAAAATATTGTGATGCTGGACAGACCGTCGGAGTTCAAATGGCAAATGTAATAATTTTGGGGCCCACACTTGATCCAGTATCGGAGTCAAGAGAAGCATGAAAAGCCATTTAGAATATCGTGGCAATAAATACGGAACGAGACTAGTGAGATTACAATTTAATGATTTAAAATGCCTCGAGTTTAAGCTCCGCACCTGCCCATACATAGACTTGATAGATTTAGAGGCAGGAACTGACATTTGGATTTTTATGTTATACTTTTATGAGTACTGCGAAACACTAATTTGATATGGAGACACCGAGTCCCGTAAAAGTCAGGAGAACCTCCTTCTCGTCTCGTAGCAATATTTACACGTTTAGTGCAGCATACAAATTCTAGGTTAATTTCCCTAATGATTTGATTTTTACAAGAGAATCCTCACATTAAAATAAAAAGTAACCTAGGGGGGGGGGAGACAGAATGTCTTTGAACATTCCAATTTTCACACAACATCATCCTTGAAGATAATGCTCTATTTGATGTTGGTGTGGAGGGATGCGCTGCTGGGATAGATTTGTAATTATGATATAAACTGCTCGCGAATTGTCGATAATTATCGACACATAATTGCTCACGATAATAATATCACGTTACTCAATGTCCTACACAATGGTCAATGGAAAAATACTTAAGTTTTATCAGAAATCATGACGCCGGGAATTTCATTAAAATTAAAGAGCAGAAGATATTTGTATAGAACAAATATTTCCAAAGACATGCACACCCAACTACACTGCATAGCCTACGGTGTCAAGTTAAAGCAGAGAGCCTGTGGTCATCCCATTCTGTGTTCAGTAATTATAATAGAAATGAGGTTCTATTTGATTCACGATCATACTTATAAGCACTAACAGATTGATGTCAAACTTGAATGGCGATTCGCCTCACTTGGTCCCTCATGTCATGAAAGACACTCTCAGGGCATTGGGGGGGAATGTAAGGAACTTCACTGTAACATTTTAAACCACGCAACTTATAAACTCCGCCGTAAGTTCACAGACCGAGTGAGAAAGTGGTGCGAAGTAACTTTTCCAAATGTGAGGAATTATGGAAACCAGACAACTGCTGGCATGAAGGAAAACCATCATTTAGATTTTTCCTTGTAAGCATTTCGTTCTCAGGATCAGGAGGCTCAATCTTGCCAAGGCTATGCAGGATTTCTACTTATACTTTCCTAAGAGTAAGATTAACCAAGGATTTGCATGGAATTATTTAATTACACCACTGGTAACATCCCCAATTCAGACAGCTCAACTTCTACTATCCACGACAATGCTTGACTATGCCCATGTAAATACAGAATAGACGACGGAAAACCGACAGGAAAATCAGTACTTACCGATTTTTGCCAAACTCGCACAAAATATCCATAGGGCTATGATGAACGGGGTTTCCACCCCCTCAAAGTCCACTTTCGTGATGTGGATCCCATGACCTCCTCCATGATCACCCGGGTCATCAGTAGGGATCCCAAAAAGGTCCGGTCCGGGTGAACCTGCCGTGTCTGAAGTACCACCATGTGGTAAATCCGCGTCAGCTCGGACTTGTTTCAAGTACACCGATGCTATGTAGTAGCCCACGACCAGCCAGAAATACCTCCTTGAGTTTAATCTACCATTAACAGTATTCTGGGTCCCCTTGTTCTTTGAACTTTTCAATTTCTGAAGGTGTTCTGCCGAGGTCATGATGCTCCTTGGTCTTGCCTAACTTCCCTCACCAGTGATCTTTCCTCAACGATTCCAGCCGAACACGTTTCACCCCAAAGATTCCAAGAATCCTCACAGTCCACCGGGGTTTTCCACACGTATTGATGAGATCAGTTGTCCTGATCTAACAAAGTCAATCATAAAAAATAATTTCAACCAAGGATCACAATTTCATTCCATCCACATTTTAAACCAATATTACCCACAAATTCTTACAAACAAATTGTTCCAACAAAATTATAACCAACAAATTCCTCCAACAAAATTACTCCAACAAAATTCCTCCAACAAAATTACTCCAACAAAATTGTAACCAACAATTTTTGTAACCAACAAATTGTAACCAACAATTTTTGTAACCAACAAATTGTAACCAACAATTTTTGCAACCAACAAATTGTAACCAATAATTTTTGTAAACAAATTTAAATACCAAAAACAAATTCTTATTTTGTTGTTTGTTAAATGTTCATTCCCCACTCCTCCAAATAATTATAATAAATTTACCAGTATTTCATTTTTTTTTTCACAGAAATTAGTTCACTAGATGACGGATGGTTGTTCCTGTCATTTGAATCTTGGTAACCTGAATTTTCTGGATTAATTTATTCACTGACTTTATTTTTTATTCTCTTGCATGTAATTATGATACTTGACTTGTCTACTCACACTTGTACTGTACACATTCACTCTTGAACTAATTAACTTTTCGAAACTACACAATTTGCAAGGGATTATAGTAGTAATTACACGGGTTCATGACGACGACGATGACTTCTACCAAAAAAAGAATAATTTACTTTGACTTACACTCTATACGACTATGTATACTGAATTCACAGTAATAAGAAAGCTTCACGTCGTGTATGGCGGATGTTAACTCAACAACAGCACCTTCTCATTCTATGAGGGCTAGGATAAGACTGAGGCATGCAACAGTGAAACACCATGTGTATAGACTGAGACAGAGCGAGAGCGAGACAGAGAGAGACAGAGAGAGGGGGACATGAGACTCAAAGCCAGCAGCGAGCGGCTTGACGCATATTGTGAGAGAAGTCTCGGGCTGTTGTGTGAGTTTGTGTGGACTCCTCAGATCGCCTTCGCCTCTCAAACTTTTTAAACCCTAAAACCTCTCGCCTCTTAGGGCCTCCTCTAATATAAATAAATTACTAAAAATCTATACAGTCCACTCTATTTACTACCCGTTGAATTTCTCAATTTGATTTGAATATATACTTCCAATAAAAAAAATTGTGAAGTAAATTTTGGCTTCTTTACAAAAATCCTGTCGGTTGTAACCAGAGTCAACTGTGTCGACGAAAACTCCTGTACATAATTATTATATTCTTGTAAGGAGAGAAATTTAAGATTGTAGGGAATAGAAGGGAATGTACAGCCCAATATTTTGGGGCTTATGGAGAAAGTGGTCTTATAAGGGGGTGTTTGATATAGAGAGGGAGAGAGCCCTGTAATTAAAATGTAATATCAAAACACTAAAATAAAATGCTTTATCCGGTTATTTCGACTTCCTTCAACAATAGTAATAATTATTCCTACATGCTGTAGGAATGGGGGACTATAAATAATTTCCTTGTAAGAGTACCCCTAGAGGATGAACAAATTGCTTGTTGGAGTATGACGTCCGGGTCTTATAAGGAGATTAGGAGAAATTAATTGTAGAATCTCCTGGAACCCTTTTGACTATAAAAATTAAATATGTGACGTGACGTCTGTGGAGTTTGTAACTTGAACAAAAAAAGAATAGCAGCCCGAAAAAGCAGCGGGTAATTCCGGAAGGAGCGTACCAGTAATTATTGCGTTGGGCTCTTTTGCTTCATTTATGACTTTTGGGTTTAATTAGTACTGCCTGGGTTAAAGAAGGGATTTTATATTTGTAAAGAGTGTCTTGGCGAGGGCTGAAAAAATTCAATCAATTTTGTTTGTCAATACTAGATTCAGTTCCGTAGTCAAGCTAGGGACAGAGTGCTTGGGACAGGGAAATCTGGAGGTGTTAGAATTTATAGAAACATTACTTGAAGATGCATGTGGATATGACTTTGTGATGTTTTTAGGGCTGAAATTAAATTGAGTCTAAACAACTACATTGGAGTTAGGTCCAAGGTTCTGACAGTGTTAGATTCTAATATCTACTGTAATTACGAGACTGAGAGATGTGTTTACATTCTTCATTTATTTTAATGTAACAGGCTCAGGGTTGAAATTTGTAATAATTTATTACTTGTTAAGAAAAATTATTAACTATGAACGCCCGCTAAATCAGGTTCAGTGATTTGTGAGTGTATTATTTCTACGAATTAAATGAGGGAGATAGGAGCTATTGCAAACTTTTCCAGGATTAAAAAAAAAATATTAAATGGAAAGTAAATGCTTGTAATGATGAGTGTTATTCGTGTGGATTTCATTTAGTGGAGGGTTTTATCTAATATGTAGCACTAAGTTTTTTATCGTGTCAAAACAGGACGTTCGGTAAACACTCTGATCTGAAGGACTGTGGAGTATTAGGAACTACTTCAGATTTGGGACAGGAATTTCTTATCCCCTGAGTTCTTTGGAACCTAGTGAGTGACTAATCCATCTTGCTATAGGCTTTTCCTATCATACCGGAACTAGACTTGTCATTAGCAGTCCTGTCAATAATTGCCTAGGCTTTGATGATGGGGTACAACCCGACTGTATTTACAGGAAGATCTGGGATCCTATTTGAAGTAACGGACATTCTCCTTCTGCATATAACACATATAACTACCCCGAAAATATAAAAATTCATTTGAATAATAATAATATCGCTTGCGCTTGGAATAATAAAATCCCTAAACGACCCCCAGTGCTTCATGACAAAATAAACAGTTGTCAGTATTTCTCCGGATTGTTTTTTTTTCTAATAGGAGATAGATACAGTTTACGGAACAACAGATAGTATTCATTTTTAGAGAAGTATCAAATATTTCCGTCAAGTCATCAAATCCCGGCATCAAACCCTGACTTTTTATGGCATGACTAATGAAGACCCAGAAGAAATATATCTAATTGTGATCAGCAAAGCTTTACAGTCCACCTTCATTAACACTATATCTGCATTCTTGGGACAAATGGATTTTAGGAAGGGATTGATTGATTACTAAATGTTTCAAATATGAGACAAATAGGTATTGATTCTATCAAAAATTCAATGGCAAAACCAACACAACACCACAATTCATGTTTGAAGTTTGAATGGGGCTCCCTGAACAGTAATTAACTTCCACACAATCCACACACTGACCTTTTCTCAAAAGAATTTCCAATATCAAATTCCCCAATCGAAAGTCACTTGTTAAGGATTTTGTTGGAGGAACCAACCTTGAAGAGTAAATAAACTTTTATGTGACATCAAAAGTGCAGGGCGGAAAGGCAACAAAAAAAGGTAGTAGATAAAAGCAAACAAACTCACCCGAGAAAATCACTAGAGAAAAAAACACACACACACACGCCAGAAGCTCATCAATACATACAAGGAGAGATATTTCCCACTGGACGTCTATGACTCCCGTCAACATATGCCCGACAAGTCGTTTCGCTTTTCTTCTATTATGTGAACCGGAACACGACGTCAGTAAATCCAAATTGGCCCTGCCAAGAAAAAAAAAATTACGTTGTGGGTCGATCGTATTGGACAATTTTCCCGACACATTTCAAAATCCTAGAATTTCCGAGATACCTTTCAGACTACTAACACTTCCTTACACTGCCTTACATTTGCATTCCAGGATGTCCACCGTAAACCCAACTACCATTTTTTACTATATGGGCAGCCCAACAACAAAATACGAGCACCTTCATATGTAGATGCCAACCCGTCCTCCGAAATTCCTCCGTGACATTTCCCTACACTATTATTTTGAATGGGCTACGTGACAAAATACTTTGTTTTTAGGACAATTTTAATATTCTACTATTATTTATAGCTGAACCATTTCCTATTTAAAAGCATCAGTGATAATGAAAAGACCCTAAAGATCTAATATTCGACTAGGAGGGAAAGACTCGTAAATACCCGTGGGTTCTTGTAATATCGTTTTTAAGTAGGAGGGAGTTGACAGATCTACAGATACAACCAGGACATTAATTAGAGAGTATTTGTGTAGAGAGATGAGAAGCCTCGTTCATGGGATATTTTGAGACTTTCTAGTTCCGGGTAGAGAGGTGTCTATTGTCGGGTGATTACAGGTCCGCAGTAATTAAAATAAAAAGCCTTCGAGCTCAGGTGTCTTCATTTAATCCTTGAAATTTCCCCCGAACCTGGAGCTAAATGAGAAAGTGCAGAGGATGCTCAAGCATCACGTCATTATTTCATGGTTTGATGTTACACAAGTGTCTAGACCATTAGAAGAGCTCACAGTATGTATGAATGTATCCTTACAAGGGCTGCAATGTGAAATTGTCTTGTTAAAGAGGTTACAGAAAAATATTTACAGAGACTGGAGATCCTAATATTGTTAATCAAAATTTTTAAGAGACAGTATCAGGGGTTATTGTGTAATTTCTGTGCAATTAATTCAAATTTAGTGCAAGTGTTGCAAGTGGATTAGGCCATAAGGCTCTCCCAAAATGTCAAATATACTTGTCTGACCTGACGCAACATTGACCTTGACATTTTATATAAATGGCGCACGTCATTTTTTCGTCCCAGAGACTCGATAAAAGGTACGCTTGGAAATTGTCTAAGTATGAATCTCAGATTACAGTCTCCACAGAAATGGCTACACCTTGATGGCTAATCGCAACTGATGTTCGTCCCACTGTAAATTAGATAGACTAGAGTCTACTGTATATACATACTGAGTGCCTCTGAGTGATGTACTCAAAAGTCTTGTGTGCGTGAGCGGATCCTTTGCTGCCAATTTACAAGAAATATACTATTTTCTATGAATATATTTTACGAAAGGATTTTACGAGTTGAGGAAGCACAATGAATTTTTTATGCTCGTATTTTTTAAAATCCAAAACAGGTTTAGATTTTCTTGGGATTCTCTGTATAGTCTTTTCCAGAGGTGGTCATCAATGATGCCAAAAGGGATTTCAGGGTATGAATCAACTATACGTGTGGGCTTACACGGTGTCATTAGTAATTATGTCATCTGCATCTTTATAAGAATCTATTCATGAAGTGTGTGAGGCCCTCCATGTCTCTCACGTCTCTCACTGACAGGTGTGACGTCCCAGTCCTCACTAGATATACGCACAGTGAACTCTCTTTAAAAGATCACCAGAATTTGTTCAATTCATTATGAGAAAAAAGATGCTTTTACCAAGTCACTCTGACAGCGAGAGTGCATTGCATTGAATGGTGTGGTCCTTGTTGATTGTGGTATTACTTGCTCAGTGGAATAATTATTATTATTCGTCCAGTGTGCATAGATACGCCTTCCGAAATATTATCATTCCCATATATTTATTTTATTGATTCTTTGATTTTTTTAATGCCGCGGCAGATTGAGCATGTAAAGAAAAATTACATGTATTCCTCAGACAGCACTCTCAGCCACTCATTTGCATTTCGTAGACTTCCTATTTATTTAATAATGCTTGCTTTCAATGTAAATAGTTATTGGAACACGTCAGGGAAGTAGCAGGTTCCCGAAACGGTTTATATAGGCCGTGACTTAAATAGAATTGAAATTATGAGGGCTAAGTACAGTCCTTCCTCCCTGCAAGAGTATCTCCTAACGGACCAAAATTTGACTCATATTATTGCAGTAATAGCATTCTGTAGTGAGGAATAAAATGAGTATCGTGTCAAAATAGGAACGTCCAATTATTTTTCCCCTACAGAGAAAATGCTCTTATAAGGAGGCCTCTCAAAGTCCTAGTCCACTGTATGATGACAGGTGAGAGATTTGATTCCCCGTATTTATACATTATTTGACTCACATACATAATTACATATATGCAACCATTACTGCTCAGCCTCTTCCTGTGTCCTTCCATGGTGCCTCAATGAACTCATTGTCTTCCATATGGCATGACACATGCTAAAGGGAACTGTTCACAATCCGTTTGATTATTTTGGAATTTTACAAAAAATTTAGTTTTGATTGAAAATTATTCTATTCCTTGATTGACTTCAATAATATTTTCCTAGGAAGATTTTGTTTTTACCAAACTACTTGTGGTTAGAGTTTTTCTTCAATGAAGTAATAATTATTACTATTGTGGTCAATCATCAACTGAGAGATCACAATCTAAAGGAAATAACCCACAATAGTAGGCTACAGCACTATCAAAATGAACCATAGGTAGTATTCACATAAGTAACCACAGATCCCTAAAAAAATAAAGCATAGTACTAAATCAACGTTTGGATAACACATATGTGTTACTGATAAAAAAAAAATGAATCTGCAAAAACGGACTTCCTCCTTCCTCGTGTAATGTATCCTTGAGTCTATATATCTACTCATGTAAAAAAAAACATTTGAGCGAAAATAGCACGTTGGATTTAGACCTTTGGAAGGACCACACGGAACTTGTGCATAATGAGAAGGTTGTTCTAACATGATTTCAAAAATGATGCTCTTTATCACATAATTTTGAGTCTAATTGTAAGTTCGGGTAACGCTGCTCGTGCGTCGCTGTGCGTTTTTGACGAGGACCAAAGCATAAAGGCAATGAAGCTGACAATGAACTGACATGACACGAGCTGTTCACGAGTCCTTAAAGGGAGCAATAATTTTCTCTTACATTGTCAACTATTGGGAAAGCCCAAGAGGGAGAGAGAATAAATTGCTCTCTGATCACGAATCACGACTCATGTTGATAGTCGTCCTCATCCCTCTCAGGCCGCACCGCTCATTTACTTTGAAAAAGTGTACTTCATACAATTAGTTTTGCAGTATAATTAGAATCATTTTAATCAAGTAATTAATGTTTTCAAGTCCTTAATGCAGGTCAATTAAAATTGAAGTGGTTTATGTGCTTTAATGCAAAATTATTATTATGATTACGGAGATGCGGTCCTTTTACCAAACATATTGTAATGTAAACAAATCATTAGTTATTCTCCATAGAAACACAAATTTAATGGCTTGACAATGGTATTGGTGATTTATTGGAAGTTGTTGAAATTATCATAGACAATGGATTGTACAATAGCAAAAAAAAAAAACTACTGATATACTGCACTGATTGCAGATGAAATCTAGCCAGCTTTGATCAGCAAAAAAGTGAAGTAGAATGGGATACAGATGTGCATGGATGTTATCTCCACTCATGAGGGAAACCCAATTCATTTTTTGATTACAAATCATTCCCTTTAATAGATGATTGGAGTTGGGATCATGTGTCCTAACAAGTATTTTAATGTAACAAATTATTAGCCATATCAATATGCCTGATGAGACTGTACACCGCAAGCGGGTTACTGCTTGTGAAGTAGCAGTTTGTCAATGAAGCAACGCTTGAATCCCCAGTTAACATATAGGTAAGGCCGAATAATTATGAAGTGTTACTGAAGATCGTCAATGCATCAATCCACTTACCCACAACTTGGGCATAGTTGATCGTAAGCGCTTTAATAAAAGAAAATTAGTTTCAATAACGTTACATAAATCATTTATCTATTGTCATGTTAATGGCAAGGATGATGCACCAAAAGCAATTGACTCTTGAAGATATTTTATTGCTGGAAATTACTGATTGTGAGAGAGGTTTGTCAATTTGTTTCACAAGCCAAAACTGAAACATGGAACAACTAAAGAAATGCTGAATAATTATTATTGTTAGAAAATTATTTTCTGAAAACGTTTCAAGGCAGTTCGAAGATAGCATCCCATTGGAACCGTTTCTCCCGTTAGGTGTCCTCACAACTGATTTTCGGGGCTTTGTATTCCCCTGGTATTCCCGTAGCTCCATTCCTGGCTCCTGGGATTCCACTGCTGTATTGCAATCTGGAGAAGTAACTCACAAACGGAAAACTTTGCAAATGATGTCTGCAGTGGATAAGGATCAATATTCGAACAGTCAGAACTTGATCATCAAGGACAGTCAGCTGAGGGAGGCTACTATAATAGATACTTTAAGTGAAGACTTAAATAATTACTGTGTGTTGTACTACTTGTACTTACACATGCCCCAGATTTTTAAAAAACAAAGTTAGAAAACCTGGTAAAATACGGATAAAATTTCCTTTGCTATGGTAAAACATCTAGGGAAAACATATATGATGAACCGGAAGTACATAATGGTCCATACGAGCCACACGCACAGGTGTCTAATGTAAACAGTGATATCTTATGCATTCATGTGAAGTATCCAACGTAACATTATCGTAATCATGAAGTCTACTATAGACATATCACACATGTATATATGTAATGGGATTTAAGGTCAAAGTAAGAGTTCGTTACAATTTAAGGTTACGAGGCAGTGAGGCACATTTGAAAAGACGTGACCACCTACACTTTGTTGTCAGTTTTTTTAACACCCTCCCAACATTCCACTTCATGTTCATAATGTCAAATTATGTGAGACCATACGGTTTTGTTGTGACCATCAGTCGTACCCACCCACTCCCCTGGGGCAGTTTATAGATATCCCCCCGACCCTGATACCCTGGAAACATTGTTGCCATTTAACGTACAATTGAACGAACCCTACTTTCTGTCGACCGTAAATAACGCATATGACAGGTGAGATCTCAAGAGTGATCTCTAGTAATCAGAATTCCAACATAGTCACAGCGTTTTCAGATTCAACTCTAGATTTATATATTCAACGTACGCACGAAAACAAAAATATTGAAAATCTGAATGCTTAGAACAACGACTAAAATTTCGCTTTATAAATGATAGCACATCCTACAGTTAAACATTCTTTAGTAAAATTATCTTAAAGTAACGTTTGGCCGATTCGTTTAATTTTAAAATACGGTTATATAATTATACTAATGACAGAAAATACAGTAGCTCAGTAGCGGAACAACTGTGTATCTAAGACTAGCTCGAAACACGTGCAAAGCAGAAGCGTCTGACGGAAGCCAATTCGGCATAATATTTTGTGATTGTTAAAGTCACTTTTCCAAATAAAGGTTCATATCACTTCACAAAGGGTTCTGATAACGCTCACACAGATACACCTAGAACGGACATATAAAAGACACAATACATGAAGCACGATTTTACAAAAACAAATTTCTGGTTTGACAGATGTACAAGATTCACTACATCAGAACCCACAGCGTCAAACCAGAATCTAACATTGTTTTTGTTATATTTTTATTTAACCTTGACCTAGGAAGGTGGAGCATTATAATTTGTGATAAAAAACATAACATTAAATCATTAATTATTGTAATACCGTGAATATTGAATGATACAAGAAGTAATAACGAACACAGCTACTAATGTTAGCATCAAAATAAATAAAACTGCTGAGTTTCCTAAGCATACAAGTCTAATCTCCTTTTTAAGGAATGCACAGAAATACATTTGTGACAATGTACCACAATAACTGATTATTACAGCTACGAAACCTAAAATACCGCGAAGACTCTTTTCATAGATTTCGTTCACACTGGAAGATTTTCAGATCTTGCTGTTGATACTTATTTGGAGACATCGCAATAGGTTTTGGAATCGCTGCCTGGCTAAAGATTGATTTGTCAGGAATAACATTTCGTTAAATTAGTATTGGTCTGCTGTGACGTGGTCATTAGTATCTGCTCGATTTTACTTCAATTACTCCCTTGGAATCCAAACTGGAGGTCAAGAGTAATCAGGTGTTGATATATGCGACCGAAGGGGAATCGACATTGCGGCGAGAGCTAACCCATATCTTTCAATCTGCATTGAGTGAGCGCAGTGCCATCTGAAATAATGAACGTATTTCATCGTAAACACACAGCACTATATGAATTTTTACTCTCACTGAAATTTTTAGTATTCAAGTTTATGATTAGTAAACACATATTTTGCATATCAGAAGATGAGGTGAGTACCTATCAGTCCTCGGGTTATACTTCTCCACTGTATTTAAGAAATTAGTTCCGTCATAACCTCCGCAGCAATAAATCCGTCCGTTAGACACAGTCGTTCCAAAACTACTCCTGGGCACACTCATATTACAGACTTTGGACCATTGACCGCACATGGTGTCAAATCTGTAACATAGATTTATTACATTATACACAATAAATCAGGGTTCTTTATTTCATAATGCATGCCTATTTACAAGGTTTAACAAGCCTCATAAAATGCAACACGTTTCTCGCAACAAACAAGTATCTACAAATTAAGTTTTTCGATAACTTACTTCTCCACAGCTCTCAACCACATTTTTCCATTGCAACCGCCCATAGCGTATATAAAGCAATCAACAACAGCAACTGAATGAAAAGCTCTTTCTTCATGCTGTTAAACAAATTCGTAATATTCTATCAATTTGTTCCATAAATCCGCAATGAATTTGTTTTACAAATATTTACACTTGTAAGTGAATCACTGCACTTGTAAAAGAATCACAACAGTTCTTTTGCATTTGTAAACATACCATCGGAGCTAAAGTTGTCCATGCGTTTGTCATCGGATCGAATTTTTCCACAGAGGACATGTAGCTCTCGTCATTTTCGTTGGCACCACCTGCAAAACAAACAAAATATTATTTTGGAGCTGAAAGGTTATGTGTAATCAAATCATCTTTAAATACATACATGGGCAAACAGAATCGGGACAAGAAAGATTTTCGAAATACAGGCGACTGCTTATTCCAAATAGAAAGGAAACTTCATAGAGAATTACGTGAGACCCATACCTATTCCGCCAACTGCATACAGCTCCCCGTTAAATCCAGAAACGGCAACGTGAACACGATGACTTTTCATCGGAACACTTTCATACCATGAGTCCGACTTACGGTCGTATGCCTAAGGAAATTTCAGCATAAAACTAATACTTTACTTTCATGAAAATTGTATATTAATTGTAGCACAAGAATTACATAATTCATGATAACACGAGCAGTGGGAAATTGCTCATTCGATAGAAGTACTCTATTTGTCAGAATCTATTTACGAGACTACTGGGAATGGCGGAAATTACCCAAACACGTCGTTCATGTTTAGAGCTTCGACCTCCAACTAGATATAACTTGCAGCTGACGATGGTAGCACCACACCCATGGACAGAAATTGGCAAAGGAGCCAATGTCTCCCACCGATTCTCCAAAATATCATAGCGTTCTACAATGTCTAGTGGAAAACCGCAGTCTTGACCACCTGCGTACAAAAATGAAAGAAGTTTACTTCATGCAGATACATCTGAACACAATGCAATACATATGTATGATATTAACCAGAATCCGCATTGTTTTGATTTTAGATATTTAGGCGCATCCTCCCTAATAAACTCACCCAACACATACAGTGAATACTGATCATAAGCAATTGCTGGATAGTAACGACACTGTTTCATAGTAGGAATGATCTCCATTTCAGAGTATTCACTATTAAATGAAGGTCTTGGAATACTGCATTTCCATCCATCGTAGCCCATCATGAAACACTCAACGTTACTTAGGCTCTGTCCTTGTGATTCTCCACCGATGGCAAACAAAACCTGTACATACAAGCACAAATTCCGCTTAGCTTAAGCACGATATATCCTGGAGAGATAATTGTGACATCGAAGTAATCATCATACGTCTTGTTGGTAAAAGCAGCGAACAGGCACGGATACTTCCGTGGGAAGTTCAAGCTCACTATCGGAGTCAAACTTCTTGGACAAAACTGTTTGTAGGGTATCTTGCAAGATCTTCCCAGCTTCAGGATTTGAAAGTACAACGGGGTGTTGGATTACTTCAATTAAAACTTGAGGCACAATTTCAAGCAAGCTGATTCTACTCAAAAATGTCTTCAAGTATGTTCTACGGTTCTCGTCAAAATTTGTCCACTCGACGAGAGCCTTTAAAAGCAAAAAATTATTACATATTATAAGGAAGGTTGAACGTAACATGAAGAAATTAATTTGTATTGCCACAAGGAATAAATCCTTTTATGCCACGAACCTTCAACAGCTGACCATTATCATCACAGCCAAGATACGGAGAATCCAGAAATACAGCGACGTACTCGGGTGATAAATGTAAAAATTCCTCACCCTCACTAACCTCTCGGAAATGTTCGATGGCGTAGTCTTTAGCACTTTCAGCTAAATCTAAATGCAAACGAAGGAGAGCTAAAACATAAACTCCTAAACAGGAACTCGGAGTCAAATTCGTTGCCAACCACCACAAGCACAGATTTCGTAATGATGGTAGCTGGATTAAATCGGCAGCATCTAATAATCCGTCCACTATTGTCTCATCAATCTACATAGTAAAAAGAACCGTTTGCAAATTGTCTGAAAAAGTAGGTCATTTTCACAAGACGTTTCATAAACACAATGTGTGCTAACGGAGTGCTAACCTGAATTTTTCCTGTGTAAATAAAATTAATAACTGCTAGCAGAGTTTCCGGTTGAATGTCATGAAATTGAACTTCTCCATCCTGGGTCTCTTTTAAACCGCAACTAAACATTTTACTGTCAAAGTAAAGAAAGGCAAAAAAATGAAGTTTACTTAAACCATCATCACTAAACATGAAACATCAGAAAACAAATCACACAGGTTAAAAATTATTGTAACTAACCGAAAATACGGCGATGCTGCAGCTAACACTACTTTATGGGCAGGATATTTAATCGACGACTTCCCAATACAAAGAGTGACATCACAGAGCGATTCATCATCCCGCATGGATTTTAGCATACTAAGTAGCTGCGATGACATTTGAGAATCACACAACTCTGAAAAAGAAACAAAAATTATTACAGTTAGATAAATTTCCACACAAAATCACTGAATTTCAGACCATTCAAAACTGACCTCCAGTGTTTGGACTATAATCTTCCTCCGACTGTGATATTGGCCGCGAACGTTGGTGTGTGATCCTGCACAAGCAGGTCTGACAGTCACCCACATATTGATTCTTAGACCACCTGCTGCTCATCTCTATTTCGTGTCAATTCATCTCTGAAATAAACACAAATTCGTTGCTCAGTTCTTAATTACCAACCCAAAGGCATGTGAATTGAATTCTTACTTACAGAGTAACCCTACTCATATATGTACTCTCCAAACACATGAGGTAGACTTTTAAAGCTTATACTACAAGTAGGAGGCTTTCAAAGCTGGGAGTGTACACTTCCACCCAGAGATGTGCGGTATTATCAAATGCAGTTGATATTAGTAGTACCTACACATTCCACGGGTAATACTAATTAAATGAACTAATGAATCCAATTAACTGATGTGCAGTGCTGATAGAGACGTATTAAATGCTGTGTATACATATATAATTAATCTTTGTAATCTGAACGATGGATTAATGAATTCTGAATTCATTTAAAACATTCTAATGAATTGATGACTGGAGAATAATTTAATTAAAGATCCAAAGTACATATTTCTGACGATTCATTAATCAATAATTTTTAAATTTTAAGCAGTTCAAGTATTTCTGTATTTGCATTTGGTATTTAGGCAGTATATTTGATATAAGTGAATTCTCCTAAATACTTTTTTATCCTTAATGGTTTTATGATGGTATCTATTCATTATACTTCAAAACATACTTTTTCGGGGAATTTCAGATAAATGTTCAAAAACCTCGTATGTTGCAATTTATTACCTAAACTACCTATGAGATTCTTCAATCACTAGCCTCAGGTCACATAGTTGTGAAGTATTTAACCAGCTAGTATCTATCTATCTGTATTCCGTATTTTCAAAAACTAATTTCAGCTATTTTTATATGGTATTTCAGTTTAAGCAGATACGGTATTATATTTGGTATTTTGATATAGAAACAAGTATTTTTGCGATCTCTGTTTTGACATGATATTGCATTGAGCCTATATGATTTATAGCGGTGCTAAAATCTATGTGAATCATAAATTTTAAGTCATTTTAGTCGGATAATGTACAATTACTAGATGTGTTTACATGTTTTTAAATGTTACAATTACTTGATGCAATGTACAACTGTACAAATGGCAACCCTATACATACCGGCCACATTATTAATCTTCTAAACTATATTTTACAACCTACGGCTTGACAACAATTTATAACCATCCCGATATTTACTCAACAAAAAAAAAACCTTTCAGCGAATCCTGCCACAAAGCTTGCGTAAAATTAATTGGATGTTTTCCTTAGCCAAATGAAAAATAAAACTTCCGCAAGTTTAACAACAACAGCGTTATCTCTCCAAAAGTAATTTGCTCAAATCTTACATGTAATAACACGTACGCAAAGGCTATCCTAAAATAGCTTCCAATCATTACGAAATAAAACATTACCCTCCCAACTCACGTCATCCTCGCAAGTAATAAACATGAAACCCAAAACCACATTACGAACTCCTAGCAAGCAACCAGTCTTCGGATTCTACATATGAAGATGATCTGTCATAATTTATTTTCAGCTACACTCAGTTTTGGCATGCTCTCCCCATTAATCATGATTTTGTGGGGCTTGAAAAAAAAATGGATCCATAATCCGCCTCTCAATTCCACACTAAAATATGCTTTGACCCTTCACCTCGGTTCAGTACCACAGTAAAACTTCGGCAACCAGGTAGATCCTATCTAATGCCGCTACAAATTATAGCCTCATTTCACCTATCTAGGTAAATTATCGCCATATACCACTCCAGTAGCTTATCAGCAGCATGTAACAAACCGAATATACACAACTTTTTTCAAACTACGACACCCACCAGCCCCATCACGGAAAGAGTAACAAAACCCAAATGATGAAAAAATTCTCCGAGATTCTCAAATTATCTTTCATACTATTATACACTCAACGGCACGAACTAACTCACTAAACCAAATAATTTAGTGATACCGCAACACGCAATCACTAAAAGTTTCCAGGATCATAATGTACTGCGACAACGTCTTCGAAATAAAATCCACCACTGCTCCAATCAATAATCCTTCCATACTTTTACTACCAACTAATTATTCCATAAAGCCTGCCCTTACCAATTTACATATATCATATATCTCCCCGTAATTAATATTCGAAAAAAAAACACGAAAATAACGCCATTAATTTTAACTACACATCCTCCCTAACATCCCAATATTTACATACCATCTTAAAACCATATAAACCTAAACAAAATCCATACTCATAACTATCAACAAATACTACAACCATACCCCCATCAAAATAAAGAATGAATGGCCACAGCTATACTATACTCAAAGCTATTATACTATAAAAATTAATGATCCACAGGGAATTGTTCCATTGAAAATTATATCCATGATCCCCAATAACACACCACTCTCGATTTAAATTTCCACATCAACTCCTGATGACAGTTCAAAAAAAACCAATTTTGAAACGACACCGCTCCCCCACAATCTTTAACACCACCTAAAAACTATAAAGCAATATTCTTAAACTGACCTTCCCACAAAAGCCCCTCATACAACAGGCTCATAATCGTGAAACTATCCCAACAAATACTCACCTTCAGAAGTAAATCCAGGAATCCAGTACTAATCCCGTCCACACCGAACCCACCACTACTGTCAGTTCAACATTCCCGAAAGTTTGGAACTTTGAAGGACCCCCACGGAAGATCTGGAGTCTTCTCAAAAAGGCTCGAACCACTGATGAGGTGAGGAGTTGATAAATGTCAAAGTTAACAGAGAGGAGGTGTGTGTTTAAATGGAGAAGCACTTGATGTGTATTTGTCTCGTCCCCCAGGTCTCAGCTGATTCCCTCTCCCTAATATTCTGGACAAATCTGAGGGATTCTGTTTACAAGTAATCTTCCCCGTAGTCGGAGTGGACTAGAATAACTCAAGATCCGAGAGTGGGGGATTTTGTATGTGTGTGCTTGTGTGTCTGCCGGAACTAAAAAAACAGGGTGTTAGGTCATTGTCGTAGAAGAGAGAGAGAGAGAGAGCAGATTGAGCACTCCGCCTGCCTCTATATAATATAATATAAGGAATGTTATATTTTGAAAAATAAAATAAATAGTTACAGAATCTCGGAGCAAGATGTCAAGAAATCCTGTGGAGTGAATAAACTGAGCAGGGAGGAGGAACCTTCCTGAGGTTGCCCGCGACTGCCGCACTCACTCTGGACCAGCAGTTCAGTATAACTTCCAAAGCTCCCCAACGATAACGCAGCATATGGTCAACTACATGCATGCATTAGAATAGCATGAACATACACTCAGTCGTTCAAGTCCCGGAGTCAGTCCTCATGTGTATAGAGCAGTAAAGGAGTAGCAGTAGCAGTAGTAGTAGTAGCAGTAGCAGAGGCAGCAGAAGCAGCAGCAGCAGTAGCAGCCTCAGTCTCAGTCAGAGTTGTTTTCCCTTCTGTGTCACTTTCACCCGGTTCCCCCTTTTTCGAAGTAGGTCAATCAATTTTTACAATGGATTCAAAGCACACAAAAAACATTCCTTCCAGACATCTCCAGCTTTGAACATGTAGGCTCCCTGTGAGCCTAAACAAGATCCATATGCACATCTATATACATAGATTTCCAGGATATGTATCTATCTAAATTTTTTACGCACTAATGCAACTTGGAAATCTCTTCAAACACTTTTGTATGCCAGCTTTAGCTGGATTGCATGTCATGTATCCGTATCAGCATCTCCCACTTAAAGAAGCCCTCCCCCCTCTCGGTGAAGAGGTGAAATGAACAAATGCAATTTTTCAGAGGGGAAGGGAAAAATATGGTAGTTTTTCCCTCAAGGCTCTGGGGTAATTACTGTATGTAATTACTGTAGAAAATATTTCCAGAAAGAAAAAAAAGGGGTAAAGGACTTTCTATAGAAGGGATCTGTGTAAGAGTAGGATATCTATAAAGACGGAATAATATTTAGATGTGTTCGCATTTGTCAGGATGGTAATTTCGTTGCTTAAAATTTACATCCTGTTCCACGGGGGAATATCCCTTTGGAGTTCTCTGCAAGAGATAAAATATTGAGATCCGATGTTAATTTCTGTCCTTAATTTAAGAGCACTTGGTCATAACAGTCAAATTTTGCTGGTTGTGGAGAGGAGCTTTTGTAGAGAGAGGGAGAGAGAGAGAGAGAGAGAGAGAGAGAGAGAGAGAGAGAGAGAGAGAGAGAGTATTACTGCAGTTCATTTTATCCGTGGGATATAAATTACTCCCATTGTGCTTTCAATATTTAATGCACTTAGCCCAATAGTACATTTCACATTGGAGGAAACTGCATCAAGATCTGAAGATGATTACCCTTTAATCGAAAATGTTAGACCATTTTGTCTCTTCACGGATGATATACGGATGGAGGAGGGAGTATGTATCAGTAAAGAAGATCTTCCAGAAGAGGATATGAGGATGGAGAGGGAATCTTATATCTGGAGGACCTCAACCTTTTAGCGCTAATTTTGCCCCAGAGACACCTGGAAAAGTTGAGTTGAGATTGCTTTCTTGAAAAAATATTTTCCCTATGAATAGTAATAACCTGTATGGGCATATAATAAAAATATATCTGTATGTGTAAGAGGAGGAGGAGGAGGAGGTAGGAAGGTAAGGTAACTTAGCTTTCACATGGTCACCCCTAAGCAAAAAAGTTTTTTTTTTTGAAAGAATTATTATTATAAAAAGAGTCTGGTGGATTGACTCAAATTTTTGCAAGTTTTTTTAGAAAGTTAATATAAATTATTTTTAACACATAGTTGTTACTCAAGTATGGTCAATCTCTTGACCATAATGTCAACGGGAAGTCATGTAGGAGGAAATATGCGTCTAAAAAACTAATCAAAGTTCACAAGTTTCTTCTCATGAGGAAGTTGTGAATATATGTAAGTATAGATACATTTGCATGTGGGATTAAATAGGGGTCGTAAAAACTTGTGAATAATTCATAATTACTCCATGAAGGGAATTTTAGATGATTCCAACAGCACAAGAACCTTTTTAGGATTTGTTTTGTTTAATTCCCAGTGAACAATTTTATGAGCTGCATGTAAAAGGAAAAATATTTTTTTTGCTGGAGTCGATTAGGATATGAATTTGAACCGTGATGTTTGACACGAATGTATGGAATGAGAGTTGTTAGAATTGCCATAAAATGTAGTGCGAGGGGCCTCCAGAAATATTTATGAGCTCTTGCCAATCCCAACGAAAGTGGTACTTGAAAGATGGAGATGTATTTATTTTTGGAATTGACTTCATTTTGTGACCCGTAAGACAAATATTTGCGGAACATCAAGTGTTATATAGCAATTGAGAGTTGAGGTCTCAACTATGAGGAAAGTACTTTTTCAGTGTTTAGTTTCACAGGTATTCAAAAGAGTTATCTGAAGGGGGCTGGAAGATTTATAAGTTACTCTCCATAAGTACGTTGTCCATCCGCTTCTGTATCTGCTCAATGTTCAAAGTTATCTGCTCCAGTACGTGTGCGGAGCCTTGCGATTTTTCATCAGGATCAGGATATTGATCTTCCTGTCGTCCTGTACACATATGTGATGCACGAAAGGATTGCATTATCTTACCCTACATTTTCTGATTATCATTAATTTTTTGGCTGTCGTTCTCTTTTATTCTCACGTCTACTCTCCCTTTTTATTTCATTCCTTTTAAAATCCTCTCACATTAATCACCTGTCTTCGAGAGCTTTTAGTGTCTAAGCCTAGGAGGATTTATAGCTGATATGTCCACACGCATCGTGAATAACATCCCCGGAACAATCTTGTTTTAACTCACAGTTCAAAAATGCCCTGACAAATGCCTCGGTCCTTGTCCGTGAGTCAAAAGTTAAATTGAGTGAGTGTGGGGATGGGGAAGCATGGGAGAAAAGTTGAAGGTCTTATCTCTTTGGAATTTCCTGTTCCCAAGGAGTTTTCTGCAGGAGAAAGCGAGGAGGATGACTGAAGTTTCCTCCAGGAGATAACATGCACCTCTATATATATAGATACATGTACTCGGAATTTATGACATGTACACTCAAGGGGAGAGAGTGAAAGAGAGAGGGAGGGAGAGAGAGAGAGAGAGCTTCCTATGCAAAAATCTGTCTGAAATGCTAAACTGTAACAGGATTTACATTAGACACGGTTACTAATGGTTGACATTTTTGGGCGATGCTCCGACGTCTTATTAAATACCAAAACTCGAAAATGTCATACAATGCGGAGGTTTTTATTAAAATTGTTGCTCAACTTTCCCCGCACACACAGGGAGTACGAGTAAGTACCGTCCCCACTTTTAATTTCTTGTCTTGTTGTGTGTCCTATAATGGCACAAGTCGGACTCTAGAACTTCATGCCCTGCGTTAAAGGCAAAGGTGCACATCATTAATACAGTGTGGTAGCTACAACGACCCTGAAATAAATGAGCCCCGACTTTCTTCGCTGAAAATAGATCCTGCCTTGATACGCTTCATATATGTAAGTCCTGGAAGGATCTTGTACACACGTCTCTTATCTACAAAATGAGTTTGTAACTATAACTATATATTGGAACAAGTCTTTACTTCCTTTACTTGAGTGATAACAAATCGATTTGGGGCTCAAGCTGCAAGCAGTAGTGTGTTGGGTAAACCAAGATATTTTGAGAAGGTACAGTATATACGGAGGAAAGCCCTCTCCATGCACTTTTATCCATGGATTTTTATGGATGGATTTTCTCCCCGGATAGAAACTCTGTCTTTAGAAATATTCCTCCACAGAAGTATGACAAGCAACAAGCTCTCCCTGGAATTCTCCTATGGTAATGGCAACATCATGATCTCATTTGTACACTCTGGGTGTATATATCTCTGTAGACGTGAGTAGACGAGCGAGAGATTTTGAGGAGTTCCAGGAAATTCAAACATGACTTTTCCAACTATACACTATCTTCTATTTGTCGGAACTGTCAGTTTTAATGCATTCCCAGTCACTACGATGTTTTTGGAAGGAAATGTGAGGAAGCTACAGTTGAGTCGAGTTCCACAACATATGACAAACATGGTTGAAATGATACTTTGAGTGTACGAGTCTTGACAAACAACCTTCGGGTGCTGACGTTGTTGAAAACCCACTAATTCAAGCATGATAGGATTGCAAAATCTATAAGAATGCATAAGTTGCTTTATTCTATTTCACTCTACCATGACAGCTAATTACATCTCGACTGTATAGCATAGATCCGTCAGTTATTTGCCCTCACACAAGTTTTTCCCCAATTGACATCCCAAGCTGTAATCCCTGGATGTGTGTTACAAAATACGTCCTGAAAGGTTGCACAAGTTTCAATGACGTCGTCGTCCTCCTCATCCTCTATACCCCCGCTTGTGAAAACTTTGGAATTTAGACTATATTCCCATATATATATAATTATACATTGTAACTGATTGAGAATCTTCACCTATTAAGTTCCTATCGTGTTGATTTTGTGGGAACATACTACTTGAACAGCTACTGGTTTTAGATCCACAGTAGCTATACATGGAGTCTGAAGTCAGATAATAACATGAATAATGAGAATGTGAAACCTTGAGCTCCTATTCAGACTCTGTATGTAGGAGTAACGAAAAGGTAATTAATATGATCGTATGGAAGTGGTAGAGTTGAGACTGTAATAACAATTATATATTGATTTGTTCGGGATACACTCTGCCATGTCAATCAGTCCTACTAGATTTGATCTCTACAGTCTGTCTCTTTTCATGTTTATTAGTCACATTTACAAGAGCTCCCTTTCATCACTCATTGACAGTTCTCGCGTCCACAATGAGGAGTTTTACTCTCGGACCAGATTCCCTTCAGACTCATTTCTTGTGACAGAGACCATCCATTTGTGTGACATATCTGGAGTATACAAGTCCAATCAGCCCCCAGTCTTTGTTGTAAGTTTATCAACTCTGTAACTACCAAAAGGACTTTATGATTTATCTCACAATCAGCCCATTTGTGCATGAAGGATTTTTTTCTATTTTCATGGTTAGCATTCATAAAAAATTACGAGGACTGCAGTAGAAGTAATCTTGGACAATTGGATGTGCCTCACTGATAAAAGATAACTCGTAAAGTTGTGTGTATGTATACGGGAGCACATGTACAGATAGATACATCATTCCCACATGTCCCCAATATCAAAATTTTTCGTTTAGATTTCTCCAAAGTTGCAAACAAACTTACATACTAGGAATCAAAGTTCATGATGCGAATACAACATCACGGAGATTATACTAGTCGTATCAGTGCGATTAGAGCACTACTGGCCTGAGTATCTACTGTTTTTCAAAAATCCTGACTGTAAAAACAATCCGTGCCCAGAAGTAGTCCACGACCGCAGGCAGTAAAAGTGACAGAGCTGGGGAGAGATCCATTTTACATGGTGAGGACTGACGACATAAATTACTGTGTATTTTTTTTTTGGGGAGTGTTTCCCATAAACGTGCAGCTCCGGAGTTTCGGCATCAATTAATTACTTAATATTCCGTAAGATCATTAAGTTTCTCAGTGTTGGGTTTCTATTTCTCCTTTTAATTATAAGAAACTGCCAGGAGCTCTAGGATATCGTTTTCATGTGCGCCTTGGAATGAACAAACTATTTTGCTGAGTAATGAAAAAATGCCCATAAATGATAGAAGACGGAGAGTGTGTAGTACAAAGTACATTAATTGCCCCAACAAATATTCCCTGGCTCTCGCCATACAACGCCTAATCACGCAACATGCGGTGGTTGTAAGGGCATTTACTCCTAAATAAACAGTAACCATTCAGACCGTGAATTTGTTTGGCTTGAATGCTCTTCCCCCATGAAGGGCCTTCAAATCAGAGCACTTTCACAGTTCCTTCCCAATAAAATCCAAGATTTGCTCACAACCCTAAAAATCTCTGGAAATGGTGGAAACCCACACACACACACACACACACACAAGAAACCAATTCCCTCAACTCTCCAACCGCCTTTTAAAAACCGCTTATCACTGAGGTTCCCGTAAAAATTAATTTTAAAAACCCATTTCAAATTAAAAGTCAATTCAAAAGTTCTCATCTCTCTCCTCATAATTCCGAAACACATCTTATAGGCTACGTTGCCCCAAAATGATTCCTCCCATATCTTAGGAACCGTTCTATTTCTCCTGACATGAAATTATTTCACGACTCAACTCTCAACTCCTGCATTCTGTTCATTCAAAAGTTATGAACCCTAAATATTTTACTGTGTTCTAAATATTTTACGCCTCTCGCCATGCTTTTATTTGGCTGTAGGGATTTCTCATAAAATGTTCTTCAAAGAAACCTCTCCCCTACAGTGCACTCCCTGGACTCAAGGTATCAAAATCTCTCCTAAAATCCCTCTTACAAGACGGTCTGTTCCAGTGAGAGATAACAGTAGTCCCATCGTATGCACTAACAAGATTAAAGTACATTAGTAGGATAAGTCCAATGCGTATACATACGGGCTCCATTTACAATCTCTGCAGATTTTTCCTGGCGAATTTATTACGGCCTATTATTTATACGTGGTTGCTTTGAAATGTGGAAGAGATTTGCGGAAATGTTTCCACTAGTCCAATAATTATTATTGTCTAGTGACAAAATTAAGTGGACTGATGATAGAAATAGGACCCTACAGACATGGGGTTTGTGTCTAACTCCTATAATTATTCCTCGGCATGCCTCATTTGTCACCAATGAATTTCAAAATGAAACAAATTAGCTCGGGCCGGAGTGACACTAATTGGGAAGTCATATGTGGCTCCATGGAACAACTCCTTCAATTACAGGCAAATCTCTTTACAACGGATGACTCTAATAGCGGAACCTTCCCCATAATGAACTACTCCATTTCCCAGAGCCGACGTCCACGAATGCTCCAGGACATAGATAATAACGGGTAATTTTGATAGGGGATAAAAAAAATCCGCTATCTTATAAAGAGATTCCCTTCTATCGAGATTTGCTTGTACTAGATGTATACTTATATTAGCCACTGAGCTTTTTCTGAGACGATTCCGTCCGATTTATGATGAGAGCTTTATAGAATGCTATAGCTCCTTCCCGAGACCTTCTCAATGGTCTGCTACATCTTCGGTGAGTTGACTCTCTCCCTGATTAAACTTTTCTACCCGGGAAAGTCCCGTCTCTTCAACTGTCTCTGTCCAGCTGATTACTTTTTCTCAAATATTTCCTCTTGTTTTAATTCCATTATGTCCCAACTTCCCACACGAGTCTCGCCCTCCACTCAACTCGTTGTGTGTTACTCAACCACAGTCAACACAGGCGTCATTAAACTCGCTAGATTTAATTATAAAGGAACATAATTTGAGAGGTGTGTTTCCAACCACTTTTTTTTACACACATACATACATCTGTACACACACAATCTATATATGAGTCATAGTTTATATAGCACATTGTGCACTTTACTACATAGAATTTTGCGGTTCCCATGTAATACTCTCACGATCGCAGTCACCTTTATTTCTGCAAAACTGTCCCGTGTGAGTATGCGGAGTATACAGTGCGCTGTCTTCGTACAGGAAACCCCTCACGGAAAAAAGAATAATTTCTCTGAGATCAAAAAGAGCATTTTTTTTGGGATAGATCCTTGTTTTTATTTTTACAAAAAAAAATTTTTTTTGAACCCTACAGCAACCCTTTTTAAAGAGTCAAATGGGACTTTAAGGGGTGCTGTCCCCGTAGCAGCATGGACTGTATGAGGATTTCCCCAGATATGGTGATTCATATCATAGAGTTTTTGTGCATGCACAAAATGTCCACAGCAATTAATAGCGGGTTTGGACTCTAGGGATTTATTTTGGATATATAGGGGAATTTATATAACATACTTATCATTTGAGTTGTTGTGCAAGTCGGGGAGACTTGGAGACCGCACTAATTTTTCCAGAAGTTGTAGAGTGATTGGGTTTTGATAGAAGAGTGGAAGTACCATGTGTCAGACTAATCATTTGAGTTGTTTTGACAGGTTTCGGAAAGCCGGTTGGAGAGCAGGAGACGAACTCATGTTGATTTTTTTGTGTTCCAGTAGAAATTCTCCCATCCAGGAAATACTCATAAGACTGCAGCAGAATTTACAACTGTTATAGCGTTAAAGGTGGGACCTTGCGAAAAAAATATCCAAGGTTGAGGTTGTACGGACGGAGCTATTCACCTATGGGCGTCGAGGTCCGGAAAGGGAGATTATTTTCAGGTAAAGTTCATCAAATTGACATTTGAGCTTTGGGTCTGGTCTTGTGGTGGTTGGGGTTGGAGAGGAACAATTATTTGAGATCTTGTTGGATTTTGTGCAGATATTACGTTGGGGATCAACAATTAGGAGTGAGAGCTGGAACCATGGAGGACGTGACGGTGGATCAAATTAAATCACTACGCCAAAAGTTCGAAGATAAAGTCCAGGGGAAAAATGCGGGTAAAGATGGATTATTTATGGGGGCCTGTATAGTATAAGTACATTTATGCTATTAGTGATTATCGTTGTTGCGGGTTTTTTATCGACCGTGTCTACACGGGTTGTGGTTTTTCGCGCTTGAACTCTTACGACGTTGGAGCCTGGCACTGCTGCAGCAAAATGCATCGAATCGAGTTCTTCCACACCCACAAGGGAATTTTTAAGGATAGTTAGTCTGGGGGATTTTTGGCTTAAGAGGGAGAGAGAGAGCCCTGTGTGTTAATTAGTAATTAGTGGAGAATTTATTTGCAGATTTTTGTGCGTGTGACGTGCAGCGAGTGAAGACTGATGATACTTGGATGAGACGATTTATTGCTCACACGGAAAACGATGTGGATGCAGCGTGTGACATGCTTTTTGATGCATGTCAATGGAGGAAAGAATTTGGAACTAATGGTAAGCAGATGAATTCGTGTGATCTGGTAATAATCTTTTTCGGATGTCTTCAAAACGGCTACTTGAGTGTGAAATGTTTGATACTATTCTTTAGAACTGACTGAGAAGTCCATGCCGTCCCATCTGTTCGAAAAGGGGGTGCTGTTCATTAGGAATAAAGATGTCTATGGAAAGAATTTACTAATTTTCAAGGCCAAGTATCATGCTAAAGGTGTTGAAGATATCGAAAATATCAGGAAATTTATTGTGTACTACTTTGAACGAATTGAAAGGTAGATTTTTGATTGGTCAAATTATGATTAGTTATATTTAACAAATATTTTATACTCATCTGGCGTAACTCTCTACATGTGTTTAGGATTTCCAAGAGCGATCAGATCACGGTGATATTTGATATGGAAGATACTGGTATGAGTAATATGGACATGGACTTCATCCGCTACCTAATCACTCTTCTCAAAACTTACTATCCCTATTTCGTTAATTATCTATTGATTTATGAAATGCCCTGGTTGCTCAATGGTATGTATTTTTGTAATCTTATCTTTGTTATTTTTTACTAGAAACTATTTTCCATTGTGCCTTCTCACAGGGATAAGCTCTCCTATATTTGCTAACGATAAATTTTAAGGTTAGTCCTGATTTTATGACATGGCCCACACTTGCCAGAGCCATGTGACAGCGGTGCTCGTAAAGATATTTCATAGTCGATACAATCTTGACTTATTTTCCATTGTAAAATGAATGATAACTATCTCAGTAGGTGAAGCCGTCAAGTGTGTATTATTTCTTGTCCAGTGAATTAGATCAAATGATGTCATTTATTGTCAGCTTTTCTCTTCTGCTCTTTTTGCGAATTGAATTGTGTTGATGTACTCAGTCGTTAAAACCTTACAGCCTCTAAATTAGTGGCGTTGGACCAGAAGTAATCAATTAGTTTTTCTCCATCCTGGGCCCTGTTTTTTCAATCATGTAATTTTTTATGTCAGGCTATCCAACGGGATTGCCAAAGGTCCTTTGCGAATTGCCCACCCATTCTACGTAAATTAAGCGATGATACTATGAAACCTTGGAGCCCACATAATCGAATAGCTGTCTGGTAGTTACGGAGATATCTTCTCGGTGAAGAAGCCAAATGGACCAGATGGACTCAAAATGTTCTACTCCTACATGTAGTTTCACAAAAATTCGAAATGGACAAAATCCTTTAAGAATTAAAAGCAAAATGTACTACCAACAATTTATCCCTAAAGCAAAATGGACTACTTCCCCCGGTTCCCCCCCCCCCCACTATGACTCACAACTAGTTCGTTCTGATTGTACCGAACACCAAATATCTACAGTCCATTTTGCATTTAATGAAAGAGGAATCTAATTCATTTTGCTTTGACTAAAACATCCATCTAGTCAACTGAGTCTCTTCACCGACAATCCCTATACATTTTGTCCTCCCCAGAAATAGAATGAGAGCCATCACGAAAGACAAACATTCTGTTCAGAAAAATGCACCGAGCGTGCAATCCTCTCCTAACATTTTATCCTTCCGCTTTTTATGTCTTACTGCACGCCATGTATGTTTGTTCTTGAATAAATTATAGACATTCATGGTGGCACGGCCCTGGAGAGGAGTTCAAGCCTGAGCAATGAAATTAATGTGTCGTTGTTTACTCTAATTTGAAATTTTATATATAAACTTTACAGCGGCTTGGAAAATTATCAAAGGATGGCTACCTCCCAGGTTTGTGGACCGTGTTAAATTCGTGAGCAAGAAAAATATCAAAGAGTACATTGATGTGGACAATCAGCTGGTGGAATGGGGAGGAAAGGATAATTATAAATATAAATATGAACCAGAAGTATTACCAGCACCCGCGAGGGCATTACCCGTATCCAACGGCAATATTCCCAACAACCGGAGCCCAACATCGAGTAATGTGCAAAACCGTAAAGAAAATGTAAGACCTTTTTTTTTTAAAAAAATAATAATATATCCATCCATACATACAAGCTATCTCCATACATACCTACAATGCATGGAGCATACTCATTGACGGGGTTACTCCATACTGATACAGATTTCATCAAGGTTCTCGCGCTAATTAAATTTAATGATCCCACGTATATACCATTGTCATACTTATATCGCATTTTCACACTCCCATCCCCACTGTAATTACTAAAGCATTTACTAAGCTATTTTATGAAACCTCTCAGCCTAATTGTATTTTTTTTTAAATTTCTGTACATAGTCTCCCAGCATTACTCATGATGACTCACTCATTGTCAGTCCAGTTTTTGCACATAGCCAGTTCTTGCTGGGTGCTCGGGTCAGAGGGACAGGATTTGCATTCTGTACAAATGCAATGATTCCCGGACATGACATGCACTATAATCATCAGCATGCATTTTTAATTCCGTTCTGTGAGGAGGGCTCCTTTTTTTTTTGGAGTCAGCCGTAATAGGGAGGGTTGCCCGTAGAGCCTCGCATATGTTACCTTATAATGTGCCCTGTAGCTATATAGTAGGTTATAATTAAACTCTTAACTTCCTCCTCTGGTATGGTATTACATGGAGCCATGTGAATTTGTGAGAGTGGAGTGTGATCATCATTTGTTTTATTTAATTTAAACCCCTCCAGAGGTATAGTCAGTCAGTTTTGATTCCTTTACAAGTGCTTTGTAAGTATACGAGGGATACGCTCAAGTGCACAAGGACTCCAATTCAGACTGCACAAACGTCTGCATCCAGTGCATTATTCCTTATATGTTGAGTAGGTCCGCCAAAGTTTGAACATCGTTCGGATCCCCAAGTACCTATTTATTATACAACACAAGTACTAATTTTTGGAAGATAGACCCTTCATTTTGATTGTCTTTTTTTTTTTGAGAAATTTAAATAAGTATGTGAGGAAGCACTATGTGTAGGTACATGTGAATGTTTTTAAAAATTAGCTTCCGAGTTCCGGATTTATTATTTAGTTGAAAGTGGTTATTTGAAGGAGAGACGAATGCGAGTGACTGTAACCTTTAAAAAAAAATTTGTAAATATTGAGCAACTAGTGGTGGAAAAGTTTGAGGAGGAGTTAGTTTAATCGGAATATGTTTCAATAATAATCGCTGCTTTTAATTCCTTTATATAAGTGAGAGTCCGGTCTGTAGTTCGTATTTAGTTATTATTTATTCAGGAAATAAGCTGAACCCTCTGGTCGATATCCCTACCTGAATTATTTAAAGAACTGTGCTGGGGCTGTGAGTGTGTGCTGTGTGTGCGGAGCATTATAAAGAGAAAGTAATACTGCAAGGACAGAGTCATGGTAGGATTAGAACAGAGCTGTTACATTAATAGAAATGAATCATTTGTCTTATAAAGTGTATTTTTCGATTTCCTTTTTAGCTCCAACTGCCTGGAATCGACGAACCGGGTGTTGCAGATGATCACCTCTTCCGCACTGCTCAGACTCCGAGTCCTAGAACAACTTTTGCTGAACCCGTCAGACGAATGAATATGGACTCTCACGGTATGTTACGTCTACGGTTCTAAATAAACCCAGTTCTGTCGTAGGGAGTCTTTCGTGTTCTTGGGTGTCGTTTCACTGAATTGTTTTAATTCCAAGTGCAGATGGTCCTCATCTGGTGGAAGTTACTGACCGGATTGTCCTCACGAAAGACAACGCGGAGAGGATTTCGGGCAGATTTCAAATTCGCAATGTGGCTCCATCTAATGAAGCTGTGCTATTTAAGGTTTGATTTATTTCAGTTACTGGCTTGTTGTGTATCTGTTTGTCCTTTTGGGATGAAGTGGTGCTAATTTGTTTAATTTTTTTTTTCGTAGATAAAAACCACTGCACCGGAGAAATTCCATGTACGACCTACTCTGGGACTGTTGGAAGCAAGTGCAACGGGAAATGTCAGTATTTCAGTTAATCTTGGAAGCAACCTACGGTCAATAGGGCACGAACGTTTCCAAGTACAAGTAGTTATTGCTCCTAAAGACCTTCTAGATGGACTAAATGGTAATGGCCAAGGGGTTGATGGGTCTTCGGAATTTCATGGGGACCTGAGTCGAGTTTGGAAGGTAAGGAAGGAGTCACTTTACGGAATAATTTCCATTTCGTTGGAGAATGGGATAAAATAAACGTTTAATTTCATTTCCTATGTTAAATGGACGTATTTTACTGTCTGAATTCCTAATTACGTTGTATTTGTTTTTGCAGAAAATCGCCAGCAAAGAAACTAGAATTGAAAACCACCGCATTGGTTGTACGCTAGACTCATCTATTAGTGAAGCTATGATATCACCATCCGGAGCTAATCTTGTAACTATGAATGAGGATGAAATGCGGAAAGGACTAAAGCAAATTGAAACAAGGGTATGTATTTTTGGTTTGTTCTATATGTAACTTGACAGTAATTAATTTACATATTGTACATACTTAATGCATTTGTTTATTTTCATCTTTTTATCAATGCAGATCGTTGATAGTATTCAAAATGAGATGGTAAAGAAATTCACGAGAATCGAGCGCCTGGTGTATTTTGCTTTGGGATTACTTGTACTGTTGCTCGCATCTAATTTTTGGTCGTCATCTTCCAACTCAGAACAATACTGCCATAAGTAACTTCTCTTCAGGTTCACAGACTGTTTCGGTCATCTCCAAGTTCAATCAAGCAATCTTTCCAAAAAATTTGAAAGTCCAGAAGCTATATTCTAGTCCATGACTTTAGCTCTTATTCGTATGTGTCAAGCGTATGTCATAAGTAATTCTAAGGAAGTCGAATTTTTATCAGCTTAAGGAACCTTCTGCTTTTTATAACTCATTCCCTATGTTCCTACTTGAATTTAACCAGAATGTACTGTCACCAATGCTTTACTGCAGAAATTAATTGGGAATGTAATTCAGTTCCTGGGTTTGATTATCATTACATTGCTCACTATATTTACTATTGACATTGTCATATCAGGAATAATAATTTGTAAAATCTTCAGTAATTCAAAATTTAATGTAAGGTCATTCTGTTTTAATAAAATTGTTTCATTTTGAAGCGTTTTGTGAAGCAAACTCTTGACTCTTTAGCCACACATCTTTTTTATTGTCTCAATTTTAATGTTTTCAGTCACTGAATATGTATAAAAATTTTTTCATAATTCCAACGGATGGAGTCTGGGTGTTAATAATTGCTCATCCATTCAAAATTATGTTGCCACCTCACTGGTCACAACAAATAACCATGAAGCATCTATCCTCTAGAGTATATCGCTTAACTTGTCAAGATAAAAAATCTAGTCCATGCTTATTTCGAACTTCCTCAATTTGATCAAAACTGAAGACTCGGCATGTATAATTAATATTATTTTATGCTTGAAGATTTGAAAAAACCTTTTTTGCAATTATTATTCAAGCTTGATTTGTTTTTATCACGAAATGATGCACCTTTGATTTGCAGTTCGATTTCAAAACCTCATCAAGTTCCTTACTCCATACTATGTATATGGATATGCTTGGATTTAGAAAACGTAAACGTTATTGTCGTTGCCGACACATATGGAAAGTTAGAAAGAATCAGCATATAAACAGCTATTCTTCTGACGTAACGCAGGGCGGCTTTCTTACTTTGATGAATGACAGGTGCTTAAAGAGGTAATAAAGTTGAAATAGCGCCGAGAATAACTTTTCACTTTGAAATTTATTAGCAGTTAGCAAATGAATGACGCATAAAAAATGAAATATTGTTTTTTAACAAGATTTTCAGCTTTTGTAAAAAGTACGAACTAAACAGTAGTTCAACGGGTAATTATTAGTATATGTGGTTACGGTATTCCTTCGAAACAATATACATACATGATTTATAAATATTGTAACTTTAATGTAGATATATCCCGCTCGCTGAAATTTCAACCCAGAATGTCATTCAGAAGACTGTGCGTCAAATTGAAGATCTTGTTTCGAAAACTTAGTTTTGAAGAACATTCTCTATGTAGCGTAAAAACTTGTATTTGTATATTTTTTTCCTGAATACGACTTGTAAATATCTGTTCTGTATCTCACTTATAAGTAAAAACACCAAATCAATTCTTTCACCGCGTATTTGCAGAGCATCAAGTACGTAATTATTATTAGTTAACATAATTGTATTAAGCCAACTCTAGGTACTCATTACGTTTTAAAATTACTTCTACTGTTAAGATTTGATTTGATTGCCTTTGACAATTACATACTTACTTATCCATCATATTTGGTAAAAGGTTACATAGTGTATGTAGCTTCCCTCCTTAAAATTACTGTTCAGGGGGAATCATAAATAAAATCTTCCGGGTACACACCATGTAGCTATTTTTTAAATATATTAATGATATATAATTATATATATATATATCTTACAGTTGGAGCGTAACATTTTTTTTTGAACCAGTACGAACAGCGTATTCTAAATCATCTGTAATGAATCAGTAAATTCATGAAATTTCCATTGGATGAGAGGTAAATCCTCATAAATTTTAAGCATCCGTGACATTTTATACAAGTTATGGAATTACACATATTACCAACCTAATAAAGATCCCTTGAGTTTTAACAAACCACAAGCATCTACGAATCAAACTACAGTAACACATTGTAATCTGTTGCTACAACTCATTGTCAGTGCCAGACAGAATAGGACTAAAGTATAATTATGCATAATTCATTTCTTTTTAAAAAATATATATAAAACCTTCACAAAAAAATATGATTTCACAGCACCACTAAAGCAACTTTAGTAATCATGTAAGATTATTTCGAGAAATTTACGCACGAGTGTATGTTCGATTTTCGGGTTTCATAAATTACATTATATACGGGAGTTAAAACATTCCATCTATAATAATTGCACGTATAGAAATAAACTGCGCTCTCGTGTCAACATCATTCACATATTTCCAAAATTGTGATTAGTCCTCAAATCCCATCTCATCTCCTCCCTATTGAGACACGAGATTTCTTAAAGCATAAAATCTAACTTTCACCGCCGTACTTACTTTCTGCAGCGCATCAATATAATGATTCTGAGCAAGAAAATAAATTTGTCTTTAAATTATTTTAATTCATATGGTGGATGTCAGTACATTATAAAAACTGGCCGTATACAAATATTTCAAGTTGCATGGTTTCATCGTTATTTCAAATGAGATTCGTACAGCTTTAAATAAATTTACAAAGGAAATTAAAAGATAGATTACAAATTAAAATACATTTCAACATGGTTTCAAGACCCAAATCCTCCTTCAAAACCATGCAAACATTGCAAATCCAAGGTCCTTCGAAGACACAGACAGCTTTCGTCACCTCTCCACATAATTAATTACTTATGGAGAGGAACTCGGCTGTTGAACAAAGCTTATTTTTAAAATTTAAAGTATGGACAATTAAATGAATTATTTTTGTCATTATCATGTTTTGACAAGCATAGTTATTGTATTGCAATTTTCTACAATTTAAGTATTCAGACACATGTAATACTTGGCGTACATCTCTATAGCATACGTTTATTTCGGCATTAAGTTTTGTTTTAGCAGTAACTATGTATCTATTATTTTATTAAAATGTATTTTATAAGCTTATATATCCATTTATATTGCAGTTTGCTTTAGCATTATCATTTCTTGAGGAAGCTTCACTTTTTATATTTAATTTGTAGAGGACCTCGGCAGAAACTGTTTGCATCTTGGGGTAACATAAATTTTTTTCCCTGTACAGATAATAACTACCTATATATTGCCTTGCATCTTTTCTTTTTTTTTTTACATCTCTGTCGTTCCCATTGAATGGACTTTGAAAATCTTCTCGAGGCTTCAAACCTTAATTTTATGTCGTGTCATAATTTATTTTAAATTGTAATACAGTGTCGGTATAGTGAGTACAAAGAGACTGAAGCTTTTAGATGTAAATACACGTAGAACATGTAATTACGGATTTAGCATCTTCCCAATACAGGGTTTCGTCATCCCTGCATAATCAATTTTTCATTTCAGAAGTAAACTTCAGCTTTCGGATACTGCTAACAATAAATTGTCAATAAAATTAAAGCTTAATGTTCCCATAGGAAAAAAAAGTATGGGGTGCGAGTTGAAATATCTACATACATGACTGTGAGTTTAAGAGACCGGATTTAAAATATTATTGCATTTGCTTGTTTCCACACTCAGGCGCTATATAATCTGTGACACGGTACCATAAATGTATCCATAAGGAAAGCTTATTTCTTTTAATTACTTTCAAGCCAGCCCGGATATTAGGTCGTCACCTTAATTTAATTTACATACGAAACTCATCCGACAATGCCTCCGCGTAAATTACTACAGAATTTAAAAATACAGTAATAAAATTATTGGAATAATTTGGAATGGGCCGACTTCCTTGTAGTTTCTTCAAGTTCCCGTAATAATTTCTTCATTAAAAATAACTATCGTTTTTGGTGAGGTTGTATTTTTACTCAAGGATTCCTTCATTACATAAATAATTCTAGAACTCCATCATCTGTAGTCTGAGTTCAAGATCATCGGCAGAGTTTATAACTTTTAGGCTTCATATACATACATATATAGCTTTTGGCAAAACACTTGAAACAGATAAAATGTTAAAATAACGCCCATTTTCGTTTATGTATTTATAACAAGAACTTTGTTTTACGTCTCTTCGCATATTGATACAGTACATACAATCCTCAAGACAATAAATTTCACATACCGGATGTTGTGTACATCTATTATTGCCGTCTGAATTAATTACCATTCAAAAGTTTTTCGAGGAAAATAAATTTAAAGAAAAAAGAAATTTTAAAATTAATTCAGGGTTTTACAACGAATTTTTCAATCTTTAAAATATTACCATAATATATACGAAAACACACTCTAATAAATTCAATGTTCAAGACGTTGAGTTACATAGCAGGTTTTTAATAGTACAGGTTTCATTCTTTATCAAACTTTCTGTTCAATGAAAAACATGGATTAAATATTTTTATCAGCGTATTTTTATTTCCAATACGGACAATAATTTTAAAAAAAGCGCATATTCTATTTGTTTCTTCACATAGCGACCATATCATATACCATCCATTACAGACATAAATAGCAGGTAAGAGCCAGAGCATAGTATACAGCTTGTGATATAATTACATATTTCGAAAAAGTACAGCTGATCATGCTTTTTGTCTTGTGAGCATTTCATTCGAAAAAGTGAACAGGTCCGTGGGCGTATTTTTTATCAAAAGCATATACGCTTGTAAAATTACGTGCGTGCCAATCCTATGGGAGCAATCAACGATTTTTCCAAAAATACAATAAAATATAAATAAATGAGTGCTCACATGTATATTGTATATCTACCATACACAATGAGCTTTTGAGGCTGAAATGTACACTGCTTTTTTTTTTGAAGACAAGCAAATCTTTTCTAAAAATATTAGCACTATAGAGATAAGTTCTGCGGTAATAACACTTCCCCGTAACAAAATTCCTCATACAATTGAAACTTATGGGTTCAAAGATGTACATACAGTTCTAATACATAGTCATAATTATTATTTGTTACACTACTCCTGTCTTTAGTATTTGACATCCCACTAAATACAAGTATCTTATGTTGTCATTTGCTCAAAATCTTAGAAGGTTGATGGTACAAATGTCTACTTTCATAATACAATAAAATTACACTCAGTAATTTTTATCTTTGAGAAATCTGTCCCTACATGATTGATATTACCAGGAAATATTTTTAATCACATTGAAAGACAAAAAACGCTCCTCCCCTCCTAATCCCCATGCTCGGCAGTAACGAATCAGCTTGCTCGGAGTGACCCTTAAAATGTTTATCAGATGTAACTACGTACATCATCCTGGGTATCTATATATAGTTATATTCCAATTAACAAAACATATAACATTAAAAAATTTACCAATGGTTTAGATATAAATCAGTTTTTTTGTCAAAAAAAAACAAAGCTTCTGCATATGTAGCTGTAGTTAATTTAAAGTTTTGACACCCAATTAAAATACAAATAACAAATTAGTTAAAATCAAATATTTTTTTTTAAATTGACAAACACATAAGCGACACCTCACAATTGAAACTTGGATTCTAGTGTACACAATAAATTAATTATGAAACACTTGAATCCTCCTAAAGTATGTATGTATGTAGAAACCACTAAATAGACACTATACCATTGATGTGGCTCCGATTGAAAATTTGTAAGATTTTTTTTTTTCATTATATAAAATAATTTACTACCCTTAAAAATGCACTTTACTTTAAAATTGCCTGCAATTTATGTAAACTCTGAAATTCAAAAAAATAAATTAAATAATCAATTATATCCCAAAAAATTTATACCGTAGCATATTTGATTTCAACCCTTGTACATTATTTTCATCATGTCGTCCGCATCCACTGTATCTTCACACATGTTATCATTCCCCTCCCCTTCCCCCCCCTCTATCATCGGTGTATAGGTTTCAACAGCTTACCACTAATTTATCATTATTCCTGAAGCATTTACATATATTTCGTATATATATAATTATATATATACCTAATATATATGTATAATAACTTATTTGAAAATCCAACTCGACCAGAAATTTCATGACATATCCTTGTATAGTAGTAGCTTTGAATTGTTTTTTAAAAAAATGTTAACCTTATTTACTTTGAGTTAATTACTTTTGTTTTTGAAAACCGTAACCGTACAATAACATACATAATTATCTACAGGTACTAACCAACAGTGGATGTAGAACCTTGGTCTAAAATCTATGAGGTTTTTATACATTTTTTTTAAAGAGTAATAATTAGTAGTACAGCTTTAAGAAATACATATGGATTGTCATTAACACCAAGCAAAAAGTCCAATTTCAATGCTCAATGTCTTACAAGCTAGGCAAAAAATTCCGTATGGAGTCATTACAGATATTATTTATAGTAACCTATGCATAGATATATGTATCCTACTACATTTTATAGTAACGTCTGGATTGTTTCCAACATATGGGATCTCTCAATCGAACTTTATTTTTTTTTACCATTCTTTTCCTACACAAGCGCCAAAATATACATGACCACACAGACCCGAAGAAACCAGGCTTTTTGACAATGGCGACGGCACTAATCGTTTGTATTTTAATGGGTCTAGTTAGTACACAGATTTCAATGTATTTATTTTTAAATTCCCTGCAGATAAATCAAGTCATCATATAAGTATGTACTCATCCACTCACAGGGAAAAATTAGATCCGGGGAAAAGAAAAGGAACTCACACTAGTACCTACTATTACTATTAATTACTATGTACTACAATATTGGAATCATCCCTAAAATATTACTTCCCTTGACTTGACAACGAGCTGTCCATAGAAATAATTATTACGGAGAGTTACAGAGCTGTAATTAATTTGAGAAGCGTCCGTCCGCACAGAGTATTGAAAACATCTAAAAAATACAGTGATATTTACGAATATATTGTATTAGTACAAGTAGATATCATATTTCCTCCAATGCTCTAACATACAGAGACTTATTAGTAGCAATGAGAGTTGGCCAAAAGCTTGGAGTTGGGAAATGTTACACGTGGGATTTTAATAATTATTAGTACACTCACAATTGTTACTCTACGGCTCTACTGTCCGGTAGACTTTTAGTAATGACGGTTTCCTTATTTATTGTACGCATTTTATTTACACTAATTAATTTGCCTGTCCCCCCGATATTTTGTCTTGGATGGGGAACCAGGACAAAATTTTAGTGTTTTTTCCCTACAGTTGTTTATGTCTTCAACTTGTAGTAATTAGTAGACATTTCTGGAGGAGTTCCTTCCCCTTCTTACGTAATTTTGGTTGGTTGGAGTGACTACACACTCTAGTATCAGTAGATCCTATGTTATTTGAAGGTTTTGAAAAAGACTTGAAAATAAGTAGTAGAAAGCTGAATCTATTAGCGCCTTAGCGGTGTCCCGTGTCGTATCCTACATTATTATTATAATTAACCTTGCATTTTATGACAATACCAAGTTAAATATATGACTATATTCTAAAATGAGTCGTGATTTGTTTACAGTACTCGGCTCTACACACACACACACACACACACACACACACACACACACACACACCCTCACACTCACACACATATTTCTATATCTTACCGCACTGTAGATACTAATTTTTTTTACCAATAAATATACATATATATGTCCTCTAGGCTCATAAATATTTCAAAGTTTTAATAAAAAACTTTACAGTGTAACAGATACAGTTTTCGCTTCTCATATATAAGTCTCAAGAAAATGCTTCGCTTAAAAAATGGTAATCCCCTATGATTAATGACATGAATGCATACATTACAGCTATGTATATTTGAATATTTATATAATGTACACGTAGATCCTTGAATATTACAGTAGTTTTTATGGTATATATATCTAATTATATATATTTATGGCAGTGAAAAATAAAAAAGGAACATGCTGGACAACTCTCGAATTTTCAACGGATCCCTCAGACACAGAAGAGGTCATACACTATTTATATAATTATATCTATATATATATACCACCCGCTTCATACACAATTTTTGTTTTTTTTGTTTTACGGCGAAGACATAAATGCACAAATTATAAATTCCATCATATATTTTAAATGGCTTGGATATTTCCTCACGTCTATTTGCAAAAAACACTAGTATTCTTATTATTCTTATTATTATTATTATTATTATTACAATCTTTGAAATCATGCCATAAGATTCACATCTTGTGTGTATCATATATAGCCGGTACTTATATATTTTAAATATAGTACTGTACTTTATATGTGTGTTCGTTTCGCTCATATTATTTTTTTTTTAATGGAGGAAAGTAGTGGCAAAGTCGATGCATATGGGATGTATTGTAACGGTACAGAAGCTGTGTTGCTCTCCTAAAAATCGTAGAATTTACATTAAAATTCCTTTTATTTGGTTTTCTATCAACTGTGTACATATTACAGAGGCTCCCACTCTTTAGAATTAATGTCGACGAGAATGTACCTTACAATATCTAGCGGACTCACGTGTTTTCATACATACGGAACTGAAAGAGAACTTTTTCCTATAAAAATCCCGGCAGGCTTTAATAATCTTAATATTACACTTGGTGGTAGTTTTGACATGACTTGAATTTCAATTTCCTTTGGATTGAATCTCTCTAACAATTTTGGGGTCTCTTCATGTATCCTCCAAAAATTCCTTATGTACACACACAGAACCCATTTATACTCAAATTGGAGCGTAACTTTCCACAATCAAATACTCGGGATTTATTACTGGAATCAAATTATACATACATGTATATTTATTCAAACTAAAAGGAGATACATCTTTATAGAGACAGTACTAAGGCTTGGAAATGAATGGGAGGGGGGAAAAAGCTCGGGGAACTTGAAGCCAAAGAGATGAAAAATGTTTTGGAGGAATCATAATAATAATTATTATTTCCCTATATAAAGCTCACATCTCTCTCTCTCTCTCTCTTTCTCTCTCTCTCTTTCTCTCTCTCTCTTGTATAGCCTGGCGGTGAGAAGTCAGACAGTGCAGAGTCGACGAGGAGCCTATGTAGAGTTAAAACACGAAGAGTATTAATGGAAGTAAATGTAATGTAAAAAGGACGAACGCCGTCCCTGGGAATAAATTAACTTTTTTGGCTCATCTCATTACCATGCTCATCAAAATAAAGTACACATCCACCTACATACTGTTGTGTGTCACTCGGTTGTTGTAACCATGCTCACGAGTCAAGTCAGTCACAAAAGTCAGTATTTCCATGTGGATGTATCCCTTGTGCCTCTCCAAACTATATGTACATACATATATAGTGGGCTTGGAGGAGAGCGACATGATTTGCTGACACACAGGAAATAATTATTTTAGACAGCACTTTCATCAGCAGTGTTGAGACCCATCCGCCTCACTCTTCCCTCTTTTCCTGACATGCCTTTATATTGAGGTCTCCAATATCCCGTCCCAATATCTCGGGCCCCATTTATACAGAAGAGTCCCCTGGTTATTAAAAGCTGATAATCAGTCAAGAGGTCAATTATCTCAGTCACACATAGTTCATTACCTCCCCGTCAAAAAAAAAAAATGTCAAAATTATCCTTTTGAAGAAATGTTCCTCTGAAAATCGTAGAATTTATTTTTGTGTGTGAATGTGAGAGTGTGTGAGTTTGTGAGTGTGTGTGTGTGTGTAGGTCACTGAAGTTCCCCATGTAATATTTTAAGTCTCCTGTAATAACCTGTAATGCTCTAAGTCCTGGGTAACACTTCCCCTTGAAATTGTACATGGGGCTTGACAACAAGTGTTTTATATAGATATGATGCATCAATGTGATTCCGTACACAACCTACAAGTTAATATTACATAAAACAAGGGAGTGAGTATTATTAAAACAAGTTATCACGTCCAACCATCATTGGTTAATGAATAGGCATGACGTGAGAGTTGACTTGTGGTGAGTGGAACTTCTCTACACAGCTTTCCTGTTCCTCTCTCTCTCTCTCTCTCTCACCTTTACATATGCCCAGACCCCTGTACACAATAGGGCTTGTATAGAGCTAATTCCTCAATTTAGATTCTCTGTGTAGATCTTAAGTGATTTTCTGTCAGATTGCATCCATGACAAATGCCCCATAAATTCTTGTTGTAAAACAACAAGGTGAAGTCTGGAAATATATCTAGGAGGGAGCAGCTGATTCTCAAGTTTTGTCCTTATGGAAAAAATAGTAAACAACGTTTCCGTTCCGTGGCGAAGCACATAAAAACATGTTCTTGATAAACTATTTAATTTGAAGTGGTAAGATAACAATAAATGCGAACCGAGTGACAGCTAATTGAGTTAAACATGAGTTAAGTACGATTGCCTCAGGAAAAAAAAACTAATGGAAAACTGGATGGTTCTAGTTACGTGATAAATTCCCCATTGCTTTTTCCCCCTTGCACAATTCCAACTACTTACTAATCATTACACCCTGCACTTATTTTACTCACGACAATTAAAACTTTTCCAATCAAAGTTATCAATTGGATGTTTCAGAACTGGTGTTTGCCTGTATGTATGTATGTGTGTGTGAGTGTGTGTGTAAGTGTGTGTGTATGTATATGTTTGTGTATGCATGTATGCTAATGAGCCTGTGAATCCGAGAAAAATGATACTTGTCTTTTGTGTATCTAATTGTAATAAATGATTAATTGTCCGTTTTAAAAGGCTGACTCAGTGATGAAGCAGAGCTGATTATGTAAATAGGATTTACACAGAGTTTTCCTAACACACGCCAATAAAAGAGGAGGTTACGCTCACATGAGAGGAGTAAGGACTTTTTTCCCCCGTTTAAGTATATACTCACAATTTGGGATAAATATTCAGTGTGATGAGAGTCTTGGGGGCAAAGAAGGGGTTGAGATGAAGCACAATTTTGGACATGTAAATCTATCGTAATAAAATGCATGAAAATTGAGATGAACCAAAATTTTGAAATTGAATTTCAATGAAATTATCATTTCCTGTGGGAGAAGTTAAGATTGAGAAGAAGCTGGGTGTCTACATATGTATGTATATTTATGTGTGTGTGTTTGTGTGCATTAGGTAATTTACGGATTCGGTTTTGAAGAAAAACTACACCTCACTTCCCTATTTTAGTAAATCCGTAGAACAAGCGGGGGCTTTTATAAATAGTAAATGCGAAATAAGACTATTACCGGATTCCCTCCCGGTAGTTTTGTAATGACACTGAAATATTTGTGAAAGCTAGAAAATAGAGTGTATTTTGACAAATATAAGTTTAATAGGTTGAATACAAATTCAAGAACTAACCTGGATCAAATATATTTTTTTCCTAGTGACTACATATGTAATGTACTATCCTATCGCTTCGTCATTTTGAACGCATGGATACAACGACAGTTCATTTATCATTGGCAGATTATATTTTCTTTACCTTATAATTAATTATGTAAAATAATATTTAAAATGACTTTTGCTGTTATTATCTCATCACTGGGGGGTTTTTCACAAGGAAATGATACATGTAAAAATACATCTTTTTGACAATCCAAATGGATTTTTTTAAATTGTCAAACCTTGGAATAGTATTGGCTTTTTGGCGACGATTGAGAAAAAAAAAGAATTATTTCTAAAAAACAAAACAAAAAAATTGACAAAATGTAGCAAACTGGTGAAGATACTTGCGATTGTTTCAAATGAGGAACAAAATGGTTTTTTTTTCAAGCTATATAACGGCCCACACAAGAACATTGTGTGTGAATTACCTCTCTCTCTCTCTCTCTCCCTTCCCATCTCCAGAGATACCATAAAACTGTAATGATTATCCACACTTATTGCTTTTGCAAAATTCCCATACACACTCCCATCCTAATCTGCATCATACGCTCACACACGTATGTATGTCATAACAAATGCAAAAATAAATAATGTTACATTATATAACTCTATAATTGTGTAAAGCTCCAAAATAAATGAAATTTTTTTTCCAAAGTAAGATTAGTACGAAGACGATCTTTACTCTTAAATTATATTTGTATATATTTCTTGGATAACCAGAGGACAATGAATATAGTAACGATTAATTGCGAAACAGTTTAGTCAGGAGGACCTCTCTATTGCGGATATTTTGTGTGTGTGTGTGTGTGTGGCTCTAATAAGATTAAATAAATAACTTATTAGTCTACGAACATTTGTATATAAGCTTCCATTAAATTTATATACCTACATATATAAGCATTCACTCCTACTGGTAGATTCATGTGTCATAAGTCTTGAGAGTATGGTGACACTTTCCCGAATTTCAAGGTATCTCTCTCTCTCTCTTCATGTCCGCATATCTTCCAGGGCTGCTGGGATAGATACTTCATCGCATCTCCTTCTTCTTGTTCGTGTGTGTGTGTGTGTGTGTGTGTCTATTATACGCAGTAAATATATTTTAGCCTACAATGGTCTCTACAATTTCCAAAATTTCATCCATGTTTCAAAATTGCACTGGTCAAGTTCAGTTTCACCACACCACGTCCCGTAACTCTCTGTTTCTCTGGTAAGGTCTGTCGCGGATTTAAATACAAAACAAAAACAACAACTATTGCACGCACACGAATACACAGTACAGGTAGCGGGTAAATCCTATAATGGTCTCATCTTCCCAATCACTGATGTCTTTTCATATGCAGGGCCAAATGATCCGACCTGGAGAAGCACCGATCACAATGAACGCATTTGAATGGTTTAGCCCCGGTATGTTTCCGGTAGTGTCGGGTGAGTTCATCCGAACGTGCAAAACGCCATTCACAACCCTCCCACATACACTTGTACGGCTTCTCACCTACAAACAGACACACACAAAAAGAAAAAATCAAACTCGTTTCATGACATACATTTCAACTCATGTTTCATAGCATTGACCCCAACAATTGTGTGTGTGAAGGATTCTCAAAAACTCATTGTGTCAAGAGCTCAATAGTAACTATTTACTCAAAGTTTGGAAGAGTTTTTTTATTTTTAAAAGTTATATAGGAATATACATAGATACTTATAAGGGAATAGGGGAACCAAACTATACACTGTATGGGAAGTTCTTCGTGTAAAACTTGTATAACTCAAATGAACCTTGTGACATGATAACTGCATTCAGAGTAACTGTCGTCATTCCAGCTACTCTCTGGTTTTTCCCGACGAATTCGGTTATAATCACGCAGTCATAAGTTGTAATATTGTCAAAAGACATGCCATAAAATGGCAATAACAATTTATTCAGTGGAGTCAGCAACTTTTGAGAGGAATGCCAGGATTATGTATGTATGTATGTAGAGCGTGAGGACTCAGGACGATCCTCACTATGGGGCTATGGTGACTCACAAAGTATCTTTTTTTTTACGGCCACTACAGGCGGGACAATTCACTGGATGAATGACATAAATGCACATAAATTTATACTGGGGAGGAAATTATATGGTAATAAAATATTAACGAGTGTCAGAGTACTTGATCCCTGACCCGACCTCGGTAAACCATGAAAGACTGGATAATGACTTCCTACAATTAAAAAATAAAAAAAAAAACAATTTCAAAAATCCTAAAAATAATAATCCCTGTAATGGAGCTTGTCCATGGAAAATTAAAGTAGGGAAGGAGAATTAGCATTTTAGACGGAATGATTTATCCTTCAAAAACATACATTAGCTCAGGAGGTGCAGTCCTACTAGTACTACTACTATTAGAGGTAAAGAATATTTTATGGGAGTTGCACCCTTGGGTGTATGCCACACTCAAGTGAGTTAATGTATTATAAAGATCCGTCAAGGAATTTCCCTTAGAGAGCATATATACTTACACTTATCTACATAGTTACATACATCCAGTATAATGACTTTTCACAGGCCGACGTGAATTTTCACTGCGGAATACTAACAAATCTCCAACGTGGCTCTCCACCGTCCATTCACTTATGTACATTAAACACGGCCTGCAAAAAGTTTCACGTGCTCACCTACATCTATCTACATCTGTAAATATTCTCCCCCGATAACAGACACAAGATGATAGGATTCTCTAAAGGTCTTTTTAATTATGACTGAGATAATACAAGGATTAGCCAATAATGCTCTGATGGTACTTTCCAAATAGTAATGTATGAGTATATTCTCAACCGCCCAGAAATCTCCGGATTTTAAAAAAAAATTCCACTCACTATACAGGGAGGAACTGTAGCACTACTACTCAAAAACTATCTACAGTAGTTTTTATTTAAATGATTGGGAAAAAGAGTAATTTGATGCAGGAGTTGAGATGAATGTTGTTGACGAAATTACGGCTCCCACTTTCATCCGGTAGGGCCTGTTCTCATTGGATTCCCTCTCACCCTGTTCTCCATTCATTCCTACATTTGTCACTGGCTCTGAAAGATCTTGCTTGTTAAAATGTTTTTGCGTAATTTGTTATAACTATTACGAAGTTTGTCGTAAAAATTTATGGGACAAATCCTGAGTATGGGGACAGAGGAGATACAGATATATCCTGACATTGAGGCACTATACATTTGGAGGCGAAAGGAAAAGAAAGAAGGTTACATGCAGAAATAGAGAATTCTCCTCCTGAACATTATTATTATTATTATTATTATAAAAGAGCTATTGAGCAGACTCTCAAGATGAGTCTGCCATGCATGTGTGGGGTTATGTATCATATCTTCGACACATCCTAGGTCTGACTTACCCTACCATGAGTGCAAGCAAGGAGTAGTGTTAGTAGGACATTTCGACATTATATTTAGCACTGACACAGTCATTTGGGAAATGTAAATTAATAATTTACATGTAAAAGCAATCACGTCTATTTAACATATTAGCGTGAGGAGCAGACTTCTCCTGAAGTCTAGTACATATCTTTATATCTGAATATGTGTGTATGTGAGTGAGTGTGTGTGTGTGTGTGTGTGTGTGTGAGTGAGAGAGAGAGGGAAGGAAGAATGGCTGATGAGAGACTTGGTGTGACTCGATATTGAATCTGTATAGATCTGCATTATGGTAGAGTTACTGAGTTACTGTTTGGGTTTTAGCAAGGTACTTTACTTGACTACAGTCCTGGTGTAGTAATAAATGAGGTGGTTGGTTAGAGCTGATGGAGTAGTGTCATTATTTATTTTCTTTTATCCATAAACCACCTCCAGGTCGGTAAGTTCAGTTGGGGGAATCTCCTTGCTTATTTTTTCTTGTCATGTCAATTTCATATCCCAATATGCAATCACCTGTCCATGGAGCATGTCCTTTTGATTTGCTCATTGAGCCTAACCTGAGCCATGTGTGTGAGGATGGGGAAACGGTCATAAAATTTAAAATTATTAATTTTTGCAGTGAGCTATTGTTAGCCGTATGTGCACTTGCACTGGGGCTGATCCTACTGGCACTCTTAATAGCTCCAGTGGTTAATTTAGCACTTGCTAGTTCCCTGTATTGTAATGATGATTACCTCACGGAGGATTTTTTCGTGCCACGTTTTAATGTTTCATCAAAGCGAATATACCAGGAGTTGCCAAGGGTTTTATGGGAGCTTGAGTGCATGTGTGTGTGTGTGTGTGTGTGTGTGTGTGTGTGTGTGTGTGTGTTTGTGTGACTCAGGAGTTGTAGTAGGAGTGAGTTGTTTTGTATGTTTGGGCACACCACTTGGAGAAAAAATTTGAATTCTACTCACGTAGTCAAATAACCGGACAATTTCCATGTTCATTTACAATTCACACATATACAGAAGAGGGGAACATGCAGGCATGTGTGCAACTTTAGAATTGGGTTTAGTTAACAGTTGAGTACGTCTGACTGGTTGTACGGTGCGTAAAAAAGCGACAATTAAAGGAGTCTCACCTATTGATTTTCAAATCACCTGTTTGCATTTCAAATGTAATTATTCCTATTGGAACTCACGAGTAACAACTCCTAGAGCTTTTTTTTTTCGCACACCTTCATCCCTCTCTCTCAGTCTTTATCAACGTCCTGGATTCCCTCCATAAAATCCTTTAGGATTAGTATATCTACTACAACTACTACTTCAGTCGAAGGAATATAGTAGGAGCAGTAAAATTTTAATTACCACCCACAAGTTGATCTAGTCCATTACCATTTTTATGATAATCACTATTTTTCTGAAAGGACTCATTTCATAAACACCACTAAATAGAATATGCAAGTTAAATTGCTTAATCGTATCATTGCCTAATCATACTCCCTCTTAAGTCACTAGTTCGAATATGTAATCCTGTTTCCTCCCCCCCCCCTCTCTCTCTCTCTCTCTCTCTTTGTGAGAGAGAGAGAGAGAAGCCAAGCTTCAAATCCTTTGACAAAAGTCGGTAAACCTTGACAGAGAAGAATAATTAGGATTATTTAGAACCATCATTTTAATTTATGAAGTGGGTTGATATTTCCGTTTCAAATAAAAAAAAAATATCCTTTAAGAGACAAAATACATCTCTGTTTTCTGTATGGGAAGGACTCATGGTAGGATTTCCTCAACCAGGAAATTCGTCATGTTATTTGTCTAAAGATTAAGTTGAATTTGGGGAAAAGCCTTCAGCCTCCCATAGTCATAACCATACTCATTAAAATTTACCAGATTTTTCTAGAAGACTCGACAAAAGGGGAGCAAACTAACTTTTTTTTTTCATTATTAGACACTTCTCCAAACAAATAGCTACTCAAAGTAGTAGGCTCTATTCCTCTCCATCTCCTTCCCCGAACACACATGTTGCAAAGTATTTCTAATTTTGAAATCCTCTCCGTCTCTAACTATATGTTCGCAACCTCTTTCACATATGGGCTCCTCATAATAGGGGAGCATCCAAGTGTTAGCACACGTATCTATGTATATTAGTACTGTTGGGTTTTGCCAAATTAAATTGAGGGTAATAAGCATTCTGGGGATATAATGGGCTGGTGGAATGTGAGAGAACTAACCTGTATGTGTTCGTTCATGAGCTTTGAGATGTGAACTTTTAGTATACATTTTCTTGCATCCCGGGTACATACAGCGGTGGTTGCGTCTCTTCTCCGGACAGTCTTCTGAAGATCTACCATTCAGTTTGACTCGACTGGATGATGAGGAGGAGGACGAGGAGGATGAGGACGATGATGATTTACTACTTGTGCTAGAGTTACTACAGCTACTATTTTCAATATTATTGTTATTATTGATACTACTGTTAAGATGAATATTATTATTATTGTTGTTGAGGTTGTTGGCATTAGTTGCGAGAATCAGTTGGGGAGGTCGATGAAATAGTAAGGTGGGCTCCGTGAATTTTTTTCTTCTATGATGGTTAAGCATGACACTGCCATTATTATTGATAATGACGTCACTGTCCCCATCCGTCAACTCCGTCGTTGAGGTGGGGGAGGAACAGCCCGAGCTGAGAACATCAAGGGAATCATTACTATCGCTAAAATCGAGGAGGCCTCTCTGAAGGTAATCTGTTGGCGAATCATTGGCTCTTCTTCGTTTTAATGACTCATTATCCTCATCGGATAATTTTGGAGACGATGAAACATCACCAAGGACGGAATTCTCTATAGTAAAATCAGTATAGGACGGATTTGTTGTTTTATGATGACATTTTGGATATGGATCTTCCTTTAAACACCTCTCCAGTTCGTAACATGCCTGCAAAATCATCACAAAGTTATATCATCAGTCAACATGTATATTTCCATTTCACTTCTCTTTCCAATCTCATAAAACTCATGTTGAGGACCAACTCTCATGAAAATCTCCCCATGTGCTAATCCTTCAACTATAGGACTTCCTTCCTCCATATATAAAAACACACACACACACACAGACACACACACACACACACACACATGCCCCAACCATATACATAAAAATCCGGCTACTGGAACGTAATAAACCTTAAATGTAGACAGTCTCTTCATTACCCACGATCAGAAAATGGACACGTACTACACGTAGTAACAGCTCAAGTATTACTAAAACAATTTTAGTATTAATGCATTCATACACATATTTACACTACTTAGAGTTTACCCAACCCGTGGGGTCACTAGTCTCAGAGTCTCAGAGTCTCAGAGTCTCAGAGTCTCCGAGCCTTCTTATTCTAAATCACTGAGCACAAACGCACTCACTTTCCAATACCTTCGTTGAGGCTTGACTTGAAAATTGCATTAGATGATTGCTCCGAGGATATTTGCACACACACGGACTGTGTATGCAAAGTCATGTCCTACCACACTTAACATTTAGCCCAGTCATTTGAGGAATAGGGAACATATAATTACATAAATTGCATTGATTCTTATCCACTTGTTCGGAGTGGAATGTGGATCGTTGGATGGAAATCAATTAATATTATTTAGTCTTGACCTGCATAATTATACATACACAACTGGAGGGCTCCAAGGGATCCATTGGAAAGACATAATCTGTCTCTAATCATGCCAAGAGGAGATTAAAAGTGTTGCTGGTATGTATCTAATGGTTTGTATTTACTTGTGATGGGGTCCTTATGCCGGCCCGAAATTAGCCACTAAACCCCGGCTGAGCGAGAGCAGATGCGCTGGGACTTTTTAGTATCATTACTCGGAGACACATGATCCAATACTCCGATGCCAATAGAAAGTTTGTTGGTAAATTTTTAAACCAAACCCAGCGACAAGCCAAAAATTCCAAGTTTGATTAGATTCCCTACACTGCCAACATTATTTACAGTTCAAGTTGTAGATGAGAAAAGTTCGGCGCGGGGTTGAGAAGTTAAAAGCCTTGCCAAAAGTAATGCCTCCTATGTTTTACTTTTATGATACCCCCCTCCACCTCCATAATTTATAAAAATTCCCTGGAAAACTTCCCTATCTAGCCCTTCCATCCAGGCCCGTTATCGGGAAGGTCGGAGACTGTGTATACATAATTACATCCGCACATATCCAATCTCCCGTAATTACATAAACCAGGAAAGTTATGACCCCTTTTAAAGGACGGGACCCAAAAAGTCAGGAATAATTAAGGAAATAAGACTCTTGGGTTTTTTTTTATCCTGAAAAAAAAAAAAGTTTAATGCTCATTTAAACACTTTCTAATCTGTGACTCCAGAGGCGCTAATAGTATCTATCTTTGCCCAAGTAAAAGCTTTTACTATTCCACAATTTTAGCAGTATAATTATTATTATTAGAATTGGGAAGAAATTACGTAACAAATCAAATAACTGTCAGTAAATGGAATCAGTCGTGCTTCTTTCATTAAAAACCTAATTATCGTGGTTTCAACAACTCAAGTGAATAATTTGTCCTCGTCAGATATCTCATCCCATGTCAGGCACACAGAATTATATTCCCTCACAGCCTCATAGTCTCATAGTAGTTCCTTCTGTATGATATCATCCCTGGGAAAATTCGAGCACGTAGTTAGGTTTTGTCATCATTTTGCCCTTCCCTTGCATTTTGTGTGGAGTGTCATAAAAAAAAATACGGTGGAGGCATCCCGACACAAAGTATATGATGGCAGTAAAAGAATGCCGCTGACATTGGTATGTCCATAGAAAAGCCCATATGACTCCCCCCGGTCATGTCCCTTTTGTCACTAGCATATCACATTGTCTTGTTGTAAGTGCTCCGCATCAAGAGGTGAACTCAGTGCTTTCCCTAAGACTCGGTCTTGTGTATGAACTGGGTCGCATTCCTCGCACTCAGCTTTATTGCCAGTGTCAAGTTTAAATTGGAGAGAGCATAGGTTCATAGGACTCGACGTCAATATAGGGAGAGTCACTCTATGAAATGCTATTTACTTAAGTACGGAGTCATTATGAAATTGCAATTAAATTATCTCTCATTTTCCCAGGAATTCACCATATCATGTCAGGGGCTGAGGCCAAGGAGCCCACTCCAGAGCTCATGCCTCTCCGACATCACTGGTAATCTAATTTCTTGAAAATTACAGTACACATGGCTGCAGGTAATAACCTTTGATAATGGAAGGGATGCCATGCAAGACTAACTTGATTTTTTTTTCAGCAATTAATTCTCACAAAAATTCCAGTCCTATGTATATGAAAGTTAATCTTGTGCCCCGTTCAAACCTAAATAAGTAACTTCAAACAAATGGGTGAACATAGTGGAGAGAGAGAGAGAGGGGTGTAGTGTTAGTAATGACTTGTTTGATGTTCAGTCAGGTTCAACATTGGAGGTAGTCATAGGGAGTCCAGGTGAGTCAGCATGAGATATCTATATGTATCTACAAGGACTATGAAAGCCATGTAAATTCTATAGTCCTTAATTATATGGAAGTAGCAATTTGACTGAAAGTAGAGCTTGATCTTGTTAAAACCCAAGTAATTTCACCTGATTAAAGTTCTACATTTACAATACAAAATTAGGTAATGGAGCTTGGGGAAAGTTATAAAAGATTTTATTAGATTTAGTTTAATTTCCTTGGCGCACTTTGAAGACAGGAGGAACTAGTGCATACTAATCTGAAGAAAGTTCACACTACTGGGAAGTATCTACGACCGGAGAGAGAGAGAGAAAGAGAGAGAGAGAGAGAGGGGGGGGGTCACCCTCCAACAAATTGTGAAAACCTCATCCGAGATAGTTCCATACAGAAATCCTCCAGAGTTGACAGGTAAGAGACAACAAGGAAACAATGAAGACGATTTTGAGTGAAAGTGACGTCAACCGTCATGTAGTATTATTTGATAATAAAGGTAGGAACCAAATAAAATTAGAACTGACAAGTTAGAGAGATTTTCTCCATTTCACTTTCACATATGTGCCTTCCCTCCTCCTATTCCAGTCTGCTCCATTCAAGCTTGGCAAAAAGACGAGGCTTCACAACCCAAAGGAAAGAAAGTGTTAGTCCTTTGAAGCAGCTATCTATCTCCACATGTACAGATACAACTTACTTAGTTGGAGCAAATCCCCATATGTATATACATAAGTCTCTCTCTCTCTCTCTCTCTCTCCCTATTCCCCTCTCGGGTAGTTCATGGAACTCAGTCTGGTTCCGTATCTCCCATGCATACATCTCCAGGCCTTGTCTTCGGGATACATACATGAGCAGTAAGGAAAGGGAAGGGGGGAAAAAATGCTATATTTTTCCTGAATTCAGCCAAATTATCGATCCAGTCCGAAAAAGTGGTCGATATCAGGTTTCTCTATGTGAATGTACTAGGCAGACGGGTATGGCACACATTTCCCTGCAAGCTCGTCCGCTCCTGGCTCCTACTAGCTTCCTTTGCCTTTTCCTTGTAACGGCCGAGTTTATGGGCTGTACAGCTTATGTACACACACACACACACACACACACACACACACACACACACACACACACACACACACACACTCCAACTCCTATAAGGCTTGAGATATCCATTGGATTTCTCTCTGGATGTATGTACATATGTACTCCCGTCCTATGTATGTATGTATGCACGTACAATGTAGGGACTGGCCTTGCATGCTGCATCCAGATACCTACACAAATGACTTGAACGACTCTACCCGGGTACTTGTCTCTCACATGCATGTGTGTGTCTACATATGTATATATGCCTAAGGTATGTACAATCGTCCCATGCATTCGGCTTTTCTCGTGTGGATAGGCTCAGTGCTTGTTTCCTCCTTATGCATAATGTTGTAGTACTGTAGTAGTGGGGAAAACCCTCGATTTAACTGAACGTGCTAGATACGGTCTATGATATCTGTGTGTATCTATGTAGATCCATAAAGTGTAGTCCCAATGTATGTTCAAGTAATATGTCTCTCTCCAATGCTAAAAACAACTGTGTAGGTACACACACACACACACACTCTCTCTCTCTCTCTCTCTCTCTCTCTCTCTCTCTCTCTCACACGGCACGGCCGGTAAGTATTAATATAACTGGAGTCGTAGGTACTTGTTTGTGAGAAGTTAAAGTAAAGGGGAGCAAGCATTTCCTTGTCTAAATGTGTGCACTTACACCCAGACTTGTAGTTGCTTTTAGCAGGGCGACGGAGACAGAGTACGCGTAACGTGCACGTCCTGTAGGTATATAGCGTGGAAGTTTTGGAAATGTTGTTACTCCTCATCTTCCTCATGTGCCTATATCTCGTGGAGCGAACTACTTACCCAATGTGAGAGAGAGAGAGAGAGAGAGAGAGAGAGAGAGAGAGAGAGAGACTCAAGTAGATGACAAGGGTGCCAGGGTATAGAGCTAATACAACCCATATATGAGTCCTCAAACGTGGTCCTATTTCTCTCTCTTTTCCTCCTTTGCTTTTACTCCTTGTGCCCGCTTTAGTTCCTACAGTAGGTCTTAAGTAAAGCGTTCATTGAACACGACACAGCCAGATAAACTAAAAATAGGAACGGTGTACCCCAACTCCTATGACTACATGAGTGAGAGCAGCGAGGAGCCAACTTTGAAGGGGAAAAAATATATTCCGGAACCAAAACCTCAAGAGAAAAAAAAAACTTTGGATTGCAATATCCCTCCTTGAATATGTGCAACTCTGTAACGCTCCCCGGGTTAAACACACTCAATCCTCCAAATCCTGATATTATTCCGCGAACTTGTTTTCTTCCCATTTATCAACAAAATAATGTGATAAAAAATTGTGGCTAAAAAAAACAAATCAAATCCATTACTCTATCATAAAAAATTCAAACCTCCACCTCAACCAGTCGCCTCAATTCAATGAGAAACCTTTTCTCCCACCCACCAACCGTGAAAATCTTCCATTTCAAAAGAAATGCTCCCTGCCTTTCCAATCCCAGGAAATTAATTCTCTTACAGAGGCCACCAAAACACAATCCAAGTAATCTCCTGGCCAAGTAAATACCTATCCCAAGAATACTTTCCTCTCTCTCTCTCTCTCTCCTTTTTCAACACAAAGCACTCTAGTGTTCCTCATCGTCAAGTATTTTGCTCTTTGGTTTTGGAAATCCCTTGAAAGTGCTCCTAACTTTCGAGATCCTCAAGTTACAATAAAGACCAAAGTCTTACAGAGAAACTTCCCCCAGACCCGAGACCCCAGATGAGTTGAGACTCGGGAAATTCGAAATTCAAACAAAAATATAATTACACATGGAGACACCGTCATAATGAGAAACAAGGAAATAAACTCTAGTAGTAAAGGAAAAAAAAACAAATTTCATTTCATTTGATTGCCTCTGATTGGGTCCAATTTATATCGCCTTGCAGGATCGCCGAGAAATGTATATGCACTATATAGAGGACGGAGCCTGGCTCCCAAAAAAAAAAAAACCTGCATAATAAACATTCAACTTATACGTGCCAACTTACTTTTCTAGCTCCTTTACATTGGCATACACTATGACTCTAGCTCTAACTCCAGCATCTGTATATAGAGCCCATCGTGAGAGTGAACATCCGCTGATTTCATCAAAATAGAACATGCAATATGGTAATGGAGGCATAAATATGGGTTGGTAATTCAGTCTCCTTTGCTCTCCGGCTCTGTGTATATACATATAAAATATAATGGAGCTCCACACAACTGCGAAACTGTCTCTTTCCCACCTCTCCACTTTCACATACACAGCCTCACACATGATGCAGGCCTACAGTATTCCCCTCCATATGGAAGTGCCTACAGTATAAGGTGGAAGTGGAGGAAAAAAAAAGGGAACAAGGAGAGAGTCCAGTAGTGGGAACAAAACAGGAGCATATGGAGAATGTCATAGGAGGATTACAACAGGAATTACATGCTAAACTATATAAGAATTAACTTATAATATAATCTCTCACACACAAAACACGAATTAACTCCATCCAATAATTATTGTACATACAGAGAGAGAGAGAGAGAGAGAGAGCCTCGCTCGCTATTTATATTGCATAAGTACAACACAGTAAAGCTCACATACAAGTGATGAGGCCCACACCATAACCATGTACTTTCATTCCCCTGCACGTGCATACTGTCTGCTTAAAAGCACACATAAATTGGGATGAAAGAGCACGGCATTTACGATTTAGAAACAGGAAAAAAAAAAGAATGAGCGGAAAAAAATTAAAACCTACGTCGTCCACCCATAACCACATGGAACACAGGGACGTACATACGTCGGAGAGTACGTACATGTGCCACACTCCCATTTTACCCATTTCGGAGAGAAGGAGGGACCAGTAGATCAGGCAAATTTCCTATTTATTATAGACCTAATATGTAACTTTTTATCTACCATTGTTTCTGGCCTCAACCTCCAACCTTATATAGAAATTTCCCATTCCCCACAACAGAGGCCCCATCATAGTCCTTTACATCTAGCCCACTTCTTACTAGTATCTATATGGACTCATGGCCTATGTATATATATGGTCCTGCTCCCGAACCTACATCTCACAAGTAGCCATCAACTTCAGCTCTCTTTAGTGCAGCACCGCAAAAATCTAGTCTTTTAGCAATTTATTTAGTCTCAAACAATACCCCAGACGAGGCACACGTTTGTAGCTATTTATCCCTGACGTTCAAGAATCAACCCATTTCTTATAAGGGCAGTACTGTATGTATATAATTACATATGGACAAGATGCTTTCGAGAGGAAGCATTGCTTTCTAAATGCCTCAAGCCCTGATTTAGTCATATAGTTTTATCAGCCATTTTCTACGTACTAGTAGCACACACCACGAGTCCCGCCGCCAAAAAGATAACGGCTTTAATTTGCTAACATTAATATAAAACTCCATTATTACATAAGATGTAGCTTTTGTCTTCCCCAGTCTTCTGCCAGCTCCGGGACTGTTTCAGTATCCTCGGAAATTCTCTAGGCCTAATGTACTATCTCCCTATGGCAGGCATGGACTCTTACTCCCTGTGTATATTTTTATGTGAGTAAATATCTACAGTATGAGCCAGTCCCATCCATGTACATACATATGTACCATACATACATGGGTTTTGTAGGGGGGCTGTACTTACTTGAGTGAGGAACATAAACCTGGAGGAGCTTCACAGGAAGAAAGTATTTTTTTGCGAGAGACAGGAGAATTTGCGAAATTCATCTTCTGGCTTGAGCTCCCCCTTTCCCTGTAGGATAGGTTTAATAGGCTTTAATGCCTATTGTTTTTGTCCCGACTGTTATGCTACTGATTTGTAAGCTTAAATTGAGGGCTGGGAGCAATGCTAATAGCATTCTTTTGGACCAGTGTCTATTTTCTTGTCAGGAGACAAGACAAGATACATACGTGGCCTACATAACAAGGAAGAGCGTGTGAGGAACTTACAGGAGGATCCTCTCCTTTAATAATTTTTCAATCATAGTGAAAGAAAGCTTTATTTAAACTGTCTACAGAGACAATGAAGGGATTTGAAATCCAAATCTTTTGATGGAAACCTTCCTGGAATATTGATAGAGAAAAAGCCGAGGAAAGCCGATTGCGTACGGAAAATCTCTTGACGGCTCCCTAAAGCTTCCCCGTCCATTCTTTCCCATACACACTTGTGTATATAGTCATAGTCACACTATCAACTCTCTGTAGTGTATGGAAGTAAACTACCGACACTCAAGAATGTAGAGAAAAAGGTTCTTGCGGATTCGTTTAGATTTGATTTGCAACTTCCCTCTGTCTCTCTCTCTCTCTCTCTCTCTCTCGCGCTCTCTCTCTCTCTCTCTCTATTTCGCTCTCTCTCTATTTCGCTCTCTCTCTATTTCGCTCTCCGTGTATCCCACTCTCTCCAGCCAGATATCGCCGGGTAAATGCAGTGCACCGAATATCTCTGATGGTACTCCATTTTATTTCACCCTTTCAATTACACCAGGAGGCGGAAAAGTCCTGGGATTCTCTCTCTCTCTCTCTCTCTCTCTCTTCCGGGTCCATAATAGAAAAACGGGAAATACGAAATAGGATTTTCACTTTGGGGCTAGAATTCCATGGAAGGGTGAAACCCACACCTGGGTAAGACTGGAGAATTGAAAATACCAACAATAATGTTAAGTTACACGGGGGATAGACAAAAACATGTGCGAAGAATTCGAATGTGCATTGGAACAAGAATTTCAATCTATTTTTGAACAAGTTCCGTTTTTAAAATCATCCATGAATTGCATTCTCTCTCTCGGCTCGTTTCCTTACCCTCCTCCGTCAAAAGTCTGCTCTTTGAGATGGTGAGAGCAGTGCAGCTGGTAAAAGTTGACTGTGTTCCACACATTTGTGTGATAGTTCCTGTGTATAGTCAGCCCGACGGATAGATACATCATGTATGTACATATATACTACTGTAGCCTGCACAAAATAACCTATACCTATACAGAGAGCGCACCAACTGCACACGTCCCACCTCCAAGAATTGCATTAGTAAATCCCACTCATACATACAAAGCATCTCAGGACTGAGGATTTCCCTTTTAAAAAATTTGCACTTTCCACTGCAATTCGTTACCCTCCAAAAGTCCATGTACCCGAAACTTTGCCTATATTTTTTTTTTAGCCCGTGCATTTGTAAAATTGCAACGTGTACTCTGTGTGTATCCAGAAGGAGCTCCATCATGGGTCTTGATGCATGCTACATGCCATGGTCCCTGACTGCAAGTAGTGAAGTCCGTGTGGAGATACATAAATATGGACTATTAATACATTCAGAATTGGGCATATTCCATGGGAATTGCATACAGTGATGGATATAAATAGAGAGAAGGGGATTTTGAAGTAAAGGACCAGAGTGTGGAGAAAATTATTGTGGAGGGATAAAATTGACAAAAATCTGAGGAACATGATGTATACTTGAGATGACATTGGATTTGAGTAATGTTTAACATTTTCCCGGACGGGGGCAAAAAAAAAAAGTTAAAATCATGTAAACTATTTCCAACGGGAAGACTCTCCCTGTATACATGACTCCGTAAGTGTGTGTGAGAGTACGTGTGTTGGTGTCTTCCTATGTATTTGAAGGCAGATGTGAAATATCCCAAAGAGAGTCTCAAGTTGAAGCAAGGAAATAAACAGACATCCATGGCATGTATCTTTAATGAGTCTAATGTTTTCAAGTAGAGAAATCTTGTTTTGACGACCTTTTTTCCCTACGAGAAAACTCTTTTCCTGCTTTTTTTTATGCTCACATCTGTGTTTCACTTTTTCCCCTTCCTTTCTTAAATTACTACTAATAGATAGACATGGAGACAACAAGATGAGAAAATGCCCCTATCCCAATCCATAGTAGTACGTGATATTTTATAGCCTCTTTTTCCGAATTCACAAATTTTTCCTTGTCTCTCTCTCTCTCTCTCTCTCTCTCTCTCTCTCCTCTCCCTCACTTCTCTCTGCAAAAATTTATTAAACAGAAACCATCGTCTGACGTCAGTCGACAAGCTCGGTCCGATGATATTCAATTTCCCATTTAAAAATAAATCTTCTCATTTCACTCTGTAACGGCAGTAGTTACAAGTTTTTTTTTGCAACCCAATTTTTCGTCACCTTTCCGCTCACCCTCCTCTTCGAAGCGTACATGAAAAAGCCCAACTTGTCTTTAAGGCTCCACATTTTCTCCACCCATAAATACAAAATAGGGATTTAGGATATGTAGCCCGTCTCAAAGCTACATACATAAAATATAGGAAGGAGAGACAAGCAAAAAATCATTTCATTCAGGTTTAGAGCCTTCCCAATAGAGAATCCTCTACCCTGTGGTTCATTTCCATAAAGGCATGTCATATACATATCATCCATAATGTAAGTGTTGAGTGTACATTTGTAAACACAAATCGAAAACTCTGTGTACATACGTCCCACCTCCTACAGTTACAATGGACCTGAGTGCTCTTATTAGAATCATCAAAGGTAATAACCGTCACTGGTTGTAAATCCATCAGAATTGAAAAGGAAACAAGTGTGTGTACAATCCAATCATACCTTGTTTAATCTTAAATGCCTCTCAGCTTTTCTAATATCTCTATCTATACAGTCCAACTTGTACATCTGTAATTACACAAAGCCTCTTCCTAATACAAATCTCTCGCACATATTGATACAGCCCATACATACATATGCACTTCCAAACTCACACATTCCCGAACCCGTCAAGTCTCATGAATCCCCTGCTTTCACACCATATTTGTTCAAGTAATGATCCTCTCAAATGACAATACTAATAATAACTTGAGAGGAAATTCCAGCAAAGGTATGATTACCAATGAAATAATTGACTCCTGACTGCCCAATAGTAATAACAACAACAGGAGCGGAATTGCATGATTCCCCTCACATATTCCAAGGATGGGAATGACTTGAGAGTTTGAGAGAAACCAACTCCTCAAGGTAGCCTTTCCGCAGTTTCCCCCTCACACTCTTTACAACTATACAGATACAGTCCTACAGCCACGCCGAACACATGCTCGGATGTTCTAAATACAATTGCTAATTGTTTTGGTAATGAGACGCTCATGGGAAAATAATTAACGGAAGAGTCCTAATAAAATCCGGTCTTGAATGACTAATATTAGTTTCACTACAAATAGAACCATTGTGTTGTTTTGGAGTGACTCTGTGTATACTTCGTACAGTACCATTACAGAATACCTGTAGAAAGTCCCAAGGCTGACGGCTGCACTTAGGCCACTGTGAATTACTACAGTACTTAGAGCCTGAGACTCAGTCTGTCTGTATGTATCCGGCGGTCCAAATGGACACATGTGTGTGTACATTATATTTAAATAGAACGTAATTATATTACTACTCCATATCTAGTAGCTCCATGTGTTCCTCGTGTGCTCCTCTGTACTGCACCAGAGGACGAGGACTGCATTTGAAGTGGGATGTATAAGTTACAGTCGGACTAACACTATAGGGATGTACATACGGGGAGGAATTGTCTATCTAATGGTAAAAGTTGTGAAATTGTTCACAAGGTTTTTTCCCAAACAAATAATTACCTTAACTTGACCTTACACTCCGGGCTGGTGTTAATCAATCTATAGGGTCGGGATTCTAATGTAGTAAATTCTCTGTAGAAGATTACATTAGAATTTGTAATCCTACAGAAAGCCTCACCACATGCCTACTTTTAGCTCAACTTTTCTGCTCACTGACTTACTGGCATACATAGAGGATTCGACTTCGGCCTGAGAGCATGAGACTCTTTCTGCACCACATGAATTTGCTACTACTGTAAGTCCAAGAATGTTGTACAATTTCCAAGAATTTTTATTGTCTGCTCCAACATATTTACTCTCGTACATATCCCAGTGTATGAGGGCTGGAGTTGGAGAGGGCTCAGGTCCTCGTTTCATCTTTTCTCGTTTAGCATTAATATATATATATTTTTTTTTTATTATATTCCTTCATTTCTCGGCAACACAATCATTTTGGAATGCATGTACACCCGAGAGACTCAGGGAGGGAATGAAGAATGGAGAAATATTACTAGGGCTCTATCCACCAGAGAAATAAAATACACTGGTTGGAGTGGAAGTTGCCAAAAGAAAAGATTCTTTTGTGTTCCACTGGACCTTGTCCAGATTTTTTATCGCCTTCTATATTCTTTGACAGACTTTATTGATTTGTCAGGAACAAGACAAAAACTGCCTAGCCCGGGACCTACACTCTGGTATGCCTCATACTGCATTATGCCGGCTATGAATTAATACACAGCTGTAAATTTCATGTTCATAGGTATGTACGTAATTATATCTATACATATGTGCCCTGAGCATAACGTTGCGGGCTCTCGAGTATGGGGAAGAGTCGTCTCGAGCTTTTTGGGTTCCTTCCTACTTCCCTGTACACAGATTATATCACGAGGTTATACATACATACACACTCGAGGTGAGATGTACCAAGTTATAAACATACACTCACATATGCACAACGAACATATATAATAGACCGTACAAGCATGTCTCTTCACCCGAGCCCATATTCTTCGGATGTACATACAGGAAAAAATTTCACAGTTGTAAATTACCAGCGACGGCCTATACATTATCAGAGGGATGACACGTACTACAAAGGCAATGGCAATGGGAACGGGGAGAAATCTAGAGGTTTATATCTACACAAGCTGGATCGTACAGGGAGAGAGAGAGAGAGAGAGAGAGAGAGAGAGAGAGAGGAAAAAGCTGGAGCCAAATCCATGGCTACACAATATTGCAAAAGCTTAATTATTTATTTGATCCTCTCCTCATTTCATACAGGCTCTGGAGTGAGCGTCGCATTTCAGTCCAGACAATGGAGTTTTGAGGGAGTTGAGCAACACAAGTTAGCACATTAATAACTCCCTGTGTATATATCAAAACCAAACCAGGGAACATTCCACCCTTTCAGATCAAGTTTTAGCACTATCAACAATAGCGACAATTGTTTACACTCCGATGTCCTCCGACAATTCCCACATAAGCAAGGACCCACACACACACACACACACACACACACACACACACACACAGATCAATCTCATCCGGCGTTCCAACGATCCCCCTAATGAATATATACATCTTTCTCTAAAATCCTCTTCCTCTCTCAGAGTGTATATGAGGAGAAGATTCCATACAGAAAAAAAAACAATTCCTTGAGCTGTATGTATACTATTCTGACCTTTTGTGTAAACTGTGGATACTCCGTCCCTATCCTCTGTACTCTATGGAAGGACTGTAAATCCCAAGAATTTGCTAGGATCGCAAATATTTCCAAGACTCATCACAGCATTGGAATGAAGCTGCTGATAAAGTATAACCTAATTTTGAAAAAATTCCACGATGACATCCCATATCATTGTATGAATGTGAGGATGGAGGAATTAAATTAAATAGGACTTGCCAGACAAAAATATTTGCTTGCTCAAAAAGAGCATCATTGCAGAAGAATTATGAGGTAGAGAGAGAGAGAGAGAGAGAGAGAGAGAGACCTACAGAGCATGTATGTCTGTATGTGATCCTCTGATATTTTTAGCCTTGAAATATTTTATCAACCGTCAATATTGCCACGTAATTATGACATTCGTCAGTGTGGTTACGCAGTCTATGACCTCTTCCATCTCTAATAAATAACTTGAGGATGGAGACTCCATCCATTACATACATAATTACTCATACACATAATATTTGGGCTCTGCTCTGCTCTGCTCTGCACAGAGTATGTTCATCCTCAGTTACAGTTCCGTCGAGTTTTATTGAGACAGCAAATATGTCCTATAATAATTATTACTATAATTATATGTAGACATTTATCCCCAGCTCCACAAGGGACGAGAGTGGAGAGATGAGTAGTGAGAGAGGAAAATTACTAGTATAAGTTATTACTATAGCATTTAATTTAATGAATTTTAAAACCTAAAAAATTCTGCATATTGTAGATAAATTCTGAATTACCTTTTGGGAAAAGGTTTGGAGTTTAACCTGGAAATGATTAGATAGCTTTTCAAGTTTCAACATTTTTCCGTCCATTAAAAAAAAAATCCCTGAGACTACTCATCTCCTCATCTGTGTGGATACATACAGGGCAATAAATCCAACGTATCAATTATCAAGATGGCAATAATAGTTATTAGCGAGACTCTGTAAAATCTTGTTCAGTCTCATCCTCTCCAAACCTTATGGTGCTCACTGGGGATGTATGTACATACATATGTATAGATATAGCTCAGGTCTTAATAGCAAGAGCAAACGAAACCGACCAAAACCAAATGCAATTATGTATCTTGGCAGAGGATCGTAAAGTGTAACCAGAATCCAGTGGACTTATGTAAACTAACAAATCATTGGTACTGGCCGAAGGCCAGTTGCTCAAGACTCGTTGGTTTTTCTTTTAAATTATTATTACAGCCTCTCTCAGAATGATAAGTGCAGATTGGAATGATTTGACAATCAATCCCTTGGACTTCATACATACTAATAAAAATATTTAAACTTAATTTTTAATAATATTCCATGTCATATAGAAATGGTAGTCAAATTTATTGAATGTGTACAGTATCCATTGAAGATAGTGCAATTGGTACACTTCTGGAGGGAGTTTTTCTGGAAATGATCAAATCTTGTGAGGATTAAAATTTTTTGTATTTAAATCTATGTATGTATGTAATTATGTACAAGCTCGTGGATGTACATCCAGCAAAAAAGATGTGATTCTCTTGAATATTTACATAAGCTGTTAGTAGGTGAGACGATAGATTTGACAAATAATAAAACAATCTCTGCAGCATGGAAATGCACAAATGACCTTTTTAGGACTCATATCAGAGGGTTCAAACGGGTCAGAGAAGTTTCTGTGAAGCCCACACCGATCTGATGATCATAGCAGGCTGTGTACATACGACCCTGTAAAAAAAAACCTACAAGATGACCTATAGCTCAAGATATTGCTGGTGATATGATCTTTTGCAGATGCACAGACACACGGACGAACCCATAAGAACGGGGAGGTAGGGACGAGAGTGGATTACAATAGGAAATTTGCGCCTGCTACAGTATACATACATAGCAATCCCTCCTATAACTTTGGGCTTCACCTTGAGTTACTGACACAATCGTGCAAAAACTGACGTCTTGAGAATCGCATTAAAATTGATCTGTTTAATTATTGCAACCCGTTAATTCGTGCAAAGGCTTGATAAGCATAAAAAATTCATAGGATCTATGTATCTCTGCTCCTCTTTCCTTTTTGCATACTGTGTGTGCACTGAACAGGACGGAGGCTGATCTGAGGTACACCGATTACATACAGTTCGTCACTCCAGAACAATCTTCTCATATGTACTTTTGTTTTGGAGTGTTGCAGGTTGTCGAGAAAAACATACAAAATGATTATGCGAGAGAGGTGAGAGGAACTTCATGCAATGGTCACATGATGAGGATGATCGTTGAGCCGAAAATCCTTGCATATTATATTTTCCTTGGAAGCTTGGAGCAAATCTTATTCCGAGGATTTGCTTGAGGACAGAAAAAAAATTAAAAATAAAATTACAATATTTATAGAGCTCATTTGTCATTATGATGTCCGCATAGTAATTATTTCGTATGCATAATTTCCCAAGCACCCTCACCGTATTTTTACTCCACACTCTTCATTTATTCCAATGAGTCTCTCACTCGTCAGCTGGGCTCAAAGGGGTAAAATATATACTCGAGGAGAAAAAATATGCGCAAAAATTTCCTTTCAATGAAACTCCTCAAGGTATTAAATTTTCCCTGTAACTCATATATAGGTACTGTATGTATGTATCTACAATGGAGGAGATACATATATCTATAGATACCCCAAGACTTATTATTAGGGTCTCAATCAGAGCTGCTTGCAGGTATCAGGTAGTACCTGAAAAATACCCGTCGGGTCGGGTTCGGGTCGGGTTCGGGTCAGCTACAAAAAAAGTACCTGAGATTCGGGTCAAGTGCGGGTACATCCAGGATCCGCACCTGATTTTACAGGTCGGGTTACGATCAAGTTCGGGTTTAAAAAATATACCTGAGCTCAATGTCAGGTACAGGTTCGGTGCGACGAATTCAAAATACCTGAACCCGAACTTGCAATTTCAGGTATTTTGCAAGTATTTTTTACCTTAATAATTTAACTTTAAGTTCACGTGAATGAAACTTTCAGGCTGATCTGAACGTTAATGTCACATGGCTGAATGACACGATGTGTTCAGTGATGCGTGAGAGCCGCCATATCAATTAAATTAACAAACAACCTAACTTTGCTAATTAATTTCATGATATAGCCTTAGCGTTGTAGCAGACATAGACATCATCGATTTGGAATCTATTTCGTGTATACTTGTGCCTTAACTTCGTTAAAATTTGAAAAGCATGATGATTATCTGCGGTCTGTTTCTAAAGCTATCACTCAGAGAATACTTGGGGAAGCTTCAAAAGCTAGTTCCCATTCTTTTTGTGCTGCTTGTCACTTAAAATTAGTACGAGTTTTTGCATTTGTAACTTAACGTCATTTGTAAATAATATTTACTTTAATAAAGTCTTAGGATAGAACTTATGTTTATAAGTTTCCTCTGACAAAATAATTGAAAGTCGGGTTCAAGTTCGGGTTCAAGTTCGGGTTCAAGTTCGGGTCGGGTTTGTTTTGAAATCCGCACCTCAGGTATTTTTTCAGGTGCGGGTAGCCAAGCAATACCTGATCCAAAAATACCTGACAGGTGCGGATATTAACTCGGATCCGGAGGGCCAAGTTCGGGTCAACGAAAAAAATTAACCTGATATTTCAGGTGCGGGTCGGGTTCAGGTGCGGATCTTGATTTTTTGCTACCTGAAAGCAGCTCTGGTCTCAATTGCATGGGAGGAAAACCTTGCTGGACTCTCTGTATGATAATAATAATAACAATAATAATAACGTCAGTCATATAAAGATGTAAGGGGATTTGAAATTCTAATAATTTTTCTGCTCTATTTGGATTTTTACTTAAGCAGTAACAAACATGATTATCATGGAAGTTTGTAAATCAACCCAATCTCCATAATTTTTAAGGCAACATCTATTCCTCACTCAGACTCAGAGAGCAGACGGAGTCTTTGGGTATTTACACAGGAAGCCCAAAAAATCCTTGCAGGGGATAAACTTATTTGCAAACTGTTTTAAGTATATAGTGCAGTGCAACAAAGCCAAACTTGGGGATTTCATCTCGAGCCGGAGCAAAAATCTGTCCCATGAGTATCTAGTCAAGTATCTAATTATATGTAAAAATTATATTCAATTATTCAGACATTTCCCATTTACAATCTATGACTCTCCTGTCAGGCTAGAGTGAGACCCTATAAACAAAAAGAGCTATGAGGGTCGCTCTCGAGCCCCGTAACTCACCTATCAAATTATCCAATTTGATGGTATTGGGTGGGTCTAATTTTAATACACATAGCTCTTTGAGGCACTCCGCCGATTCGAAGACACACACTAGCCCTATAAGCTCTTATTTCCAGAACGATTACCTAACTAATTGGAAATGACATTCCTATTACATCACGTGGGGACTCACGTGGGGATTAAGTCATAAGTTTTTTTTTCCTCCCATTCCTATTATGTTCAAGAGTACTGTATAAGATCCTAAATGCAGATTCCTCGGCTTCCTGGATCTGTCCTCTTCATCATGGAATGCTGTTCCTCCAAAAAATAACAACACTCCAAGACCCACCTCTGCTCTCTAAATAAGTCATTCCTATAGATACTCGGAGGCAGAGTTACCATTTGTAGTAGTTGGGTTCTAGTAGTATTGTTGGAGGAGCAAAAGGGAGAGAGCATACTTAGATACATATGTCAGGAGTCGCAATTAAAAATCTTATGGGGCTTGAGCCTCCTCTTATATATATATATATGATATGAGTAGGGAAGCAGTCACCAAATTCTTTGAAGGTTCTCTCTTATATGAAATGACAAGGAAAGTAATTTTTTTTTGTGGGCTCTGAGATAAACAACTTTACTCCCAAGTGCAAAAGGAGTCAGTTACTCAGTAAAAATATGTGGATAAAGATAGTCAGGGGAAGGGGAAAAAAGAAGTTGGAAATGTAAATGAGGTTTTACATTACCCATAAGGAAAAAGTGAGGAATTTTCTGAGAACAGGAAACCAGTTTCCTCGCAAATTTTTTTTTTTCGTACATTGGAGCTCCTAATAACAATCACAGTTCTATCACTATTTACTAATAACAAGGAGAGAAAAAACACAACCAAAGGTGACTTAACTCACTTGTGTGGTTCTTGTATTTTTGTGTAATTACATGTTGCACCTCGACTATCCTGCTCATAAATACCATTTGCAAACAAACTGACTACCAGCATGGAACAGGTTGATTTCCGTTAGAGCCCTTGTTCCTACCTAAACTATTCACACATAAATATTAGACAAGTGTAGAAACTATTTACAATTGCCTGGGAAAATTCTATTTATTTACTTTATACGCTATGTTTCTCGTACTTGACTCTCCTACATTGAGACTTACATATATGAGTAAGTTACTATATCTATACATTAGGCTGCGTGTGTGTACTCCCTTGTTTCTTTCCACTGTACATGGGGACTGTGGTGGATGATGTCATGCTTATAAATAAGAATTGGCAAGAAAAAAAAAGTATTCCCTTGTGAGTGTGTGTACGTACATCGACACTGACACTTATTCTTGTCTATCTATCTGTAGACAGTTTGATATATCAGGAAATTACTTATGTACATAACATTAAAGGCTTGTGTATAGTATCTCCCAGTAATGGGAGTAGTGTCTCGTCAGTCCGTCAGGCAGTGGAGGAGGTTGAGGGAGAAGTCAGACTTTAATTTAATATCCTGACTTTAATAACCTTCCTCCATTAAATTTTTCCCTAATAAACTTCTCACTGATTATTTATGTCCTCCAATGGAACAGAACCAAAACAAAGGAGGAAAATGGACCGAATTTGAGCCAACATGTCATTTCCTTCCTCTCTCTCTCTCTCTCTCTCTCTCTATTATTATTATTACAGCCTCATGGGTTACTACCAAGGATCAGCTGAAACCAAAGGATTCCCTGTGGAACGCTGGGGTCTTGTGGTAGTAAAATTACATGAAAGGTACATCACACAGCCTCCTTGTAGGAGAGTCTCAAGTCTCTCAAGAAACTCCCATGTAAATTTTCTATAAGGTTGTGTACGGAACAAAACAAGCTGAAAAGCAACTTTTCTTATCCCAGAATTCCTGCTTACTCAACCGTTAACCCAAGTATTTCATAATAGGACGTAACTGCAGACACGGACTATGTACGTGTGATAAGGATACAGAAAATCTTGGCAGACAGGAACTTTGTCGCGGAAAATGATAAATACTTTTGCTCAGAGGCTGCTTCCACTAAGGAAAAAGAGAGAGAGAGAGAGAGAGAGAGAGGTTGCTACTAAGGAAAATTTTGATACAAAATTACAAATCGATTTCCGATAAGGAGGAACAGCTCAGAGGTTACGTGATTAACCTTTATTTTCCCATTAATTTGTAACGACACCTCCATAACTGATACACTCTAAAATAATTACCCTCTGAGTACATCGGCATGTGTGGGGCTGGGGAAATCGAGAGTTAATTCCTCTCCTTGAGAACTTAAGACTCTCTAGAGCTTCAGCTTTATTTCTGCATAAGTATGAGAGAGGGATGGGAGGAAAGTAAAAACCTCAGTCTGTGGGATATGTCCGACAAAAAATGACTGGGATATGATAGACTAGGAGATAGTAAATCCAAAAAGGAAAAAGGGCTACAAAGGAAAAATTGGTAAGTAATTGGGAATGCACATCCTTACTCAAGCACTCTCTCAGCTCGGGATGAGGATAGAACCTTACAGAAAATTATTTCTGAATTCTAAATGAGATGCCAATAGGCTTTCTTTAAGTATTAGTAACATGGTTTTAGGCAGGTACGCGAGCGGAATTACTAAATAAAATAAAATTTTCGTATTCCAAGACACACAATCTCCCATACGATAGAGTTCCACCAAAGAAGGAACGTCGAGAGTTGTCCACGACTCTCAGCAATAAGACTCTCTGTGAGAGAGAGAGAGGAACCATCATCTGAGGATCTACGCATAAAAAAAAAGTCTACTCATATCTAGATATACATATATATGTATAGGTACACCCAGCAAATACATACATACTCGTGCAGGGAAGAGCCGGGGACACATTTCAGGAGACCTTTTAGCATTGATGTCAAAAGGCAATTTTGGGCCCATATATATGCGGCAGGGAAGTAATGGCTCAAGTCAAGTTTGCTCGTCTCCATCCCAGAAAACACATACAAGTTTTATTGTATTTAAGTAACGCAGCACTCTGTGTGGAGGAGACGAAAGACAAGTTAATATTCCTGGGTTTAATATCATTACAGCGTGCATGGCTTTCAAATTGTATGAAAACCTCCAGGATGAATCATCAACTTTGTCAACTTGAGGTTTGCCTGTCCACATTTGCCAGAGGTCTCTCTCTCTCTCTCTCTCTCTCTCTCTCTCTCTCTCTCCTTTCCATAAGCTATGCTATGATGGTCGGAGGGGATGTGCGCACATTTCACTGGAATATTAGTAGGAGCGATGAAATACACTTAAATGTAATTGGTCCCCCATTGGCTGCATCGGATGTAAAAGTCCGGGTAATTCAAAGACTTATGGTTAGTTATGCAATACTCCCTCATAGGCCAGGGTCGTCTCCTGAAGGGAAGTGACATCGCGGACGGTCTTGGCAGCCCAATATAGATAGATACTTACAATACATGTGTGTGAGCGAGGGAGATAGTGGGAAAAAAGGAGATGAGACTCCCTTACTGCCCGTAGTCTCGTATAGTATGTGGGTCTCAAGTCATAAAATAGGTAAGCCACAGACTAGCCCGTGCAATACGGGGAGAGTACACGTGAACGAGCTTCCAGAACGAAAGTCGTCATTCTCGTCGACTCGTCCCAATAATATAAGCCCTGAACCCGGCACCAACTCCATGGACTCCATCAGACTGAGCCACGCCAACTTAAATGGCACACTGACAAGAGAGGAAGCATTACACTCAGGACTCATCATCATTGTCGATGCAACTTTGGAACCTTTCAAAGTCCCATATTTTGTAACCCTCCATGACAACCTATACAGGAGTTGCATGCGTATTCTCATGTAGATACCACGCTCAATCTCAATGATGATAATGCCCATCTCATGATACTCAGCTTTATTAACAATCACAAATGTGTACTTCTCTCTAGGCGTGATCCTCTACTACCGACAGGGAGGGTGATGCATAGATTAGACACACACACACATACACACACACACATACATACATACAGGATACATGCACGGAGGAGGACTCAGTCCATCGGACTGCGTCAGTCCTGGGTGTATAAAAATATATGCACAGCCCAGCGGACATTTAACAAAAGGATGAGGACAACATCACAATGAGCCCCAACCATCAATTCAAGTGTATACGTATACAGATACAAAGTGCAACTGAATGAGAGGACTTCACAGATGAAGCCACTAAATGAAAATGTACTTCGGCTCTTGAAATGATACTAAACAGAAGCAGTCCTGTCTCTGTCAACTGCACTCGACGTAGAGTCCACTGTGCACACTGATTATCTCAACAATTATTACCATTCTGACACAAGCCCAATATTTCCCCATTGGACATCGGTCCCAGTATACTCACACAATGCCAAAAGGACGGACACACAAAGACCCAGAGAGAAAGGGAGAGAGAGAGAGAGAGAGAGAGAATAATAATAATAATAATAATAACCACGTCGCAGAGAGTGAAATGGGAATTGGACGGATCCCAGATCCTTGTCATGATTTTAAAAATACAAGTTTAATTCATCTCTAATGATGTAATTATTCCTAGATATTGTTATGACTACTGCCAGAGTTTTGCTGGAAGGCTGGATGTACTATTACAGTAGTGGAGTCCCACTTCCCCGAGAAACATTCACAAGTAAAAATATTTTGATGGAAATAATTTATGAGGAATAAAAACGCACGTGTACACTCAGGCGTGGAATATGGGACGCGCATTATTGGAATAAGTGTACGTGTGTTCGGAATCCCACTCTCTCCGAGACTCCTCCAGAAGTGCATACTTTGGAATCCAGTTGGTGTGTAATGGAAAAAGGTTGAGTCCAAAAAGGAGTAATTATTGCTAATTCAAGAGAATGCATGCTGACTCTCTGGAACCATAAGTTTACGTTTAGTTATTGAGAGAAACCGAGGGGGGAATTAAAATTGTTCGGTATTAGTCACCGTACCTTTTTCCACGGCACGAATACCATATTAACTCCTAGGAGTCTCTCTCTCTCTCTCTCTCTCTCTCTCTCTCTCTCTCTCTATGTATGACCACCATGTCTGTCTGTAGTCATGCAATAAAACCGTTAGGGAAATTTAGGAAATCGTTTTTATACACTTATAGTAAATATAAAAATATTTTCCTGGACTATATCCCTTACACATACATACATACTGTCCCTGGGATTTCCTTACATAAGGAACATTGAAAGGCTAGGACTGGTTCAAAAAACCGACATTCCAACCCAAGGTTTGGTTTTTGCATTGAACTCACTCCCTCACTCCCTGGATGGATTTAGGATCTGTGCTAAAAGAAAAATGTGTGTATTTTTCTTGAAACAGTTTTGTTTGAATTTTCAGGGCCATGGGGATATTATTCACGTTGAAAAAGGCAGCCGGAGTGTGTGTATATATAAGGAACAACTAACACACACGCTCGTAATCTCATATACAGGAGTGTGAGCTACTAGTTTAACATCACCCCAGCTCTTTGGAACTATACGATCATACATATATCTACAGTTTCCTCCTATAAGTACTCAGATCTAGAGCATATATACTTATACTACTCCTGGTGTGGGCTGTTGATTCATGCAGAAAGGAAGCTTGAAGGAGAAGGCCTGAATGGTGCATGATGAGGATGGAAACCATCTATGAATACTTAAGCTGGAACATAAACAAACATTTTTGGTTTTCTATTCTAAATTTACTGGACCAAAAAATTATGGAATTTAGTTGGGATTGCATTATGAATGCATTCAAGCATAAAATGCTTCGGAGTAAACTATATACAATCATGTTTCCCCAACTTTTTCTCGAGCCAAGTCTCATCCCAGTCCGTCGGTCATGAAACTGCAATTACGTCCATGGAGTGTCATGCACGTCCATGCTCGTGTATATAGATACATATTATGTGTCTGCATCAAAATGAACGAAGGCCCTACGAAAAAAAAATTCCTGAAAAAGGTGGAGCACAAAAACAGGAGATAGGTTTAAAAACATTACGAAATAAGTGATACGCTGCAGGGACACGGAAAAAACACACATAGGACACAGAAAATTACTTTTTCCTATTAGATTTGGATATGATATGTACCATATGGAGTAGCGTCACTGCAGATATGCATACATAGGCCCAGCACGACAAGAGGAGACTATCCCAGGACAGGTCTGTGTGTATACTTTCTGTATTATTATTAAACCATGGCAAGAGAGTGCAATATCCGGGAAATAGGATCCGAGGGGTTATTTAGAAGGAAGGCAACCCTACCCTTGTGCTCGGATGTCTATATATAAAACGGAAGTGGCGTCAAACAAACATTTGGGGAATAGGTAGGAAATTTTTACAAGTTCCACGTCGAGTTTTGGTGAATTCATCAATTATTTTTTTCCCTCTCGCCGTCCCCATACACATATGGCTGTTGATAGTAGGGAAAAAAGCTTTGCTTGTGTGTATGTCCCTACTATATAATATGTAGATACTTAGCATGTTCCTACTATATATATACTACTTCAATTTTTTGTGGACCACGGAAATCTGTTAATTATTTTGATTGTGCTTCATCCCTCGTGTGGAAAATTTTTCACTGGACAGTTTTATCATTCTGAGGGAAACTTTTACACATGAGTCTCTCAGAGAGGGTAGGGTGACTCATTACGGAGAGTCAGTATATACCATTTTTAGCATCCCTGTATGTAAAAGTATTTAGAGATTCACATGCATTTTGAGACAAAAAGAAATTAGAGAAAGAGCTGTCGGAAATCCCTCACTTGGGATTATTGGCTTCACCACGAGATTGAAATGTCCCAGGAGCTAAAGAGATTTTAATGTGATATAGTGGATGTAAAGTGTATTTACTCAAAGCATCATTAGCATTGTCCAGTGAAACTTTGAGAAATAATTGGGATGAGTGTATCTATCTATGCATGTACATGGACAGAGCTAGGAGCAATTTCCAAATTGCTCTTCCCCCACAAAACCATACACATATGTATACGTTCAATCAGCAATGGATGACTGCAGTTGAAAAAAGGAGTGTTTGCACAAGGACCTAATCATAGGAAACCAGAGACGGTATTGACAAGAGAGGCGTACAAGTAGAATATATACAGGTAGGAGCATTTAACATTTAATGATCATTTATTGTTCAAGAGGAAACTGTAAAAAAAAACTTCCTGAGATCCGAAAATTATTGTCGGAATAAAAGTCAACTTTACGACTCCCTGCCCAACTTTTAATCAAGACTCTGAAGTGCAGACATTTTTGAGATGACGCAAATAATTTAAATCTTCGTACTGTACCTACTGTATCTAAGTAGTATACGTGTAAACAAAGTGGGGAATCAATCCGAGGATAGATACATGCCTATACTTGAGATGGACGAGGATGAGATCTCAAGTGTGGAAGGAAGTCATGGCAGCAAAAATACCCTTGTGAATATTTGTTACTTGAACGCTCGATAGTCCTTATGTACATTCCCTTGGAATTACCCCAGCATTCGTTTACAAATGAAGAGAGAAAAGAAAAGAAAAAACTTCCACTCGGAACGTCAACCTTGCGCTTGGGATGTGAACTGAGAACACACATCCCATCCGAGTAATACTAGAGTCTTGGAGAAGGTAAAACAAAAACTATTGATTTTTTCTTGTGAAAAACACCAATCAAAAATTCACGCATCAAAAAATTTGACAAGAGTCTCCGCCAAACAACCAGAGCAATTCTCACGAATTTCGTAATGAAGTGGTGGTTAATGAAACAAGTTTATAAATTCTCATGACTCGAGTCTCCTCTTACCAGTGTTTAACTTACACTGAGGAGAAAACAATACCATAATGGAGGAGCAAGTTGGCTAGTTAGAGTCTCCTGTATCTCCAGCTCATGTACTCTGAGTATTGTGTGTGTGTGTGTGTGTGTGCACATGTAGAGAGAGAGAGAGAAAAAAATAGAGTATCAAATGTTATAAAAGATTACAGTATCGGACCCTCATATTGAGCGACATACGAGCTGACTTTATATAGCTTATTATTACGGTTAAACTCTTCCTATACCTCCACGTCTTCACTTTGATCCAGCTTTGACAACTTCTCCTGAAAGTTACCAGTTTCTTCCGAACTGTTGTTCGGAAATGTGAAACCATCAGAGGAGAGAGTACAGAGAGTCACACATTGATGCATATCCCCATACACACACACACACACACACACAGCCCTACACATTAACTATACCCATCACACAAGGCATGGCTAGACAAGGGGTTTTGAATTACAAAAAGCCATATTATTTTTCTACGACCGTTTACATTCCCTGGAATACTCCATTCATTGTCAGTTCTTATAAGGACTTTATCAGGTCTCCTTACCGTCTTCACAAGACCGTACAGGTGACGGGAGTATTACATTTACACACTCAGGACGAAGAAGAACAGAGTCACTCAGAAAAATAAGTCCAGTCGTGTACATTGCACAATTATATCCCTGCTTCTCTGCCCATATGTTCATGCTCATAGTAGACCCCGGACCCATCTTCCTCTCAGTGTCCGTATGTTCTGCTAAATAAAGGCAATATCTCTAGTACAAAGCATACTTTGTACAAGCACATTTACGAAAGGTGCATTTATGTATCTATCTATCTACTGAACAGAGTTACCACACATCCCAGAACTTACAGAAGTAGTTAGATTTATAAAAGTCAACATTTTTCATCCTTAGGATGAGACAACTTATATAACATACACATGGAGAGTCGAGGTACTACTGTAGATCCTTCCAAGATGCAACCATACCCTCACGTTTTTCCACAGAGCAAAATCAGAGTGCTAAAAAAAATCTCGAACTTCCGAATAAGTTGTTAGAAACTTTTCCCATCCAGGCAATATCCCTCAGTAAATATATACGAATGTTGAGGGAGGAGTGTGAGAGAGAGAGAGAGAGGGGGGGGAGTTTACCGCTAGCAAAGTTAAGAGACTTTGTACTAGTATCAGAAGTGCATTTGAAGATTAACAGGAAGCAGAGTCATAGGATTTTTTTTATTGGGCATGTAGTTTATCAAAATACACTTACTTAAACTATTCATACTTACGACACTCACTTCAGATTCCACACACAGAAGCAAATTCCATGATAAAGTATTTCCACTGCGTTGTTTCTTTTTTCCTAAACTGTTTATCTCACTACTGGTTGTCTCAGTGGTACAGAGTTGGTTCGGAGCATTATGCTCCCTTCACATTATAATTTGAGATGGTATGTTGTTCTTAATGTCACTTTTTCCCTTTTCCCTATTATCTTTAAGCCAGGACTCTCTGTTGAGAAGTTGAACCAGATCATCCTGCATGTTCCCTACTCCTCCTGACAAACTCAATGTCTGGATGGTGAGAGAGAGAGAGAGAGAGAGAGAGAATAGTAGAAGCCGAAGAGATACACATGATGGAATTATTATAGAAAATCTTGGAGCTGTTCAGTGTTTCAAAAAAATTACTTTTAAAGAATATACACTTAACAGTTAACAGAGACAGTTAATTCTCCATGCTAAAAATTCCCCACATCTCCAGATCAGCTTTTATCTCCTCATTTGTGAGTTACGCATGGCTGCCCTTATTGCTAACGTGAACGAGCCATCACAGAAGCTCTCTTGTGGTTTGGTAGTAAGATGAGGAAGGGCTCGGCTTACCTTAATTTTTTAAGGAGCGCTACATAATTTATTTACCCTTCTGAAACTTACAGCCTGACTGCTTACACTGCTCTGGGCCTATATGTAATTATGTGAATTGTATGTATGTATGTACGTACGGCTTGGACCATAGCATAGCAGTCGTAGGGCTTCCTTTTAATTAAGCACTTGCCTGCTACACTTGATTGTCAACATGGTTACTCCTTTATTATGCCAGGGCTTCCCAGACTGTCGTTGACTTACGGTATTGTAATGAGCACCGAGGAGTGAATTAAGGATGGATTCGGGATTCGGGGGTGCATCCACATGACATTAAATGAGAGTATGAAGTGCCGTTTTGACAAAAGTATTTCTATTTTCATCAATAGCTTTAAGTATTTATGGAATTTGTAATTAAATTACATTCAGTACCGGAGTTAGTACTTACTTACATACATACGGATGATTTATATTGTGAGGATCATGCCGTAGTAGGGAGGGTCTGAGAGAGTCTGAGAGAGTCTGAGAGAGCGGAGTGACCAGGATTTAGCATTATCTTCAATTTGGAGGAACTTCAAAGATTTAATCGGTCTTTTGTGGAGAGTGTGTTGGCACAGAGTGGAGTTAATACCGTTTGTAAACTACTCATATTATACTCATCTTATGAGATTCTGGTGTTGGAGGGAATGAGACCGAGCACACAAAGTCTCAATGCGACTCCACACATATAGAGATGCAAATCTCCCATTAAATTAAATTTGTGAATGGACGTGGGGACAAAACGAGCCGAAATAACAAGAGCTGTAAATGAATAAAGTAGCCAGTAAATAAAAAGTAAGTAGAAAATGTGCAAACTCAAATGACTGTATTGTTGTCCGTTAACAAGTCTAACGTCTAACGTCGCGTTGATAGTAGTAGTAGTACTGTAGTGATGACTTTACAAGTGAAGATGAAACCCAAGTTGGTTGTGGGCTTCCCAACGGCCGTGCATATTTTTTTTTTAAGTGTACACTGTGCCAGTCCCCCGCCCGATGATGTACCTACACTACATACTGAGAGAATCCCTGGGTTACAAGTGTATATATCTACTCCAGAATAAAAAGTGATGTAGAGGATGGGGATGATAAAAAAAAATTCCTACTCTTTGACTCATCCACCTTCATTTAATGCAAGTGTCATGCTCACAAGTGGAAGACACCTGGATGGAAAGAGCTTCAGAAACTATAGAGTATGTTGATGGGACAGGTTTATTTTATACTTATTTTTATTTCCAGGCTGGAAATAAGCCCTCGTGTCCCAAATGGATTTTGGTAGGTTCCATACAAACACACAACAGCAACCCAGCCATTTCTTGTAACACTAACAATAATCCTCATGCAAAACCTCGGACCTTACATAAGGAACAACAAATCTATGACCAAAAGGATGGTGTAACCAGGTGTATACTTATGTCTGTACGATTAGTGCATTGCTATAAACAAAACTTGAAATGAAAAACGACCAGTAAAGGTTTCAGTGTTCCCTTCCCATTGAAACTTTTCTCTCTCAAGATACAATTTTTTTTCCTAACCTTACGCTCCAAGCCACAACAAGAATGAAGGAACAACGCGTTCTCAACTCCAATGGTTGGAAGAGAGAGAGAGAGAGAGAGAAAAAAACAAATTCTCTATGCAATTCCTCTCTTATGGATATGCATCACTTGGAGAGTATGTACCTGTATTCCCTTGTACACACAATGTCATGTTAGTAGTACACAACACACACACACACATACACACACATACACACACACACACACACAACACACACACACACACAGTGTGGCTGGCATAGAGTCACTCATAAAAGGATTCTAGAGCTCTTAACAATCTCCATTCTTTTATCTTCTGCATATCTGCCTGTGTGCACTAAACGCTGAAAATTTCCTTGGAGTCAGTGAGGAGCAGGAGAGTCAAATATTCACATATGGTGAACTCTGGATGGTGCTTTGGACATTGTTATGGAAGAAAAATGTGCTCAAGTCACCAAATGTTGGAAAAAGTAGGAACAGCAGCCAGTCCCAGGTCCTAATAACATTTGAGTCCATCGTTAACAATAGGAAGACATGGTGGTGGCTGGCCGGGGTCGAAAATGTTCATAATGCAGTGATACACAAGTAGTAGTAATAGTAGTAGTAGTAGTAGTAGTAGTAGTAATAATAATAATAATAGTAATTTACTCCCAACAGATTTCACATTTTATTTCACACATGCTTTTTTTCTTACCTCCGCATCCCTCCATCCCCTGCATAATATCATTTGGAAATCATTCTCTAAGTCCCTCTCTCTCCTTCCGAAAAAAAAAGCATCCGTAGAGTTCCATAGAGTCTCTTGAGCATATATAGAGTCAAGGCAAGACCAGTGTGTCGTCTCTTACAGATATGTGTGTGCCATATAGGAATTAGTACATCGTCCGATAGTAGTAGTATAGTGCAATAACCAATTCAAATCCCAGTAAGGTCCATTATTCATGCTCTCTCAAAATTACTGTAGTCAATCTTTTTTATGTCAGGTGTGGTCTCCTGGAAGGAGTCTCTCATGAGTGACATATGCAAAAGTACAGTGTTTGATCCTCCATATGGATGTGACGATACGACTCTGTGAGGCTTCGGAATGGACTATCAATTGTAAAAAAATAAAATTGGTTGTGTGTTGTTCTGATGAGGAGAACTCCTCAGAACATTGCATATGCACTCTCAAATATTTCTCTTCCTTGAGCAGCAACTGACAAACTTACAGAGTATGACGGGTTATGTAGAATCAGGAGGCTCCACTATGTGGTTTCAAAAGCTCGAGGAAAAATCAAGTTTGACTCTATGGATGGATGTGTTCCAACTGACACATGTGAGTGATACGTGGTCGGAGTCTCATGCTGGCTCTACAGAAATTACCTTTTGCCATTGTGCTTAACACACCCCGAAAAACAACAATAAAACCTTTAACCTGTCCATATAGGAACCCATCGATCGTGTGCAAAACCTTTCCTCCACTGAGTGGGGTGAGTCTTGACTGAGAGTTCTGCATATTACACTGTAAAATATTTTTTTTTAATTGTTGTAAAATCCTAATAATTATGACTCCCCTGACTATTTATTTTTTATCGCCCATCTGTTCCCGATCACATGAATGGCGAGAGCCGTCATAATAAATTGTTATTGGACTCTCTCTCTCTCTCTCTCTCTCTCTCTCTCTCTCTCTCTCTCTCTCTCTGTGTGTGTGTGTGTTTATCGTGGAGGGAGATGGTCATCAGGCCGGTCTTAAGTATGAATCCAGGCAAGAATGTTAAGTCGGCATTTGTTGCCCAATTTCCAAACCTCTATTTAAGCGTTTAGAATAGAGCTCGTGACACGTAAAGTGGGTAAATATAGGTATGGGATAGATAGTCTCGATGAATAGAACTTTGAGGACAACATTTGTATCGCCATTAGAGCTTAAAAGCTTTAATTTATGGCCTTGACTTTTCAAAAAAGATAATCGCTGGATGGTGTGACACTATATTACACTCAACTCAACCCATGCCACTAGTCAAATAAGCAACTGTTAAAAAGCTGCTGGTCCTCTTAAGCACAAGATTTCAACTATACAGACACTGGGTTGGATGGGGAGACTCTGCTACTACCACAAGAACGTCTTTGGGAAATGTCATATTTAGAAAATGCACTTTACAAAATCTTAACATGTATCTCCATAATGGGAAGTACACTCAAGTCACATATCAAATATATATTTTTCCTTAAATAAAACGTGTCTCCCCTTTCAAATCCATGATTTACGTTTATTTTTCTAGGCTCATGTCTCTAAAAAACTTGCCATTTAAATGGGAATTACAAAAGGTACTTTTTCTTCCCTGATTATTATCCACTCATAATGACTCAATGGAACATTTCCCAGTCCTCAGTCCTAAGATAGGACAGGAACGGTCCTAGCTCATAGATAGCTATAAGCTACACGTCTCTATACATATTATGTAATTGTATGAAACCATAGAGGGATATTTGTGGAGTCAAGGTCTCAATATCTTTTTTTTCTTCTGAGGGTTAAGATTTTAAGGGGAGGTTTAGGTTGCGTATGGCTTTTAAGGGTACTTCCACTTATGCTTGTACATTTCTTTTGAAGGATTTATCCTTATGTGTAAAAAAAATGTCACTTATTTTTTTTTGACATTACTCTGAGAAGAGAGAGAGAGAGAGAGAGAGAGACAGAGAGAAAAAAAAAAGAAGTGAGAATATTTTCTCTTAGATTAGTTTCAACCATGGAAGTTTTCTCTTTTAGAAAAATGTCACTTTGGAGAGGATAGAGTAAGTACGGAGGCGACAGAACAACACAGATTACGCTTCTCTGGTTTGATTAAGTAGCTCTTGATGTAATAGGAGTCGCTTGTCACAGAACTAACATTTTTCTGGAGAAACGATCCTCTGGTGAGTCCATCCATCTACTTAGGATTGCATGACTGAGCGGAGCCCTTATGAGATTTATCCGAGAGTGCTTCTTCTTTCGGGAGTGAGGCATTTACTCTACTTAAGTCTTTAAAGGAGAGCTCACCACTCCGCTCTTACGACTTTAAGGGTCATTGATAATTAAAGTATTTTCCAAATCTTTACGGTTAATGATCCGATGACGGGGTCCCTCTCCAACACATAGTGTAGTAGTCTAGACGGCTCTGTATATGTATAGATACCTCAAATTTTAATTTTTCCTTACACTTCAACCCCCGAGCCAGAAACAACATTAAAATTAATCCCCAAATCGATAGTCAATAATAGTTCCCCTCTCTGAAATGTCCTACCTCGTAATTTTATTTCTACAACCAGGGAATGAGTTGTACAGTCAGACACAGACCCGCAGAGGGGAAATTCCTATAAGTTCCTCCTATGTAATTATGTACAGGGCTATACATATGTAGGTACAGAAGTGTGTTCCTCATCCCGAACGATGTTCTTTACTTTTACTACCATTTAACTACAGAGTCATGAATCAGGTAACTTGACTATGTGCCTTGGACGGTAAGCCCACTAAACTACATTTTTGCCATATGGTGATACATAAAATGGCAGGAATTTCCTTGAAATAATTGCGCTAAAGCCTAAATGCTTCATAAATACTATGTACTAACACATAAAAATTTATTTCTTACTCCAAGCCTCGGAACTACGCTCCCAGAACTTACACATGAGCCTGTTCCTGTCCTTACTAGTTCTTATGTACAAGCTATATATAATTATGTACAGACACACACACACACACTACTACTCCATATATGTATTTCCAAGTCACTAGATCGGTTTCCCTTTCAATTTTAGGGATATTCTATGAAAATCTAACTTGCCTAAAGACCCAAGAACGACTCCCATTGGAGTCCTACTATCCAGATAATTTTCTTACTACGGGAAATTTTAGCAATTGTGATTATTATGTCCTATTTTAGTCCACCTTTTCCAACACAATGAGAGAGCCACAGAGAGAGAGAGAGAGGGAGAGAGGGAGAGAGAGAGAGAATGAGCGGGAGGGAGAGAGAGAGAGAGTGAAGGAGAAAATCAATACAATCTGCAGACTTTCGTAGACTCCTGACATGAAACCTAGTCCAGACTCTCTTTTTTCCCTTCTTGATATTATGAAGGCACAGACGTACGTCAAAAGTTCGAGGACAGGAAATCGAACTTTTGCTCGAAGAATATTTTGTGCAGGGGACAGTATATGCAGTTATAATGCAGAAGAGCTTATGCAAGAGCCCCTATATTATTATTTATAGTCGTACTGGAGCTGAATTAGAATAAGAATGGCGTAAAAATGCTGATAATCTTTAATCTTTATCTAGCTTTTGAAATCCTTGCCTTTTCCTTTCTACACACCATACATATGATTTTTCCTTGAGAAGAATAAAACACTACTCTCCTTTTGTTCCCGTCCCAAAAGTGTAGTAGTAGTTGTTGGAGAGTTGGAGGAGCGACAAGAACAAATGCTGACAGCGGAATCTACTTAAAGCAAGATCTGCTTAAAGGAGATAAAACCAAACCAAGTGTCAGAGGGAATCCAGGATACGAGGGAATTGTCATTGCTCAAAAGTCAACTTTGACATGGGACGGATTTCCCATTCCTAAGTCTCTCTCTCTCTCTCTCTCTCTCTCTCTCTCTCTCTCTCGAAAACAAAATAATAACAATTAATATTTATATGTAAACCCACCCCATATCTCTTCCCTCACTGCATAATTGAGGCCTGTATATGTAACTCCCTTGGAAAAAATCCTTCCTCTAATCTATGAGCAGGAGGATAAGATAGGAACATTTCGGCAAAGCTGCAAAGGTTGCTCCCGTCATCCCATACAAAATTTAATTATTATAGACTCTCATTACCACTTTACTAGCACATGCATTATACGTATGGAGTTGGAGAGTTTCAGTAGGAACTGATGAGAGGAGTATGAGAGATAGAGAGAGAGAGAAAGAGAGAGAGAGAGAGAGAGAGAGAGAGAAAAAAACTGATATTAAATTAGTTTGCTTATCAAAGAGACACTAGTAATGTAAAGACCCATATAGATAACCTCCGTGGGATGCATCAATACTGAAATACGTGGTGAGAGCCAGTGTTCTTCCATTCCTTGTATGTACCAGTGACGAGACGATTATTCCATTGAAACTAAGTCATGGTGTAGAACACGGGGAAATAAAGTACTCATTTTTTCTTTTAAAAAAATCCATCCGTACATAAAATTCCTATTACAAATGGATCATACACATGTCCTCCCTTGACAGTCCACTTTGACTAAGCACAGCATTATTTAATGAGAGTAGGGAATAAAAAAAAAAGGTTTTCAGTATAAGTTGAATCATTTAATAACTATTAGGGAGAACATGACTCACTCTTTCCTATGACTCCTATGTGATGAAGCAATATTATTGTAACAATTACTCTTGCTCTTGCCAGTGTGGCTTCCACGAGCTTCGTCAACCTTTACAACAACAACAGTAAATGCCAAGTCCTGTTCGTAGAGCTAATCATCGTGCATCCTCCCAAAGCTCTCCTGATGCATTTGTCAGTGTGCATTGTTGTGCAGGGATGAATGAGTCGAAAGTGAGGAAAACAAGTTTTGATGTCATCCCCATCCCCTCTTATGATATTCTACATATGTATTAGAGAGGTTTCTACGCATAAGGAAAATCTTCATTAAATCGTGCTAAAATTCCCATGAAAATAATATCCCAGGAAAAAAAAACCACATAACCATGGTCCATCCCAGGCCCATACTTTTTTTTTCTATGCACTGTCCTACTGCACTGTCCATGGATTTGGACCCCAGTGTTCTTCCACTATTTACTACAATGCATTATCTCACTCTCTCACTCTCTCTCTCTCTCTCTCTCTCACTCACTCTCGTGAATGATTGATCCTCTACAGACCTCATTCATATGTTTCAGGAAGATAATAGTAAGCTATATAGCTAAATGCCCTGATAATAATAATAATTAAGGGCAAATAATTTTAATGGCATTGAAGACTATTATTTTGTAACCCAGAGGAAAAATAGGATCATTCCAGATGCATGGATTTTGTCACTGCTGGATGGATTTCCTATAATACTGTAATTATAGGAAGGGAGAGACTCCTGTATACTCAGGGAAGACGTTCCGAGATGAGCTGTAGGTATATTTATAGGTAATTACAAACATATATGTAATTACGAGAAACTGCACTCAACGACTCAACCAGCCTTGTCTCTGTCAGTATGCACTTGCCTGGGCTGGAGATGAGCAGGGGAGCAAAAGTGACCATTATGGAGCTTGGCGGTTAAATAATAATCGCGTTCTTTTGTCAATTACCATTTATCTTCACGTCATTGGACAAGAATTTTTTCAACACTCGGTTCATACTTGTTTGCACCTACACAACTATAGATATCTCCGTACTTTTGCCATCCAGGCTTACTCAACTCCCTACACTACCAGGAGTACCAACACGCACATATGTACGGCTCTAGTTGTTCAACTGTTATTTTCCAAGTACAATTGCCGATTGTCATCCAGATGATAATTTATTTTGAAATGTTTAGTCATGCTTGAGCAATGGACAACACGATTTCAACTTGAATGTCATACATATATAGCTCCAACTATATAACTTACTTCCTTCTATACACACACACACATACACACATACACATACACATACACATACACATACACATACACATTACACATACACACACAAATGCACACACACAGGAGAGTGAGGACACAGATATAGTAGCAAAACCCACATAAAAAGTTTCTATGGGAAGGTAAGTCATATAGCATTAACATGTGCTGTGGATGTTTCACTCACGTGTGTTTATATTAAAAATAAATTATGTATATCTAATGTGCGAGAGAAAAACAAGTAATTTATGTAATCTGAATTAAGCCCTGGTTCTCTCTCTCTCTCTCTCCTACTGCACACAAAAGGGGAAAAAATCCGAGATTATGTTCACATGAGAAATGACAATGCAACTGTTTAATTTTGGGATTCTCAAGAGAGTTAGCCTACGTGGCTTGTTCCAAAAAGCCCAACTCCGATTCTATTCCGTCACATTTCAAATAATAATAATAGAATTACAGGAGGAGGGATAAGAAAAAAAAATAGCATGAAAAAAAAAATATAAGTCTTACCTGGTGCCAACAGTCTTCCGGTGATGCTTGTGATAGTAAGTATCCAGTATCATGAATGGCTTGTAATTCATAGAGAATCCCTACACTTGGTAGAATGTCCATTTTCACGTCAAATTTAAATTTCTCTGGACCAACTTTGATGAGTTTCTTCCGTGGATTTTTAGTGATGTTGGAGGTGGTCGTTGTTATTGATGCAGATGATGGGCAGTGAAGTGAAGCTTGGATTAAGTCACAAGTTAACATGGAAAATTGTGTCACAAAAAGAAATGTTTACATTGACATTACTTTTACTTTTTGATTTTTCGGAACCTTCGCCTTTTTTTGGGATGTTTCTCTGTCGTTCTGGCCACCACACAGGAGGAATTTCCACACGGAATTAGATAATGAGACGAAAAGTAGTGCAGTAAGTAAATGATGATTGCTCAGAGATAATCCAAGTGTGAGTCGACCGGCATATGTGGGAGTGAGGAGAGACTCTTTACAGTGCTGTGTGAGTATGAGTAAGTGCGAGAGTGAATTGAAGGGAAAAAGAAATCCTAAAGAGTTTCTTCTTTTTGATTTTGTTTTTTTTTTTATTATTTGATCTTAGTCATACCACAACTACTGTATTTACACACACTTAAGATTTTTCCAAGATTTTGTTTTTTGAAGGTTTCTCAACTTTTGTTCATTATTTGTCATAAAATCACCCACTGGTTTCCTACTAATTCCATGGAAGAACTCCTACTACCCAGTTTAACATCTCCAGTCCCGGTCTCATTTGTGTCAACACCCCTCAGTCACCACCATTGTCGGGAGTAAATGTTAGCGGTCCCAGTGACTTCTCTAACTAGAAACTGGCAGTAAATTGAAGATGTGAAGAGCTTAGCTGAGGAGTCAGATTTTGCATTGGTATTTCCCCCCTCTCCCGTCACACACTATTGAGACTATCTTGACTATTTATTATTGCCGGGACGAGTCCATGTAAATTCTAGGAGTCAGGCTCTACCGTCGGAAATTTTTTTGAACACTTTTATTTTGTTGTATAGATTGTATTCGTTTTTTGTTTTGGAGACTTCATATGTACATTGACAGTGTGTAATTATATAGCACGGACGAGCACAAATTGTTTTGATTCCGTTAAATAGCTTGTTCGTTTAATTCCTTCTTTTATTTTATTTTTTTGAAATATGACAGAAACCAAAAAACTTGTACGAGATCAAAACTTTAATTTTTTTTTTGGATTTTGACACTTTTTGACACAAGACACACTAGTCCTAGTATTTCAGTGTACTTACAATGTCATAATTGAGCATCGTTAGGGCTTCTTTGAATCCCTTCAAAAAAGCTAGAATTTGTGTTTAACTATTTGGTTCTACTCAGATATAAGCGTACTAGTAGTAGTAGTAGTATTGTTCAAGAATGTTTTTTGTTGTTGAAGAACGAACGGCTCCTACAACATTAGTTTTGAGAAGAAAAAGCTACAAACAATGTCACTATAGTATTTCAAGTTATGAAAAAGAATATTATTCTAGTTCCGCACACAAAATCTTTATACCAATATTTCCTATACAACACGGTCTCACTCAGAAGATACCGTCTTTAAACTACTGTTTCAAAGTCCAGGCCTGAATAGTTAGGTTTCTCTCTCTCTCTCTCTCTCTCTCTCTCTCTCTCTCTGTCTCTATCTCCTCGCTCGCTCGTCCCCAGTTAAATACAACACACATTCACGAGAGACAGTTTCGAAAGTGAGGAGACTGTTCAAGCTGATCTGAAGGTACTTAAATCCCGGAATGAGTTGTACGATGATTAGTGTAGGAAGCTAATGAGCTATAGTTTAGCTTGGGTCGATGGACTTGTTCTAGGGATTTGATAATATTTTTATTATTTTTTTTTGAGCGCTCGCTGGATATATAGAATTGATTTCCTCTGTCTCTCAAAGGTCTCTCTCTCTCTCTCTCTCACACACACTGTCACTTAATTGAGAATTGAAAATATTTATAGTTTTTTATCCCAATCCTTCCTACCCCATTGTGGAATTCCCATGGAGTAAATTGTGAAGGGTTTTTGGTGTGTTTGTGGGTATGTGTGTATGTGTGTGTGTGTGTGTATATGTGCTTTCAGAGCAGAGAGTCGAGGAGAACGCTTGAACTTCCTATAGCTGTGTGGTTATATTTTTGACAGAAAAATTTTTCTTCAGTTAGAGCAGAGAGTTGCCCTGGAGAAGAAAACGCATCGCGCCGAGCTACGAAAACTGCTGACCAGACCTTCCATTTCCACCACCAAAAACCACCCACTTCGATCTCTCTCTCTCTCTCTCTCTAGCTTTTGGATCCACTGTACACTCACTGTGAGCAACTGTTCAGGCAAATATATAAGCTCCGTCAGTACTTCAGTCTGAAGGCAGACAGGTCCCGAACACTGCGAGACTCTATACTCGTCTTCTCCTTAGTACTCCTAGCCCAACTCTACGAAACACACAGTCCCTCTCTCTCTCTCTCTCTCTCTCTCTCACTCTCACGTATCTATACACATACAACTCTGTGCCAGTGTAGCTGTTGAGGAGACCCAGCAGCAGTGCTAGGACTGTAAACTGGTCTAATACTGCTGCTACTACGACTACTATTTACTAGAGGAGTCGTTTGTAGTAGGAGTAATAGTAGTAGTAGTAAAGTCATAGGGCTGAGCCTCGACGTGCATACTGTATGCTTTCCAAATATTAACACCATTTCCTCCTCTCCACCTTCTCTCTTTTTGGAACATCTTCTTGTATGTATGGGATGGAGAGGAGCGTCTGCTCATAGTCGTAGGGATGCATATGTATCTATGTATGTACATAGATATATAATTAGATATAGCAGGGAGAAAAATATCTGCCTCGAGTTTCCTTCTCTCATCCCGAGACGCCCTCACCCAACCATCTACATGGCGGAGTCGGAGAGTCTTCCCTGGATCTCATCTCTTACATCCCTCCCGCACAACCAGAGTGCACGCAACCATGGTTTTTCCATGTGTGTCCCAATTCATGGGATTATTTCCGGTCCAGAATAACATTCTTATTCCAATTTCAAACCCTCGGATAGTAATATCCTTTCCTATACTAGTAAATCGTCTCATTTATCTCCAGTCAGGGCTTCTCCCCATCAGAGGCGATTTTTTTATGAGGTCCGTCCTGCCCTTTCTGTATAGGAGTTGTCAAGGGAGACTTTTTCCCCCTCATTAGAGTTTGGGGAAGCCCGCCTTGGGATCTATAGGAATTGTACCTTGAAAGTTAAGTCAAATCATCCGTGAGCTTTTGTGGGTGTCGTATCCCCCCATAGTCAAATTCCAATTGTGGGTTTTCACAGTAACTATAGGACAGACACAGTAACTAGAGTATAGGACAGTAATGACTGGGATATCTCTGAAAGCTCTCATCGGCTCATTCCTTTAGATCGGATGGTTCTCTGGGATTTGCAAAAAATATTGTACAGGTGCAAACTATGCAGGACTTGCTCAAATCAAGGGTCTTTTATTTCCAGGGATCGATAGACTCATGTATACCAGGAAATCTTCAACAATGGAGAGCTGGAGTCATTAATGACTTGGAAAATTGTGGGGAGTTGTTATGATAACAGTATGTTATTTCCCTCTTGTTTATTTCATCCTAGCCAAATCTTTTCATCTCCTTACAAAAGTCAGGAGGAATTCATGGATACTTTGAGAGTCGGGTGTTTGTCTCCAAATGAGAAATAGAACTCTCAGCCGCCTCTCTCTCTCTCTCTCTCTCTCTCTCTCTCTCTGTCTCTCTCTCTCTCCCTATAGTCCTTGAGTCTTGAGTAATCAATGTGAAAATGAAAGAAATGTGTGCTAAAATGAAGAAAAGTGTACGGCAGTGGAATTGAGACGGCGGGAAGAAGATTGAGACAGCGGGCTCAGAACTTTCCCCATTCCTTCTATTATTTCACGGGGAAGTCATAGTGTAGAGAGAGAGAGAGGGAGAGAGAGAGCGATTTTCTCTGGAAATATTAATTAGGCCAGAATTTTCGGAAATGAGTTTGCATGACATTTGCTACTTTTGTATATGTCAGGGAGAGAGAGAGAAAGAGAGAGCACTCTAGCTATAGAAGGGACGCAGTGAGTGGAAAACCTCAACCCAGGTTTCACCAGAGGAAATGAGAGGAACTTGCAGATGGTTTCTGAGATCCTAATGGAAGTAGGTATACTCCCAGCTCATACCCTCCTCATACTTTTATAACTTGAAATATTCCTTCACTTCCCATAAAACGTGCCCACCTCAGATAAATTAATAGTTACAAAGGGAGAAAGAAGCGTCGAGGATTTTTTTTACGGACTGTGTGTATAAGTAATGTACAGGGAACTCCTCATGTCCTGGCATGGAGGGCTGAATTAAATGTGACTTTGTCCCATAATTCCATGCATCTCTCCAAGTTACAGGGATAATTATATATATGTCCCAGTGCTATTATTATTGTGAGCGACGATGAAGAGGAGCTAAGGGAAGGGAAAAAAATCCCAGTATAATTATTTACATTAGGTGGTTACATGAAACTTAATATGCTGAATGATTTTTAACACATATTTCTTCTCAATTTACATCCAAATGAAAGTTTAATATTCCTCAGTGTTATAAATATATGAGTATAGAGTATATGTACTATAGACAATTCTCATGTGTACTACACCCTTGCGTAAGTGATGACTGAGAGATGATGAGCTCATGATAGTTGACTTATGTACCCTCCATTGCTTGTATTGTGGGACATACCAAGTAATCATGTTATTGCATTTTTTTTTTCACCCCATGTCTTTCTTGGCCTCCGCAATATTTTAATTGACACTTTTATCCTCTCCACTTTTTTTTTCTTCTTCTCTCTCTCTCTACCCTGAAATCCACCAGCCCTCATAGTATATTGTTGGGAGAATTTTTTGTGTAGCAATCAGTAACAGGCCAGGAGAGAGGATATGCCGAGTCAAATATTCGATTGTCAATTTCGCACATTCACCCTCCCTCATGTTACACACTTATTACGGACCATCCTTTCGTGTGTGTTGCTTAAGTCATCCTGTTTCTCTGTCAGGATATTAGTATAGGAAATGCTTCAGAATCTCTCTCAGCATTGTTCCGTCCCCTGTATGCAACAAGCTGCTTACTCATAACTTTGCAACATGAGCATTTTAAATTGTTTCCATGCCCTCGACACGGCTGCAAGTAATCCCTGCATTCTCAGGGAACTCTAGGTACAGTCAAACGTACAAGGAAAAAAGGATGGGAGATATTGATAAACTTTTTTTCCTCCCTCTCGTCATTGCATTATTGCAACTAGTAAGTATAGAAGAGGAAGAAAAAAAATTGAAGGAGATAAAAAAAACTGTGATTTATTGCTAAATAATTTAAAATAGTTTTTTAAAACCCTCAAGTGACCTTATAAAGACATTCATTAGCATTGGGCTTGGGATGAGGGGATCCAGCGTGATTTTGCCTGGCCATACAAGAGAGAGAGAGAGATGCCTATTTATTGTTGGATATCTTCATGAGATCATATTATGACAACTCTTATTTAAAGTACGAGCCCATACTCTTTAATATCAGCCTTTTAATTTAATCCTCTCAGGCAAAGCTCAGAAATTTGTTGCCAACGGTCTCTAAACGACTGCCGGGTATATTTTCCAGGAGAGTCTCTCCTCACAAGTGAAATCTCCACCCAGAGATGACGCCCTCCGTTCAGTATTTACAGCCCAAGTGGAACTGTATGTAGGGATACATAAAGTCACAAATTACTGTATACTTTATTGATTTTATCTTGAGAGCTTTATTTTTTTCTAATAATTTGTTCAGACACAGTGAAGTACTAAAAAAAAAGAAGTAATTCCTTCGAATAGGATTTTACTACCATCAATAAATTGTTTATTGGAGAATTCTGTGAAAATGAAAATGTGAGGCACTAATGTAATTGCCAATTATTCTAGATTTTACTTCAATTTCCCAGCCCAAAAAAAAAATAATTAGCACATCTGGCTCGCTCGAGGAGGATGGTTGAGGTAGGGGATTTTAGGAAAGGGAAATGTATAAATGGAATGGTTTTAAGTCATGATTTAAAAGCGGAAGTTAGAAGAATTGGCAAACATTGTTATGAGGATGGACTCTCGTCCTGAAATTTTTATTGAGTCGGAGTAGGAGACCCTCTCCTTGTGTAATGAGAATCCATATAGGAATATAATACTAAAAAATTCATTGGTTCATCCCTGATCCCATCCCCGTAAATAATACATCTCAAGTTGATGGATCAACTTTTAATTAGCACTTAGAGTTCGTCAGCTCTCTTCTTGGGTGAGACTATTTCCGGGAGCTCCTCTGCCCAGTACCTGTAATTGAAACACCGGGGCATTAATTCTTGAAAAGGTAAATGGAGGAACACAAGGATGTGTGTATGTACAGTTTCACAGACCTTAAAATCCCGGTTCTAAATTTAGGCCTCAACTTCAACTCCCGGCCCACTGACAGGACTGTCGGTTCCTCCTGAGTAAATTTGGGCCAGGAAGCGCCAAGGGCATTCGTGGGCGTGGGATTACTGGGTAAATTGATATTAATTGAACAATTTCAAAAGATGGATGGAGAATGAGAGAGAGAGAGAGAGAGAGAGAGAGAGAGAAAACAAAAGGACGGAGGATCCAACCTGTATTTAACGAAGTTGACTATCAAAGGAATTAGAGTCTTCCTAGCAAAGGCCTCATCATCAGCGGGTAACTCCCGGTCCTCGCCCAGGATCTGACTGAACAAGTATTGTAAGATGTCCCCATGGGCAATGCCTATATATGTACGTGCACGATGACCAGAACAATAACAACAAAAGGCTGTAATATCTTGATGAGAGCTGGATACTCGGAGCAAAAGGTATCATTGACGGAGTAATAGAGTAGGACATTGTAGAAGATTTACTTTTTACTTCCGTATCTCCCAGAGATTGCATGATGCTATTCGATCCTTGATACTCGAGCAAGAAATAGTAGACAGGGATATTCTTCTCCGATAATAGATTCCCATATTGTGAGAAGAATCGTGTGAAAAGAAGGTCGTTCAGGAGCTACGGAATAGGAGAAAGGCACACACATACCCCCAAAAAAAAATAGCAATTATTCTCTCTCCCTTTACTCACACAAACACACACACACACACACACACACACACATACACACACGCATATGGTAAGATCCTAAAGATTCACAGGGTTTTCTTTTCTCTCTCCAGTATCAAGTCCGTGAGCCGAGGGAAAGGAAGAAGGAGAAAAGTCCATGGAGAAAAAAAAAGAGGAGGATAAATAATTACGTGAGTACAGATTACAGGGTGAAAACCTTAGATAACTCAATAACGGCCAGGGTTAACGATCCTCCAAATCCACCTAAACCAATGCTAGGTGAATCAGGGCGAGAAATTGAAACCGAAACATAGGAAATGTGCAGGATGACTATGGGATGGACATTCTTGTACTTGTGACAAAGCATCCATGGATTAGAAGTAAATCGGGATCATTCCTATTAGGATCAAAGGATGGGAAGTATATATATGTATCTAGACCTAATAAGGCAAGTAAAAAGTATGGGGGGAAGAGCTCCAAAATTTGATTTCTCATTCCTTTTGTGAATTTTGAATCACCCCACATTTGAGGCACACATATAGATATCTACAGATAGGGTCTAGTCTCCCATCAATTTTTAAACCGACCTCAAAAAAGCCTACCCTTCAGATTTTATCCGTACAAGGGCCTACAGGGATCTAATTATGTAATTATTATGGATATGTAGATATATAGATATCTGTCTACCTTCGCAATGCTCCTCACGTCCGGGGATCAAAATGTTGTTTTAGTTTTGCAAGCTCACTTAAGTATTGTAATTGTATGGAGCTCCTCTTTGGCAACCACTCTCCTTCCACGCATCTGCTCCAAAAATTACATCATCCTTGGAACATATCAAAGGAAATCGTTCCTCTCTCAATCCCCAACTCAGAGAGTTCCAGACTCACTCAACTAACTTTAAAAGACTTGAAATGCCCGGAGTTGAAGTTACAGGCGAACTTTTGTTTTGGGAAAAGTGGTACATACATACATACATACATGTTGCTACAGTAAAATAAATAAAAATACTTTTTTTTTCCCACCCAGTTCCTTCCTTCCCCGAGCTGATATTACCTTACGAAATACAAGGAGACTGGAGGATTTTCAGTAAATCAGGAAACTTTTTTAAAATCCCGAGGAATCTCGTTGCAAATAGGAGAGAGAGAGAGAGAGAGAGAGAGAGAGAGAGTTCAATTAAAAGGAGCTATCACCCAATCCCAAGCTCCCGTAACGAGCTTGATGATGGAATGTGAAGGAGCCTCCGTGTATCTAATGTTCCGTAACATTGGAAAAATCCGGATGAGGAAGGTGATGAAATATACATAAGTGCATGTAAGTACATACGTTGTGTAAACAACGTTATCCTAATCCATTTATATTTCCCATGGAGCCCATAATATATGGGGGGAGCAATCAAAAAACAAGCTTATTACAAGTTCCTAAATCTCTATTAGGGTTTGGTCCTTCTCCCGGAGTCTTCCCCACTGACATGGAACAATATAATGCAGGGGTGGGAAGGTAACAGTCTCACTTTTGGGAGTCTCAAGTATGTCGATTCTACCTTCGAGGACTGTATTTAAATCTCAAACTACTGTATACCTATTTATGTACAGGGTGTATGTATCTATATCTACTGTATCTATAAAATGTCCTTCCAGACGGAGCCCATAGTAGTAATTATCTACCTCCGGTACCGGATAAAAATCCTTGGGAGGAAAAAGGACACAAATTTAAATTATGAAACACATCTTGTACCAGATTACAAGTTCCGCTCAAAATATAGGAGGTGAGGAGTGGGGCTTGTTCTGTCTACAGATAGGGGATGGAAACCGTATCAGTCGGATAGAGGAAACATTTATGCACCCAACCCACCGACCTATTAATACGTGCACACATGTTTTCTGTCGGATTGTCCGGGCAGACAAGGGATTCGGGCTGGAAGATAGCAGCGGACCCGTAGTAGTAGTAGCAGTAGTTGTTGTAGTAGTAGCAGTAGTTGTTGTTGTAGTAGTAGTAGTAGTACGAGGAGGAGGAGGAGGAGGAGGTACGGGTAGGAGATTTGAATGCACCTATAAGATTTTTTTTTTCAACAGTCTAAAATTCCAATTCCAACCCAAAATGTATGGGCGAGCATGATGGTTATGTGTTTTGTGTAGGGCATGGAATGAATTCCGCATACCTCAACCCCAGTATTATTTGAGAGGCTCAAGAGAGTCTCTGCCTAACTCGTCAACGGGTAGTAGGACTTGGAGTATCTAGTAGTAATAGTTGTGTAGTAGTAGTAGTAGTAGTAGTGGAAGGGAGAGAGTAGTAAACAACATCTCGATTTTGCAAACAGAACCTAAAAGGAGAGTGAGTGAGCGGATGAAATACCAGAGGTAATCGTGTAATAGGGACGCCAGGCCGACAGACAGATACACCGAGAGAGAGAGAGAGAGAGAGAGAGAAAAGGGAAACTGTAACCAGAGAACCCAGAGGAAGATGAAAGATAGTTTACCTCAATATATCTGGGACGAAATTCATCCTCATTATCAATGTTAATATTGGTGAAATATCTCTTCTTGAGTGCACGGCTCGTCGGGAATAATTTACTTTGAAATTCAGAGATAACGGGAAGGAGTCTTGGAAGCCTTTGGTCGATAAAATTCCCATCATACTTCCCATCATTAAATGAATTCAACGTCACTACCAAACAAAACCACCCCACACACATACAAACAAAATTCTATGATAATCATCTCAACTTAGATTCTCACACATTGTCTAACCTACGACGTCTACACTCCACACACACACACACACACACACACACAGAGCCTCACACATCCATACCCCCACCACCACGTGTGTATACATAAGGCCTAGGAGCTAACTCCCCCATTACCATATAGCACTCATTGTCAGTCTCGTCCCGAGTACTCATATCCCCTAGTATAGGCGTATATATGGAGATATAGGTTATGTATGTATATACAGTTCACTGGTGAAAACTTGTGAAGTCATTAGGCCCTGAGTAAGCATGTTAGGTGAAAAGAGTTAGCATTGGAGGCTACCAAGCTTGAAAATACATCATGATCCTGCCTCCAAGTAGGAAAGAGAAAGCTCAATCTGCCTCTCTCCCTCTCTCTCTCCCTTACATACAAGTAAATAGAGAGAGAGAGTGAGTGAGAGAGAGAGAGAGAGAGAGAGAGAGAGAGAGAGAGAGAGAGAGAGAGAGGGAGAGAGACGGCTCTGTGTATAATTGTAAAGAGAGAATTATGCGTACTTTTATCTTCCGACGCTTTTCTTCTCCCTCCCTCACCATCTCTTGTCTGATGAGTATGTATTAGTAAATAGATTCCCCAACTACAATCATATAACTCCCTTTAGAAACTTTACTGCTGCTGCTGCTTCCCCGGGTTTTTTTTATTTTGAATAATAGCATTATAAACTAACATAAAGCATACAGTTCTTGACTGTCGTCAGTCATTGTGGATCCCAAAATGGCAATTTGTTAAGTTCCTTACGTGCAGGCAAAGGATATACCTCTCCCCGTATGTAATTATTATGGTCCTTCCCCCAGCCTTACGTAATAAATTATAGAGGATTCTATGACTCCCAATTTTTAAACCTTTCCCTTTGCATAAGTGCATTGACGACGCGGCATTGTGAGTAAATTCCCTCAAAGGGGGATTTCCCTCCGTATACTAAAGAATGGAGTTGTAAAGGAAAGAGAAAACAGTTTTCGCATTTTTTTTGTCCATCATTCCGAGTTATTCCTTTCTTTCTCCTTTCTCTCACTTCTTTCCCTCTCTTTCTCTTTTGCGGGGGAAAAAAATATTCAAGATACACAGAGAGGGAAAAAAAATACTTGCAAAAAAAAAAATGTAGGAAAAAAAATGGTTCAACCCATCGACAGCGATCAGGAAAGAATAATTTGCTTAATGTTCTTTCTCGTTTGTGTTCCTTAAGTATATACATAGACATGCGGTTCTAACAGAGTAAGCTATTTTTTTTTCGGGGAAGGGGTGGAGGAAGAAAAAAAAACAGAGGGAATAAAAAACGGAAAATCATTTGTTCTCCCAATACGGGGAAAAAAATCATGTTTCTTTTTTCCCCTTTAATCCAATTTTAATGACATTTCCAATTTAGTTTTTTTTTCTTTCCCCCGGTAGTTTCTATATAAGTATGGATACTTACAGGGTTGGATTTTTTTTAGAGGGAAATAGTACCTCATAAATGTGTAGGTACTGTTTGGGGATCAAAAGGAATCAATTTCCGGGGATTTGTTGTCTGCCAAATGTGCACGTCCAAAATGTTAAATTCCCTTCAGATTTCTTTCAACCTACATTAAGCATGTAATATTACAGGATAAGTAACTTGAGCAATGTGAGAGAGGGAGGGAACGCATGTAAATATTCAGCATTGACAAGGTCTCCCTCCAGTTACCTATATAGAGTTGAATGTAATGTAACAAGCGGAAATGTTCAAAAGTGAGAGTCAGTCATGCGGGAACTTACACCTAAATACAGATTTCAAGCCTTTTTGCTCCACGTTTTTTTTTCACACGCAAACACACACACACACACACACATATATACACACACACACATACACATACACATACACCTTCATAAAAAATATATACTGGATATAATTTTTAGAAGCCTTTTCCCATCTTACGTGGGTAGTAAAAAGCAGCTTCATGAGCAGCCAAACCCATCAAAACTGGAACTTTGGTAAACTTTCCACTCTGGAAAATCTCCTCGGGTGTTTTGTCAAACAGTACATTGTCAATGCATGGAGCGAACCATCGGGGGAAATTGAAAAAATGCTGGAAACAATCCAAGGAAAATAAATAAAAAAAAACACCTTCTGCTTTTTATCAACCCCGTTCAAATAAAATAGTAGAGAGAGATAAGTGTGAGGAATTCAAAAATTTAAAAGTTTAGCACGACCGGATAATATTCCCATTGAAAAAACAAAATACATAGGAGCCGGACTGGGAATTACTAAATCAAGAATAATACTTTGGGATTCTCTTTTGAAAAAAAAAAAAACTCGGAAATAAATTTCAGGGGAGAGATGCCAGCTGAGGTGACACATGTAGTAGTAGTATCTATCTATATATGTGAGGTTTGAAAAAAAACAAATCTGGAATTTTTTCCCAATCCTCTGAATCATGACTTACAAACATCTGATTGACTTCTTTCACTAGATTCTCGGTAGAGCTGGCTCGAATACAATCGACCAACTGTTGGAAATCCTTGTAGCTGTTACATTGGAGTCTTGATCCGAGTTCTTTCGCAGATTCCAGTGGATTTTTCTGCAGGTACTGCGGATTGAGAGCCGTCCCACCGAGCAAAATCATGTTTCCGAATAAACCTTGAATACATAAATGAACTCAATAGAATATTTTCGAATGGTTCCAACTCCACCAAACTTGGGCCCCCCAATATAAGGGCGGATCTACATATAAGGAATTGAAGATTTAAACTCTAAAGAATTTTCTCCCAGCTATAATAAATTATATATACACATATATTCTTTTACTCTCCTCAAGCCTGGATATTGACTTGATTAAGTGGAGGAGACTAAAAGATCCTTTAAAGAGGGAAGATATGCGAGGGATATTATTAGAATCCTTAGTCGGAGCCAATCAAGGCAATTTGTTGTTCTCAAGTGGCTCCAGCAATACATACATATGTGGTGATAGTGCTGGATGAGTTAGGTCCGACTCCCTGGAACTGTCCGGACTTGACACGTCCTACACTCTCCCGACTCTTAGCATGTCGTATATTTTCGTGAGGAACTATAAAAATCCTAAGCAGGAGATAATAAAAATATTCGGGAGAGTTGGAAAAAAAAGGATAAAAAAAAAGAATCTGGGGGTAAAAAAAAGGAATGGAGAAAATATCTCAAGCAAATTAGATCCATACAAAACGAACATAAAATATCCTTTTTTTAAAATCAACGCTCCCATTGCCGAGAAAGTGTGGAAGTTGAGGATAGGCTCCTTCCCCATATTTTCTCTCATTTGAAAAGATTTTTTTTTTATCCTCTCATATCTCTCTCTCGTCTCCCTTTCTTCTCTCACCGTCCCCAAAAAAAAACTGCTGATATTACGATGGTACTTATGATACTTGGACTAAAAGCCCCAGTCATTTCTGGGTAATTTTCATGATCGATTCAATTTATTACATTATTTTCTCAAGGATTACCAGTCTTTGAACATAAATCAGACCCATAAAACCCAGTAGTTGGAGGAATTCTCCCTCTCTCTCCCTCTCTCTCTCTCTCTCTCTCCGTAGTCCCAGTTTTTTTTTAATACTCCACCAAAAAGTGTACTACCAAGGCCAAGTAATAGCTTTTTCACACAAAAATTTCCCCCTGGAAAAAAAAATTCTAACAGGGAAATATGTTTTTGTAAGGGAAAAATTATTCCCCGTCTATTTATGTATTTTTATTTTAGTTCCATATATATGTGAGAAAAGGATTAATTTTTCTTAAGAAGCCCCTGGATTTATTCTATTAATAAAAAAAAATTCTCATATGATTATGACAAAAACGCGGATAGCTTATCCTTCCAGATTTCATGCATTTATAAAAAAAAATCCTACCTGCTTGAATAAAAGTCTTTTGGGGAGAGACTTGTCAGACATTGATGTGCATATTGTCTTGGAGACGAGAGAGAGAGAGTGACAAATCTCAGGGCTGATTTCCAGTCTAAACGCTTCTTCCCTGCATATCTGTCACACTAAACATGCCGTTTGTTTTTTTTTCTCTACGAAGGAGGAAATCTGCTGTGGTAATGTTCTTTTTATATAATATTGTAGGGTGAGATGATTGCTTGTAAAAAAAAAAAAGAAAGTAAGTACCTACACATATGTGTCAAAGTGAGCGGGTGTGCTGGGAGTTTGGAGGATCTCCTCATACACAGTTGCAAATTACGGGGTATTTTTCTTCTTGTGGCCTCAGCTTAAAGTAAATACTTTGAGTCTCCCATTTTTTTTTTGACGGAGGAGGGACTATTAGCCCTGTAATAATTTTGGTGACACATATGTAATTACGAGGATATGATTCTACCTCATCATGATGGAGAGTGGTGGGGATTGTTGGGAGTATGGGAATAGGGGCATGTCCACGTGGTTTAAATCTTTTTTTTTTCTCCCTCCAGTGACAGAATTATTGGAGGAATTCACAAAGGACGCCGGGTCTGTATAGAGTTACAAATAATGGGATAAAAATGGTTGAGATGCAACTCTACCTCTGGCTCGGGTGGTGAGTGTCAATAGGGAAACGGATGCTGCTCCGGCTCCTTCGCCCATCACTGTAATTTTATCCGGATCGCCTCCAAATGAAGCGACGTTGGATTTCACCCAATTGAGTGCTTCTATTTGATCTAACAGGCCCCAATTACCTGGTGTGACCCTGTCTTCTGTGCTGAGGAACCCTAAAGGAAAAGTGGAGGAGTTAAGTGTATCAAGTCAGGAACGTTAGATAAAATTCAATTGAAAATCAATGGTCACTTTGAGTTTCCAAAGTTGTAACTTCCTATTTCAATTGAATTTTCGTAATCATGCCGAGAAAAATTATCTGATGGTAAGCTTCCCACTTGATCCTTCTCTCTCTCCCCATTCTATCGTCCTCCTCTCGGATAGTGTACATACACAGGAACATATTTGAGAGGTTACTCTCTCTCTCTCTCTCTCTCTCTCTCTCTCTCTCTCTCTCTCTCTCTCTCTTCTCTCTCTCTTCTCTCTCTCTCTCTCTCTCTCTTGGAGGCAAACATGTACAGACTGTGTACTACGGAGATCCAGGAAAATTGAATCCCACGTTTGTGGCTCTGTTTGAAACCCCGAAATAAAATCAATAAGGCTCCTGGTTATGAAGTCTGTCTACACAATTCGGATATTTCTTTGAATACCAGCCAAGAATTATTACCCCCCGTGGGAACGCTCTCTGTTTATATGGAGAGAGAGAGAGAAAGAGAGAGAGAGGGAGAGAGAGAGAGAGAGAGAGAGAGAGAGAGAGCTCAGGGAAGTTTCATAATAAAAAAAACTAATTTCATTAATTTTTCTCTCTCTCTCTCTCTCTCTTAAGAGAATGCCTTCATTAAAGTCCGCAATTAATCTGGAAATAGAAACTCAATAAGCTTTTGAGAACTCTCAGCAGTTAAGAGTAATGGGGGAGAGTCGGGGGAAGCGTGTCAAAAAAATTAATCTCAATGAACTGCCGAGGCCATAAAGGAAATTATTATTGATTCAACAAAAATAAAACCCGAACTCAATGGGGAAACAGCCCGGGAAAAAACAAAAAGTCATTTTACCCAGTACTCCCAGACGATACTGAATAGTGATCAAGACAATGTTCTCATCTACAATGAAATCTGGTCCGTAGATAAGGGACGCGGCTGCTCCAGTATTGAAACCTCCGCCATGAATGAATACAATGACAGGTTTCAAAACGTCAAGCTGTTTCAAATCAGAAGGGAAACAAAACGCAAAAAAAAAAAAAAAGAAATAATAAAAATCCTAATCCCCACACCAGACATACAGTATCACACATGTGACAAATGGAAAAGAAATGAAACACTATAATAACATGACAACATCCGAGGCGAAACTTTCCTCATTAAAATTACACCGGAAAAAGAAAGAAAGAAAAAGAAAATCAAAGGGACGGAAAAATACATTCAACTTTCGGCTATCAGTAACACCACAGCACAAAGTTCATTTCTTTTTTCTTCTCTCACTCACTCTCTCTCTCTCTCTCTCTCTCTCTCTCCTCATCCCTCCGCTCTCTCTCTCTCGTCGTCGTCGTCGTCGTCAGGAAGAAAAAGTAAACAAAAGTTTGGCCCAAAGTTTAGTCCCCATATATGAGGAAACATTGAACAACAATTGTGTATAACTGAACATCAAAATTCCAAATATCAATTTCTTCACTCCTTTCTTTCCCCTTTAACTATTCTCTCCCTTCAAATCCTCCAGATCGCATTAAGTCTCTTCTCCTCCCGACAGTCAAGTCTCTCCTGAAACGTCTCACTGTAAATTACCAATTTCCTAGCCCGAACTCTAACCATAAGACTGTATTCTATTTTAACTTCAAAAATATCTGACTTGTATATGGACGGGACCTGAAGAAAAAAAAATCCTTTGCATGAGAAAAGTTGAGGATCCCGTCCGGAATTTATCTTGACTACAGCAAGTAAAATTAATCAAATGACTCGTCCCCCTAATGAACTAAAAGGTGATCAATCTTGTCCCTCATGACTAACTACTACATACGAGCCTGTACTAAGTGTACGAGGAGCACATATGTCCTTCTATATAGCACACGGCTGTCTCTCTCTCTCTCTCTCTCTCTCTCTCTCTCTCTCTCTCTCTCTCTCTCTCTTTCCTGCAAAAGGGATTCCGTCCACCTCACCGAATGTTGACAATAATGTATAATAATTTATAAAAGGAACGAAAGCACGGTTACATCCGAGGAGTAGACATTAACATGGAGACAATTCTCATCGCCGATAACTTGATTTGTAGCAATATGTAATTGCGGGCAGACGGGACCATCATCAGTGCCATTGAATACCCCCTCCCACGGGGATATCGGGACCGGAGCCTAAATTCCCACACAGTCACATTTATGAATCCGTAATTATGTTTGTAATTATTACATAAGTGTACACATCTCCTCATATTAACTTCCACTTGGTCTCGTCATCCATATCACCGTCTTATGCCTGTATAAATATTCCCCCTGTATCATTAAGCCCCTGACGCTGTTGAAGAGACGATAGGCTTCCCTACTACAAGTATTACAGGCACCACTGCCACCACCACCACCTCCACCACCACCACCATAGCACCAGCAAAATAGCTACTAATTGTAAACACATGGGCCTCAACGGCACACAAAACACACACACAGCTCCGGAGTTTCTACTCAAATAAATAAATACAAGTTACATCACTCCCAGGACTTCCTATACCTCACGGAAGGAGACCGTTCCGGGAGTACCCGCACATGCATAGATATCCATGTGTAATTAAATCCTATCTCCTCCTTTGTATTCCTCGGAGGTAGCTTCAATCCCCCTTTTTTATTTCAGAAAAAAAAATACAACAACTACCAGACTGCATAGCTCCTACTGTAAAAGTCCTCCGTCCAAAAAGAGTCCATCCAGTCGGAGTTCCTATCTCTCCTGTAAATCTAAACAAACCTGCATTAAGGCTGTATTCAACAAGGGATAACTTGTCCATTGTAAAAACATATGATTTTAGAAAGAAAAAAAATATAGCATATCCTTCCAGCCCCAGATTTTTCCGAGACCTCGTATATATAATGAGGAGCAATTTAACTGAAGAAAAGAGATTTCCGTAATGAAATTTTGGTTAAGTCATGGTCCCAAGTTATGTATCTATATATGTATGTAATTATGTATGTATATGTGTAGGGTATAGGAGGAACGCTCTGGGGCTCGGAAGTTCCCCAATGTAAATAAGGATAGAGGAGACGGATCCCCGTCTACATAATAAGCTGTGGAGGATGGAGAGCTACAGTTATGGTGCAGTTATGACATTACTGTCACAAACATTTTAAATACTCGTAATTCAGCGGTGTAGAGTATGTCCACGCGGTGTACTTAATGGCTGGCTTTAAATTCCAAGCTGCATCATTTAACTACAGTCCTCCCGTCGTTCCGTGAATTGAAGGCTTTCCCGCCCCCCCCCCCAACTGTAAACTCACAATTTGAGCAGAGCATTAGTCTGGACTCAATAAGCTGTAGAAGGAGTATGTTTCCATTGAAGCCATCAAGGTTTACATAGTTTGAGGGTACTCCGGCACGCTTCTTCTGTAGATGCAACACTTGACGGGGATGGAGGGACAAAAGGGTTATGTCATGTCATGTTGGCATTCCCCCCATATAATACATACATAGATACATACATAAGTATATAGTACACCCTATATAGCCTCCTCCTGCTCAAGTATCTACTTTTACTCCTTGGGCCCAATACTATAGTGAATGGAGGAGAGCTCCAGTGTAAGAAGAAGCCCAGGAACTGGGACTGTTACAGTCCTAAGTAGCTATATATGACTCCACTCTAAAAAGAGTTGCAGACAGGAGAGAAACCGTTATTTCCTAGGTAAGTGCATGCACTTACTTGTATAGCATGCATAACCCATGAGAATGAGCCCAAAAGAAGCAATTTTGTAAAAATAACAAGAGCTACTATATACAGATATAGATACATATATACTTATATATCTATACTTACAGACTCTGAGAGCCATACATAAAGCAAGTACTCCGGGGTGTTTGGAGGGTATAGAGTAGGGAAAAAAAAGTAGGAATATTTGTTTAGAATTTGAAAAAGAAATGAAATGATTAAAAATGTACGGGAAAAGTTCCTGAGAGTGTGTACATACATGTATATACTTACACTAATGTATATTGTGTCTGAGAGACTCTCTAATATGTGTGTTTGTGTGTGTGTGTGTGTGTGTGTGTGTGTGTGTGTGTGTGTATGTAGAGGAAGCGAAAAAAAAAGTATGACCTTAAACCGTAATGATTTCACCGGTGGCTGAGCATAGGGAATGCCTCGGAAGCTCAAGTACGTCGTTCCTTTTGGTGTAGTTAATTTGAGACCCCGTATTTGTCCAATTCTAGTCCGGACGATGACGGACCCGACGGAGGAACATGTCGTGAGAATTATGACAATACTAACAATTATCGAGATTTGGAGGAAGGACTTGAAAGAATTTGGCGAGGGGTACTCTTGACCCGACATAATTGTAGAGTTGAAGGGTAAATGGCTCTCTTTCTCTCTCTCTCTGTTTTTTTTTCTTTCCTAGGGTCTTTTTCACTAAGAGTTATAGATATTAAGAACGGAGGGAGACCTAAGTGTGTTTACAGGCCGATGTATAATGTAATGGATATATTTCGAGATGAATTACTATTATTTTGGGGAGAGCCCGTCTCTGCACTTTGGGAAGACTGGATGTGTTTGGGAGAGAGGGGGCAATATATATGCCCGGGTATTTATTATTATGGTGACTGCCGGTTTTAAAAGGAGTTAGTATTTGAACACGAGGAGAACCCGGAGCACAGGAACAAACACACGTAAAAGATGTATATCTTGACTCTCTGGCAGAATTTTACTCACATGCAATGTAATAAATTAGTTTTTAATTGTAAGGTATACTTGACAGCCCAGCCCTGTGTAGCTATAAGAACCCACCCGGCCTATGGATATATGTATGTATGTAGGACGGAGAGACCGCCAGCAATTTAAATACTGGAAGGGTAAAAAAAGAAAAAATGTATAACAACACCAGATGCAGGGGGAATAGTCACTATTTTTTGGGAAAACTGAAACTTTAATAAAATTCAATAAACTCTACGACTCCTTGGATACTCCGTGAACGTTGAGGACATGAGAGGCTGAGAGAGTGAGTCGTTTCTTAATCGCACTTTTACTTTCGTCAGGGACTATGGATATGTAGATACTACTGTATGTATAGGGCGCTCCCTCCTGGAAAATAAAATATTCAAATGAAAAAAAAAAAAAAGAGCAAGAGTCAGAAAAAAAGCTGGGCTTTTCAATTATTCCCAAAATTCAATTTACAAACTGACAAATTCAAGGGAGAAAGTTTTTTTGCAAAAATGTGAAAATCTCTTGAAGACGGATCTCGTTCAGAGAAACGGCAAAAGTTTTCACAAGTCAGTACATAAAACAAAGCTGTACAATTTTTACTGCCCTTTTCTTTTATCCAATCTGGGCTATCTGTTTGCAAGGGATTTTTTTTTGTCTCCCTGAACCCAAGAATTCTCATCAAATAACTCGGCAACCTTCATGATGATCCGTCGCTGCTGCTGGAGACCGATGAACCCATCCTCCGTCACATCGTACAGTTGAAACCTAACGTGCATACACAGAACATTATCTCTCACAGTATATATATATAGATATATATATGTATGTAGAATATCCGAGCTGTACACGAGTTCCAATCTTCCCTGACTTGAGCTTATGTTTTTCCCTACACCATTCCCTTATATCTCCCTTATGTTTCAATGTTTTACTTCAGTTGTTACAGTCAAAAAAGAAGAAGAAAAAAAAAAAAAACCTGGTGCCATATATCCAATATGCTCCTCGGAATTTGAGTATGAAATATCCACAATTTTTATGCATGCACTTCTGGATTCAAGTTGTATAGCTTGGGTCTGATGACCATTCAGGATTAGAAAAACTTGTCCTGCTCCCGGCAATTTTCCAGAAGTGCTCATCATCCTCATTCATCTTATATAGCAGTTTCATCTCTTTTTCCCCGTAACTCTATACACGTTTAGTACAGCTTGTGCGAGAGTATAGGCGGAATCATGTGGAAGGAGCATAGTAAGTAGCTCTGTAAAAAAAAATTCTAAAACTCTCTCTCTCTCTCTCTCTCTTACAGTCCTTTTCGCTTGTAAAACTTTAAAATGTTAATCCCATGTTAGCTTAAAAACACTCCTGAAAATTTCCTTCATAGTTTTCCGCACAAGGACTGTGGATATAATGTAAAATGGGTCTATAGTCTGTATTGTGTTTCCATATCGTGTCAAAGCTGTGGAGCTTGTGGGGGTGTGGGAAGTTGTTTTTTTTCCTTGTTTGTATGTACAATATCTGGAGTTGACTCTTACCGGTATTTTGATGCAGATGCAGTAAAACTTGACTACTTGACGAGAATCTAAACACGGTCTCATTCCCCCTTACGATCACTTGGTAAAAAGTAGGAGCTATCCGCCCCGCACTTATTTTGTCTTCATCTCTCTCTCTCTCTCTCTCTCTCTCTCTTTCTCTCTCTCTCTCAGCCTGTCTTCTCATCTTGTGCTTCCATTATCCTTCCGTTCCTTGTATGTGCACTGATCAACAACTATAGTAAATCTAATTTTCTCCAGTCCTTGGAATTATTAAAGTTGTCAAGTTTCCAGTTGCTCATTTTCACTTACAGAGTAATCCTCGCTTTTAACTCAATAAAGTAAAATTCCGTGTTCGTAGCTGACACTTTTTAAATTTACTGCCTCCCTTGTAGCCACTCTCCTTTCTTTAAACTAATTAAATGGGGGACTGGATGTCCTGTTTTGTAATAAATACTAATTTCGGACTCATTTTTTTTATCATATTTCTTACTAAAGTCAGGGAGGCCGGAGGAAATTTGCATGAGCGGGACGTTTAGCATATGACGACGGCGGCGGGGCCGGGGGAAAAAAAATTTGCATGTAGTACTTCCCTCTCCTTGAGCATGACAAGGAGGGAGGTAATAAAAGGCCATGTAATTTATTGAAAATGAAGGGCCATAATAATTTGCTGATGAAAATCAAGGAGGAATCAAAATGTAACAAGTAAATAATAGCTCTGTGTATATGTAGATACTTGTCGTCACATGAGACATGGAAATAGTATATGAGGGCATTTAATAAGCATAGAACATATTGTGGGAGCATGGGGGTCGGGCAGTAGCATTTCCAGGGAGCATTTCATGGTTAAAAAACAAGACATAAAGATACGGTCGAGTGGGAAATGATGATGTCATTGTTACCATTGAATACTTGGCCGGAGAAAGAGAGAGAGAGAGAGAGAGAGAGAGAGAGAGGGAAAGGGCTAGAGAATATCATAATTATGTAAATGTATGCGGCGCTTATTAGATACTTAAGTAAAATGTCCTCAACTGAAGACCATGTCTCTCTTCTCGGGGTAAATCCTGGAAAATAAATCAGCATAATGGCTCCGTAGCATTACCATTTGATGGGGAATTTTCACATAGATTATTTTTTTTCCTTGGGAATGTCCCTTCGGAAGAGTCCTCTCTGACGGGGAAAGTCCTGTAAATTTTTCTCACTGAGAATTGTAATATCATTAAAATTATATTTTTATCTGGAAAATATTTAAATTCCCCTATCTGTACACCAGACCTGAGAGAGGGAAATCCTACAGAGAGAGAGAGAGAGAGGGAAACTTCTAGATATAAAATACTTCCAAAGATTTTGGTATGCTCCAAGGTGGAGAAGGATAAACCTCTCCAAGAAAGTTGCTACACACATTTTCTTTTTTTTTCGATGGGAGATCTCGTCAATGGGCTGCATAAAAAAAAGTTTTTTTTCCCTTGCAAAAAAAAAAAAATATTCAGATTCTATCCATGGCACAATTTAATGAAGCCATTCTTACATAGATATCGGTATCTACATTTGTGCTTGGGAAGAATTCTCCCTGAGAGAGAGAGAGAGATGTGTTGAGGAGTACAGGGATGTAGGACTGGAAGAGAAAGTATGATCCAGGTGGATCTGGTTGTAAGTCTAATATTATTATTATTTAATTTTGTGAGGAGCGAAAAGACAGGTTTGAATTCGATACCACTTTTACCTTACGAGCTTTCCCCCACACCAATCCTCTCATAAGGCTGAGCCATAATAGTGAAGAGGAGTAGTTTCCCTAAGAAATCCAAAAGGTTTCCTGAAACTCTGACAGTAGTCAACTTTAAGCTTGTACTTGGCAGTGTTTCCAAAGGCTTCAATCCCACCTCCCTGCCTGCAGAATGAAACTTGCCTCTGGAAATAGAGACTGAAGCACCCTTCGGTTTTTCCCATATATGGAGGGAAGATACATACAACCCTCAAGTGAAATTCTCCCGTGCCATGTTCAATGGTCGTAATATGGAGGGACGGAGAGAAAAACCTACTGGGCTGAGTACATGGGAAGACACTATATAGAAGAGTTTGGTGGAGGGGTGTGGGGGGGAGGGGGGGAGGGATATGCATGTGTCTACATTGCCTGGCTGGGAAATATACAGCCCCCGGTTTTTTCTTTTTACTGTCAATATTGGATGCTGTCACAAATTTACGCTTTATATCATTTCATTCGGTTTTTGCGCTGCGGGTCGATAAGGCCGATGCCGTTTTTCGGGAACGTCGACGCAGATTCAAAATCCTCAAAACTCAGCAGCAGTCAAGCCATCCTGCCATGGTTGTATGTACCTATGTATCTATATCTAGATATATCTATAGATACGTGTATGTATGGTGTGAGGCTCCACGCTGTTAAACCCTGTTAGGTCTAGACTCCTCCAAAAAAGGTGCGGTACACTCAGTCTTCCGTATACCACCGACCCTGCTGAGCCTATAGCTCTTCCCCAAATCCCCGAGACGTACATATGGGAAAGGAGAGAAAAGCCTGGCAAACCAAACCGACCGGGCGGCCACCCAATAATACCCCCTCAACCCGAAAAATCTCCACATTTATACCAATAGAAGGTTGGCTTGCTTCAGGAACATGATACGATTCCCTCGTAGGTAGGATATATCTATCCTCCGTCCTAACTCTCTCTCTCTCTCTCTCTCTCTCTCTCTCTCTCTCTCTCTCCTATCTCTAAATGCAATGTAGACTTGTACCTACTTACTTCACGCAGGTCATAACATACAGAAAGTTGGTACTTTATCGGCAGACTGTACGAGCTGAGCTGTAAGTACGTTACATGGACTCAGTTACCAGACACTCCATGGTAGATCCACATCGTCGTCGTCGTCCGACAGTGTACCTAAAACCCCCTTTATTTTTTCCCCGCTTACCCTTTCGTCTCTCTCTCTCTCTCTCTCTCTCTCTCTCTCTCTTTCACATCGCTCGCTCGCTCGCTCTCTCTCTCTCTCTCTCTCTCTGTCTCTCCCTTTTAGCTCCGTATAGAGTAGAAGTACAGCTCAGGATCAAAAAACCGAAGAATGTACAACAATGTAGGAAGTTAGAGAGCAAAACTAACAGATATGTTCGAGGTGGTATGATTAAAACCGGTTGAGACTAGGGAGAGAGCTGTATTTTTCGACAAAGGCATGAGAACTCGTGTGGCCCAGTACTCTTACTAAGGGCATTATGGAAGGTGGGGAAAAAGTTGAATGTTAAAACCGCCATGTCGTCGTCATCGTCATTTTGCCATGACTTGCCTAACCTAACCCCGTTATTTCCCCTTGGTTCTTCTGTCTCTTCCCACGTTCCTCTCTCTCTCTCTCTTCTCTCTCTCTCTCTCTTTCTCTCTCTCTCTTTCTCTCTCTCTCTCTCCTCTCTCTCTGTCTCCATGAGGGATTTTTGTCTAGCCAAAAGGCAACGGGTAGTTGTGCTAGGAGGTCGTACAGTGTGGAGGGAGGGAAGTAGACGAGTCAAAGTTTTGCGGGATTCTGCTTTCTTACTTCTGGTGACTCCTGCAATTCTGCTCGTCTCCTACTTTCACCACTTACAACTTCTATCATTCCAGACAGCCTGCAACCTTTGAGAGTCACATAATAATTTTGGCTGTGCAGTTTCCTCACTCACTCACTCACTCACTTTTCTTTCTTTCTTTTTTTTCCCTTCCTTTCTCTCTTCCCTTATGCTTTTCTCTTTGTCTGTTCAAGTCCTCCTTTTGGTGGTAACTCCATCTTTTCTCACATGCTTCTCCTGAGGAACGTCTTTTTTTGTCGAATGCAAGTCATACCCCCAGATTGATATCATGGTGTGGAATACATATCATGGAGGTCTCCCATGATGAGGGATTCCAGCTCTCTCCCTATGACAGAGGAAAGGCGAGTGAGAGGTTTTTTTATGATACATCCGGGTTTCCTACACACACACTCACACACACACACACAGTCATATACACACACAACTCTCACACACACACAGTCAGTTCACTATCTACACTTACTAGGAGGTTATATTTGGGATGAGAACCTACAACGGAAAGGAAATGGGTTTCATTTAACCAATCGTAACGGAATGGTAGATAAAAAAGCCAAGATTCAATTATAAGGCGATGGCCTTGTCCAGGCAAATAGATGGTCATGCACTTTTATCATAACGAGTGCATTTTCCCTGAAGTTCCGCACTATCTTCTTCTTTTTTTTCCCCCATCCCCGTCCCGAATTTTTTCCCACCATACTCACCCTGATGTGACAAGTATCCGTACTTTAGACTCCACCGCGTCCTTATCATTCGGTCAGTTGACTGTCACAGATTAGAATTAGGGCTGGAGGGAAGCCCGAGAGTTTGTGCATATATGAGACGAGGGGAGAGAGTGAAACAAAAATAAATGGAAATATGAAAAGGAATTTTGTTTGCATCGACTCCGTGATTATTATTTTCCATGCTGCACTACTACAGCAGCAGCTCTCTCCGGCTTGGTCTTGGCTCTTTTAAATATATAATAATATCAATAGCAGAGAGAGAGAGAGAGAGAGAGAGAGAGAGAGAGAGAGTAATAGTGGCAAGAGCAAAAGCAAGGATTCTAGCACTATAGTCTCACAGTTCTGGAGCATGAGTTCTGGAAGTCTTGGAGTCTTCCATGTGTTTGTATGTGTGTGTGTGTGTGTGTGTGTGTGTGTGTACGTGTATGTGTGTGTGTGTGTGTATGTGTGTGAGAGAGAGTGCCTGTGTGCATAGGCCAATAGTATTGCCGAAATAGAGAGAAGAGTGAGTGAGTTTGGGTGTACGTGTAGTAAGGTGCAAGGCAGGCTACTACAGTATGGAGTGGAGTTTCTGAAAGGTAGGCTTCCCCACTGTAGCTTATATGTGCGTATATAGTCGGAGATTGTATACAAGTGTGAGCTTCCAGAGTGGTACAAAAGCGGGTTTTACCCGTAAAAACTTTTCTCTCCCCCCAGTAGTTTGTCCCGTCGTCATGCCCAAACAGGATGCATGAGAAACGAAGCGGGTGCGAGATTCTAGCTTTTCTCCAATATTTTTCCTAGAATTATTCCTGTGAAAATTCCCTTAAATTCCCATATTCCATTGGCAGTTTTCTACACAAAATCCCATCAAAAATTTCTTCCAGTCAGTGACATCCTTCGAAAAAAAAATTAATATCCACACTACAAATTATATCATCATTTTTTCTAGTCCTCATCATCATCATCATCATCCCAGAACCTGGGAAAATAACCACTACAAATAGTGAGCGTTATTATTAGTGAACTCAGTAGCAGACTCTTTCCAGGGAAGGAAAGATCCCTGCCTAAAATTTCCACTGGTGTTTCCGACAGAGCGTGCATTTGTCCAGAGAGTTCCTCTACTGTGTAGAGAGCGGTCAATACAACTACGGTTCATCAATTATTTAATATTTTCCCCTTCCACCGAATTAACTTTTTTTTCTCTTCGTCAGTCCTCAAAGTTAAATTTATCCGAAGACTCCTCAACCTTTTAATCCATAATCACCGGAAAGTGTGTCCTCCTCCTCCTCAAGGTCAAGGACTCCAAGTTAGTAAATATAGTTACAAGTCGGCATTCAATTCCTTCAAAGGCATATCACCAGTGTGTCACAAGGAGCCTTTTTTTTTTAAAAAACAAAGCAACAGTTGAAAACTAAAGGTTGCGCTTGGATTTGGATAAGAGAAACGAGTGAAAGGAGTCGTACGGCGGAGAGTTTTGAATTGGAATCTATACAGAGTAGACTTTACTCCGTCAGTTCCTTTCCCCTGTATATATATATAATTATATATATATATATATATATGTATTGTTTCCTATTTCTATAACTTCCCTCAATTTAATTCCCCATGACTTTCTCCTCATCTAATTAGACTTGAGCGTCCTCTACCTTTTAACAACCCTTGTCCCCATATGCCCTGCATTTGGGAGAGTAAAACACTCACAAATAATTATAGTCTTGAAAAATTGGGCAGTGGATTGCCACCCATAATAATGATGATGTTGCCTGTCAAATAAAAATTTCCCCCGCAGCACAAATAATACATACAAGGTTGTCATCGTGTTCAATACCCCGAGCAAGGACTGACAACCCGGAACAACTGAACCATTACTGGCAGACACACATAACTGCACCTCAGACATAGGCCCAGAGTACCATGTGATGCTACATATACTAAAGGTTACCACAACAACCCTCTCCTGACACATCCGAAGCAATAGTTACATCCGACGGGGAGCTAATAAATTGAAGGACTTTGAGGAGCTTTCCCAAAAATTATTGAACACTTCAATACCTCATGATGTAGTGCTACTTCCCTCGGAATTTTTATCTACAGAGAGAGAGAGAGAGAGAGAGAGAGAGAAATCATGAACCAGTAGACAGCAAGAGATAGAGAGAAAGAGAGAGAGAGAACTTTCACTGAGGTGACACGGTCCACGTGGACAAGGACAGACACTAACCCGGAAATGTGTTTACTAAATCTTTCGGAACCGGCAACGAGAGCCATGGAAAATTCTAAACAGGATTTGATATGAACTTGAGCAACGTGGGAATACCATGAGACTACGATTAAATATCGTACTCCTTCTATTTTTTAATTTCATCTATTTACTCACCATCTTACCCTCGGCTTGGACCAAAACGGATAGATGTGAGTGTCTGATTTTTTAAAATTCTCAAATTAATTTTTAAAATTGTTTCTAAAGGCAATTCAATAATTTAAGTTCCTAGCAATTGGTGCATGAATTTAGTAGTGTTTGGGCAGATTCGATGAACTTAAATTAATTCATTCATTAAAATGAGACGGAGAAATGTATGATTGAAGTCAGCATTCCCAATGTCGGGATTCCATTCCATTGAGTATTACATTCTCAATACTTGCATATTTATTAGGAATTAAATTCTAATTTTAAAATGGAGCCTCAAGTGAGGAAGGTGTGGGGAGAGTCAGAGTGTTGGAGAAGGTTAGAGAGTGAGAGTCCTGAACCCAAAGCTGGCTTTAATCCAGTAGTAAAGATGTGGATCTTGAGGCGGTAAAAGCAATTAAAAATGCGTTAAATGGTTAGTATATAGCCTGTGACCGAGATCAGGAGCAGGGTTTGATGAAGGTGGCATCATGTAATTACCCAGGAGTACATGTAATCAAGGCCTTGTACTATATGCCCAAATACCATTCTCCAGAGTTTATTGAGAGAGAGAGAGAGTGTGTGTCTAATTATAAACTGGGAAACTACTCTCGTATGAAGAGCCTTAGCAAAAAAGGATACAGTGCTGAAATAATAAGCTGAGCACTAATATAAAGTAAACTAGAAAAATTTATTACTCCCTGTGGTATCATTTCCAATTCAAATTTTTTTCCACCCTGTTGTGTTGACTCTGGGTAGAGGAAGTCGTGGAAACCCCTTGTTGCTCTCGAAATTTTTCCGGCTTCTCCGGACCATTAATGAGAATCCAGTTCCGATGTGTACAAATAACCCTCTGAACTTCCAATATATATAATTTTGATTGTAGCCCCCCCCTCTCTCACACACAAACACACTTACACACACATATTATCCCCATACATTCATATCCCCACACATTCATATTGTTTAAATTGGTCTTTAATTTCAACTTATATATGTATCTACCAATATCTACATAATTCCTACAGAAGGAAATGTACAGGATCTCCGGTTTCTATACAGTTAACATTACTTTTGCATAAATCCATGTATTTGTCTCCAGGTTCCACACGCACGCTTCTCTCAGTCAGCCCTACACGCTACATCATTTTTGAGCTAATTTTCAATTAGTTCCCTACACATTTGCCCAAGGAGGGAAAGATTGAAATAGTTTTCAACTTGAATGACTCCCCGCAGGACTAATTCTTGAAGTGTATGGATGAGACCTGGGAAAATTCCAGTCATTTACAAGGATCGGATTTGATTTGTGGGAAATTACATATAAGGATAGATATATCTATAATTACATACAATAGCTCATACACTCCGAGACTTAAGGGCGTTCAGACTGGGTTGACAGAGAGTAGGGAGCGTGAGGGAAGTATTCCCCTCTTGTGTATGCTTATATCAAATCCCACTAATTCCTAAGACCAGATTATCTTGGAACCTTCCGGGTTATGCTTAATCCGGCTCTCCGCATGTGAGAGAGGCTGTGAAGTCTCCATGAGGACATGTCCTGGTGAGTCTAATTGTTCCTATCCCACACTCGGGCATCCACACAGGTATCTATCTATAGATATATATGATTATTACAGAGTAACACATTTTGGCACCATTTCAATCCAGTTGGGCAACCCTGGCCTTTCCCCATGATACAAGTATCTATAGTTTCTACATCAACACCATCGACGAGTTAATCACTGAGATTCCTCCTATAAAGTTACATGGAAACGGGTTCTCTGACACGATGTGATTCACATCCAGGCCTTTACCACAGACTGTAACACTTGGGGATGTGGAGATTTTTGACGGGCTCTCTCTCTCTCTCTCTCTCTCTCTCCCCACGAGGCTCCACAAAGCTCAACTATATAATTACATTTAGCAGATCTCCACGAGGTCGTATGTACACGGACTTGGAGTGTCTACACAAAAGTGTACATATTTTTCCTGGAATTAGATCACGTTTCGGAGTGGTCTGGGATTTATGTAGGATACATAGATATACAAATACACACACACACACACACACATGTCCGACAGGGTACACCATGAATGGTACGCACTGTTCCAAATGTGTGGTTTTAGCGAGTCAGCCTTGTGTTACCGTAATTGTTTAAAAACATGAATATGACGGAATGATAAGGGAATGGGAACATGACAAACACTTGTTATCCCGAGTCTACCTGTTGTTCCCCGCCGGATCCCGGTTGGTAATTGTACCCCGTGGGCAAGGGGTAATTACTGCAGGCTCCGTAATTGTATTTAGCATTGGATCTATAACTGTGCGGGGGATTTTTAAATGGTGCTCAAACTCCGAAATCAATGTGGGATAATACTTCTTTGGGGACCTCTACATTCTGGGGAAGGGAGGGCAGAGCAGAATCGAATCCAAATACTGCTCTCATGGTTCTAGACATGTTCCATAGGAGTTTCTACATCTCCAGAATCCCTTGGATTGTCAATAGTTTTGTTAGGTCCTATAGCTACTACACCGCTGACTTCACCACTATAGAGGATCCCTCTCGGGTTTGAGGTTTGAGGGGGAAAGTGATTGAAGGGAAATTATTTTATTGTTATAGAGGCCACTCCGAATCTATGAGGCCTATGGATAGATATGTATAGATATATATGTAGGTCTAAGATGATTGCAATAAATAACGATTTGGCTTCAGTTATGGGCAGCCAATTACAGAGACTATTATTGTTACTTGCAGATATATATTTAACCCTGTTCACACATCCATACATAACATGCCGGTCCGTTTATCTCCCTTGTACTTGTACGTACATAATTGCCAATAATCCCGTCCTACCCGGAGCATTCTGCAATTTCCCAATTACTTTTCTTGGGAAGGAACAATTACAAATGGATTTTCATTTTGTTCCCACGTAAATTTCCTTCAAGTAGATACAATTTGATTACTTTTTGATGGAACAGATTGGAACCATTTGATTGTTTTTCTCTTCCCTTGATCCCACTCGAGTCGAAATCCTGCGAAGAGTACACTGATCCTTACGCAATATCCGAATATATTGTCTTGGAAATAATTGACGCACAAAGTGATATTATTACAAGAGCATTTTACCTGCCTGACATGTATCCGCAAGCCCGGCCCTCTCACTTATTGTTAGCCAGCTTGAGAACTAATGTGTTATTATGTTACCGACAGGGTTTTGTCATCATTCCTCCTCCAGGTTTTTCTTATTATGTTCTCAAAAGACATTGTTTATTATTGCGGTGACAGAAAGCTCCCAGTTATTATTTCACCAAAAAGGTATTTGACAGGCGGGTTTCCTTCTCAACAAGGCCGGGACTTGCGGAGCCGTGTCAGAACTGTAATTATCGAAAAATGTGTAGTGGACTTTAATACAGGGCGGGGGGGGGTGGGATGAGGATGAAGCTTTACAAGAAATTCTTGTTTTCCTTGACGGAGCCCTAATTAACCGTACTATTTCTTCCAGTGCAATTTACTACGTGTTACTATTACTCCTTCCTTGGAAGTAATAATAATTGTAGCAGAGCGGGAGTCATTTCAAGTGCTATATCGTCGTGTGGGGAAAATTCCAGGAGTAATTATTGCCAGAGCACACACATGATCTTCTGAATCACGACCGTAATAAAAAGGGAAGGCTGAGCTTGGAGCTGAGTCCTGGCATGCTATAAGTAGTACATAAATACTAGTGAGGGACTAAAGGGCATGCATGGTTAGTTAGAGGGACTACAAGTGCCAAAGACAGGGCTCGTTTATGCAGACACATGCCTCGGAAAAATTCTAATGAATGAAAATCAAAGGAAAAGAAAATTTTGACATTGAAATGCTGAACCCACTTGAAATTATTGGCGCATGTGATAGTGTATGGAGAGTAAGTGAGTGAGAGGGAGAGAGAGAGAGAGAGAGAGAGTAGAGGATGAATGGGAAGTACTTGAGAGTCTTGACATGAAAAAGACAATCCACAATATTTCCCTGCATACTTACGCATATGGAGCCTTTCTCTTGATAATGAAATGAATTTTTCAAACTACTCCTGACAATGTCGACGTATTATTGGACAAAAGTTGTAATTTCCCTTACAAAACTAGCTCCCTGTATGAAAGGACTTGGGGGTCCTCTTACAGAGGCTGATTCTCCAAAATTATTACGTCTTCGTCAAGGTAGGCTTTACATTCCGAGCATAACTGATAGGTCTTGACAACTTCAGCAGTAATTGATGATGATACTTGGGGGGATGTAGTAGTCGGAATAATAGCGGGGACAGTACAATACGTCTCTGGATGGTTCTACACAGACTCACGTCTAACCCCCCGACAGGAGTACCGTACATACATACATATATCCCTCCATGGAGTGTATAAAAGGACTTTTGACTATGAAAAGAATTGGAGATAAAGTTTTACTGTGTATTCGTCTACCGTTCATAGATTTCGAGGTATAAAAGGCATAATGCAAAATTGATAGTCCATTTATGATTTGAAGAAAAATGCCAAGAAAGTAAGAAGCTATGGAAGGGAGATTACTCCTCGTGATTTATTACCATGGGGGTGTTTTTGTGTCTGCGAGCCCCCAGTCTGAGGAGTACCTCAGGAAGTGGAGAGTATGTAGGGAGAAGGGACTAATGTATTTATTTATGTAAATAATTTTCCAGATGAACTGTCAAGCCTGTGTAAAGGTCAATACCCAACAAAGATGCATCATAAAATCGACGCAGCCGTAATAGTTTCCAAGAATGATAAAAATCTCGAATGTACCGTTACCTTTAATGCGGAGTATGTCTCACAAAGATTCCTCATACGATTCGATGATTTCAATATGGACTGTGGTGATAAATTACTCATCTACGACTCCGCCAATGATGTAGGAGCTCATCGGGTACGTCCACATTTTTTATTCATTCTTACCTTTCCCTTTGTCATTATACTCCCGGGCTTTGTGAACTTCCCTGTCGCGAGCTCAACCCTATAGTCAGATTGTCACCTGAAAATGTACGTCTCCAACTCAAGGGGAGGGGAAAAAAATAACATCATTATTTTTTTTTCCTTTCTTGTGTGTATTCAATAAACTCCGGAATTGTCCTCCTATTGCAATTTAAGGGCCCAATACATATAAATTATAAATCATGCTTCTGTAACGAATTCACGCTCACCGCACAAAAAGCCTTTAATTCCTAACATGGCATCGGAGAGAGAGAGAGCGAAAAAAAAGAAGAGAGTAAATTGAACCCAGAAAAAAAAAATATACGTGAGGCGTCTCCAAACTAAAAAAAAAATCAATAATGCTTTTTACTCTCTTTAGTATCTAAACGAATACTTTGTTACAGAGGTAGATAGCAGCATCCTTGGTTTTGTAATGACATTGTCAGTGTAATCGCTTCAAGTTTGAACTTAATTACCAGCTAGGTAATAAAAGTGTCACTCCTTTCACACAACATTTTATTTCACTTGGAAAATTGGGAAATGCTGAATCAGCTTTTATTCCACTTAGGACAGACACACACACTCTTCCTCCTCCCCATATACTTCTGCCTATATACATATGTAGTGTCATTCGATTAGAACCCAAGATAAAAATCCCGGGTAAACAATAAGTTTTGCGGTTTCGGAGAGGAGTCGAGGAAGCCCAGTGACAGGGACAGCAGTGACCGCTCTGACTACTGTACACCTCAAAGGAACCATCTGCATTGAGAGAGGGATAGATACAGAGAGTCTCATTCAATATATGTCTAGTAATGTCCCTCGTATTTTGTGGGTTACACACCGGAGAGGACAAACTTTCCTCTCCCTGCTTATATTACGAAGGAAATGAAATGGAAAGACGGAGAAGTTCCCTCGGTGTAAAACCACACGTTGCAATAAATGATTTACATTGAAAACTAGGAGCTAACTTACGGCCCGAGCATTCATTACAGGAGCAGGGGAGAAACTTAGTTTAAGAAAATAGTTAAAATCATATTTGGAACTTACTTTCCCGTGAAATTACTTAGCAAGGAAATTGATAATGCACAAGGACCGTTTTAATTACATTTTCCGGAAGGGTTCCTCCTCTCCTCCTCCGTCATTCTTTTTTTGTGTGTGTGGGATTCAACTGCAGGACGACTCTGACCCAGCAGCACTCCTCCCTTGTACAGATATCTACAGATAGTATGTCCCTACATTCCCTATGAAAGTTTTGGGGAGCGGAGTGTATAGGAACTTAATGAAACAGTACGTGCATAAGTATCTACCTGCGGTGAGGAAGTAAGTATTACTACTTGAAGGGCTAAATGAGCTAAAGAATAAAAACTATGCACCAATGAAATTTCATTACAATTCTGAGTTTCCCAGTCAGCCTGTATGAGATTAGATATATCTATACCTATAAAGATTATATGTATGTTTTGGGGATGTGAGTCCTTGTGTGTGTGTGTGTGTGTGTGTGTGTGTGTGTGTGTGTGTGTGTGGAGGGCCAACTTTTCATAAGCTGTCAGGCTTGGAGCATCGATGAGTGGGAGCGGATGAAGGAACTTAACCTCTAGGTATATATCTATCTATCTATGTGAGGATTAATTAAGTGCTACTTCCCAGAAGATCCTCCTGGAAGAGACGACTCGGAGTCTATAGTAGGAGGATGGAGAGCCAGCTCATATTTTTAAACTAAAAGGTTATTTTCATTCCAACTTTGAAACTCATCGTCGACGACCCTTCCCTTTTAAAAAGAGTAGTAGAGAATCAATTAAGACGTGCTCTGACTTGGTAAAATGAAAACGAAAACCGTGTAGGTTTTGTTAAGCCTGGGTTGTTCTTGGGAGAGAGAGAGAGAGAGAGAGAGAGTACCGGGGGTACACATAACCCGGGAACCTGGAACTACTACTACAACTCCTCCAACGACTACTACTACTACGATAGGGAGAGAGAAAGCCGAGGAGAACACCAACACTCCGTTCACCTTGTTAAACAGCAAAATAAACAAATAATCGTTGGAGCGTGTACTATTTGTGCGACATACCGTGTCAAACAATGGAAAATACTCAGAAAATCACTGTTTATGCTATCCTTGTGATTACGAGCACTTGAGTGACTCCTAGTCCCATGTCTGCCATTAACCCAAAACGCTTTACTACCCTTCGAGTCCCTCCTGTATTTTTTTTTTCATCTTCATGCACTGGATAAAGAAATCCCCTTTTTTTTATCCGCAGCTCCTGGAAATAGGTATCTAGGTATATCACTGACACCATTAGATATTACTTGGAGGGGGAACGTAGATATTAGGAGATCCCATAATGTTCCAGTCCCATCACCTCCAATCATGTAAATACAAATTCCCATTTCTCTCACCCACTCCCAGACTCCATCCCATCCTGGAAATTCCTATTCATAGACCGTCCCATATTCTTTTTTTTTCTTCCTGGGACTCTCATATGTGTGTGTGTGTGTGTGTAGTCCATGTGGACAAGTCTTGAGGCAAGACTCGGGCCGGGTGTATAGGCTCCTCCGGGTTTAATCCACAACATTGCAATGCAAGGAGTGACTCCTCATTTTGTTTACGTTCTCCTCCACTCCGAGAGCTGCTCCATATTTGACTGGGAGGCGTTGGAGCTGATTTACAAAAATAAATTATTATTAGGGCTTTTAAATTTTCTCCATAGTACATCAACTCCGTCACCTCCTCCAATCCCCCTCCTGTATGAGGTCCTATAAATATAACCATGTACCTGGAAAATATGCCGGCTCAGCGTAGGCTTTAAGTATCTACATCTCCTTATGCAGACTCAGCATAAGTACCTCAAAATTATGCAGAGTCGGCAAATATATTATGTGTAGATATACTTAATTATGTATAGATATATCTATATATCCCATCAACATCCGCAACTCCCTCAGTCGTATTGGACCCTACACTGAGGGGTGTAAGTACATATGTATGTATATGTCTGGGGAGTCTTCCCAGAGTCTCTGACTGGTTCAACTGTGTAACTACGTGAAGTTTATGACTAATCTCTGAAATCATGCAGTCTGTTATACGGGGGGGGGTGTAAAATTGAAAAGGAATTTGAAAACCATAAATATATTTTAGGCTGGAAATTCAAATTGAGGAGAATATTCGGGGGTAAAAGCGGGAAGTACTGGAATAAATAAAAATTGATGTGGAGTTCGATGGGTGTCGAAAAAAAAAAGAAGAAATTTCATTCTAGTTTTGTATTCCAATCAGACCCCCGCAACAGAACATGCAAGTGGTTCACAAATACAGAGGAATGGTCCGAGTGAGAATACCTTTCGAAGCCCAATTTCAAATTCCGTCACCATACTTTTCTGAATATCAACGCTCCTCTGGCACTTAGGGACGCTGATAGTACGCATAATATCCCAGGCCTGATAGAATCCTACTCTTGGATTCCAATAGATACTAGTAGTATAGGGAAGTATACAGGCGACCGTCTTCTCTCTCTCTCTCTCTCTCCCGAAAAAAAAAACAGTCTATGGTCTCATTTCGAATGCAAAACTTGTAATTTGAAGCTTATTTGATGTTTTAGACGTTCCTCATTTATATATTCATACTCATCCAGATACGCACGAGGAGCATAACCATACAGACATAAAAGTAAGAGCTGAGAATCTAATAGTCAAATATTCGATTGTATATATAGACAGCCTTCCAGTATGATATGACTGACTCAGAGATTACTTGTGCAAAGTATGTGCACTGGCTTTCAACCACACACTCTCTCTCTCTCCCGAAAACTGTCAAAAGTCGAACTGAAATTAAGATTACATAAAAAGTATAAGTTTGAATATATTTTTTTTAAAGAGTGAAAGAAGGAATGAGTGAGACAGTCCCTGACAATAATTTTATTCTGGGCTGGCTCTATGTATATCCTCTCCATTCTATGTATTTATGTAATTACCTATACAAAAAAAAGGGGCGGGACATCCGGAGTTAAACCCAAGGGAAAGTCCTTTCCCAGTACTATTTTCCCTTGAGTTGGGAAATTGATTGTAATAATTTAAGGTTGTGCTCTCACAGTGCAGGGTCGTATTTTGTTTTAAAAAACTTGATGTTCTCAAATAAATAATAGGCTGAGCTAACATGTCGTTACCTGAGCCCGGAGCATATAGGCACAATAACGACACGGGGACATTACGTCACACTCAAGTTTGTCGCAGATGGTTTCGGAACGGATAGCAACCGTTTTACCATGGTCATCACAGCGTTTAAAGATGTCGGTAAGTACTATCATTTCATCTTGTTTTTATACCACGCGTCCTCCAGTTTTCTTAACACCTTTTCCCTGTTCACTTTTATGTAATATCCACTTTTTGACTCCTTCCTTGGAGTCGTCTCCCCGAAGTCTCCCGCTCTCCTCACAGATGACTACCTACAGATATATAACGTCTCACACCCCAATGACTCTCTATTTGTTTTCCTTTCCCATGACTTCTGACTCTTCTCATGGATTTCTGGAGAATTTATACAGGGAGGGAGAAAGTATGCCTGTGTCTGTGTCCACACACACAGACACACTGTTCCTCGCTTTCTCTCTCTCTCTCTCTCTCTCTCTCTCTCTCTCTCTCTTTCTCTATCCCCAACTAAGTTAAATTAAATAGAGAGACCTATACAGAGTGGAAAAAATCATTGCATAATTTATTTCGTATTCGTTTCATACAACCAGAGTGCCATAAACGTAAAAAGAAGGATAAGTTGAAAGTCGAAAATGCCGAGAGGCTTTCAGGCAAAGGAGAGAGTAGCTTTATGGAACAAAGTGTGTGAGTTTGGGGAGAAAGGAAGGAAGAAAGGAGAAAATTTGAAGGAGCATGTGTGTGTGTGTGTGTGTGTGTCTGTATGTGTGTGTGTGTGTGTGTGTCTGTGTGTACTTTCCAGTATCTACATCTACATATCCGAAGACCGTTGAGTAGAGTAGACATGCCTTGCACGTACTAATTCTGCGTACATCATACATTATCATTATAACTAAGAGACTTGAAGTACCTAAATATGTACTAAACTATTTCAACTAACTACTACAGAAATACGTATGTACGGGCACTAGCCCAGGAGGAGTAAGAGTTCCCCAAGAAGTTCCTTCTCTCCCGGTCTCATAGTTAGGTGAAATTTTCTCTCGTTCTCCTGGAGTCGAAAAAATGGGAAATGGTTCGAAACCTACTTTTACATCGATAATAATGGTGAAGTACTAAGGAAAACATGCAAGTTGTCCATTCAATAAAATGTAACTGTATGTATAGACGGAATAATTATGACCCTCATAACCGTAACATAAGAAAATACGTACCATGTGCTCCTGATTAAATACATTGGACGTACATACATGGTCCTTGTATGTATGTAATTATGTATGTATGAGTACTCCTAACCCCGCGGAATTTCCTTCCTGGCCCTCCCTGTCCATATAAATACACACAACTACAATATCCACTTACTTCCACAGCTACTTTTTTTTTACATTCCTTATATCTCGGAGACTCATCTCTATACCATTTCCTTTCCTCCGACCGACCTCAAAATGAACAAATTCACATTTTTACCTCGATTTTATGATTTGATTAAAAACACCATACGGCTAAATAGCAGAGCAGGACTCAGGAAAGAAAGGAGAGATGGAACGGAGAAAGAAGAAAACAACAAGGGGTATTTTCTGTATAGGTAGATACAAAAAAAAATTGGGGAAAATACTCCTCACCCAAGCTCCTTTTCATATATATGATGAAAAGAAAAGTAAATAAATGTTATTTCCTCTACTCCCCTCACCCCCTCCCCTCCAATGATTTTTTTTTTGACTCCATGGACTGTATACTTTTACTTTCAAGGTTTTTTTTTTTCTCCCTTAAATTCATCCGAGAGACTTTACGTTATATGAGCACATTTGTGTGGGACCACATTTGAATAGGAAATTGCCACAAGTTCATACATAATAATGCTGATAGGTCCGACCACTCTATATTATTCCTTGTATAAAAACCACTTGAGACTCAAACTCATACTCTAAAGTTATAGACTACACTCGGTCTCTGGAAATGTATTGGTCTCACATTGGTTTTTTATAACCGTCATTTATTTTTTTCTACTCTATTTTTTTTCTCTCTCTCTCTTTTTCCCCGACAGCACGAGGATGTCACGACTCTTTCCTATGCAGTCACAATAATGCAAATATGTGTATTTCCACGAGGCTACTCTGCGACGGGATTTCAAATTGTGGGAATGGTGAAGATGAGCTTCGGTCTGCTAATTGTACTGGTGAGTTATTTACTGAGTTGGTAAGCTTTTAGGAATTTTATGGTAAGCTATTGTGGTCGGAACTTTTCCATTCTAATGTTCAACTTTACCCATTTGTAAATCTGTCTATGTATGTACATACATAATTATATGTAGATACATACATGGGATGTAGTGGTCAGGGTGGAACTCTCTGAGTGTATTCTGAGAGTGCTTCCCGGACATATGTTACATCCGAAAAGGCTGACTAGTAGTGGACACTGGGATAGTGTATATATTTAGTATATTTATATAGGAGGGGTTGGGCTGTATAGTTTCCAGAGGAAATTAAGTAGTGTACTTGGGATATAAATTGTAAAATCTTTTGGGAACTTATGGTGCCCCTGTCGTTGATATAATGTCGGCGGAGTAGCAGCCTTTGAACCTCAAAACATTCTTGGAGGATGTTCGTTTAATCAGGCAATTAAAATAGGATTTGCTCTGATTCCAGGAGACCCTGTGTTAATAATTTGTCCTCTCTCTTTTTCAGGTAATTTCCTAATGGATTTTGTAACGGCAGTGGGTGACTCTCCTCTGAATATTGCCATAATCAGTGGCCTCTTAGTGATATCTACGGTGATAGTTGTTCTCTGTAGTTGCTTTTGTCAGCGTCGTCAGAATAATAGACGTTCCTTTGCTCCGCAGCCTGATATTCATAATCATTCAAGTAAGTTTGGGTTCCTTGTGTTTCTTACTATACATAGCACTCCAGTATCACTACACTTGCATAAGTATCTATAGGACCTCCAATAATAATATCTGACATTTATCGGAGCTAGAATCAGGAATTTTTGGAAAAATAGTCTCACTCTCCGACCATATCTCTCATACAAAGTAAGAGTCAACGGATCTTGGGCTGATTGCATCTGTCGAAGATAATTGGGTTAATTTCCTACGGGCAAGTGGTTTGTAGTGGGTTTTATGGTTTGTAGGAGTTACTACTCTCCCACTTGGTAATTTCATCAAATGGTACTACCACTCGTCGTCCCTAGGACTCTCCTAACTAGAGTTGTCAGTCTTCTCTTCCGTCTGGAGAGGAGGGGGAGGGAATTCATGGGAACCTCAAAAGGGGTGTAGGATATAGATAGAGGGAAACTAACTTATATTGTAAGTATAGGGGGGAAGAGGACATGGGAGGGGGGGAGGGGAAAAAGCGGAAGAATTGACAGGAATTATTTACAAGTTTCCAAACTAGGAACGTCCGTCTGACCGACGTTAATAGTTTCTCTCATTCGATGTCACAAGTTTCGCATGCGTTTATTTAAAAGGACAGTTCGGAAATGTATGTTGCATATGTATATGCAGGAGCCCGGAGCAGTCAACCAATCATGGAGCTATTACAGCCTTCGTGAAAATTAGCCAAAATGTAATATGTAATTTATGCAAGAGGGTGAGTTGACAGGGAAGTACCTCTTTTGAGAGTGCCAGGGCTCTCTGTATCTATGTATAGGAGAGTTAACGTAGGAAAATTTGATGCCGACCTAATTTCAGCGTCTGAGAATATAATAACGGGAGGAAATTAAGAGCACGAATCAATCTCTTGTAGCCTTTTACGTCCCAGCAATTCTTTTGTGTCGGAATTTTTTTTACTTTTTTTTTTTTTGAGGGTATTGATATTATCGAGGAAACCTCTAATGGTCCTCACCACCTTCTTCCCTTTAAAGAGAAATAGCTTGTGGAGTGTACTAAGTACGTATAACAATGCCTTTGAGGCTAATCCAAGGTTTCTATCTATCAAAAGGGTTATATCTAATTCCCCATAAGGCAAGTCTAGGTTTAATTCAATTTACTCCCATTAAAGTTTTGAATGCATTTGTCATTTTGGGTAGTAGTAATAAAATGTACTTAAAACGTCACTACCACTACTCAACCCGTAGGAAAATAGGAAAGGTCCCATGGACTGGAGGATAACCAAACTCAAAGGAACATCCAACTCAATTTATTTACTACGGAGGACTACATACGCACATGTAGACATGTAGATACATATATCCAGGGAACTTAAACAAATCAACTCCCAATTAAACTTGTGCTCTCCCATAATTTTCTTAACTCGAGACCAATCTGCGGGTTGGAGCCCTGACTCCATTCCACTGCATATTTCCTGTCCTCTCAAGTCTATTTAGAAATTTCTAGGAACATTCTAGGAGCTGTGTAGGACCTTAAATAAAAGGGAGTCTTGGGATTGTGGTACATCCTTTTGGAAGGGCTTCATCCAATGGTGCTCTTTGACTTATTTTATTATTTTGAAAACCACGGACTTGGTGAGAGTCCCCCGTGGCTGTAGGGCAGAAAATCTCAAAACAGACTCCCATGTGAGAGATGACATATACATATATATATAAATATATACGAAGGAGGAATTTGAATTTCAGTATTGTTCAGGGGCTTCATCATTTATGTAAATAATTGAGTTTGTTTACTCACGGCTGGATGAGTACTCTGAAAAGTATTTTTGGCATTGAATAAATTTTGCAGAGAATTCAAGAGATCCACACGGTTCGAACGGAGCTGGGACGATGATGACACTGACAGATAAGTCTGGAATGCATAGTTTACACGCTCAGTCAACAATCGAGAGTTTACAGAAGTCGGGAAACTTGCATCTCCCTGCGGCAAGCCAAGGGTACACACACACGACGCATCTTCTTCTTCGCCTTCGTCCATGTTTCATGCGAAATTAAATCCACCACGGCCTGGAACCACAACGTGAGTGTTCCTTTTTTTTAGTATAATATAGAGAATAAAAAAAAATATATATATATATACATTTGTTTTTGATTTACATTCACAATTCCCGAGTGGGTAAGGGCTGAAGCGTGTCAGGGAGAGAGGCTGGAGAATGGTAAGCGATGGTAATCAGGAGAGTTATGATGACAAGTGTAGTTACAGAGTAACTTACAAAATGTACACGTTTTCTAAAGTCGGGCGTAAATTGTGGAGGGAGATGAGGGGGACCAGAGGAGAGAGAGAGAGAAGGGAAAGTTTATATTTACGGAGTTCCGGGATTGATGGCTACAAGGGCTGAACTCCGGTTGGGTGATGTCCATTTAAAGTTTTAATTTGAAGATAAAAATATTTTAAAAGTAAAAAATGACCTGTCCCTCAGTGACACAGTCGCTATATTTTTTTTTCGGTGGGACTTCAAGCCTCAGACTCTTTTTTCCAACTTCAGCGACCATAAAGCAAAAGAAAGAGGAGGAATGATGTGGATACTTACATTGAAACTTTACGATGCTCTTGTTGTTTCTCTCTCTCTCTCTCTCTCTCTCTCTCTCTCTCTCTTTCTCTTTCTCTCTCTCTCTCTTTCTATCTTACTCTCTCTCTCTCTCTCTTCATCCTCCATGGATAGACTACTATAAGGAGTTAATACAACTATAGTTAGAAAGTTTTCTGCCTCCGACAGTTGAATTCATTTTTACTTGTTTTTCTACATGAAATATTTTATTTAATCCCTACAGTACAGTAAAAGCGATTTACACTATCTGTTTGAATCTCACATACTTACAAAAGAAAAAAACATTCTGAGCTGAGCCTGTATAGTGTTTTTTTTATCCAGATTCAATTTTTATTATATATAAAGTATGCCTTTGGAGTGAGACTATGAGAGGGTGTATATGTGTGTGTGTGTGTGTGTAAAGTTATAGTAATAAAAAAAATTTCATGTCTGTTGTTAACAGTGACATATCACCCAGTCAGAAAGAGGAATGGTTTGTGTGAAAAGGGAAACCATTTTTCCCGTCGACAACGTCATCTTCAGCATAAGTTTTTTCCGGATTGAACAAAATCAAGCCAAAACGTGCACCAGCCGTCGAAAAAAACACCCCAACTACATAAAAACATAAGCAACTTTCCAGTTTTAATGCTACCATCTTATGACACGTGCTAAATCATCAAGGTACAAGGAGGTTTTTTTTTATCCTCGTTCCATATAAAAGAACTGTACCTTGTATGTATACAACAATGTCGTCCATCGCCCAGCCACAGGCTCTATCAAGTTGTCATGGAGAAAATTTAGCAAGAACTATATACCCCCCCCCCCACTCCACCACCCCACACAAATGTCACCATGGACTTGCGTTTTTATGCGTCACCTTGGGCTGGGATTTTTAGTTCGGCCAACTGGATTGTACAATTATTATTATTGGGATGAGAGCCGGAGAAAGGAATTCTGGAAAATAAGGATGAACTTGAGTTCGGAGAAACCAATCGGAAATATAGTATGCAATCATATAAGATCCAAAGACATCCTCGGAGTTGACGATCAGCCAATCTTCCAAGAGTCGACTCCAATTTCCTCAAACTATTCATTACTAAGTATCATCACATGGACTTTTAAAAGATAAGATGTAGGACGTGAGCACCGCAGGGAGAGATTATTTGCAAAGATGAAATTTTTTTAGAAAAAAAATTTAATAATTAAACCTATTCACCAGATGGGCTTCGCGGTACCCCAAAGCCGTCTGCCTTGTTGTTCAACAAAAACACACATACACACACAAAAAAAAAACAATAGCAATTGAATTTTGTAAAAATACTTTTATTAAGTAGATAATTTTATTTATGGTACCTTCATTGTATAAAACATACATATGTAAAAACTATGCAAGTTTTTCCAGTTTTCAACCTTCACACGTACATATACATAATTACATAATTAATTATATACTTATATATAATTATATATATAGATAGGGATCTGTACATATATAGGTATACATCTGTGGCCGTATGACTAGTAAAAAGAAAAGGAAACACTTGTAATAAGAGCATCATCACTCGTGTGCATCCAGAGAACCTTAGAGGGAAATTATCCGCAGTAGGGCAGGATACAATTAGGATCTATTGTGTAATTTAATACGACTGTGTAATAAGAGTTGGATGGTTTGTACTCTCTTTCAAATACATATAGTTATGTACATACATATATATAAATGCTATACTGACGAGACATTACGTACTTTTCTTATTTTTCTTACACACTATATATCAAACAAAAAAAAAAGATCCTCATTAAGTTTTATTTTTCAAATTCATGTAACTCCAGGACTTGAGTGTTGGCTAATGTGACTGTCTCTCTGGGGCATCATCATCTTCGCTAACACTCATAAAACTTCACATTGAAGGAAGATTCAAAAAAAAAATGATTCAAGGTGAGATGAGCAGTATGCTAATGGGCTGTTTTTTCGAGCTGGTAATAAGTAATTATATAAAATCTACCGAGGAATAATTATTATTGTTACACTAATTACTATTTTAAAAAAATGTGTTTATTCGGGACATACATAAATGTGTGGAGAAAATTTGCATAGTTACTATAAATGGTAAAAAATTTGACATGGAACATCTCCAATGCTGGTTGAGCTCCTGATGCAGTTATTCTTTCAAGTGTGACTACATGTGTGCATTGACTTTATGCTTGACATAAAGTAAAAGCCTTTGACAACTAATTTGTACATGTTTAGCTTTAGAGTCTATAGTTATGTAAAATGACATACTATGTAATATGGTTAATTCACTGTACAAATTTGAGTATATAACAAGCACCTTTGGATATAAGGAGGTGAGGTCATACGGAAGCTTCTGGAGACATGACACATCCCTGTTCATATGTGTGAGGTCAACAAGTGGTACAGTGGACAGCTTTTTTCTGTGTACGATCCGTGATACTGTTATATCCATGACACATACATACATATACATATGGGAAAGGCTACAATTTTTATCACAAATTGGGAAAACTAAAAGCCTATGTGAGTGCGTGGGTTTGAGTGAGATTATAAGTAGTAGCTATACGTATGCCCACGCTTGGAAAAACGCCCCATGTTGAAGGTATAGGCGACCTTAATCCCCTAATCCGCCGTTATGACCTCGATGTATATATGTGTGTATATATAATTATATATATATATATATGGTGTATATATATATAATGCGGACGGTAAAGCCTTGAATAAGTGCAGGTGTCCATCACCTGTCAATCATCTGTCAATCAAAGGATTGCAGAAGGACACTTGTGGGCTTTGAAGGTACTGCCGGCAAAAGGCTTATGTCTAAAATACGGTATAATAATGTCAAGGAAAAGGATTAAGTCTAAAATACTCCAAGTTTATGCTCGCTGGAAACAAGTGTCCAAGCAAGCACTTGGGGTTTTGTATATTTTGGACTGCGAAGGGACTGTCGGTATACCAATGTCAAAGAAAAGGATTAAGTCTAAAATACTCCAAGTTTATGCTCGTTGGAAACAAGTGTCCAAGCAAGCACTTGGGGTTTTGTATATTTTGGACTGCGAAGGGACTGTCGGTATACCAATGTCAAAGAAAAGGATTAAGTCTAAAATACTCCAAGTTTATGCTCGTTGGAAACAAGTGTCCAAGCAAGCACATGGGTTTTGTATATGTGCACTGAAGGGACGCTCGGTATAGCGGTAAAGGAAAGGAAAGGCTTAAGTCTTAAATAGAATGTACCGAATGCAGCCGTCCTGGGTTAGCAGCAAGTCTGAATGGTGTTGACTTGAAATAATGTATATAATTTCATTCACTTGTTTATTGTTGAGTAAATCACTGTTGAGCTGACTGTTGAAAGTTCCACTGGAATTTTTTCCCAAAATTTTCTCAAAACTTTCAAGTTTTTGAATCTGTTTTAAAGTTTTTGAAGTAATTTTTCAAGTAATTTTTTGAAAAAAATGGCAAGCAACCAAGCTAGCAATGTAGGAAGTAGTTCTTCGGTCCCTCTGCCAAACGAGTTTGTGGAAGTTGTTGACGGAGTAAAGGTACTTGTGAAGAAACTGGTTTGTGTTTGTGAGGTTGGATTTAACACTATTAAAGATCTCGTGAAGCACATCGAAACAAACGACAATGATAAAGATTGCAAAAACTTACCTAGTGATATGTCCAAGTGGAGGGAAAAGAATATGTGCTGTGTTACACCTGTGTTTCGTTGCAAGTGCAACGAAAAATTTGCTAAATGTAAGGACTTAGTACAGCATTACACGAAAAAGTGCCGTGAAAATGAGGGTCTTCAAAAATTCCTTGCGGCGGAAGCCGATAAACGGAAGCAGCAAGCCGCTCTGGAAAATTCAAAGCGTGAAAAGGAGGCAGCTGTACGACGAGAGTTGCTTAAACGCCAAATGGAAGCTCCGGCTGTCGCTGTGCCAAGGAAAATTAGTAATTTAAATATTTATTTAATATTATTTTAATTTAAATATTATTTTTGTTGTTGTTAATGGTAAATATTCTTATTATTATGCATTAAACTTATGAATGTTATTTATTTTTCAGAACGGGTGGATGGTATGGACTCGGATGCCGATGATGAGCTGCTCGATGCCTTAAGGATTGCTGAGGTCATGGAAGATCTCCAAACTCCAATTGAGGTTCAAAATGCGCAGGATATGCAAGGATCACAAGGTAAATATACATTTTTTTGAACTTGTCCGAAATCACGAGATTCGGATTTCTGTGTAATTTTCTTTGTATGTGCAAAAAATTTTTTACCGAGTGCAAATTATGATTTGCGAAAGACTTTTTTTTTTTTTTTTTTTTTTTTTGAAAAAACTAATCATCTTTATGTTATTATTTACTTACAGATCCCCTCAATGCCATGGACCTGGAGGAAGATTTCCATTTCTGCGTGGCTGACAGTGCATCCTGCAAAGCCGAGGACCTGTGTGATTCATGCTTGGAGATTCAGACGCAAGAAGCCATGGCTGGAGATGCTGCTCCTCTACCCGTTCTATCACCTACTGTGATGAACGAAGTCATCGAGGTCATGGAAACCGACATCCGCAAGAGCAACTTGATCGCCGAACATAACAACTTACAAGACCAACATCTGCTGCAAAATCCAGGTTCTACAAAACTACAATGTTCCTACTGTCCACTGTATTTTGCTACACAAACTGATTACACTATTCATAAGACATCACATAGATCTAAAAGATACACATGTGTTAGATGTAATATAGAATTTAGTAACAGAAACTTGTACACTGAACATATTAATGCCCATGACGTAGAATTAGAAATTATTGATGTAAATGATGAAGTTAGGGACAATGGTTCTGTAAGAAAGAAGCGTAGTACTAAAAAAAAGCGTAATAAATTTACATTTAAACTCTATCCCATTAGTTCTAACATATCTGAAAATTTGAAATCCTATAGAATAGATCTTAGTAGCATGTCACATTCGAACGATATAAGAGGGGTAATGGATGCTATTAGACCCCAGCTAGTTCAACAAATCAAAAATGATCTACAGGTTTTTAGGAATTTAAAGATAATATTTCATATTAATTGTATCTTTGAAAAGATAGACTCTGAGGGTAACTCCCAGAGAATATCAAAGTGGATGTCATCTTTATCACATTTAATACTTCATGAAAGTACTATTGACTTAACTATAGAAACAATTATTCAGAAACTCATAATTATGATTGAAGAATTTTGTGAGAATGGATCGGGGCTAGTTTTGATAGATATTCCCAGTTTAGATTTTATTATTACAAAGTATCAACCCCTGCGGGGTGGTACATACACAAAACTTCCTTACTTACTTCAGAATGCACTTGATGAAAATAAGAAATGTTTATTTATTAACGTTAACAATAGTGCACAGGCTTACAATCAGGAAAAAGTACATCCTAGCCAACAGCGTTATAGAAGTTCCAGGGATTTAGACTCATGCTTTTTATTTGCAATTGCTGCAGGTATACGAGGTTTAAATAATAATGCTCATGAGCAAATGCAACGTTACAGATGCATTATCAGGCAGTTAGATTTGACAGGTATACATATGCCAATGACACTAGAGCAGGTCCCTAGGTTTGAACGTCAGAACCCATTCCTTTCTGTTAATATTTTTGGTTTTGATGATACTGGAGTTACAGCTAACCATAGTGAGTTCGATAATTTAGATGCCAGGGCACACAGCATTAAACGTAGAAACATGATTCATAGAAATACCTTTCCTCTGTATATAAGTAAGACAGTCGATAGTAATAATATAAATGATACGGTTAACAATGAAAAAAGAAAACACAGGGCATTAATTAACAAAAATAGTCATTACAATATAGACCTCTTCATGATCATTCAGAAAGATCGTGAGGAGAACATAATTGATCCTACTCAGAAGGTCCCAACACGAGTTGACGATAGTGTCAACGAACATTTCGTATTGTGTAGGGATATTGATAGCTTGTTCTGTCATCCTCAGCTCCGATATAGAGTGCATCTTTGCAGATATTGTTTACAAACATTTCGTTCCGCTGACACTTTACTCCGGCATATTGAGCGCTGTTCTTCTATTGGAGCTCAAAAGGCCATCTTTAACTCTGAACCTCAATCTAAAATTCAATTTGACGGTTTCAATTATATGGTCCCAGCCCCTTATGTTATATATTTGGACTTTGAGTCCAAACTTGTTCCTAAAGATCCAACGAAAGCTGATAGATATGGCAAAGTTCCGAATCCACATGCCTACCAGTTTCAGCCGACAGTCACTGCTGGGACAAGGGAATATACAGAGGAGCACATCCCATGTTCATACTCATATATCTGTATAGGTCCCAACGGGTCCCTTAGGCATAAGAGCACTTATCACATTCAAAGTGATGATGAGAATCTTATGGACTCGTTTTTTACCGATATAAACCTCTTTTCATCTACTCTCTTGGACGAAATTAAACTTAGGCAGGCAGAGGCTTCTAGTAATAGGAAGTATCCTTCAAATATGAATTCCATTAACCAGGGCATCTGTTATTTCTGTGAAGGACTCATTGATCCATTTGGAGAGGATGGTGAAAAGAGTGTGGAGCATCACGACCACTTTACACATATGTATATAGGGCAGGCTCATAGTAAATGCAATATAAAAGCTAGTTATTGCAAAAAAATTCCGGTTGTGGTGCATAATCTCTGTGGTTACGATAGTCATCCTATAGTGAAACATCTGGACCATGAGTCCATTGAGTCTGTCACTGCTATTCCACTTAGCTCAGAAAAGTTTTTGTCTATGGAAATTAATAAAAGGTTAGTTTTCATTGACAGCTTAAAATTTCTGAGTAGTTCCTTGGATAAACTTGCAGGGGTATTAGGAGAGAAAGGTTCCGAAAAGTTTAGAATTACTAAGGAGGTTTTTAGTCAGGATTATCCTAATGCTACAGCACACCAACATCTGCTTTTTAAGAAGGGTATATTTCCTTATGAGGCCATAACTTCTTTTTCTGATTTGGCGAAAACGGAACTTCCGCCAATAGAATCCTTTTATTCCAAACTGAAGGACGAGCATATTAGTCCGGCTGATTATCAGCATGCTCAATTGGTCTGGGAAAAGTTTGGTATAAAGGACATGGGTGAATACTGCAATTTTTATTGCAAGTTAGATGTCACCTTGTTGGCTGATGTTTTTCAAAATTTCCGTAATCTTTTCATAAGTTCATTTAACTTGGACCCTGCTCGCTTTTTCAGTTTACCAATGATAACTTGGCAGGCTGCATTAAAGTATAGCAAGGTTAAATTGGATTATATCAGAGATAGCGATATACATGTCTTTTTAGAGGCTGGACTTAGGGGTGGTTACGCCGGCTCAGGTTCTAAAAGATATGCGGATGCTAATAATAAGTATGTCCCAGAAACTTATAATCCATCCAAAGAATGTGAATATATTATGTATTGGGATGCGAATGCGTTGTATGCAAAGGCAATGGATTCGCATCTGCCAACAAAAAACTTTTCTTGGCTGTCTGATTCAGAAGTCATGTATTTGTCACAAGTTGACAATATTATGAACTTGCCTGATGATGGCGAAGAAGGCTACTTTTTTGAGGTTGATCTTTCTGTGCATGAAGATAAGCATTATTATTTTAATGACTATCCACTTGCACCGCAAAAGCGATGCGTGGATATCAGTGAAATGTCTGCTCATCAAGTTGACTTGCAAAGTGAATTGAAATTAACTCATGGCTCTATGAAGGTTGGCAAGCTTATTGCAGATCTGCATCCAAAATCTAAGTACGTAGTTCATTATAGGACTCTTAAAAAGTATATTGAATTAGGAATGTCGCTAGATAGGGTTCATAGAATTTTAAAATTTCAGCAGTCAGATTGGTTGAGGTGTTTTATCGATTTATGTACCGAGCAGCGGAAGGTAGCTACCACGGAATTTGAGAAGGATTTCTGGAAACTATGCGTGAACGCTTGCTTCGGGAAGTCAATAGAGCAGGTTAGAAATAGATCAGTGATTCATGTTTTAACTAAAAATAAAAATAAAAATTCTATGTTCAATGATAGGGTTTTAAACTTTTCCCGTAAGTCCTCGTTGAAAGATATCATTATGATAACTCCCAATATTGCTTTATTCGTCATGCGCACAAGCAGCGCGTATTTAAATAAACCCATTTATACAGGAATTTCATGTTTAGACATTAGTAAAATTATAATGTATGACTTTTTCTATAATTATCTTAAGGTAAAGTATAATAGCGATAGCAATTGCGAGGTGAAACTTATAGGTACAGACACAGATAGTTTAATGGTAAGCATAGTGAGTTCTAACCATAATTTAGATGTATATAAGGATATGAGGGAACATCATGAACTTTTTGACTTATCTAATTTTAAGCCTTGTAGTAGTGTAAATGCTGAGTGGGGCAAGTTTTATGTAGAAGATAATAAAAAAGTTAGAGGTGTTATGAAGGATGTCTCAGCGGGGCATCCGATTAAGTCTTTCCGGTTTTTAAAATCTAAAATGTATGCTTACTTAACTTATGATGGTCTAGTCGATAAGAAAGCAAAGGGTATTCCAAAATCTTATGTTAAGAATCATCAGACGTTTGATGATTTTGATCGTGTATTAACAGATGCATGGGAAACTAAAATGGTTAGATATAGAAAAATAACTTCAATAGGACATAGGTTATATAATGTAAATGAACAGAAACGTGGTTTAAATGCTTTTGATAATAAGAGGTATCACAGTACTTTTAATATAAGTTTAGCGTATGGGCATAGGGACGTTGAGGTTCATAATAATTTGGATAAGTTACTTAAAATAATGGAAGATGATAAGTTTGCAAATATTGATTGTGATACATGATGTAAAAAAATATATTGTTAATAATTTTGTAAATATGTATTAATAATGTGTAAATAAAAAACAAATGTCTAAAAATAAAATCATATAATTTTCCACTCTTTGAATCATTTCACATTATTGTTTCATCATGGACGCACCTACATTTGATTACACTCTGCATGCACCTTTTAACTTTGTTATTTCGGGACCAACTATGAGCGGGAAATCCCAGCTTACTAAAAGCATTATATCTCGAAGGAATGAAATCATTTTTCCAACCATAGAGCATGTTGTGTACTGCTACGGTATTGATCAACCCAATGAATTTGCATCGATGAAGAAACAATTCCCTGAAATACAATTTCATCACGGGTTGCCTAAAGAATACGGCGACGACATGCTCAGTCCATATCTTTACATATTGGATGATCTAATGGAGGAAGCTTCAAAATCGAAAGATGTCATGCAAGCATTTGTTAGAGGTAGCCATCATCGAAATTGTTCCATCATTTTCATAACACAAAACTTTTTTCATGATGGGCTTAGACCTTTAACAACCAATGCCAAATATATTTGCTTATTCAAGAACCCGAGGGAAACTCAAGTTGTGAATAAGATTGGATGTCAAATGAACTGTGGGAAAAAGCATGAGCTTATGGAAGATGCATATAAGCAGTGTATTTCAGTACCTCATGGATACCTTATGATTGATTGCAGCCAGACTCAAAATGATAATTATAGACTTAGAAGCAATGTATTTCCAGATCCAGATTGTATTATATTTATTAATCAGAAATAAAAAAAAAAGATTACAAATGATTCAAAAATTAATTACATAATGCATAGCAATATCCTTGAAATCGCTCATCAGCATGGTAATGGTGTTTTGATTTTGTGTGAGAGTGATCTGTCTCTCATCGCAATCTTTGCATGCCCAGTCAATTTGAGCAAACGTAGTCTTCATGATATCTTGCCTGTCAAATCCATCCTTGCACGCTGCACAGTAACTTGGGTACGGCTTGGAATAAATCTTGTCAGGTCGTGCCTCTCGCTTTAGTCTAGTAGGGACATCAGTACCCTTCATTTTTTGAGTGATGAGTTTCACAATAGCAGCGTTCTTAACAGGTGGAGTTGATTTCCTCCTATTAGACTTGGGATCAACACATTTCTTGATACATGATGATGTAACACATTGAGAATCCTTAGGAGGATTATTATTCCAGTCAAATGTTCCACAAACATCCTGCCCAATGGATTCCAAACGATCTGCCTCTGCAGCAGACGCAGATACAACTGCTGTAAACATCAAAATTAATTACTACATCAACTTAAATATTATCCATGCTTCCGAACGAGGTACGAAGGAAGGGTGGGACGATGGGTAAGGTTTGGGTTTTTTTCCCTCCCCCTCCTTTTTCGCCAAACCGTAACGGAAGCGCGGCGGCGGCGGCGGCGGGGCGCGGAGGGAGTGGGCGCGGAGTTGAATTGTGAGAATGGGATTTTGTCAACTTACCATTGATGCTGTGTTCAATTTCCATAGCGGCTTTAACCAGCTGTGCTTGAGCCATTATTACTGCTAGTTAGATGGGAACAGTTCGAATGAGTAATGAACGCGCAGTGGTGATGAAGGTATATCGACACTAGACAGTTGATGCCAATTGTCAGGAAAAAGAAGAAAATTGGGATGACAATTGAAAAATCCATGCAGATGAGATGAGTAGAATGGTTGATGTTAGAATGATTTAGGAAATGGGTCAAACACGGTATTTATGCTCAGAATAAGAATTTTATTTTTTTTATTTGTCAAGGAATTGTACAAGCAAGGTTAAAAATGTTCTGGAAAGTTCGGGTTTCGATTGAACCCAAAGTTTCGTCTTATACGTTCATCAACATGCCTACTGCAGTCCTCCAACGTATCATGGATGTCGCTGATACGTCCTCTGCACGTGTTATAATAGTACACAAGGTTACTGATGATCTCTGGAGTTTGTTCCAGTTTCCAATTAACACGCATCTTTTTCCCACTCAAAGTGGTTCGTTGAACGTTCATGAATAAACGTTGCCCATCCTCAGAACGAGAGTACCAAACCTTGGGGCGGTTGGGATCCTTGGGATGACCATGAAGCTTGAAAAATGGTTTTCCATACGTATCCTTTACTTGTTCTTTCTCCGGTTTCCCTGCTTCATCAAAAGATGGAGACTCATTCGATTCGCCCGGTATAGATTCTTCCGATGATGCCCGCTTACGAGTAGCAATCAGCATATCCCGATACTGCGTAGTTGTTGAGTCCACTTGGTCACCAACTTCGTTGGACGTAGTAGTATTAGTAGGTAAATCGATCAGAGCTTCGTTGAGCTTGTCTTGCACAGATAAATCCATTGAAGCGTCAGCTTCACTGGTAGAGTCCTTGCCTTTAACAGATAAATCAAGTACAGAGTCAGGTCCACTGGTGGAGGTAACCTCACCTTCAACCGTTTTGATGCATTGATTGATTTCAGTATCCATCTTCTTGTTGAGTTCTCTAAAAAATTTAAACAGTGTAAACAATAGCCTGAAAGTCTTCAAGATGCAGTCATGCATTTTGATGTTAGTAACAAATTTTCAATCAAAACCATACCGACAGACTTGGATTTAACAAGTTGAATGTTTTCTGTGCTTCTTCAACGGGGATAATATGTATAATATTTAATTGCAGTATTTTCAAAGCGTTGTTGAACTCAAATTGTGTAATATACAAGTTGAGACGTCAGAAGCTGAATGATACAAACTGTAGCAACAAGCGCGGTATTTATTCCCCAAAAAAAATGTGGGGGTCATAGAACAATCCTTGATAAACAATGTAACAAGGACAGTCAGCAGGATCTAAATGTGTATGCGTATCATGGAATATGTTGTTGCTGTAGTAGTATTAATAATTGACCTTGGAAAGTTCCTGACTGTAAAATCCGCCTTCCATAACGTCATTATCTTTGGGATCAGTTAAGTAATACATGCGCGGGTTTGAGTTTCCTACTCTGTTTATAGTAAACACCTCTGGTTTAAAACGTCTAGAGTATCCTTTTTCAAAACGACCTTTATCAATTGAAATGAGAACACGATCTCCAACATTGAACTTGGGCTTATCATAAGACTTTAGTTCCTTATTTCCATATAGATTGAACCATACCTCCATTTCATTTTTAGAGTTAACATTTACTGGCGCGAATTTTGTACTGGAATGAACAGTTGCATTATAATTTCGAACTAATTTCGGTAAAACATGAACAAATCTATAGCTTCCTTTATGCTGCACATATCGACTTATCTTTTCCATAATGGTTCGATTAAATCTTTCAACGATGCAGGCCTTCAGTTCAGATTGAACATGAAAGATTTCAATTCCGTTATTCACGCAAAATTCTTTGAAATCTTTTTTAAATTCACCACCTTTGTCACACTGAATTCTTTTTGGTTGTCTACCAGAGGTTTTCAATACTTTCTTGAAAACTGTTATTACATCCAAGCTATTTTTGGTTTTAACAGGGTGGACAAAGGCATATTTACTAAAAGCATCGATAATGCTGAACAGATACCTATGATTGTTATTAAATTTGGAGTAAGCTGATATATCTATTAAATCAATTACCCACTGTTCATCTATTCCATGCACCACAACCTGACGTCTTGTAAATTTACGTATTGCAGGTTTGTTTTCAGTGTAAGTTGGGATACCACGTAGAATTCTTTCAATTGTAGATCTACATTCCCCACCTTTATAATGTTTCATAAAATTACTTAAACCAGAAAAACTACCTTTGAATTTCGGGTTCAGATACAGACGCTTTATTTTTGCATCTGACATTGTGCAATGACGCTAGTTAAATATACTTTATAATAATTGTACATTGGCTTATGTAAGTCAGATAATATAGGGAACTGTATTAGTTCACATGTATTGTTTTTTAACTTCCGAAAACGAACATCAAGTATGAAGCGGTTGCTTAGAAATCAGTTATTTTTAAAAAAATGCAAGTGCAAACGTAAAGTTAATGATTGTCTTAATAAAGCTTCGAATGACGAAGTTAAAACTTTATCTGAATGTGCTCGTAATCTAATTATAGGTAATGTACCCATATCTCCAACAACAGTTGAGAAACTGCGTCCATACAAAAAACATCTACGTGAACTCTCGCTAAAATCTCTATCATTGAGAAAAAAACGTAAAGTTCTTCAGCGTGGTGGGGGATTCTTCATACCTATTCTAGCTTCATTAGCAACTTCCTTACTGTCAAACGTTCTTGCGAATTAATTTTTTAGCATGACTAAGCGAATGAAGCTGATTCCAGAATCGCTGTATAATGCGATAATGTCAAAGACGAATGATAATATTAACGAGCCATCAAAGATACTAAATTCACACGTGCTGTCTAACGAAGTAAAACAAGCTCTGTATGGTGAATATGCTAGGCAGATGAAAAATAAAAAACATTACGATGACAATCAACCATTGCTTGTCAAGTTGTTTAACCAGCAAGGGAATGTGTTGACCCCGCTTTTCAACAAACATTCGTTGGGTGTACAATCTAAACCAAACAATCCAACTGCTACTACTAGTACCACTAATACAAACGTTCCTATTAAAAAAGATCGGGGAAGCAGGCAAAGTACTTCTAGTAATTCCTCATATTTTACCTCAAAGCTACTCGCCGATTCTGAGACTCAAGATAATGACAATCCGTATATGAGTGATCTGACAGATGACTATTATGAAAATATTTCTCAATCTGACGAGCCCATGGATATTACCCCAAAAGGAATGTCGCGGGAAGCTTCCCCTGATATAATAAAAGGTTATTATCAAAATAAACTGAGACAACAGCGTAAGCGAAACATGGATTCTAAAAGAATTCTTAAAGGACCGAGGTTAAAAGTTGCAGGACCACATCGTAAACGTATACGGATTCAACTTGCCGCATTACCCTCGAAAGTAATAAAGAAACACCATTATGACGATAAATGCAAGGGATGTCTTTTAGCGAAGAATCAACGTGGTAAAGGAAACATGCGGAGGATACTATCCAATTGGAAAAATTTTGATTAATAAGTTTTATTAATTTTTTCAAACTTTGTTACATTCTGAAGAATTGTTTTACTACAGCAATTATGTTTTAATAAATATTGTCTTGATGCAATAAAATATGACACGTACTTGTCATTTCGAGTATAATTATTTGTAAATTCACAATAAATCTTCATGGGACTACATCGCTGTAGACGTTTGTACAAAAAAAACAATACATAATTCCCACATACTGTCGAGCCCCAATTCTGCAGCTGTTTAATATTTTCTCTCACGCAAGCCTTACATCGCTTAGCAAATATTTTGAAATCTTGGGCATAGTGGCTTATACCAAACCCATACGAATCAAAAAACTCCAAGCAGCTGGTTTTACTCTCCTTATAAAATGCTAGCCAATGATCCCCAGGTTTTGTACTTGGATCTGAATTAACCACTAGACATAGCGGAAATCGATCAAATTTTACATGTTTCAACTCATCACATGATATTACATCAAATTTAGCATTTCTGGTTTTACATATTACATTAAGATAATTATAAACTTGATCCGTATTCATGCTTGCATGGCTTCGTGTGAGTAATCAGTAAAGTACACAGATTTGTTTTTGTCAATGTTTAAAATACTCTGAGACTCGGTGTAACAAAGAACCGTTAACGGAGTTGTGGTGGCAGTTCTAAACCGGAGCTCAATCTTGATATTTCCAAATCTGGGTAATGCACGTGCGTCACTAATCGGGGCAATCTCATATACATACAACGCGCGATTGTTTCTAAAATCGGAGACACTAAAGTCAATACTCGCATCCTTATTGTCGATTCCAATTGCTCTGTAGAGATTACTTACTGCTTCTTGAACTCGAATACTATCTTCTCTAAAGTCCACATCCAAAGGGTAAGCCTCGTTTGTATCACCATTAACTGATACATTTATATGAGATAAACCATGGCTACCGAAAAGGAATGGATTAGTTATTCCAGTACCATTTATATTTGCACTGCGTACAATCGCGAGTACAAGCCGTTCGGGTAACTGTCCACCTTTGAAAACTCCCTCTTCAATTCTCGACAAAGTTCCAGTTGGCAATGAAAAACTTTTTATGTCCACTTTGTTTAAGTACAGATTTGCAACATCACCTCCTTCCCATTGCCTTATATGTTCAATCGCTGCAACTGCCAGTACTTTGTGTCTGGTTACTTGTAGCTTTGCTTCCAAAATGCTTAGTCTGTACCGAGGTGTGGGTACCCCCACAGCAGCTGGTGGACAGTGAAGGGCAAAACCATCCGTAGATCGATGAAATACAATTTTTAAATCAACACCAGGCGGTAAAAAATCTGGTTGAGCAAATAGGTCCACGTGAGGTCGGCCAATAACTTCAAAAACCTGACTACCCTTACTCATATCAAATCGGGATTTATACGATCCTGCACCCAAAACGTCAACCGATTCCGGGTCGTTGTTTTTAAAGTATCCAGCGCATTGCGATTGAGTTTCATTGTACTCCTTGGAAAATAACAATAGTCTTTCGAACATGCATCTATAGGCATAGTAAGGATGTGTGGGTGTTATTAATGTTTCATTCAAGTACACAGAGCACTGTGAAAAAATTGAATGAAGAATATTATTGACGGGTGCTACTACAGTTGCAACACCGTTTGCAGTCATATTATCAGCTAATATCCGCAGTCTTAAATATAACCTGGTTTTACTAGGCTCAATATAATGCGCGTCAGTACTATTAACAATAAATGTTAGTGGAACTGCAGTCTCAGATAATGGACAATTCGGATAAACATCACATGACTGTGTTGTTAGAATGCTCATGTCGTACCCCTCACGTTTAAAAATGTCCAGTTCACTTCGAAGATAATGATGGTCTGCAGCCATGATTATGAAAAAATGTTTCGACTGATTTTACGTTTTTTATTTTTTCTCTTCTTTACTCGTAGTTTTAAGAGTCCACGACCAGTCTTACGCTTTTTAGTTTTTTTCTTGATTCCACGACCAATTTTTGGACTGCGTTTAATTTTCTTATATTTGAATAGCCGATCTTCATCAAGCTTTCGTTTCCGACTAAACCCAGATCCAGACTGATTAATAATATCATTTCCTACCCCTTTAAGTGCTGTTAGCCCTCTGTCTCTCAACGCCTCGCGCAAGGGACGACCTCCATCCAATACATCCATAGCAACATTTTTTAAAGCTGTTTTCGCATGTGGTAAAATATATTTTGCCGCAAAAGGTATTAAACGTCTGGCAATTGAACCAAAAAATGATCCCAAACCACTACCCTTCTGGCGAATGTTTGATCCGCGATAAAAAAGCAGTCCACGACCATATTGAACTCCACATCCAAATTGGGGTCTGTGAATCCTGTAAAACTTACTCTCCTTATCAGAACATTTGTATGTTTTCACCATTTTTGTTTCTTCATGTGCGACATTAACTGCGCTGTTCCCGAAAATGCAGTGTACACTTAAAGTCACCAACTTCGAATGGGGGCGGTGCTCCCGATTCATTCATTATATACACATGTATGCTATCAATTGAATGTGATTTCAATGGGAGATATGTTAGATTTTTAAATTCATGTTCAAACGCACGACCGTTATTATACGTGAGAGGCATGCTTTTTAAAAGCGGTGCATATGCATCTCCAACATATTGGTTTACTATCGCGTCACAGTATACAAATAGCAGATCGTTTGCAAAGTCCTTATAGAACCTGTGACGTGCTCTAAATCTTGTAAATGGGGTTGATTTGATGGTAAGTGATGTGGTAGGTATTGATTGAAATCCCAAATGAATCTGCAGTAGCGCTGAAAAGTTATACTCATTCATTTTTGAGTTTTTGTCATACTCTAAAATCATTTTGTCGGATCTAATCTGCCAGTTAAACTGAAGTTGCTCGCTTAATACGGCCATCATTTGTTCAAATGAAGTGCAGTTAACCCCAGCCTTAATAACAATTGTAGAATCTTTTTTGTTTGTGGCGATTACGTCGTCAGTTACTAGATAGTACTTTATATCAATCTTATTCTTCTTCCCAATACTATGTTTAAAATATTGTTCACTATTATTATAAAAATGCAAAGTACTATACGGATGACTATCAAGCCCCAAGTTCATAAATAAATGTTTGTAAATTGTCACTGCTATAACTTCACCTTTACTTGGACTTGTATCAACTTTAAAAACATTGTCTTCTACACGCGGATGTACCTTATCTTTGTATATAAAAGCGTCCATAAGGCTCCTTCTTGTTGGTACTATGTAAAAAGGGGGTACCTGCCAAAGTTGATTAACCGGGTCAACTTCCCTTCTTACTTCTATACGAACCCCATGTTGGGACGTTGCAAACAGCATTGGTGTTTTCAATATATTATTTTCACCAGTAAAAATTGTTTTACCAGTGTCTAAAATTGCTGGCGCTGCAACAGGTTCCATCTTTATCATGCCATCCTGAAGCCCGAAAACGTTCTTTAACCGATCACTTAGTTCAAAGTCGTAAATCAATTTTTGATTACCGCTTTCCTTTGTAATTTCAACATAGCCACCAGCATTCAGTTTATATAAATCTCTTGTTAAGGTGGATAAATATTCCAGAAACATGTACTCTGCTGAGAAATTTGACGGTGCGAATATCTTACACTTTACAGTATCTCCTTCAATCCATTTAACGGCGCTCAGGTCTAGTATAGAAGTTGATATTAAATCCGATTCAGCCCACCGGATTGATGCAGTACCCAAGTCTTCACCCTCTCTAATAAATACATCTGTAGATGTGTATGTACATGAACTTAATGCAACCTCATATTCTCGAGAGTCCAACTCAAGTCTTGTAGCTAACTTGTTTCGAAAATTGGTTATAGTGTTTTCAGGGAAATAATTATAAGATGCGTCGCTAAGCAAGGTAACTGTGAATCCCGCCATGATGACATTGAATGATTGAATGAACGGTTATTACTTAAACATAATATTTATATATACAAATGTTTTTTTTTTATTATTTCTCATGATTGGTTTTTACAATAGCAAAAATACAATATTTAGAAAACAATCTCATGCTGAGATCCTGTGGAGAAAACATTCGTTTCTTGTATTTGTCGATCTGCATCCTTCTTCAAACAGCAAACAGGAAGGCACCATGGACGTTTGAAAGCTTCATTTGAATTAAACCAACCAAACCCGCCACAGTAAACACAAAATGCTGTACCCCCAGCCTGTGCAACATAATACAGCTGTGCTATAGACTCTTGCTCATCAACTTTCCTAAAATCACCATCATTTAAAATAGCAGCAGTGTCATTATCATCATGGTCATTATTGTAATAACCCCAATGTGTTTTAAATGAATTGATACGGTAAGCCAAATCCATTGCTGCAGGAAACTTGGGTAAGTCTATTATCGTTGTTTCTTTCGGAGCATCCAGATGATTTACCAGGTAGTGCGGCATATGGTTTTGATACATCGAAAACGAAATTGCTGGATCATAGGGTAATATAGCATTCAACCCTTTAATTCGAGCACCCCATATTGCCCGAAAATAGTCAAACTCTTTGCAATTGCACAGAAACGTTGGATGATATTCAGTCGGGAACTCTGGACATTCATGTTCCAGCATTATCGCAGCCATTTGTTCCACCAATTCATAAACGAATCGTTTTCGGGACCAATACCATTTCGCATCTTCTTCATGTTTCTTGTTAACCCTCAATTCATAGCTTTTCTTAACACGAAGATACGCTTGTGGGAGAGGCTTCTTTTCTTCAACTGTTTCCTCAATCTTGGAATGAAATGTCGGTAAGGCTCCTTCCAACACAAGTTTTTTTCGATTACGTTCTGATTCACGATCTGGGATTCTTTGTTTTAAAGCACAAGTAGGTAGACACCATGGTCGAGTCATAGGATGATGATTTCTAAATGAGCCATATCCGCCGCAATAAACACAGTACGCTGTGCCTCCAGCTTGCCCCACGTAGTATTTTTGAGACATATCTTTGCCTTTACGATCGGTATGAGGCTTTCCATTATAGAAATGATCATCATTCCAGTTCACACTAAATGATTTTAATCGATATGCAAGATCCATTGATTTCGGGAATTTCGGAAGTTCTGTAACTGGTAATTGTTTAGGTGGTGATAGATGATTAATTAAAAACTGTGGGAACATGTTGCGGTAGTTCCGATAGTTGTGGGATTTGACCTTGTGCCTTCTGAACAAACGAACTTTAGTTCTCCATGTGCGTCTAAGAAATTCGAATTCTTTACAGTTGCAGAGTAGCGACAGCTGCAGTTGGTTGAATGGTTGTTGACATACATGATAGAACATGATAGCTGCCAAGTAGAGAATATACTCATGTAGATATCGTTTTTCTATCCAATACCGTTTTGCCTCAGCTACAAGCTCCATGTCGATCTTCAAATCCAAATTTTCTTTCACACCAGAGATTTTTTCCTGTATTAATTCTTTTTTTTCCTTTTCTCCTTCACCATGGATTTTGGATTCCTCAGTCTCTTCATCGTCTTCAACAAGGATTGTCTCAATTCTTGGAATTTTTTTGGGGGATGGATCCCCTAATGGAAGCTCAATCACATCCGGAGATGCAGGTGGGTTTTCAAAATTTTCAGACATTTTGAAAAACTTTTTCCAAAAACAAATTGCTTTATTTGTGATAGTTTGGATAGAATTGAGAAGTGAATGGTGCTCTACAATGGCAAAAACAAACCCCATATATAGGGGGAAACAAACTATTTTTGTTTTTTCATTATCAACTTACCGTATTTTTGGAGTGACCTCATTTAACCTGTAAACGTTTTTCATCAAGGTTAGCAAGTCTCGAAGCATATACTTCTGTTTATAAATCAGCGCATTAACTACTCTGCCATATGATGTGGCATTAGTTACAATACGTTTTATTACTGATATATTACATGTGCTTTCAGTCTCTGTACCATGCGGGTAAGGGTATACATCCTTCAATCTAAACCTTTACCCTTGTTGTGCAGCCTTGAGTAATGTATGACCTTAAGCGTATACATGTATTATATATATATATATATATATATACAACTTTCCCTTGTCATAACAAGGTCATAACCCTGGATTAGGGGATTAAGGTCGCCTATACCTTCAACATGGGGCGTTTTTCCAAGCGTGGGCATACGTATAGCTACTACTATTATAAATTATGGCTATGTTTGTTTTTGAGATAGATAATTACTCTCCCAGTTCCATAAATGTGTGTCACACTAGAATGGAAAATATGTTAAATTTTTAAATACCAAGCCAATTCCATCCATAGAAAATATTTGTATTCTTAATTAGATGAAGATGCCGTGTAGTCATTAGACATTTACCCCTGGAAAAAAAAGCCCTCTTTAGTTTTAGTAAACATTAGGTTTTTCATTCTCGGTATAAAGTCTCTGTAATAATAAATTCTCATATTAGAGTGCGGTCAGTGTACAAAAAAAAACACGTATTGTAAAACGTTACAAAATGAATACAAATGTTTTTTAATTTTAGGAGCATCAACACAAGGTATTTACATTTGGTCTAGATCCCCTTCAATGTTTCTTACTCGGATTAAATTAAAACCATAGCCTCCAAAAAAAAAATTCCTACATCTCTGAGAGGGAGTCTTGGGTGAAATCACCAATGTAGTTGTATAATGATCAATTATTGTGGTAGAATTAATTCCAGGAAATAAAATTAAAGTGTAACTATTAACCATACAAAAAAAAATAAGCACACATGCCTCTGTCAGGTTTGGTCCACTCTTCCAAGTCTATAGATACATACATAATAGTTGAGTCCTATAGAAGAAAATAAAAGTGTATTGTTACCCCGTAAAATTTCTGAATGAAGGAAGTAGTGCTTTTGTAATCTAGTAGTAATAATAATTGTAAGCCTGATTTATGTACGGATGATTCAAATAGAGAGCCATTATTACTGGTGGATGTGAAATTCAAAATTATTTTTAATTACTTTTGGATGCTTACCAAGAATATTGTCACCGTCACAACAGAACTGACCGGAAAGGCGCAGAGAGAATTAATCAGGTTAAGCAAAATGTAGTTTATGTAACTTACAATTTTAGCGCAGTTGACGAGATTTTCTATTGAACTTTTTCAACCAGGCATCAATATAGTCCTGAGTGCATAAATTCGAAACTTCCAGTATAGCTACAAAATAAGGTAAATACTGATACTATCGTTCCCGAATGCAAGAGGTATACAACTTCAAAAAATACGACAACTTGTTGAGCGTTAGATTAACTATTATTATATGCTCTGATGAAGAAACCAGGTCAAGGTAGGAAAAACTATTTACTCTCATTTAGTTGACAAGGGTAATAATGATTGTAAAGTGTTCATAGCACTACATTATTCCGAGTGGGACATGTAAATGTCATATGAGAAAATACGCTTTGGTTCACAAAAAAAGTAATGATTTTGAAATGGGAGAGTTCGGTTGAAATATTTCATATCAAAAGTATGAACCTGTAAATGGGGTTTGAGTAATTATTCTACATGACTGTAACCATTTTAGTAAATTAGGATATAGTTAGGTATCATGGCAATCAGTACGAGGAAATGGTGACCGATAGACAATAAAATCTTTTGAGAATCAGACGCAAATTTCCGGCAAGTTTAAAAACAATGTGCTAAAAATATGTCCAGGATTGAAAAAAAACCGTTCAAAAACTTACAAGGAACTCTCCAGTAAATAACTAATTAAAAAGGCATTTGTATTTCTATGAAGAAGGAAACGAAAATCACAGCCTACATTTTTTGACAAACTTGGTATATATTATTACATACTCACCCTGCTGTTGCTGGTTCTATGTATATGTAGTACTGATTTCTGTGTGACCATATCTGCAAATAATAGTTAACAGTAACCGTGTTTGCTCACCTGTAATAATAATTATTATTACTAGGCCTAGTGGACTAATTATATTAATTTGATGGCTGCTTTCCCATGTAGACATGCATTTAGTACCTTTACTAATTATCAGTAGTCACATATCATAACATGATCGGTTTCTATGAAACAAATTATTGATTGTAATTTCTGTAGTCATCTGCGGTTTGTTATCGACAATAGCAGCACCTATCATAGCAATATTCTGTGAATTTAAATTCCTTGCATATCACACCTCTTTGATTGATATACGAAAGAAAAAACTTTTAGAGGCAGCGGTATAAAAGAGGAAATATTTCCAATCATTGTAATTCCATATCAGAACGACATGGTGAGTACTATTCTTCTGTATTGAATCATCAATCAAATCAAAAACCTAGGCTGTGCGAATTTAATGTAGGTCTTACTACAACTTAGCGATACTGTATAGTCTGTAGTACTTAACTTAAATGAACTAACTATACGTCAGAAAATAACGTAACAGGCTTCCATATGATAACAAAAAAATTGTGTAGCTGTTAAAAACCTCGAGGTTTTCGTGAATAAAACAAAACCATCAACGGGAATACATATAATGTCTCTGATAATTCATCACATCACACTATATATACATATATTAACTACTAAACAATACGGAATAATTTTATTGACTTTAATAAATATGAGCAATTAGCGTTTTTTATGGAACAAGATTTAAACCGTGACAAATATGTGGGGAAACATATCTGTCTTTTACGAGCAATGTAGCCTCGTGCCTCAATGGAATACCAATTGACCGAGAGTCGAGAGCACATATAGGGGGAAAGCTGCAGGATATTTCCAAAAAATTTAACTAGTAATAATTACCATGCTTCTGAGAAGTTTCACGTTTCAGTTGAAGTTGTCAAGTAGTTTGAACTAGAGGTTATTAATTAATAAGTTGTTAAAATTGTGAATTTGGCTTGAATTAATTCTGTACAAAATACAAATTCAAAGAAGAAATTAAAAAATGTGCTGTTTCATCCCTGGTCTCATTAACTTATGCACTTAATTTCATCATATTATGGTCTGAATGCAGAAGAAATTTTGTTTGGGGAATAGGAAAGCACTCATTTGACATTTTAAATATTTTGAAGGTCAAATCAATGCTTTCCTAATTCCAAAGCAAAATTTCTTCAAAAAAATGTTGTAGGACAAACAAGACGTTTTTAAGATTTTTCACTTTTCACTCATGTACTGACTTTTATTTAACTGCAGTACTGGATACTTCATATAATCTATACTATCCAAGGTATGGCTTGAATTGAATTAAAATGGAGTTGGTAAAATGATTCGGGAAATAATACTATTTTCATTGTGATTACTACACCAACTGCGACAACTCAAGCTTACTCTAAACAATCACAATCACACTTTAATTATTCTATACGCTAAAAAACGTTAATAAATTAAAATTTGTCAGCAATCAACTGCGGTAAAATCCAATCCTTCTGAATTCGATGCAACAATAACATGCTCATACCTGAGCTAATATAATAGTTTGAGGATGACAGGACATTTTAGCATCACTAAACTCTTTTGTTTTTATAATATTCCTCATATTAAAAATATATCATATGCGATTTCAAACAAAGTTTTTGAGGTTATATTACAAAACACTTACTCGCTATATAGTAAGACTGAGAATAGAAGTAGGAATAGGAATGTAAGACGGTTCTTACAAGCAGAAAATTATCAAGGATTTATCATTGCGAAAATTTTCACTTTTTGATTAAGCTATTGAACCAGCTACTTTGACTGTCCTGAGTGTCCCGTAGCAATTTCTCTTCTTCAGGTTTCAATTCCAGAAGGGTCGCTACCACTCGGATAAGGTTAGCAGCCTGGAAGAGTTCAGACGTGCAATTAAAACAAGAATTCTGAAAAAAATAAACCAAAGAAAGAGGAAAATCAAGCTACTTACAACTTGAGGATCGGAAGCCGTTAAATATTTAAACAAAACGGAGCGAAGGTACATAAAATTCACTTCTGAGTACGGTGTATGAGTATCGCCATGAAGCGCATCTCGTAAACTGTGAGAAAAAGATACATAAAACATGTTGTTAGTAAAGTGAATGCATGTTTACAATGCGTTAAATTTTCTGGCATTATGGTGTTCACATAATGTTAGAATGATGGTGTTTACAAAGGGTAAAACTGCTTCCAAACGGATAAGTACATACCTCACTTCCTCCATATGAGCTACATTGGGACTGGGATTTACATTTGAGGCGCTGGAGTTGCCAACGTCATTCTTTAACTCCTTATGCAAAGATTTTTTCACTTCGCTCAGCTGCTGCCTACTTGTTTTTAGAGACTGAAATAGAAATGGTCATGATTTTTAACACAAAATTAAGAAATTACAGAAAACGCTTTAGAGTATGTAAGTGTACCCTATTTTAAAATGTTTACAGTCAAAGCTACCTTTTTTAATTCTGTAACTTCATTATATAGATCAGAACTTCTGTCCATAGCAGACTTTGCTTCCTCCTCTGCAAGAGCTTTGTGAACACTCATTTCTTCAATCTGACTATCAATCAAATCTTTCTCGTCCTGAAGCTTAATTATTTGACTTTTCAACTCAATTAATTGAGTCTGAGCTTCGTTAAGATCTCGTCTCAACTGTGTGTTTTTACTTGCTTCTTCTGTTGCTATGATTTCCTGCTTGTTCATTATATCCTTCAGTGAATTTACCTCTGACTGAATATCTCCGACTCGTTGCTCACCCTCTTCCTTTTGCTTACCAAGCAGACTATTTAGTTCTTCAATCCGAGCAATTAAATTCACATTTTCGCTCTGTGAGTTAGCTGACGAACTTTTCAGCTGAACAACGTCGCTGGTCAGTTCATGGTTTTTCTCCATAAGAATGCGAATTTCTTCCTCGTTTTGAATTTTCAAAGTATTAGCCTGGTCCAGCTGATTAATAATACTCTGTTGCTCTTGCTGATACTGGCCACTTTGTTTCTTCTCAGTTTTTAGTTCCGAATGCAATATTTGAGTTTCTTTTTTCAAGTCGTCCAACTTTCTCTCGTAATTAAATTTCTGCTCCTCTAAAAGCTTTTTAAGCTTAGCAACATTAGCAGATTCTTCCTGAGAACTTTGGTATTGACGGAGTAGTAATTCCTCTTTGGTTTTACTAATTTCCTCTTCAAATTGCGATACTTTAGTTTTCGTCATTTCCAACTCCTGGCCAAGCTCAGAAAGCTAATATAAAAAATATCAGTTTGTCAAATAAATACTACTATTTAAAATTTTAGTTGTGCTTGTAGCTCTGATTCTAACCTTGATGAAAACAACTACAAAATGATTTTACACATCAATTCTTCTGACAAGAAAAATTGTCTCACCTTGGTTTGTTGAGATTTTTCAGTTTCCTTTGCATTTCTAAGCTGGCTGACTAGTTCCTCTTTAGTTTTCGCAACATCTTGGGATTGTTTTCTCTCTTCTTTTACCATTGCAGTTAGCTTATCAATTTGATTAGATTTGTCCTCCAAACTCTGCTTGGATTCTACCAAATTCTAAAAATAAGATTCTTACTCATTTTTCTACAAGAGCAACATTTAAAATAAAATCGCAACTCAAATATAGGAACTCTTACCGTCTCTAAAATACTAACGCGCTTTCTCGCACTTTGTAAATCGCGATTTAATTCGTTAGATTTATTTGTTTGTTCTTCCAATTTTAGTTGGGTCTCTTTTAAGTCTCTTAGGGTTGCAGAAATGAGTTCACTTGTTTTTGTTTGTAGATTATTCACTTCCCTGCTTGCATCATCCTTTATTGCTTTCATTTCTTCATCTAATTTAGTATAAACTTTTAACTTTTGCAAAACTAGGCCGGTGAATTTTGCTAATTCATCAATCGAATCTCCAGCTATCATGTGAGTTTCTTCATTGGAAATTTTCATAACTTTTGTGGACTCCTTTTTAAAATCTATGAGCTTCATTTGAAGTTTCACCAGTTCATCTCTCTCTCCTTGAAGTTTCTGCAATTCCTTAATGGTTATATGCAATGATTTGTTTTCACTGATTATATTCTCCAGACGTTCCTCTAACTCCGCTACTCGCTGTTGTGTTTTGGGAATCTAACCGCATAACATTAAAATACATTACTAAAATAATTACTGTAGGAAAAAACAGTCACACTTATGTATCCGATGTTTAATTACTTGAAGTTGCAGCTCTTGCTCTTCTGACAATTTTACTCTTAAAGTTTCGATTTCTTGTTCATGTTGGCGGTGAAGGCTGTCAACAATACCGGAAAGCTCATTTTTATCATTTGTGAGCACCTTAATTACATCTTGGGATTCATTCAAAAGCTGCTTAAGGGCTTCAAAATCTTCCGTAAGTTTATCAAGTTTGGTTTGATCTATTGTTGGTTCTGAATTACTTTCGTTATCAAGGACAATAAGGCTTTGCTCAGCAGCTTGTAAACTCTTGGCATTCTCAACAGCAATGACATTCTAGGGCAACATTTTCAGACAAATATATTTCACAAAAACAATAGATAACTCAAATATTAAGGTGGCATATAGACACTTCACAAATAAAAACCAACTTACAGCTTTCTCCAGATTAATTCTTAGCTCTGAATTCTCGGATTTTAAAGTTGAAATTTCTCTGTCATTAAGACTCGAAGAGGATTTCAATTCAGATATTATTAATCTAGCTGCCTCTAACTCCTGCCGAGATTGTGCATGAGCTTTTTTAAGATTGTCCAGCGTAAGCTGACTGGTTTGAATTTCTTTTAGTCGCTGTTCTTCTAAACTTTGCAACGATTGGTGTTGATTTTTCTACAATCAAATTTGGTAGTAATTAACATCGAAATCTATTATTAAAATTAAACTAGTGCACTAACACTATCTATCGTCATGTATAAATAAGTTAATTACCATGTCGCTGAAGCTGTTTTGTAATGAAAGAAGTTCACCCTGTAGAGAAGCAAAGTTATCCTTCGTTTTGGTATGTTCTGCCACAAGATTGTCATAATCTTTTGTTAAGTGACTAGAGGTGCTTTCTAGATCACGGAGTTTATCACTTAAGTCTTTGTTCTGCTCCTCCAATTCACCGATTTTCTTTAAATACCCTTGATTTGTATCTTCTAAAGCTTGTTTGGAAACGGAATCACTAAGTTCATTGGAAGCATTAGTAGGCGGTTGTCCTCCATTATTGAATCCTTCGGTTGCCAGCCATAAATTCACATTATCTCGGTCTTTTCGATTCTTCGCATCGGACTCCAACTGAGCAACTTTGACCAGAGCGGACTGCAGGTCATTCTGTGTATTAAGAAGCTAGAAAAATCCAGAAGAAACTACTTACATATGAGATTTACCCGAGGTTCAAATGAAATAAATATCTTACCAGGTGCTTCACCTTAGCATTTTCTTGCTTTGACAGTCCTTCAAGATTCTCTAACTCAGTGACCACCCGAACATACTTGTCCTGCCAACCGGACTCCACGGACTTTATCTGATCTTTGAATCTGTCCCTTTCATTCCTCAATTGGGCCAACTCATCCTCCTTAGTATTATACTTCCAAGCAAAATCCGTCTCCTGATTCTGCAACTTCTCCTCATACGACTTCTTAAGATTATCTAATTTCAACTTTAAATCTGCATTAACTTTCTTCATCTGCTGCAACTCCTCATTGCTCGCATCCCGCTGGCTCTGACTGGACTGACCGGCGTTCGAAGCATGCGGACGACTTTGACCTACCGGCCTATCCGGCCCTATATCAATTAGACTCGCCACTGAGCTCTGTCTGGAACCTAAATTTGGAGTGTTCGTACCCTGGAAATAATCAAACCCTTCAAAATCAATAAACCACACACCGCATCACACAAATCCTCTCCACAATACTCTCCATCAAAAATGCAAATCAACACGTTCTATTTTTAGCTCCCTCTCCAACGTCACATTCCCACCTACCACACTTCCAATATGTCACTTTACTGTCACTCCAATACAGCCTGCCTACTCTCCCCACTAAATAAAAACCCCCCAAATCCAATAATAATTCTTAATTAAAAACACTCATCACCCAGCCTCAGAAATTAATCCCATATTTACTGTAATCACTGTCAGGTCACATCTCCATCAACCAACTTTACCTCACCAAATAATTTTTCAAAAACATCCAACTCATCCAGCATGGTGATTTTTAAAAAAAGTCTATTCCCACACACGTTCTTCCCAATGCACTTTAATCCCATCCTTCAAATAATTCATCCCATTACCAAACATATTGGGTTCCACAGTCTCTTCTTTACCTGTGTACTGCCTCCAACTCTTCGGTCACCCAGGGCACCCGCTAAATTAATCGGACTGGTCAACCGACTCAGGTCACCCACCTCCTCTTCTATTTTCTTTTTAAGATTAGCGAACATCGTTGAGTGAGTAACCTACTTTCGGATTGATCCACTATATGTATATATATATACAAAAGTAGTAAAAACACACTGTTGTTTATGTAAGTATATATCGTATAGCTACCTATTTTTATAGCTGGTTTACCTTAACACAGGTAATAATTTATTCCCTCACACAAACAACACCTAATGATTGGACCAACAAACTGAAATTCTCAAAATGTCAAGGCACCGTTTCAAAACAATAAAAGATAATATTCACACACAAACGGACCACTCGGAGCTGTGTATATTTTGACTTTATATAGTACAGAACAGACAAGTATAGGAATATTTCTCACAAAAAAAAAACTTTATTACAACCACACACACTACTACACAAGTCTCAGCGTTTAGGACACGCAAAGGAAGGAATAATGTTAAGCTATACGAGCTCTCGCTCTCTCAGCTCTCTTCTTCCCATTGCCACATTGCGCTCTCAACCACACACACACACACACACACACACAGTCTTCTAGGTCTAGAGTTGCAGGCAGAGTGTAATGTGTACAGTGTACACGGACTAGAGCTCCCACACACACATATACATACCACTACACGTCCTTATATCACCTCTGTTGATCTCGTATATATTATTCAGAGCCAATGCCAACGCATATGTACGTACACACATCTGGGAGGTTTTTAGTATTTAGTATTTAGGCGCCATTGCAAATAATATTCTGGGACTTACATATGTAAGGTTTCTGTAGTAAGTAAAGTGCACTCAAAAATATGTAATTACTCAGGTCATTTAAATAATTTAGAATTAAACCCAGTGACACTCAGTTCCTTCCAAATGTATTCATTCGTGGGGCTGAAGTAATTTAAATTATATTGGATATTGACAGTTAAGTTAAAAGCCTTGTGTATTATGAGTTGACATTGTCGGGGATGTAACCGGCATGAATTAATTTTTGTTGTGAGTTGTGATGTTTTGAACCCTTTTATTGTTTTGAAAATATTTTAAATATTTGTATGCATGTTGCACATATATGTCAGTATTCAAAAGTAACTGGATTTTTGTATTATTGATTTTTGTTGTCGAGGGTGATAGTAAATTATTTATATAGGATTTTTGATGTAGACAAGAATAGTAATAATAAAATTATTAATGAATGACTCTCGTTGATTTTTTACTTTCGTTTTTTAAAATGGGATGATGTTACTGTTTCCAGGTGAAAGTTTCTGGAGACTGGTGGTGTTCAAATGAGGTGGAGATAGGAGTGAATGAATAAATTAGAGGAATAAATATATGATATGGATGTGTGCATGTGTAGTTATTAGATGTCTTAGCACTGATAAGTCTGGTCTGTCTTAGTACATAATAATATGTTTTTACTGTAATTATTTTTGGATGCGATATGGGGTTTTGAATGGCGTGTTTGTGGAAAGTAGGCTTGGAAGGGAAAGAAGAAGATGATGAGGGTGTAGGATTTGATGGAAGGGAAACCTGCTGTTTGTTGTGACTAGGACGTAAAACCTGACTTTGCAGGCTGGCAGTGGCTGGGAACTTAGGCGATTTCTCGCTATGCCATACCAGCCGTACTATTACTTATCAATGCATTTCCATGATGGAACTCTATGCTCTTGACTCCGCGATTGAAAAAGCTGACAGTGTGCACTAGCCTTTGACCAAATAAGTTACTGGTCCTTATCTGGTCCCTTGAGTACTTAATAATGTACATGAGAATTAATTTCTCACACATAATGGTATTAAAACGATTAAAATGAATAATTTATTAAAAGCACCGTAATGAAAATAATATGTTGAATTTATTGTTAAGATGATTCACACTGCAATGTTTCTATCATCGATGCATTTAGTCTCGCGCGAATCTTTCCGTTTCGTCAAAGGAGTTTCGAATTGAGTTGAGTTTAGTGTTTTGGCTTGTTTTCATTAATTTTCTTCTTAAATTGAACTTAAACTGTTTGTATGAAGTAGTCTTAATTGTTTTACGTAAGGGGTTTCTTTATTCTACAGTAATTTTGTGCATTTGTCCGAGGAATTTCCGATGTAAGTATTTAATTTACCAGAACCACAATAATATTTTCATTAGTAAACACTTAGAGAATAAGATTAATTAATTATAATATAGTAAACATTAGTTAAGAGCTAACTACTACGATGCTGGGCGACAATTTATTGTTGGTACAGCGGCTGCATATTTTTTTTTGTTTTTCGCAAAATGGAACGAGCCCATTTTTCGTACCCCAAGAGCCCCCCCTCATTTTTCACTAACTTTAACCCGGGATATCTCCGAATCCTGCATTACGATTTCTTTGGGCCAATTATCAAAAATGATCTACTCTTCAGTGCACCCTCCAGGAATTTTCTTATCGAGATCGAACAGGGGGCATATTCTCGTAAGGATTGTGCGGTGCCCTTCGGAAAAAGCTGAAATATAGGTGAATTGAAATTTTGACCATTGCCCCTAATATGGGGTAGTCTTAAAAACTGCCACTTGTTTGACTGTATTGGTTTTTTTACAAGCAGGAATACATATTTCAATGAAAATTTGGAAGCCTACTATTTCCTTCGTGAGGATCTGTCAGCTTTATTTATGGGTCATATTAACAGGAGTACAACTGTAGAAATATGGAAGCAGATAGTAACACCAGGTTTACTTTGTTGGCTCGTGTGACCTTCGATAAAGGACATCAGCATTCAATTCGAAGAAACGACACCGGGGTAACAGTAATGTTCACGTCGCAGTATATTATCGAACCATTGGAACATTTCCCCAGATTATCGTTTCTTCGGTTACAATCAGTGCTGCGGACAAGTTCAAGTAATACTTGAGTTTTCGAGTCAAGTTCAAGTTCGGGTCAAGTTCAAGTATGCAAATTTTTTTACTTGAATCTTTCGGGTCAAGTTCAAGTACGTACTCGGCTTGACCATGACATTTTAAGACAAGTCAGGTTCAAGTACAAGTAAGGGAAATTTACTTAAACCTCAAGTCAAGTTCAGGGTCAAGTAATGGAAAGAAAAAACTTGACCATGAACTTGAGATTTCATGGTCAAGTTCAAGTAATTTTAGATTGCGCATGCCATAAAGGACGGACGCAATTTCAAAATCACAATCCAATTTCATGTCGTGTTCAGAGTATTTTGTCATAAATTAAGCGACAAAGTTCAAAATCAGAGTCAGTTTTATGAAGGTCTTGTTTATCAGACGTTATTGTTAGTTTTTGCAGAGGCCTCTTCATGAAAAGAAAGAATTATCTTGATAATTCATATTGTTGCTTACAATTAGAAATATTAGTTCAACTTGTGTAAATAAATTACAATATAAAATGTACTTGGATGGCCCTTTACGAAAAGCGTTTAATAAATAAGTAAATACTAGTTTATTAAATATTAAGTTAAGAGTACTGGTAATACTCAAATAGGTATATGCATATATGAACATTAAATAAAACTTGTCAGATATACAGTGAAAGTCCGTTTTAAGGGCTCAGCTTATAAGGAATGTATCGATATCAGGGATGCATTTGTTTGACCCCAACTTTCATTTATACAATGCTTTAGACGTTTTTATAAGGGAAAATCCTTTATAAATTGTAGTCAATTATATCGATCTTTTACTGTATTCAATATGCGCTCAAAGTTGTCCTCGAATTGTTTTAAATAAACAATTTTAGTAAAATTGTTTTCTGAATGCGTTTTGGTTTTCCGTCTAAAGGAAATAATTTGCCGAAACAAGTTCGACAAGTTATTGTGGTCATGTTTTAATTTTTGTGATACTTAACTTGAATTATCAAGTTCAAGTCGCGTTCAAGTCATGGTCAAGTCAAGTTCAAGTCAAGTTTGGAACTTTAACTACTTGATCAAGTTCGGGTCTTATAAAGTTACTTGATTACTTGAACTTGACAAGTCAAGTAATTACACGAACGCGAGTTATCAAGTTCTGGTTGTGTCTTGAAACTTACTTGAAGTTTCGGGGTCAAGTCAAGTTCATGGTCAAGTTTTGAAATTACTTGACCCGATCGCAGCACTGGTTACAATTACCAGAGCTCAAGGGATTGAACGAGAGTAGTAAATTTAACACAATCATGCACTGATAAGGACCTGTAACTTATTTGGTCAAAAGCTAGTGCACACTGTCAGCTTTTTCAATCGGGTAGTCAAGAGCATAGAGTTCCATCATGGAAATGCATTGATAAGTAATAGTACGGCTGGTATGGCATAGCGAGAAATCGCCTAAGTTCCCAGCCACTGCCAGCCTGCAAAGTCAGGTTTTACGTCCTAGTGTTTGTTGTGGGAATGAATGATCTGGGAGTTTATAAAAATGAGGATAATTTGATGAAGTGGAGTGCTGGGAGGATTGTATGCACCTATGTAAGCAAATTAGCTGAGATGTTATGATGTAAGGATGATGTAGAGCTCCGTTAACCTTCTGCTTTGATGTGTGTTTGGGAGTGTTATCTGTAGTTATTTTTATTAGCAGATGTTGAACACCCATGATGTCAGAGAGATACATAATTTAAATGAGAGGTGCTGACAATGAGGGTTGGGGCATTGAGACTGCTCAAACTTGACTTGTGTGATAGAACAAATCCCTGCTCAGAATAGCAGTCTGCAGATTAGTTGGAGGAGGCTTAAATTAAAGAGCTGAAAGGTTATAGGAGACATGGAAGGTTATGTGGAACTGGAAGAACCTTGAGATAAGTGCACTGGGCAGGACATACTATGAAAAAGGGTACTGTGATACAAGTGATGAATTATAGTATAAATAAATGCTATTCCTGACGTCAACGTACATATGCATGTGAGGAAAAAGTACAATGGTTTGAACAACCGGTTTCAGTTAAATTAACAGTATGACTTTTATTTCACGGTTGAAACTCGCATCAGACTACAAAATATCGAGTGTTATTACAATAACTTGGTATTGTTATAAAACTGGGTCAATCTTGGAAGAAATTGCAGCGATCATCTAACATCGCATCTACCTCTAGATTAGAAATGTACATATAGAAAATTAAATCTTTGCAACTTTGCACCTCACCCTTCAGTTAATACTGAAGTTCAGCTTACATTCCTTGTCTGACTTACATACTTTGTGACGCGCAATGGAAAAGTATAAAATTTCCTGGTAAAAATGTTGCATCGAATTCCGACTCAAGCTATCCAAAAACTAGTTGCTCTTACAATATGAAATTTAGTATATTAGGTATCAAGTATTACGTAGCTCATGGAAACATAAAAAATGTAACACATAATTTTAGCATGGCAATTATTACACGCATAACAACATCATGTGTTCTGTTTGCTTTTTGTACATTACTAGTTAAATTGGAATGTAGCATATTTCTGGCATTCTCGAAGCGTTTCAATATACAGTCTCTCACAAATGTCACTAATCTACGCGTCTATCCATGCAGACTACTACACAATTGGCGATAATTAAGCATAAATGCTGGCAGCAAATAAGTTCATTCTGATGGCATGCTTATACTTCAAACACCAGATGTCAATCCGAACTTCAGCTGTCACCATTCAAGTTGAAGTTACCCCTCGCCGGGCAATTAAAAGGTTCAACACGGGGTGCTTCTTAATATAATCAACAGCCTTTTTATGCGTCACCATCGTAAAATCATATCCGTTACATTGCAAAACTTTATCGTGAACTTTGAGTCCCGCCTTATCAGCTGCAGATCCATGGGTAACTTCGGTAATGTAGACACCATTGTCTGTGTAACCATGCGGTGAAAGACGATAATCTTGATCAATGCCTCCTCCAATTTTAAATCCACACTTCATCACTTCTCGACCGTCCATGTCAACGCTTAATTCCTTGTGTAGTGTTATCGGGATCTGCCCAATCAATACAAATCCTTTTAATGAAAGTCCCTACCACAATACATACTTACAAATGACCAATCCATCATCCCATGCTTTCACACACAACTAACAATCTCAACACAACTACAACAATAGCTTCATTCCCGAAAAGTTTAAAAATATTCGATATTCGGTTTGTTCCACTTACGCTAAGGCATTCCATCGCAGTTCCAGCTTGATGTTGAAAGGCCATAACTGCATGCGGTTTATACATTCACCAACAAGTGCTTCGTCCCGTCTCTAAAAAAAATCAAAATGAATTTCCAACTTCCTTATTAAAAACCAACAATAATAATTTTCATTTCAAGCATAATACTAGGGAAATAACATACTTCGTAAATGCCTATTTCGAATTTCCTACAAAGTCTCAAAAATCATGTTCAACACTCATCAAAATTATTACAATCAATGATCCTCACACCCAATCTTCCTTACAAATACTAACTTCAAACAATTCAATCAAAACAAACAAACAAAGAAATGTCAACTACTTCCAACAATATTAATTAAACCAGTGATAACTAATATCCATAATCTGACAAAGCTGACTGCTGACTTCGGAAACATTGTAGAGGTACAACTCCCTAAAATATTAATCACTTATAATTTCAGAATTTAAAAAGTGCAAGAATTGAAAATAATAATAAAGATAATATTACCCGCTATTTTTAACTGTCGTAAATTCAAAAACTGATGCTTCCAAGGACTTGAGTAGAATTTCACTGTGAGTTCTTCAATAGAGCAATAATTTGTGTACAATCATAAAAGGGAATTGGTTGGATTGGAACAAATCCCTGTCCGCAATTTTATAATGCGACCGTTCCCTGTCAATATTCCATCTCTAGCCAATGATTCAGTCTTATAACACTGAAACTGATACATTTCCAATTCCAATATATTCCACTGTTTTGCACTTCGCGTTTGCACATCATACAGAATAGAGACCCCAGTTTTAGCCTTGTAGCCTCAGGTAGCATCTTGTATTACATGCTAAAGTCACAGCATAGCCTTTCATGTTATGTGCATACAATTAAGGGAGGACTAGTCATATGCTGTAACACTCGCTTGTGTGGAGCCTCGGTTTAGGGATGCGACCCATCCATTGGACGATTGGACACACAAGAATATAAAAAATAAATATGTATAAATAATCCCGAAATATAAATCTCTGAGCAGCAGTATGACAATCCACAAATCCCATTATGGAAAGCGCAAGCTTAACATCCCAATTTCTGTGCATATCAATTTGTATGTTTTTATGAGAGATTCATTTAATTTTCGGAGGTCAAACTGTTGACCCACTGTCCTTCAAAAACAATAGATTTCTTACTTTTTACATAATTTGTCCCTAAAAAAAAATTCTAGGTTTAATTGGTTCGGCAGTTATCGTGGCTACAGACACGCAGACAAGCAGGAATCATGACATCCAAAATAGGGACTTTCAGCTGCTCTTCCCCCTAAAAATAACAGTTAGGAGCTCTCAAGAATGAGGTCATCCAAAATATGACAAAACGACGATATTATAGAAATGGAATGAAATAAATATGTATTAGAATTTGGATGTGAGTTGTCTATTAGGGGGAAAGAAAGCTGAATTTTATTGTTAAATATTGTTGACTACACTAAGAAATTACTGAAATATTGTGTCTAACACCATAGCTTGCGTATTGATTCTCATATACTTATAGGCCCAAACGAACATCAGGCACGAGATATTCCCAAATGATAAATGAATTTTCCAAAATTACTAAACCATTCTTGAGACTACAATAGATCAAATTTGCCATTGAATTATTATACATCCCAATTTCCCGGCATCCTCATCATACCCAGGGAAATCATGCTATTGACAGATTATTATGTGTGCATCTTTGCATTGAAGTTCTATAATAATAATTATTACAATAAGATATTATGATACATAAGGCCACTACGCATTACTGGGACAGTTACAAGTAGGATTTATACAGCCCTCGTCAGACTGACGATACTTGACTCTTGACTCGCAGTCCTCTGACTCATGTTTCGACCACTGACAGAAAAAAAATGAGTCTTAACATGAGCTTCACATCCTCATCTGTAACCTTAAGCTGATTGTGAGTCATGGAAAAAAATAATGTCATCATATATATAGTGACGCTATTCTGTACCTGCAACTAAGTCAGCGTACTTTTGCAGTGATGGGATATTACCATAAGTATAGAAATAGGAACAGGTTTTGCATGCAGTCTCGTCTCATCAATACTTGTTGAGATACGTGAGTTTTACATTCCCCGTACTAATTCTACTTTTACATCTTCCGTGTAGGTTGCATGCTCTATTTTAATGATTAAATCAAACAATCACATCTGGTCATGCAGAACTTCATTAGAGGGTCAGGGATTGATGTCCCTTGCTATTTTATCCCTTCAGTTTGACCAAATGACTCCAATGTACACACACATTACTCGGAAAATACTGTCATAAGATCTCTTCTTCCAAATTGCAATGAGTACAAGTTTTTGCGTAGACTCTAATCACAATTGAAGTTAATAGCTATAAGACAGGGGCGTTAAATGGGTCCTCCCTCTGCCTTCGATTGAGAGGAGGAATTGAGGAAAGTGAGGATTTTTAATTGACAGAAGAGGGCACTACGATCGTCGGGAACCTTCCTAGAACTCTCCTTGTAATTCTCTTGATTTCATATCGGCCATCGTCAATATTGACACCCACCACTTGTCCTTGTACAGTCAGGTCTCTCTCTCACGGATGGACAATTATTTATGCACTCTATAAATCCTGCCCCTGTAATAATTATACCCGCATATACTATCAAATATCCCTGCGGTTTGGCTCTTTTACCGCTCACAATCAGCTCACAACAAATATGACAAGAGACAATTAAGATACCAAATCATTGTAATTAAAACAGTTGGCGTCATCCCTTTCAAATGGAACTTGACTCTTGTCTCTCCAAACGTTTCAAACTTTTTCCTTATTATTTTATGTATTTTTTTTTTAATATTATTTTATCTGTCATCAAACTACATCTTCATTACAGTAGGAGTAATCCTAAAAGCTTTAAAAAATGTTGAGTCATATTAATTACGATTATTAAATCCTAATTTAAAAATTCCTTTGCTAATAAGTTATTACATCCATAATGAACTATTAATGTGACTGAATCACTCATGAGTCAAAACAGTTATAGTGTTTCAAGGACTAATGGATTGCATTGTGACAGTTTAATTGACCATCGTCTTCTTTGTCCATTGATAACTGTATTTAAAATTTAACTGTCTGTCCATAAATTATCCTCATATAATCCAATCCCGAGCGGCTTGCTCTTCAAAGAGTTGCAATGTCAAGGGACTTTATAGCTTATTTCCAAAAAAAAAAGCTCCGGGAAAAACTTAATATCGAAAGAAATGATCCACCATAATAGGATACTACACACACACACACACACACTGTATAGTTTAATTAAAATAATCCTAGATAAGTTCACAGAATAATTATTAGGGAAACCAATGAAAAGTAATTTTTTGTAGCTTTTGTACACACGTGGTATCTAAAAGGTCAGGATGTATTTACAATTTAATTTTGACTCCCTGGACTTTTAAACTCATTGGTTTTATTATGGATCAGTGTCACACATGAGAAAGTCGCCCTTGTGTCTCTGAAAAATATTGGCTAGTAAGTCACAAGAAATTCATTTGTATGCAAATGTGGAGAGCAGCGTGTGTGAGGAAATACTTGGCTCAAGAATTGGATTTACAAATATCAATCGTTATTTATTCTACTCTCCTCATAATGAATTAGTTAAGTGTGAATGGAATGGAAATACATACGTTCACAAACGCAGATGATTATTATTGTGTCATCCAGGATTACTCATAGTCAGGAACTCAGGACTGGGCCCCGACAAGAAAAACTTGTTCAAATCTAAATATTGAAAGCGTGCATTACTAATTATACAGAGTATTACAGAGTGAGGTAATTTAGAATGAAAGAATTTAGGATGAGTTATCACCTTCGTCAGAAATCTTAGAGATGCTAAAAAAAAGCTGGGTGTAAATCTTCAAGAAATATACATACATAGGTTTGGGGTGAGACATCCAAAGTGAGTATTACCTTCTAATTACAATGTTGATTATAAAATTGCATGTTCATGCCGATCCTTCCCTGGAGTATTTAGAGGTGGGTATTATTTGTGATTGGATAACTTCCAGCATTGGGTCCTGCCTCATAGTTCCACATTTTATTTTGTATATACGGTATAAGTTTATAGTAAATAGTAAATACATGTAAAAGGCTTATTTCGTCGTCGTGACTCAGATCGGGAAATAGTGTGAAGTTCTGGGGGCTCTGTGAGTCTGTCTGAAATATGACGTGTGTTTGGTAAGTCACCACAAACCCGTCGGAATTCTAAGGATATTTGGTGAGTTCTCCCAATGGATATTTAACCATCAATGGAAATGGGATTGTGGGATGGGAGAATGTCTCCTTTCAAAAGCTTAATATGTCAATTTCTCCTCACTATATATCCAATGAACCTAATAATTAATGCATGAATTCAAACAAGAACCATTTATCCTCCTGCCCATGGAATATACTTCAAGGTAAAAACAATAATTACTTTGAATTCCAGGAGGAAGTCAGTCTTGACTTCCCCTCAATTTCGAATTAATAACAAGTCAATGATTACGTCTAACCCCACACTCCCACCACAACATGCACCTAATGTACGACACACTTTTCCAGGAATATGTCCCAACAAAATAACCCAGGAAGGCACAATCCAATAAAAAAGATAATATTTTGTTTTTATTTATTTTTTAAACATAAAAAATTTAAGCTCAGAAGGAATTCCTCCATGAAAGACTCATGCCCTGTTTGTTCACAACATTTTAATAATAAAAAGAATTAAACGTAGATATAATTTTTATTTCCCTTGATGTCACGTCACGTTCAGTTCAATTTCCTCCACGAAAACAATTATTCCAGGGGTTATTGACCAAATTACATAATAACAACGACATATTTATGCAGGACAGGATTCCAACAAAAATATAATATCAAGCTTTTATTTCAACGCTCAAGTGCGGCATAATAACAAACCCTAAAAAAAATTAAATATTCTCCAGCATCAACAACCTCATTAGGTCCAAGCACCCCATAAAATAATATCTAAAAAGGCTACTACTGTATGCTACTCCTATAAAATCTCCAATAAAAACCACATATAGTCAAATCAACAAAGCCTCCTATAAATGTAAGGAACGCCCTAAAACTATTTTTTTCCCAGAGTCCGTAAAGAATAAAATATTACAAATTGGAAGGGCTCCACACACAAGTGCGGATAAAAACATTCTCAAGTATTTCTCTTATACTAAAGTTCCAATCATCCATCAATTTCCTTTTTATTGTCTGATAATTTTAATGTCATAATTTTATAAACACACATTGTATATGTACTTCCCAACTGCCAACCAATTTCATGCCCTCGCATATTTTTCAAGAGCTTCCAGCCGTTCCAGCACCCACGGCCACAACTCTTTCCCTTTCCAGCCATATACACAGCCAAACTCACGCTATTTCACGGATATCTGATATCACACTTACAGTAGACCTTCCCTATAACGTCCTCAGCTCAACCCGTCATCATACATAAATGTTACATTCTAGAAATAATTTTTTTTAAAATGGAGGGTTAAAAAAACGGGTCGTCCCGGGAGGCTCTATATTCCCGCTAGTACTTACATCCAAACGTCCCTGTATTTTTATGTAGATTTTTTGTCTATGTGAAAAACACGAAATGCCCAGCACTTCCCACATGGTCTTTCTTGGAATATGACACGAAAAAAAGCCAGTCGCATCATATGCCATGCCATGCTAGTATATATGGCAAGGAGTTACAGGAATGGCTTTGTAATATTGGGTCGAAAAATAATGGTTAAAAATGGCTGCTATGACTCTTTTGCCCCTTGTATTATCATCAGAATATGAGAAGGTCCATGTGTGTTTACATAAATGCAGGTTTCACTTTTTTTTTCTCCTCATTTATTATGGCTTATGTATATCCTATAGTTAACTCATGTGTAGTCATACTGTAGTCGGGTGCTCTCACTGCTCTCCATTAAAAAAAAGAAGGAATAGAGGAGTACTCGTATTACCCCCTGGACTATGTATTAAAGGTAAGTACATACTCTAGGGACTAATACAAGGTAAGTACATACTCTCGGGACTAAGAGGTAAGTAAGTACATATTGGAGTTGAACGTGAGCTCTGAGCTGTGTGTTAAATTACGTTTATAATACTAGTATGAGTATACGTAGCATATAATAAACATTCATTGCCACTGCTATTGCCAGTGCCAGCAGAGGACTGAGCGAGCACGAGCACTACTCACTCACTACATGCAGTGTGCTGTGCTGAGTAGAGCGCTATTGAAGAATGGTGCTGGTGCTGCTACATACTTATATGGAATGACTCGCATATATAGCAACAACCTTGATGAAGTGTATTACACACACACACGTTGTATATAGGGATGAGGCATGAAGCTCTGGCTCTACTAAAGCTCTACGTCCTCTGTTTGCTGTGAAAGTTGACCCGTGCTGCTACTTCTCATTCCTTCTCTGATCCTCATCCAGTTGAGAGAGTTTTCCAAACTGGTTGCCTTCCTGAAACGAATTTGCTGTAAATTTTGTCACCGTAAAAGGCCGGCAAAACTCATCGACAGCCAGAGAGTCTTCAAGGGACACATCAACGCTTACGACGTCACTGGGAAAGTTAAGGAAGAGTCCGAAATGACTTTAATTCATTCTGTCCGGGATAAGGTAAAATTTATTTTATAGACATTTATAATAACTTACAAAAACTAAAGTATTTTTAAATTAGGTAGTGTGTGATATTTATTGTTTTTAATTTTAGGTATGTAGGAAGAGAGTGTTCGGATTTCCAAAAGGATTTTAGCCGTTATGACATTTTAAGGAGAGGTTATTTTTTTTTAGACTGCCGCCAAAACCGGCGAGTTTTAAGAATATAAGCGAGAGGCTGAGGATGGGAAGATTTTAGGATGATGGGAAGAAATATAGGGTTGATTGTAATTTTGGGGATGGTTGGGGAGGAGGGAGATGGATAATTAACGGGCCTTTGGGGTTGGGTGCTTTTGTGGGGATGTGTGATTAGTGATGCTGGTGACCTTGGTGGTTGATTAATTCGTAGATAACGGGATTGTATGGGGTCAGTGGGGATTATTGTTTTATTGGGAGGATTTGTGAGGAGGGATTGTGATGAGGATGGAGTGGATGGGGAATGGGTGTAGGATTTTGTTTTGGGAGAGTCCGTCCGACACGGTGGTATTGGGAGAGAAAAATTAGGTTTTCAGTCAAAGTAGGACATGTTGTATGGATTAAATGATATTGAACAATTTTTTGCGTGTAGATGATAACACCTTTGTTATTTTACGCATGCTCTGAGTTTCAGGGTAAGTTTTGACCTAGCAAACCCAACTGTCATCATCACTTTTTTCGAGATGGGCTTTTAATCCGGGAAATTGATCTGGCTGTAAAGAACGGATCGATTCATGCTTTGTAGTCGTTTCTGTGTTGGGGGTTTTTTTTTGCTGTATGCGAAGTGGAAAATGTTTTATGAAGAGGAGACAGTGAGCAAATTCAAGCACCGGTTGGGTCCGGTAGTGTAGGGTTTTTAGGCTGGTGTATCGGTAATTGGTACGGATAGGATCCTTTTGGAGTATGGGTGTATTTAATGGTGATTGTATTTTGATCGGTTGTAGCTGTAAGTGGGATTAGTTACGGGTGGATTTGGTAAGTAATTGAGTTGTTGTTGTTTGTTTTAGGATGACTTCGACAATCAGTTGAAGGAAGCGGGAACCAAACTGATTGTTGTGGATTTCTATGCAACCTGGTGCGGCCCATGCAAAATCATTGCACCTAAATTGGAAGAAATGGCCCAACAATTTACGGATGTGATATTCCTTAAAGTTGATGTCGACGAGTGTGAAGAGGTTGCTTCTTCTTACAACATCACCTGCATGCCTACTTTCATGTTTTTCAAGAAAGGCGAGAAGGTATGGAGATGCTTGCGGTTGTGATTCCGCTTTTGAACTTAATATATCAATGGAGTATTGGTAAAATGATTCGAATGATAAAATTTATGTTGTTGTGGTATCAAAGGTGGATGACTTTTCCGGCGCCAATGCGGACAAAATTAGGGATTACATTCTGAAGCACAAATGAACTCCAACATTTACAATTAATCAACATCAACTATTATCGAAGCCTAGAATAGCTGGACGTATTCTTTCACATTAAATTTGTTCGCTTTGTACTATTACTACGTATAGTTCCGATTTGTCCTAATGCTAGGTACGGAGATGTGGCTTTAACTATAATGCCAAATCATGTAAAATTGACTTGGATGTCTAATATTTTCTTTATATTCTGAGAAGCTAAATTTCCTTGTGATTTCAAATTGTTCGAAATTATTTCTCACTGTTCAACAGGCTTCTGAAATAAATACAAATTGCTGAATGCTTTAGGAAAATTTTGTATGATTCGATGGATTCCCCGTGAAATACTTTATTTCCACGTTTCATGAGAAACTTTCTGTGACAAGCTTGTAAGCTGTTGCTATTTTCCTGGTACTTTTTATTACTCACCAGTTCTCACGCAACATTTGCTCTACTCCTCAGTGATAGTAGGTTAGTCGTAATTATGTTGATATAGATACCTAAGAAAGTTTTTATACATGTATGTAAATACACATGCGAGGAATGCTTTTATCCAATTAACTGTTGCTGTACTCAAAGTAGGTTGTATGATTAGAGGATGTAGTTCTTATGTATGACTTATGGATTTTGAAATTCAGTTTATGATGCATGAATTAATGAGAACTCTACAAGTATGTAAATACATTAAGCATTTACAATGTATGACTCTGTAATACGAATACGAATGTCTCTTTTATAGTCAGGATGCACTTACATATATACTAAGATTATTAGTATCTCAATTATTTTGTATCTATAAGAAAAATAATAGCGTTCATAGCCCTCAGGCAGACATCGTAGGCTATACTTCTATTGTACAAGGCTAATTATATACTCGGGAAAATAACCTTACTGCAATCTAAAAAACACTTCTTTTGCATGAAAGTGTCTTGGCGTGCTTACGTAAAAATTATTCTTTTCCCGTAAACTCTTATGTACACCCATCCGACCATGCTAAACATTTTGGGCTTTTAATGGCGTTTACTTACATTATATTACATGGACTGATTGTGAGTAGAATTCAAGTACGAAAAAATATTTTGCGATGGCTAGCTCCACTTACTGACTATGTATTGAAAATGTGAAAGCGTGCTTACATGCAATCTGATTGCGAGTGATCATAGATGACTGGAGTTTTTTATCCAGACCTTATGTGCGCTTTTAAAGCCAAGTAACATAATTATAAGGAGCGTATCACAATGTCACCGTGCTAGTAACACGAACTTTCCCCCTTTTCCTTTTAAGTATGGATTTTTAATTTCAGCATAGAATGTTCTGCCATCGCCTGTTTTGATAAGACACTTTAGAACATATATAGCAACATGAACAATAATAAATAATATAACAATAATGAATGTAAGAATAGACCTTTCAGAAAGAGTGAGTTGTGCTCCTACCATGGAAGTAATTATGTTTATGATGTTATTCTTTCCTAGAAATATCATTGTCTCATGCATTTATTATTATTGTACTAATTCATACAACTCCCAAGGTATACTTATATCCACCGAGTTTGATTACTCATAACATACTCTTTATAAAATGACCCATTACATACAAGGGAATAGCAATTATTATTGTTCCTTGTTAGGTACTTACTGAAGATCGTCAATGTCCACTGATTTTATTACTGTCACGTTTAAGTCAGTAGATTACATGTAGGTATTTACTTTTAACCGTGCCTAGCCTAATACCATAAACGCGAAGCACTACTACGAAGATGCTTTAAGACTATATCACATTATTATACTCTCTAAGTAAATTCCTTAAATACGGTAACCTCCAGCAGCTTCAAAGTCACTGGGTAATGATTAGATATCTTGACGAAATCCGTTCCACTAAAGACAGAAGGCAAGAAGTTGTCGAAGCCCCAACAATTAAATCAAATCTTTATGAAAGAAGAAATAATGAATAATTTTGAATTTTACAATTTAACAACGTCTAGACTGAATCAAATCTATATTAAAGACGAATAGGAAGTAACAATAAGCAAACATACAGTACCAATGGTTAGGGGTCATAATTACAAAAACTGTTTCTAAATTTTGATGAAATCAAATATAACAAGTATGTATACGGCAGTCACAATCTTCGGTGCTAGTAATTATAGCAGCAATCATTCCACCAGCAAGAAGAACGGACCCGAAAAAGTAAACAAACCAAATTGCCAAGCGTTTGCCGTATCCCTAAGCACAATAATCAGGTATTTATAAAAATTGTAAACCCCCAAATTCCTGGGGTGTTCATCAAACAATTTACAATAAACGGAAAATATTTTTAAATTGTTATTATTTGTTCCAGTTTCCAGTACCGGCGTGCTGGCAAAAGTAACGTTCTGCATGGGCAATGGCGAGAATCCCCGTTTTGACATTCTACCCAGCATGCTGTCTATCCAGCGGAAGTGGAACTGCGAATTATTTCCGAAAGTTTACAAGATAATATTGCATCTATTACTGTTATTATTAAATGCTCTGGACTACGCCCACACAATCAGCTTACTTAGGAAACCTAAATTGTAAACACCTGTATCTGCAATGCAGTTCTTAAAAACAAAGGTGTACTTGAAGAAATGTCGTGATTAATGGAAAAAAACCCTATTTCAAAATTTTTCTAAGCATGCTCCCTATAATGAACTCATTGCAGATACAGAGCCCAAAAATATCACTGAAAAAGGTAATCATATTAAATACTCTTGGTACTCATTACCGCCATTATAATGTGACACAGAATGGTCCAAATCAACCAAACAATCACGAGAATCGGAATACAGCATGGAACATGAGTATCCGAAATGTTCGAGCTCTGCAACAAATTCGCAAATCCTAAAAAGACTGCACAAGTCCCTATGATCCAATGACCAATACTGAAAATCCTCCGACTCCATTCGTCAATTGGACGAACCCATCCAGAAAAAATCTGAACTAAAAACAAAATACAGGCCCCACCACCTATTTTCATATGACCCTGGACTTCAGGGGCATCATTCCAACGTTTCCTCTTCTGGAAAGTCACGTACAGAATGCTCCCAATAGCAACTACTAGGCAAAAGAACCCCACAACCATTACCGATACATGGAGCTGAAATTGATGAAGTAGTATCCAAATGTGTAATCTGCTTAATAATGCTGATAATATTCGAGATTTATTAAATTACCGTAAAGTAAATCCTCCGCCCCAGAATCAGTCGATTGGTCCAACTCTCCTTAAAGTAGCGTGCCAAAAATATGGCATTAGGGACCAAAACTATCCAGACAACAACCATTACTGAACTATGGATTTGTACGTATTGAATCAGGCTGCGAGGTTCCTACAAAATTTATTTTACACTCAACAAATTCTGCCTTGGAATAATAATTCATTACACAGACTCAACTACCTTGCTTTTTCCAATACCCACGCTCTCAAATCCCATCCTTACCTTTATAGTATTCAAAGCTATTTTATTTTTCGATATAAATGTCCGATCATGCTTTCCAATGTTGGCTGAAAAGTTCATCAAAATTTTTAAAGATTCAGCAAAGACTGAGTACGAGGAGTTCCATCAAGAATCATGAGTACAAAACGGGGATGTCATACTTTCAGTTAAGTTTGTTCCGCTGGCGTGGAAAATATAATAAGACTGGAAAACTAGGTCAAATCGGTTTTCATTGAAGATGAACTTATCTCGGAGGAAAAATTCGCATTTGAATAACCCATTCTCCTGATCAATTAACAAGCTGCAGCTGGTGATAAGCATAGAATTCGGGTTGCATTCCAAACCCTGAAATGGAATTTTTGCCCAATTTTCTTTCTCTCCAATTTGAATAGATATACATTTCCATAATTTTATGCATATAATTATTACAGAGCAAGATACACAATGATTAACATTTCTGTACTTACATCGATTCTTTTGTTAGTTTTCTGAGGATAGTTCCACGACAAATACACATTACTTCGACCGGTTTCTGCAACGGCACATTCCACAACCATGTCATCGCCCTACGATTTATACGATTATACGATTTATCAAATAATCTGCCTTTGTTGGATTTTCGTAGTCATTCCTGGAATAAATACAATTTAATTCCAAACTCCCGCATGTAGCTGTCTTACAATTAACTGATGTTCATAATTTATCCATTTTCATATCATCTCACCATTTGATCATCAAGTGACAATCCAACAGCAGTGTACCCGTAGGAGACATTTGAATGCAACTTCGAAAAAATTTGAATATGGATGGCGTCCAGTGTCGAGGCTTTTGCTGTTCGGAATGTGATAATTGTTTCACAGGATCTGCTTTGAATGCATTTAGCAGCATTCCCGACACAGCCGTAGTTCTTGAAACATTTTGAGTACAAATTATTTTTCAAAACTGAAAATAATTCAGTGCGCTGAAAGGGCTGGTTAAATACTTCGGCGTACAAACTTGGGTCCATGTAACTTTTTCCGCTTCTTTGAATCTGTCGAATGTGGTAGGAACCCAGCTCCAAAGGAGCGCAATGTATTTCAAACTGATCCAGCTCTGTCAGATCTTCCGGTTTTACAGAATTACGTCTAGACCGTGAGGCTATTTTTAATTTGATCCTCCGTTCCGCCATCTGGTCCTCCCCTTCAGGAGGGATCACGGAAACAGTTTCGGACTCTATGTTCGTGTAGAAGGTTTTGTCGTTTGTATTAACTGCTAGAAAGCTAAAAGAAATATTTTTAATTAATTGACTACTAAATACTCCAAATCTTAGAGCCCTATTGGTTTTTGTAGAAGAGCTTACTAAAACTGGACGAATTCATAGCTTCTGACCACTTCTTGACTTATGGGACTCCAGTAAATGTCCGTACTGTCCACGGTCATGTCTTTCTCCAAGTAAAACATCTGGGTGCCCTGGAAAAATAGAAGAAAAAATCAGACTGACGAACTCTATATGAAAAAACTCTATATGAAAAAAAAATAAGTTAGTAGAAAGATAATTTGACATTTTATTTGCACGAATTTTTACTTTAAAATAATCCGACCGGGCCTCACAATTGGGATTAAAACGTTTTGTAGAGGGCCTCGCAGGGGCACAGGCCTTGTTTTTTGCCATAAACTTGGTAAAGTATTTCCCCACGGGCTGGAGATATTCACTGAGGGCGAGACCGATCAGATAATTATGTTTAATATGTGAAGAGTGCACGACTATCGCCAGACCCAACGGGAACTTGTACTGGACGCCGTTCTTTATAAGACTGTAACCTTTGACCTCCACATTGAAATCACCAGGCCTGGCCTCTACTTCCTTGTACGCACTGTCGTTCATTTCCAGGAAGGGCAGGGTTTTTACACAAATGAGTCCCGTTTGAAAAATTAGGTTTTTCACGGAGGGTGAATACGTACCAATGGCAGAAAGAATTTGGAGAATTATTGCGAAAGTTGCAAAAGTGCCGTTAGATTTCATCGCGGTATTTCAGTTGACAAATCATTAAATTCTCAACATCAGATCATGCACTTTTATAGAAAAATATAAACCCATTTAGCATATGTAATATGATTTGGAAATTTGTACTAAGCTTCCACTCCACCACAGAACTATACAGGTTAAACAATACATAAGTCAGCGTTTCATATCAAGATGATGATTCCTTGGCCCAGACCGTCGACTTGGCTACGAACATTTCTGTTAATTAGTAAGATTTCAACGGTCATGGTTTTTAGAATTTAAAGCTGTGGTCAGATTGTTAAAGGCACTGGGGTCAGCAGGTAGCAGGGTCCGAAATTTTAGAGGAAATAATATGTTATCTTACAATTTATTAGCGATACTGGAAAAATCTCATCATCATAAAATATTAAAAATGTCTGGAATTGGAATATTATTTTCGAGTGGAAAAATGATGTTTAATATTGGAGCTTCCGATTATTGTGCTGAAACAATATGTGATTATATTATTATGACTTGAAAATCATCAAGAATGCGATAAAAATAAATGTTTTCACAACAAAATTTGTAAAAATCATATGCTAAAAAAATATTTTCATTTTTGGTATTAACTATAGAATCAATTATTATTACAACTTGTAATTTATTTCCTATAATAAATAATTATTATTTTCTTTTACTTTGACACTACCGCACGTTTACATGTAGTATAGTAAGTATGTAATTACGTGTAATGATATTGCAATATTATTAAACAATTCATTTCTTATATTCCCTTGTATGTATTTTTTGAAGAAATGCAATGAGCGCAGTATTGTATCTTGTAAACAATAAGTAACAAAGCTACTGGCTTTGACACTATTCGCAGTATTCAATAGACATGAGATCGAACCAGAGTGACCCCAAAGAAATCGTGAATTGAGGTAAGTACTTAATTGGGAGAATAAATTTTGATGTATTTTTGACTCGTGAATTTTCCCTTAAACAGGATTCGTAGCTCCATTAAAAGTTTAAAAAAAAAACTAGAAATAACCATTTGACACCAAATCAAACAAGTGAAAGTAATGTCAAAAGTAATTGTGTCATTTTCATTTTTAGCTTAATAGAGTTATTAGACACAGTCAGGTATTGGTGGTAGCTTTGTAGCTTATGTCACATTTTATAAAATGCTGTAAACATCCCGTATCCCAACAGTAAGGAAAAATGCTTTGCAGTTTGTCAATGTTGTTGGTTAAAACTATAACCGTCTGACGTTATTCTTGGAAATTGACTCTTTCGAGCTATAGTATTGAGAATTCCTATTACCTAATATTGATTGACGTTGTTCATGTAATAATAATTATTAGATAAACAATTTAACATTATTATTTTTAATTAAAACACACGTTTGGAGCAGGGGTATTTTTTAAACTCTTTTTGCCCCAACTTTTCTTCCTCCAAAATATTATACTGTTCAAAAATTGAAATTTCTTGTAGTTTAAACAAAGATATAGTCCCAAAATCATTAATCAACTCAAGAGATTGACAAATTCATGAATGAAATTATTAAAATTAAATTAATATTTAGCTAACTAATTCAACACAATAAATATTCTGTAAAGAAATTGTTAGTTTTAGGATTGAGTCCCACACATGCTGTATTTAATGAAATGTGTAAATTTTATAACTGACGTAATCATCTTTTGAGAATAAATTCCATAATTGACATAATAATAATAGGTTGAACTTCCTTTAATAATAAATAGGAATGACTGATATTTGGTTTTTTCACATCTTGAGCGTGCGATGACACAATATAAATAAAGCCACTTCAATTTACTATAAATGACTGATTACCAAAAGCTCATCATCATTTCTACTGCACGCTTTGCCCGTGTGAACTCACAGTCACAATCCCAATTTGTGACTGACTTGTGACTCACAATCAGTGCAAAATGTACTTATACTTCCTTTTCCTTCATTAATTGCAAAACTTTTCCTTCCCTATCTCTCGACACATGCCTGCTCTTCCCAGGAGGTCATACATTCTCGTCTGTCATCCAAACATCCTTCCAAAGTGTCCGTCCTGTCACGTCAGACCCCATGCCCTATGTTGTTCTCATGTTACATAATCATCCCCTTAAAATAGTGTCACTCATTCCACGGTCACTTCCACCATAGTCCCAGGAAAAGAATCCCCTTCCTTAAACAATTGGAAAGAAATCCAGCTTCCAAATATTTTTTTAAATCAAGTTTCCGTACACATTTGATACGCAACCAAAATGTAATGCAGTAAATTGTATCTGTACTTATAAATATAAATACTTTCATGCAAGTTACACAGATAGTTTCGACAATCAATTTTTGAATTGTAATCTGCATAATGCCTTAATAATAACGTATTATAGTCTGGGACTCAAATGGCTAACCCTCAAAGGAGAATCAACTCATAGTACTTGAATAACCTTATTAGAATAATTATTATTCCGGATAAAGGAACAATCCAGACTGCTCAACTGCCAGAATCATCTGCTGTGATATTCAAATTCGTCAGTTCATATTTCCGTATGCGCTGTGCTTTTATCTCATAGCATAATCTCCTGTACAACTAGTGGTAAATGCGGTCGTGTATATATTTACTTTTGGTTGATTATTGTGTATATGTACTTCCATGTGCATTATGGAGTTTAATCTAAGTTGGACCTCTACAAAAGTATCTTCTTTATACCAAAATAGTACTCAAGCCCAAAAGGTAATATTTTCAGGGAAGTAGAGCATGCTTATAGGAATGCGTATATAGATGTTAAATACATAACAATTTTGTTTACAATAAACTCGCTTTATAAGGGCACTTCAACAAGGCGCGGAACAATGTTATTACATATATATATACATAGATATATTATATTCTTATACAGTAAAATATCTTTGACAGGGACATGGGAGATTTGTGTACCCTATAAAAACTTCCTTGTGAAATTACTTGTCAACATAATTATGTCAGTGGATGGACGGACCAAGAGAATGCGTCTCTTATCACCAGCCATCTTTTTAAAACAACGAAAAATCCCTTATAACGAGAATCCCCTTTTGAATTAACTAAAAATCCCTTATAACGAGAATCCCCTTTTGAATTAACTAAAAATCCCTTATAACGAGAATCCCCTTTTGAATTAACTACAACTCCCTTATAACGAGAACCCCTTTCTAATTTAACGAAAAATCCCTTATAACGAGAAGCCCCTTCTAATTGAACGAAAAATCCCTTATAACGAGAAGTCCCTTCTAATTTACCGAAAAATCCCTTATAACGAGAAGCCCCTTCTAATTTACCGAAAAATCCCTTATAACGAGAAGCCCCTTCTAATTTAACGAAAAATCCCTTATAACGAGAAGCCCCTTCTAATTGAACGAAAAATCCCTTATAACGAGAACCCCTTTCTAATTTAACGAAAAATCCCTTATAACGAGAAGCCCCTTCTAATTGAACGAAAAATCCCTTATAACGAGAAGCCCCTTCTAATTTAACGAAAAATCCCTTATAACGAGAAGCCCCTTCTAATTTAACGAAAAATCCCTTATAACGAGAAGCCCCTTCTAATTTAACGAAAAATCCCTTATAACGAGAAGCCCCTTCTAATTTAACGAAAAATCCCTTATAACGAGAAGCCCCTTCTAATTTAACGAAAAATCCATTTTAAAATAACGACAAGTCCCTTCTAAATTAACGAAAAATCCGTTTTAAAATAACGAAAATACCCTTTTAAAATGACAAAAAATCCCTTATAACGAGGCACCCATTTTGTAACTATCAAAAAATCCCTTATAAGAAAGCACACATTTTGTAACTAACGAAAAATCCCTTATAACAAAGCACCCACTTTGTAAATAACGAAAAATCCCTTATAACGAGGCATCCATTTTCTAAACATCGAAACCCCTCTTTTGAAAATAAAAAAATTTGAAAACAAGGAAAACCCCCATTTTTAAACTACCGAAAAATCCCTTATAACTAGAAACCCTTTTTTAAACAGATCCCTTAGATTCCCTGTAAGATTTTACTGCAATGAATTAATGAAAAATTAGTACAGGAGGTATAAACCTGACTATAATACCCCAATATTTGTGCCCCTTGTGTAGAAGCACAGTCCTCTTAAAAAAGGGGTGCCTTGTATTGAGAGCAGCCTGTATATGTAAGAGTTGTGCTATAGCATTATAAGTATAGCTTGAAATGAGACAGGCGCTAGTCGCCCAGAGGGGCATCAGGGCCGTTCGAACTCTACGACTCTTAATGATTACACTGTGAATTCTTCCTGTACAAACTTCCTATACCCTACATTAAAGCGTACATACAGTGTTGTTCTGGCTGTGTGTTCTAGGCTGTGTTGTGCCTGTATAGGGCCAGAGAAGGGAGACGTATGTACTGTATAGATACACAAAATCGTAAATACATAATTTTTCCTTCATACGTTTAAACATTGAGCAGTGCATATCTAAATGGAGTGAGTAGATTCAAGCATTTAACTACTTTAACATGTGAATATAGTGAAAGTTGATCTTTTGAGAACGCAGTAATATAGTGTGTAATAGTTGTATGGGAAAGTGTGACTTTATTTTAAGAACAGTAAACAAATCAAGAAAATAAACTAAAAATAAATCACAATCGATTGTTGTCAATGGCTGGAGATATTTGTGTCCAGTTGTAGTCCATTAAATAGTGTAGCATAGGAGCAATAAATCTCGTAGGTTTTTCATGTAATTAAGGTAAATGTGAGATTCCTGAATATTTGGGGGAAATTACTGTGGATTCCATCTCGCTCATTTTCAGCTCTTGAACAGAATTTAGTCTTTAAATTGGAGCAAAATTTCCTAATAACTGGTAGTCCTTGATGCAGTTGGGGAGAGGTGTTTTAATGGGAAATTAGAAATAATTATTGAGTCAACTGTGGGGAAGCAAAGTTATGATAGCTTTGGGGATCACATTTCTGGGTATCACAAGTTGGTATTTATAAAATTTTAAAACTGTCATTCTTCGTGAAAATAATGGATTTAGTCTTTGAGACTTACCTCTTAGCCCCGGAAGCATCGGACTTTCCTATAGTGGACTCACCCGTATGGATTTTTGGGAAATCTTACTCCATCCACTATGGTATGAACTTTTTTTGGTGTATTTTTATTCTTTGAGAGTTTGTGGAATTTTGTTATTCGTGGATGTAACGTTTTGTAGAGGAATGATGTGTCGGAGGATCAACTGTAGAATTTGGGGTGCGGAAATGACATAGTGGAGATTTTTGAGAGATGTGTTTTTGAAGAAGAGTTCTGAAAGTTCGGATGTATTGAGAGTGTGATTGTTATTAATGGAGACAAAAATGTAATCAATTTGACAATGTTTACTATCGAGGCTTTATTTCATGTCAACTGACAGTTTTGTAATGGGTCGTTATTTTGTTTGATTATAAAAATCATGATGCTAAGTTACATTGTATTTTGTAGACCTTGAAGAACTCCGTCGAAGTGTGTCAACTTGCATGTGGATCACGTACAGGAAAAACTTCCCCAGTATTGGAGAAACACATATGACCTCGGATAAAGGATGGGGGTGTATGATCCGTTGTGGTAATAAAAATCGTTCTTGAATTTGGTATTTCCAAAGTTGATGATCTATGTTGTATTGCTTGTAATTGTAATTTGGAAAATTTATAAAATACGCAGGTCAGATGCTAGTTGCCAAAACCCTTCTTCTTCGACACTTGGGTATGATCATTTATTTATATGAAATTGACAAGGAAGAATTTTAGTTGGGGTAATTACTCTGAGACTTTGGGACTTCAATCATGATTTATTTTCTAGGACCTCAGTGGCATTGGGATCCACAGAACAAGGATCAGGGGTATTTAAAAATCGTGTCCATGTTCGCAGATGAAAGAAGTGCTCCGTTGTCAATTCATCAAATCGCCACGAATGGTGCTATGTTGGGGAAACCAATCGGGTCGTGGTTAGGTCCTAATACTGTAATCCAGGCAGTTAAAAAGATCTTAATAACGGAACCAACCTTAGACCTGCATGTGCATGTAGCAATGGACTCGATTGTAGTGAAGTCTGAAGTGAGAGCAGGTTGCCTCGCTGAACATCATGGTCAACCTAGATCATTACCTGGAAGGTACTTGACTATAATGTTTTTGATTTCATCAGTTTTTTCGACTCGGTTGTTATGGTGGACCCAATGAATGTACTAATATTTTCTGTTATTCTTTGTAGGACTGATCCGAGGTGGAAGCCATTGCTGTTGGTGGTACCCCTTCGACTGGGTCTTTCTGAGCTCAACCCCGTATATATTCCAGGATTAAAAGCTGTTTTCGAGTCACCTCAAAACGTGGGTATAATGGGTGGAAGGCCAAATCATGCATTATTCTTTATTGGCTACGCTGGTCAGTTAATTCAAGCGTCTTTAAATCCTTACTGATTTATTTTCATGATAAAGCAGACTAATGTGGAAAAATCGGATTGTTATTTATCGGATTGGTTGTTTCTATAGAAAACGAGGTTTTATATTTGGATCCACATACAGTCCAACCAGCCGTGACTATAGGTTCAAAAATTTATTCAACTGAAGAGGCTGCAGATGAAACGTATCACATACAAAAACCAGGAAGAATGAATTTCCTAGCGATGGACCCCTCTGTAGCTGTTTGTTTTTATGTGAATTCCGAATCTGATTTTGATAACTTGTGTACTAAACTGAACGAGCGGTTTACTTCATCAGTTGGTCTATTCGAAGTATGTGAAAGTAGAAGTACTTTTTCTAGTGGCAATATTGCATCTTTTATACATAGTGGAGAAGATGATGATGAAGGGTTTGAAATTCTTGGTTAAACAAGAGAAACGTTTATGCAAAGATATAACTGTGGTATAATATACTATGATACTGAAATAAATACCGTTAATTTATAGGTACGATAATGTGAAAAACGATGTAACGCTACACATACGTTTTTTAACTCGAAAGAAAGGATTGAGAACATCTCATAAATATACGATTCCTCTGTAATGCATGTATAATTTAGTTTCGGGCAAACAAAGTGAATGTTTACATTTTCAGTAAGTTTTGTTTGATTTGGTAGAAAATTTTGTTTTTTGCTGGCATACTCTGTTTGCTGGCCTCATGACAAATATTTGCGTACGGAATTATGTCAGTGCCTCTGGAGAAACTTAATAATTAAAAGTGCTATTCATCCATGAAAACGGATAATTTATGCAAGTGAACGGATGAGTGAGCTCCTCTTTTCCAGGCTTTCGAAACTCGGTCTTTGATATTCTCGATTTTATATGAAACTTGTTTTGCCGTCTGTTGCCGAATACAATATTTCAGGGAATGTTACCTTCGAAATCACGCAATGTATGTAAATGTATTTATATCATGTTTTTCTCGAGAGAATCTATATAGTTAGTATCTGTATATATATTACTTTCGGATGTGAAAAATGAAATAATTCAATTAAAATCTTTATTATCCGTGTATAATTTGACATTATTACAATAATAATATTATACGCAATACAGAATTTTTATTTCTTCATGTTGTCCATAAAGCGAACATTGACAGTTCTCTAAAAAATGTCTTATATGTTATTCTCAAATTATTATTGTGGCACACAATACTACGCTTGAATTCTTAGCATTAATTTACGAACCTTTGAATAACTCTCAATTCAGGACAGTAGTAGTTTGTTGCATAAACTGCTATATGTATGACTATATAATTAATTACTGATGTGAAAAAGTCGAGTAAATTATAAAGGAAGTGAGTCAATACTGATTATATTCGTTTTCATTAAGGCCATGTAATCAATCAAGTTGGTAACTAACATTATAAATACGATTAGCTCTAAAAAACCAAAATCACTTTCATACCTACTCTAAGTATGTACGTGAGTATGATTCCAGTTTTCTAGCTTACCTTCCTCAATTTTGCCTAGACGCCCTTAAACGAGGAGTAACGCTTCTAATAACCAATTCAACGACAACTGATAGTAGTGAGCTGAAATGTGTAGGGTGGAATATGGATTAAATCCAAAGTATCAGACTCGGGGCGACGAGTCCTCCGATTTGACAGTTGACTGTGTGAGTGTTTCCATTGATAATATAAACGGATTCTTGGGACCTGGTCACCAAGTAGTTGCTAAAGAGGCTCTGTGATGATATGGGACGTTCTTCTGGTTTATTCCATGGAAATAATGACGTTGATAATTTCGATTTTGGAATGCTGCTATGAATGAATCCCGTCACCATTTCAACTTTTCCTATAAGCAAGAAGTACAACACTCATTACCATTTTTCTTCCTTACCAATTCAAAATTCTCTCCGAATAAATCAATATTACTCTACACATCAAGCTGCATCATGTTATACTTATTTTTTTTTGGGGGGAAACCATCATCCCGACGGCATCTTTAAATTATCGAATTACAAGGCACATGTTCTTTCTCACAGTCAAGTGTCACCCTAATACAAATTTAACACCTTGGCTGGCCCGTAACTGATACATTACAATATTGCCCCGGCTTTCCACCACCAAACTTTTTCCACCAAGCACAACTTTTACTCACATGCATATGTACATAACATACATATTGTTATCCTCCAAGTGCTGTCGTGATGTTCAGTTCCCCATTTCGGCACCATTATGTATACATAAACATATAATGCTATGAGGCGGGAGAGGCGGCGGGGGGGGGGGGGGGAGGAGGGTGCACTTATAATACAATACTTAAAATGCTGTACTTGTAATGCCATCCTTCACTTACCAGTTTCCAAATCGACAAATAGAACATCTAGTTTGTCCACTGAACTAGCAAATAAATCATAAGTATGGGACGTTCTTGATGGATAAAATGCTACGAGGCTGATATTCAACGATGTTTTCACGTCAAATGAGAACTGAAGTCCATTTGCTACATACAAGAACCCATAAAGAATTTAAACAAGTGATTAGGACTGATTTACTGAGTATAAGCCATTCCTGGCTAAAGTAGTACTCTTTTTGGCTACAAGAGCCAAAACGTGCCAAGGAATTGAATGCCCACCAGTGAGACGCTGAACGAGAAGTGTTGTTCCAGTGGTGTCATGGGACACAGTTACCAATTTCCGGCTGTCAGGACTTAAGTATGGTTTACCGAACCTATCTCCCTTGTAATGAATTACGGAGTCCGTAAGAGCATCAAAGACTATTTCTCCCGTTTGTCTCCCCGTCACGGGCTCCCGACACTCGATAATGATCATTCCGTCTAGAAAATTCCCGACCATCATCCTCATTACTGTTCATATTATATAGCATCATGTATTTAGATTATCGAGCCCCAATTCCAGGGAACACACACACACACACAAACACACGCACACACACACACACACTCCTAGGAGCCACACATAGGAAAAAGGAAACCTCTCGTCGGAAGAATATAAGCTCATTACTCTTAACTATTAAATGCGCATGAATAGATAGGAACTCACATAATCCGGAGAACTGCACAGTTTCCGGGACACAATTCCAGAGCGTCAAATCGATAGACTTGACATACCTGAGAGCAATCAAGTCTAATTTATAGAAGCCTCTGTTGTTTTTATGTGTCACATATCCATAATGGAACTGGGAGCTTGACTTGGTATTTGCGGGGAGGAAGAGATTCTCCACCACATCAAAGTGACTGTTGATTGGCTCCGGGTGTACAGTGTGATGCTTCTTCTTCTCTTTGGCATCCCTAATCACTTGCAACGTTTTCTCTCCGCGGTTCTCCACGGATCTCCAGCACTGAACCCACACCTGATCCAGATGTGTTAAGTAGGACAATTCCACGGGATACCGGTCTGTCGTGACAACATCCACCACCACCATTTGGCTAATTGAGATGATCAAGATCCTATCCAGAGTCGGCTGTGTCACGTAGACGTAGGAAGTTGAAACTTTTATCGAGGTGCCCCAGATGCACTCCGGGACTTGCTCATTCAAACACACATAATCCTGGGAAGAATGTAGTAAATTGGAAATTAAACCATATTTCCTTACACCATCATCGAATATATTTCTTACTTTGTTGAATATTTGAGGATCTCGCTGGGGAAATTTTTGTGAGTCCAAGCAAAAGTAATGTAAAAGTAATTCCATATTGATGCAGAGACTATGTGTATACATATCTACAGGCCATGGGAGGATAAAAAAAAAGAAGAAAGAATGAAGAAAATTTACCTGAGTTCCTGGAATAATATCCGTGGCCTGGATCTGATGCATAAGTCGGCAATCGTTAGGATCATAAATTGAAATTCCTTTCTCATGGAATACGAAGAATCCATTCACCTCATCCTTTGAGTCTGTTGTATCCGAGGGAGTAAAATCAATATATGATGTAGCCTCTTTGTGTATCTATGCTTAGTTAGGTATAAATAGGGGGGGCTGAAAGGAACCAGTCATCTGTGGCTGGTTTTGTCATATTTTCATCCAGAAGCAGTTTTTACGCCGAAACAACCTCAAAACTACTTAAAAGATTTACCTTCATGCAAGGAATCCTGATCCTCTCCTTGGGTACTTCCTGCCACAACGACCAACGAAGTGATATCGATTCGTCGTCCGGCGGAATTCTTAGCCTCACACATGTACGCTCCAGTGTCCGAAAAGTAGACGTCAAGGATGGTGAGAGCCACATTATTCTTTGCAATAATGTACTTATTATTGGAATCATCTGGAATGATTGGGTCATCATTTTTGAGCCATTGGACGGTTGGAGCAGGTTCACCGCCGGTCACACGGCAGAACATTGTCACATTCGTACCTGGTTTTTTCATTATTATGTGGGGGCTCACATGTACGTCAGGTGGTGCTGTAATTAAAAAACAATTTCCATTTGAGAAGAAGACGATACTCACACACACACACACCCTCTGGAAAAAATGTTATTGCTACAAAACTTTTCTCATTTCCCCGCGACTTTCTCTCTCCCACACACACACACACACACACACACACACACACACTCCCGTACCTTGGACTGTGAGAACGTGTGTTTGAACCACATGGCTATTTCTCTCGCCATGACAGGTATAATTTCCTGAGTGGAGAAGTTGTATATTGCTCAAATACAAAGTACCATCAGAGAAAACTCTGATTTGGTGGTCGTCTTGAGTGGAGAGATCCACTTCGTAGCGTTTCCAAATGAATCTCATGGGAGGAATCCCAGTGACGTCACACTTCAGCTCCACATTGTCATTGACCTGGGCAGTGATGTGAGTCACTTCCACTGCCTTGTCCAGGGATATCAACGACACAGCTGGAACATTCAAACCTTCTTTTGTTAAAATGACGTGACACTGTCTGGTACTGAGCACAAACATAACTTTCTCTTCCAGATACTAATGACTACTTACTGTATAGTTTGTTAAACGCCACATAAAACTCATTCAAATCAATAATGTCATTCCCATCGGCATCTTCGAATTGAAACAGATGAGTCAGGCTACATCCTGGTGGGGCTAATTTCTCCATTTCATCCTCAGCCATAACCTGTCAAAGGCACAAATATAATTATATATCCCAAAAACGTTTAAAAACACACTTTGTCCCAGACTTACTTATTCATTACAGAACAACTGGTGGTGTATCATAAAAATTAAAACAAGGGCTACAAACAGCCGGAGAGATACTCATACACACAGGGTGCTAAATCCTTGTCGTGATTACACGCAAGTGCTGCAAGTAATGCTAAATACACTCATAAAGTAATGGCTGGCTAGTATGACACAGTAGGGAATTTTTATTTACGTTCTGCAACTCTGCGTAGTCCAATCCGCCATTGTTGTTTTGATCAAAGTGTGAAAACATAAGACTGAGTAAATAATCTTTGCCGTTGGGCTCTTTATCGAGGGATCTCAAATGCTCATGGTTGTAAAGTAAAAGATTGTCCTGTAAAGATTCAAAAACGATTATCAATTCACTATTATTATTATTTTATATTATTCAAAACTATACCTACTGTAAATATTGCTATTGTAGGTATAATATTATTAAGTAATTATATATTTCAAGAGCGAAATTACTATTACAAAAATGCCGTGGACTAGAACTAGTGGATAACAAAAAAAGAGGAAAAATCTCTTTAAAAAAGTTACCTTTAAAATTTCAAACTCTTCAGGTGAACACAAAGGATGATTAGACAGTTTGCCACTTGACCCACAGGTAGTACCATGTGAATCAATTGAGACACTCTCACCAGATATGCAATTGTAACGATTAAGGTGACAATGAGACGGGTAAAATCTTCCGTCTGACCCACAAATGGACGTTCCGTGACCGGAGTCTGGACATTTTTCAATGCAAAAGCATTGGGGCTGACCTTGACTATTCAGTCGGCACTCTTTCCCCTTTCCACAAAATTTTCGTCTGGGACATTTCCCTGGAACATTTTTAATCAAAAATTTATTAATTGTCCCAGCTGGTACATTTATGAAGGTAAATATTTCCTGGGACCTGCTTTCTCTCTCTTATGACGTCCCACTCACAATTAAAACTACTGGAAATGGTCTGTACAAAGAGAGAGAGAGAGAGAGAGCGGTAGTAAAATTCAAATGAAAGAAATTAAATATTTTTTTTATTACCGGAGTGTTCACTGGAGGAAAATTTATTGTGATGATGTCTCTGTAATAAAAAAAATGGAAGGATTAAGAACACAGGCTGTAGTAAAGTCGATAGTAAAATTAAGATCGTGCTTTGTATATTTCACTAAGTGACAAAGGTATACAGAGTAAGATAGAGAAAAAAGAAAAGATCAACTTACTTTGCTGGCATTGACGAGGATGACGGTTGCAAGGAATGCAAGGAGCACAATGTAAGATTTCATGGCTACATTTAAGACTCTCGTTTAAAAAATATAGGTTTTTAGAGAGTAAATAATTCAAAACTAGAAGGTTTCCCAACCAAATTTGATAATTTCTCTGTGGAAAGAACTGTGAAAGCTGTGTGTTGGTGTCTCGGGTTATATTTGTCCAAGTGGAGCTTGGAATGTACGTAAAAAAGTCAATACCGTAAACATCGATAGTATGATTTCCCTGCTATGTTTTTGTTGTGAAAACCAGGGGGTCGATCGGGTGTGTCATATAGTCATAAAAGGATAAAAATTCCGGAGTACTCCGAAGGAGATGGAACCCGGGACGACGCATGTGCCTGGACAAAATTGAAATTTCCAATTTTTCCTCTCCGCTCGCCCCGTCTTCCTCTCTCACACTTTGCTCGAGAACGACGGCTTCCTCAAATGGGGTTTTTATCTCTTTCCTTGATTGCACTAATCATGACTTAATTCCCTCGTATTTGTAATGTTTCAGCCTTAATTACAAGATTAGGCATCTTCTCGTTTCTAATTTTCTTTAGGTCAAATTACCAGTCCCCCGGTTTTCCCTTGGAATGGCAACCGACGGGGCTCTCACCCATAAATTCTCCATCCCGGAAATTTCATTTCCAGCGGGTTTCTCCATTACTTCTATCCCCTATCAGGACCTGGTTATCTCAGTTCCCCTCTACCTTCAACATTTGACATTTTAATTTTACTCTTCATTTTTCAAGAAAAAACTTTTTCCATCGTCAAGACGTTCAGTGTACATAAATAAATCCATAGATATACTTTATGTATGTAATTATGTTGTCTACATATCTATGTTTATGAGTCTCTGTCTCAACGACGGGGTTGCACGCTTCCCTTTTGAACTACTACTCCTAATGCTTTTTGTTGGCACTATGATGTAATAACCACAACATCTTTATTTTTATTTATTTTTTACTCAGCAGCTCTCCCTACAGTACTCTACGACCCGGTCCGGAGGAATTTAAACATACGACAGTCATTTGAAGATCCTGGATAGATACTCTTCTAGTCTTTCTTCAAGAACCCGGTAGTTGTTTGTTGTAGGAGTCATAAAAACGTCGGCATGGAGAGCCAAGCATTATCTTCATCTCTGTTCTCCTCCGTAGGAGAAACATACTAGAATTTTATTTACACTGGACAACTTTTACTTAAACTTGGAGTAAACCAACTATGACATCGATTTGGTTTCCCCAAGACGAAAAAATATGAACTTCACTTGGCTCAAGACCCTTTATGTCTTGTCATCGATATGTACACACACACACAAGGGCTCTCTCTCTGCATTTATCTAACGTTTATGGGATGGTTCTCAGTCCGGGTCATTTAACACACTGACATTTAAGCCTCCTTGATGTATGTAAATACAGGGAAGACCCCGAGGAATTCCAGAGATGTCACAGGTATCTACACATGTCTCCGGGAATGTGAACGAGATTTAAGAACCAGTCTGGAATCCCTATACTTACTGTACAGCTTCGTCTACTTCTCATTTTACAACTCCTTCAGCCTTGCCTTTCTTTATAGCTTTGGGAAACTTCATTGATTTCCTTGGAAATTAAAACCAGTAAGTTAGCTATTCCCGAGGATGAAGGGAGGCTATGAAGGGCTAGTAGTATGGAGAAAAGTAATAAGTGGAAAGAGTGCTGGAGATTCTATAAAAGCATTATTTATCTACGTGTTAGGAATGACTAGTAATTTTGTATTTTATGATCCGAAATGAGTACGTGTCGCGCTGTTGAGCACTCTCTCCCAAAAGAATATTCCTTTTGTTCCGACGAAAGCATGGGGCGTGATGGGAGAAAAAAAGAGAGAAAAAGCCGGAATCACAACTGCAAAAAATATAGTTATTCAACGTGTTAAAAATAAAAAATAATGCGAATCGATAAGGAAATTTTACTGTGTAGTCAGACATAAGTCTTCTTTTTTTTTCCAAGAGAAAATCCAAATCCATTTGAGCATTTCCCCTTTTCCCTCTCCGTAGAAGAAAAAAAAAGCACAAATACTCCGGAAGATAATTGCACATACCACTCCATAATACTCCTCGAATCTATTAGCCTAGATGTTGGAGGAGTTGAAAACTTGAAAAGTGACAGTAATGACAGTAGACGAGAGTGAGAGAGAGAGAGAGAGAGAGAGAGAAACTCTGAAAGTTTTCTCTTTTTAAGAGACTCACATTACCACTCCGTCTGTAAATGGACTGCTACAAATGGAATATATATTCATGTGTAGATATGTATACTCCGGACGGCCCCGGATTGAGTCTTGAGAAGACCAGGGTTCTGTATTCCCACCAAAAACTCCAACAGGGTGAAAATCTAGACATAAAACTTATCTCGACGTGTAGAGGAAAAGATTGAAGCCCTTGGGGTGAATCAATCACTCTGACAAGACTGTTACCCTCTGACTTTATCACCCATCTCTCGTCTCATGTTTCTTCAACTTTCCATCCTTAACATGAAAAGTCTTAAGATTTTAAGCCTAAATGGTCCTTTCACGGTTCACCTTTCAGCGTCTCAACCATTGTTCACCATTTCTAGGATTGTCTGAAACAGCTTTCTTATTTTATGTAGATGTAGTAGATATATAGAGACTGACCCCTCAAGCAGGAGTCTGAAAATCTAAGGATCCCTTTTTTTCCCCTCTCTCGTATATACAGATATAAGTTTTTTGAATTTTTTCCCTCTCCCTATCCTCCACTTCTTCACGTTGGAAAACTTCCCCATTCATCATTCCATCGGTTTGGCAATAGAAACAATGGTTAGGACGATGATGGCATGGATCCAGCTTCCCTCGTTCTCCCGTCATACAGATAGTAAAAGGGAAGAAAATTCAAATAAATTATTTGACTTCCTGAGAGCCTCCCATAAATTCTGCAAGTAAAGTTGAAGAAACAAACGCTGAGGACTATGTTGAGTTTCCATGTTTTTTATAGATGATGTCCCGAGTGAGAAATCCACATTGAAAATAAAAACAGGATCATATCATGAGACTGAAACGAGACTCACACTCAAGTATGTCTTACATGTTGTCTCCTCCGAACCTCTACCAGGACTGCTTTACCACACAGTGGAACCGTAAAGTAGAGTTAGTGTAAACGTAAAGTAACATTTTAGTGATCAGTATCAACTTGGTTGTCGGTTTTTTTTTGAAGACACTCATGTCCTGTGCCAAAGTTATTGTTAGACGAAAATCAATGCTCTCTCTATGTGTTACTGTTCTTGAGAGGAAGGAAAGATTCTACTTGAGAAATATATACAAATACCATGGTGGCAGGCGACCGCTAGCTTCAACGAAGAAAGGACTGAGTAAGAGAGAGAGAGAGAGAGAGAGAGAGAGAGAGAGAGAGAGAGAGAGGGAACGAGAGAAACGCAGCATGTGTTTATAGTTACTTTTATGCATATGCCTTCTCACAATAGAATTTTATAGGTCCCGCATTCTGAGTCTCGTTAAACCCGAGATTCTATTATTTCCCCTACCCGGAAAAATGTTCTCCTCCGTTCTCTCTCGCTCTCTCCACTCTGTCTCTCTCTCACTCTCTCTTTCCCGTACACTCTCTCTCTCCCTCTTGGTCTTGGACATGCACACTGGGAGAACAAGTGAGAGGGCTCGGAGTGGAAATACCCGCATCATCAAATATACAGTTGAATGTCACGGCAGGACGAAATAGCAAATATTGGTACGGCGTGTGTAGATTTTTTGGCAGCCAGGAAAATTTAAGCTCTCACCACACACACACACACACACACACACAAAACATTCAAGTTTTTAAACTCTTTTAAGTCGTCCTAAAGTGTCATTATGTGAGTCACAAGAAGCTCACTTTGAGCGGATCCGGGGAGCCTGCATCATCTCCTACAACACGGTAAGTATTTAATACTCAAATTCCATATTTTAACTCCCTTTGAACTTCCCTTCCCCACTTTCCTGGAATTTTATTGTAGCTCTTACTCTCTGTTTACTACTCCTTCAAGTGCCCATTCCAAATTTATTACATTCAGACCACCTCCCTGGCATTAGGTAATGTAATCAAATTGACGATGAGATCTTCTTTGTATCAACCTTATCCTCCAGAAGGAGTAAATTTCATCGGAGTCACACAGGGACCTGGAGGGATCCCAAAAGGACCTGGAGGGGACAATATGTGGAGAAAGCTACTCATCCTAGGCTGCATTGTTGTGAGGACGTACCAGTTCTGTCCTCAGTCCTGCACCTGCAACAATAACTTGCTCACTGTGTTTTGTACAACGAATGTCAACAACAATCATGGTTACTTGAACGAGATCCCAATATTTCTGAATCCGCACATCCAAACGCTAAACGTACAAGGGAACCAGATTAGTGATCTGAGCCAGTCACTTCAGTTCTACACTCAACTCCGACAACTAGACCTAAGTTATAATAAGATAGTAGAATTGGGTAATTTAAATTTTGGGAATCTAAGGAATCTAGCATACTTGAATATTTCCTATAATCAAATTCAAAGTTTGAGTGAGCTTTCCTTCCGAGGTTTGTTCTCCCTCGTTACACTAGACCTGACCGGGAACTGGATAGAGTCTGTTGACTACCAAGTCTTCCAGGACTTGGACCAGCTCTCCGTGCTGGATATGAGTCGAAATCGTTTAAAATATGTGGATTGGAATATTTTACATAAGTTGGGGAATTTACAAGTGGTATCCCTGAGTAATAATTTCATTAGGACATTGAATAGGATGTTCCTGAGTACGAACTACTGGACGCTGGACAGTATCATGGAATTAAATTTAAATTTCAATCAATTGTCTTCCTTAGAAGAGTATCATTTCGATACGTTTGTGAATGTGAAAAATCTACAGTTATGTTGTAACCGGATCGGACAACTCAGTGAGAATACTTTTAGTAATAATTTTAAACTTGTTAGTCTTAATTTAAGTCAGAACCGAATCACTCAGCTCCCGCCACATTTCCTGTCAAAGTTGACGGAGCTGAAGTGGTTGGACTTGAGCTTCAACCACCTCACTACAATCTCCGCTCACTATTTTAGTAGCTTATTTAAGTTGGAATTTATTGACGTGAGCTCAAATCCTATTAGTCAGATAGAGAGTGACTCCTTACTAGATAATATAAATTTGGTTACTTTCAACGGTGATAATTTGCATGAGTTGAGTAACATCTCCGTGTACTTACTCCTCAATAAGCCCTTCCTAAATGTTTTCTCTCTCAAATATGGGAACCTGAGTTCCATGGATTTCCAGCTACACTATGAGTTCCTCTCTAAGATGGATCTGACTGGGAATCCTTGGAATTGTAACTGTTCCATGCTCAAATTGTACCAGTATGTTATGGAGTCTAATCAGTCAAAACTGACGTCATTGGTTTGCTCATCCCCGTCGAAGTTGGAAGGGGTACCTTTGAGTAGCTTACAGCAGAGCGACTTTGACGACTGTCAGCCCAGCTATGACAGCTTCACCAATACCGTCTTCATTATCGCGGGGGTCCTGATCACCCTGATTGTTCTGGTGATCTGTGTGAAGATCATTGTGGCAATGATTAAACTCCGGAGGGAGGAGCGGAGTACAATCAGGAGCTTCAAAAGTCATCATCATCCCCAACTACCACCGCACCACAATCAAAGGCATAATGAAGATTTATTTCTCCGACGAAATTCCTCCAACCTCAGTACTCAATATACTCATGTGTATGATAAGCAAGTTCCTAGTGTGTTGGTGTAGTTGGAGTTGCTTAAGACCACTTAAGCTCCCAGGAATGAGATTAGGACCCCCAAGGTGCGAAAAGCCCATAATCATCCTTTTTATAAGCAGTGGGCTGACTACCATACAAATGATTAAAATCCTCTTAGTATACGCATATACTTATATGGAGAGTCACTGTACAATATAATTATATGTAGTTCATTGTGTGTAGGTTTTTATTTTATTTTCTCATCATCTACTACTCCATCATAAGTATGTGGAAGAGATGGGACTTCAGGACACAACGAAATTCTTCAAAAGAATCAAGACATTTTTTTTCTTCCCTGTATAGGTATCGATTTTATGACTCCTGTATATATACGCTCCTCACCCTATGAATACTTTCCTAAGATATGTACGGGGGGGATCCATCTTATAGACAATGTACGGGGAATTATGTATTTATAGGGAGTAGTAGCTTAACTCTCCCGGAGAAATGAGTGTGTAAAGAAAGGACCCGGAGGAGTTGGAACATCCAGAAAAATTACCATTTGTATGTATATTAGTGCAAGATAAGTCTTTAAAAGCTCTTGCTTACAACTCCCACGTTAATATTCCAGAGCTTCATGAATTTTTAAATCAGTCGAGGATCCTGGGTTAGACTCAAATCTTTATGGAACTCATGGAAATCAAACTATGCAAAAATTCAAGTCCACCAGACGTCATTTCCATATTTCTTTCATTTGTATGATAAGCAAGTTCTCTTTGGACTGAAGCGTATATATAAGAGCCAGCGCTAATGCTCTACTTCCTTGAATACAATCATTATTGGGGTTTAGAATTAAGAAACAATTTCTGCAGTGCTCCTGTTTTACAACCTCTTGCGTTCAGACAATACATACATATATGGTTAGGTAGCTGCTGGGATTTTCGGAATGGGATTACAACCGTGAGGGAGTTTCACATTGTATGTATATATATAATATCCGAGGGGCAAAGAGAAAGTACTTATATATTCCATATAGACTGTAGATCGTACAATTTTTCTGGGTGTACCTCCAAAAAACAAATAAATATGAGTTTCCCTCTTGTAACTGTAATAATTATATTCAAATGACCTGGAATCATACAAGAAGTCTTGAATAGTCATATAATTATATGTACTGGTCCTAGTAGATACTCATAGCAAATTTTTAATAATTTAACTCCATGTAAATAGAAAGTCAGCTGTAGCTTCCAAAGACAAGAGAAAAATCTCCGACGGTTATTATGCTTCAGAAGCAGATGTGTCCATATGACACTTGATTGACGCATACAAATATTAAGACACGTGTGTAATTTTGTTATTCCTCTAGTCACTATGTCTATAAATAATTATGGCATACAGTAAAATTAAAGTATTCTAATAAATTGAAGGCAGCACAGAGGCACAAACACACACACACACACACACACACACACAACACCGGGAAATAGCATTTATTTAGCGACAAGGTTCATATATAAGATATAAGGTACATATACATAATATAGACAACTGAAAAAAAAATTGTGCTCATGAGTAAACGGAAAGCAATAATTACGTCAACTGGATTAAAAATATGAGACGGTCCAGAGGTACTTGACTCCGAAAGAAAAGACATACGCAATAAATGGTAACCATGTATACATTTAGTCACCTACAAATATACTATATAGAAATACTTACCTATAGATGAAAATATATTGTAAAAATATACTTGTTCTAGTTACTATATACTACATATACCTTCTGTCTCCATATTTTAAGTGTCAAGTAGGAAGATTCTTCCCTGTCAAAAATCTATCTGTGGTCCTGTAAATATTCCACTAGATAAATATACATAACATGCCTAAAAATATATCCCTACAGCAGGATGGAACTTGTAGTTCTCCACTTATTTCCATCCTGGGAGACTCTCAATGAGACTATGAAAAACTCCTATTTGTATATATTTGTACTAAAAGCTGGGAAAAAAAAGTGAAAATAAATTCTGCTGAACTAATAACAACGGGGCGAGAGAGAGAGAGAGAGAGAGAGTCCGTGATTCCATTTTCCTCCTTTATTTTTGCAATTTAATCTCATGCTCCACTGTATGTCTGTGCTCCAATAGGAGAGAGAGAGAGAGAGAGAGAGAGAGAGAGAAAAACTTAAAGCGGAAAGCTCCGGAGTGAATGAAAATGCGAGTGAGAAACAAAAACGAGGTTAATGCAGCACGAGAGCAGAAACTTTATTGCAGGCAATTACTCATGCATGGTGCCCAATGACCCTAAAAAACTAACGAACCGATGAAACTCCAGGAAGACTTTCCCCATCCAGTCAAATGAGAAGTCCAGGGAACGCCTCCGTCAACGAATTAGTTTCCCCTTTTTCTCTAGTCTTTTTTTAATACCACATTATGTTTCTATTACTGACTCTGTCATTCATCAGCAGTCCCTATAAAACTTGTTTTCCTAAAGAGCTCCAGAGCTCTCTCGAAATTAAGTTAAGAGTAATAAGTCTGCTAACAACTTCATAAAATAACCTAGTATGAGCCTGTGATAAGGTTTCCTAATAGAAATACCCAATCTGTATTTTCTGCTAATCCAATCCACAACTTCCTTATTTGCTCACCTTATGTATACCTATGAGTTGGTCGGGGAAGATGCTCTTTTATGGAATTATCCTTCAATGTATGAGGGAACCTTCCCAAATATGTATTTTTATGACTTAGGTGGACGTCGACCTTGGTAGCTTTGATCTCCGAAGGAAAAAATTGAAACCCGTCCAAGAAAGGGAATACTCATTTGAATTACTACACATTTTGTGCTACCATTTTCGATTCTTGGAAATTGGAAACCTGTTTGCTCAAATCCAAGCACTATCTACATACATAGTCAATGATTAAAAAGTCCGATAAAGACTTCTAACTGAAAATTATAGATACTTCTCTAAAAAAAATTAATTTCTGGGTTTCCAGTGAATCCTTATTTGGATTATTCATTCAAAGGTTTCATACATTTCCATTTCCACTGATTAAATTATTTATTGAATGGGAAAATGCCCCGTATTTCATTGAATTCATCAGGCTTTACAAGAATATCAGTTCTTAGAATTCTTCCCCATATTGATGTATATTAAAATACAGGATAAATCTACAGAATAAAAGATACAATAATTGTGGCGATACTTGACGAATAAGCTAAGTGCTAGAGTCAAAGTACATACTTCGTGCATATGGTTGGGAATGCCTACAATAATTTATTATTACTATTTATAGTAGTATCAACTGAAATTGAAAGAAAACTACACTATATGATGGCAGAATAAAAATAACAAACTGTAAATTCCAAGCCTTGTTTAATTTCCGTGAAGGAGACAAGGCTGAGTCAGTCCTGAGCGTAATAATAGGATGAGTACTGCTGATCGGAAATCGTTACGAGTTACCATAACCATGTTACCATTCACGAAACTATATAGCCGGGGTTAAAATCCGTTCTGTTGTTTCATATTTGTTTCAAGGCTTCCTCACTCAAAGGCAGAGAGACAGAGACAAACATATATGGGATGAAATGCTTCCCTTTATTAATGCAATGTACGTAATGGTACTGATATGTGTATGTCAGCTCGAAGGAGAGACGGCTCAAAGTTTTGATTTAGTGTGACGTAAAAAAAAACTTTCGAATAGTACAAAAAGCAAAACATGCGCTAAGCACTGGAGTACATATAACTTCTCAAAAATAAATACAAGAACATAGTGAAGAGAACAAGCAAGGAAAGCTGTCATAAAAAACACAGTTGCTAGGAAATTTCTGGAATTACATTCGTATGTAAGTATGCATTTGACATGGAGAGATCCGTTCCTATGAAATCCTTCTATAAAAACGAGAATTTAAGCTTGCGTTTTTCAGGCTATCAACTCTCAGTCAGACTGCACTCACACTGGTAGTATCATATAATTTGCTAGTAATCGTACATTCGTGGGAATTGGGAGTGTGTGTGTGGTGTATAGTGTCCTTTCAAAGTATAATAGTCTGAAAGAACAAAGTCAAGCGGAGCTGGAAATTTATACTGATGAAAAATTGAATCTTGTATTTAGATATATACAGTAGTTTTCGTGGTTTCCTGTTTATACAAACGATCCTGCTGTGGACATAAATATACACAATACATCTGACTTCTAGATTACGGGGACGTGTAATACACACCTTCATGAATGCCGAGGGGGTCCATTGCACCATGATTTTGTCATTTCTGCTAGCATTGCATTAATCCGGATACAAAAATTAAGCAAACAGTTGCAATCATGCAGACATAGAAAACATTACTGTAATCAGAAACAACCAGACCGTTTATTGCCACTAGCAGTAAAAGACCTTGTTACAACAGTAGTAACTTCAAAGGAGGAACAAGGAAAACAGGGATCAACCCGAACAAAATGTAAATCACGGGAAAAGCCGCAATAACGCATTAAATTACAATTAAAAAATTAACGTCATCACTACAAATCAAATGGCTGCAGCAAAAGACATGAATAAGTAACAGCAGTAACAATCCCGTAATATTAAGCGTTACAAAAATAGCAAATTAACTTTTTACACTAAATAAAAGGTTCACACAAATTAAATAACACCAATTCACGGTCAAAAAATTAAACTCCAGGTACAAAAACAAATCTCGGTCAAAAAACTAAATAACACTATTTAAAAGTATATTCAGGGTCAAAAAATTAAACTCCAGGTCAAGAAACTCAATAACACCTTTTAAAATTAAATTCAGGGTAAACAAATTAAACTACGAGTCAAAAATCAAATTACAGGTTCAAAAACTGAACTACAAGTCAGAAAACTAAATTACCGGTCAAAAACTAAGGTTCATAAAACTAAGGTCAAAAAACTAAATTACAGATCAAAAGCTACATGTATTTTGGCTTCACTTTGCCCCTAAAAACCCATTAGCACAATTCAAGGCTCTAGCTTAGCTTCCCCCTAAAAACAAATAACAGAAAGATCTTCATTTCTCTTCGCCCCTAAAAACAAATACCAGGAAGATCTTCATTTCTCTTCGCCCCTAAAAACAAATACCAGGAAGATCTTCATTTCTCTTCGCCCCTAAAAACAAATACCAGAAAGATCTTCATTTCTCTTCGCCCCTAAAAACAAATACCAGAAAGATCTTCATTTCTCTTTGCCCCTAAAAACAAATACCAGAAAGATCTTCATTTCTCTTCGCCCCTAAAAACAAATAACAGAAATATCTTCATCTATCTTCGCCCCTAAAAACAAATAACAGAAAGATCTTCATTTCTCTTCGCCCCTAAAAACAAATAACAGAAAGATCTTCATTTCTTTTCGCCCCTAAAAATTAAAACCAGGATTAAAATCTCGTGTGAATTCGCCCCTAAAAATTAAAACCAGGATTAAAATCTTGTGTCAATTCGCCCCTAGAAATCAACCACCAACAGTAAGGACTTTCACCTCACTTCGTCCCTCAATACCAAATCCCATCCTAAAGAATAAAATAAACATCCCATTAACAACAAGAAGGAAATTTGAAGAATATTTACAAAAAACAAATCCCAGTTTTATCAAAGGATTATTACAACCACAGCCTACTTATTGAGTCCCTACGCCAGTCATGGGCCTCCTCACCATTATTTGTAGACCACCCCTGTAAGTGTACACAGCTCTCCTTTTTGGCTGCCGTGTTTCCCTTTCCCGATCTATATACAAACACTATATGCACACTAGTACCCCGTACCCGTACTGCCCACTTACAGAGCTTATACTTGTACAACACGTTCCTCAATCGTTCTTCAGACCATTCAAGTACAAAAACTTTCAGTACGTGTGTCTAGTATATAGCCAAGCCCTGAGCGACTGGAAGTGTGTCATGAAATTCTTGTCTTTAAACCTTTGACTGTACTATACATTGACAAATATTTTGACAGTTTTGAGGACTTAAAGTGGTTCTGGTCCTTCAAGCTTATTTAATAATCTTTTTTAAATAACCCTTGGGATAGTAGTTTATGAATTATTCATTGTGTTGAATTAAAGAGTATATAGTGAAGGCGTAAACATTAGTGTTAATTATGTCGGGATATCCTTCAGCACCGGGTTATCCCTCCGGAGGACCTGGCTATCCTCCAATGGGAGGGCCGGGTTACCCTCCACCTGGAGGTTACCCTCCTCCTGGCTACCCTCCTGGCGGACCGGGCTTTGCCATGGGCCCTGTCCACGGTTACCCTCCTGGTCCACCGCAAGGTGATTAATTATAATCTTTTGTGACTGTTTACCATTAAATGTTGACAAGTGTGTGGTTGTTGTTAATAACGACTGGACATCAATCAGCTCTGACGTTAATGGCCCACGTAACTGCCTGTAGTGACGCGATTTAATGGTACTTCTGCACGAATGTAAATCCTCAGTGACGTAATTACTTTGATGGCATTAATAATTATTGTAAAGTGTCAGTAGTATTAATTAACCCTGAAGTTTCAGGAATAATGGGATTATTTTGATTACTAGAATGAATGGGTTGAGAGTCAAAGTAGAGGAAGTTGTTGGAATGGTATTTAATTCATAAAAGTAATTTCGTAAGAAGGTATTCCGAGAATTTAATATAGAATATTTGATGTATATAGTTCCAGATCCAAGTTAACCAGGGTTTATTTGGGGAGATTTGGAGCGTTTAAGGATTTACAAAATAATACTTGGATGACACATGGGACTTGATCGGAACTGACCTCTGAGTGGGGTTATGACAAGGGATTGTATGGGGTAGTGTTAATTACTGTGGTAATTGTAATATTTAGGAAAATAGCGCGTGTATAGTAGGGGGTTAATTTTTGTATGTCAAAAAAGTGACGGGAGTAGATGATAATGATCATTGATTTGTAAGCTCATCTGATAAGGAATGATAAATTTGAAGTATGAAGGAGTTATGTGAGTTGTTGTTGAGTATTTGAATTGGGTTTTTAATTAGTGGGGAGAGTCGGAAGCCCAAGGTTATTTAGAGGTATTTCTCCTTAAAAAGAAATTAATTTTGTAAGTAGTTCTGGAAAAGTGAGTCAGATTTGGTGAGGTGTATGGAGGGTGGTAATGATGTAGGGTATTGATTTCGATGAATTTTGTAGTTACTGTGGTGGCAGCACTATCATCCATTATCGGTTGTGTAATGATAGGGCGAATCTCGTAATATGTAAATATGTAAATAAAAGATGACCGGAACGGAACTGATACCGCAGAGGACTAAATGTCCTCAATTGTTTGGCTATTGTGATACACGGGGAATGATGTCATTTTTTAAGGCAATTAAAAGTTGTTTGAAGATGTAATTTTTGGAGGGTTGACGCTAATTTAGCACTGTGATTCACGGCCTTCTTTGAATCGACACTCATGTGTCTAGCGATTTTTGACTTGTTGATGAACTAATTATTGCAGTAGGCTGTCATTGTGGGAATTTTGATAAGGTGTTGAATAATTGAAAGTTTTGAAGTACGACAAGTTTTTGGTATTATCAGGAGTTTTAGTTTTTTTTATTGTTCAAACGACGTATTGAATGGAGTGGGCTGCATCTGACAATCTAACGGTTGACCATTTCTATGACTTGTTTGATGTTAGTAGGAGATTCCTTGGGTGTGGAATTATTGTATCTTTTGGAGGAAGAGAGCAGTAGAGGACTGATAATGACATCCCTTTTGGATGATAACAGGACTGAATGAGTGCATAGTGTATTGTTCGTATCAGCTTACTAGCGTTGGTTACTGGCCACAGGGTTTTTATCAGTTCTGGTGACTGATCAGCTATGCGCTACTCCATCAGAGCATTTAAAAGTGACTGATTCAGAGATGACAACGGTGATTAGTTAGTACTTAATCCGATTTTGAGAATCTGAGGGTCTTATTAGTAGTTCAGGAAAAAATATTTAATTCACCGAGCCGCACGATATCACTTGGTTTAGAAGCAAACCAACTTGAGAAACTCGTCATTCATTCAGAAATATCGTTATTTTTGTAGGATATCCGTATCCTGTCCCGATGCAGCCTGGTGATGATGGATTCGAACCTCCTTCGGGGTAAAAAAAACCATTCACTTGGTTCACCTAACCTTAACTTTTTAACTACAGAGAACATGATTATTTGTATTTCGTGTGTGTATTCTGTATCGAGTGAGGAATTAATTACTTGGAATACATTTTTTTCAGGTACGCTTACCCTCCGATTCCCGTACCAATACAACGTGAGTGGTTTATTTCTAACTGAACTGTATTAATTTACAAAAAAGGAATATTCAAAGAACATTCGTCTTAAACTCTGTAATTAATTGATTTTTTGTGTGGATATTTAGCTGGTCAGCCGATAGTGAGTCAACCACAGCCTGGTCAAGGACACCAGGGTAAGATGTCTAATAGTTTAACACGATTTAATGTTTAACGGTTTTGTTTCAGGAGCTTGGCTGTGAAAATAGCCCTTCTCAGCTCTTTCATCACATACTCTAACTTTAATGCTGATTTGCTTTCTGTGTTCACAATGTTGAAAAAAGTATAAGGGTGCTGGAATTGCAATAAGCAGGTTTTTCGTATGCTCCACCTCATTACTCCCAACCGGTTGTGGGATACTATCCCTCAGGTGGTCCGCAAGGACCTCCACCGATTCAGTTTCAACCTCAAGGTCTCGTCTAGAATTAATAACCTTTTGTTTACTTAACGTGTTCGTAGGTCCTTGTAGGTTTGTAGCCCCGGGTCGTGCTTGCTCTGAGAACATTCATTTTTTTATGCTTCCTGTTGGCTGACTGTGAATTAACTCTGTGGTATTAATTAGTCTGATGAATTTTCAGGTTATGCAGGTGGACACTCGATTCCTATTAATGTCCCTCCAGGTGAACCTTGTTTCTTGTTAACCTATACTGTATCAAAAATGCATCTGGTAATCTGGTTTATGTTTTAATATTTAAATTTCCATTACATTTAACAGGCTTGGAATACTTGACAACCGTTGACCAGCTGTTTGTCAAACAAAAGGTGGAATTGCTCGAAGGTTAGAATCTTATCATTTTATTGAATTACACGTAAATATTACGAATGACACAGTATGAAGGGATTGATTATCAGACTACCTATTTCAGCATTCTTGGGTTGCGAAACGAAGAACAAATACAAAATAAAAAATAGCCAAGGCCAAATTATTTATACGGCCAAAGAGGATACGGATTGTTGTACAAGGAACTGCTGTGGCCCTCTGAGACCATTTGACCTTATTATTAAGGATTCACAAGAACGGGAAGTCATTCATTTGTCTCGACCGTTTGCTTGCGGCTCCTGCCTCTGCCCTTGTTTGCTACAAGTAATTGAAAAATTAAATTAGTGTGCAAGGATTTGAAAGTAAATGACTAACGAAACTCAATTTTTTGTAGTCTATAGAAGTGGAGGCTCCTCCTGGCACTCCTGTGGGGAGGGTTGTGCAGGACTGGAGTATGTGTACTCCCCAGTTTCGGATACTAGACGCCAGTGGTGAAACAGTACTTCGGATCGAAGGTCCACTCTGTACATTCTCCCTCTGCGGGTCGGTAGAGTTCCAGGTAAAACAATTTGGTCATTAGTGTCAGAATACCAGGGTGTCTTAAATGTTTTAGAGTAGTGGTAAAATTCATGTCATGGTACATCAAATATAAAGGATACGCGTAGGGCATGTACATAGATTAGTTTGAAATGTTGTGTTAATTTCTCGTAGATATTATCTAAGGATGGGAGCACTCAAGTCGGCAAAATTTCAAAGCAGTGGAGTGGACTTTTGCGTGAAGCTTTCACCGACGCAGATAATTTTGGTTTAAGCTTTCCAATTGATTTGGATGTGCGAATGAAAGCCGTCATGTTGGGCGCACTTTTCTTGATCGTGAGTGTCATTTACTCAAGTTTTTTAATGTTAAATATCCAATAGCTAGGTCGAGTAATTACCTTTTTTGCAGTCTTGGAACATTATAATTTATCGTCTTCAATTTTGATGTTTTTAATTTTGATGCTGGTTGATAGGTTTTTTAACGGAGTTTTATTCTTTGTTTCAGGATTTTATGTTCTTCGAAAAGTCAAACAACCAAGAAAGTGACGGAATCGGAATGCTTTGAGTGTGCTTTGAAAAACTGCCTTACTTCGAGGTTATTTGTGTATTTGGACTATGTTGTGGACATCTGCTATGTATATATATATTTCATGACTCAGTCGTCACACTCATTTTGCTACAAAGAGAACTTGAGGTGATGAAAATGTCATTTTGCCATCGTAACATTAAGGAACACAAATATTTATGAAAATTTTTATCTTACTTAGCTGTGTACCTATTCAAGTAAACCTTTTGAAAGTAATGCTTAAGAGGTAGCTCACATACAATTAGTTACATGCTATTATAAAGCAGACAAATTATGTTAGCGTATATTTTCCTCATGTCTAAAATATAAATATATTTCAAGCATTGTCTGCTGTTTCTCGTACAATGAATAAATTCAAACGAAATCGCTTGCTAGAAAATATTTAAACTAATGTTTATCGTTTCTCTCAGTATCCTTACAAAAATCACAGATATTGTCAGTAGTCACCAGTAGATTCCAATAATAAAAATCCTTGGAATTTTCATTAGAATCCGTTGATCTTCATATTTATTTACTTCTCGACATATTCCATTTTTATTATTATACAGGTTTCTGCAAACACCACCACGCTGCATTCTTAAGGTATAGTTAGCCATAAGCAAAGATGCTAAACTGATTTTGCCTATCCTACATCCTACCTATACATTTAGTTTAGGAGGGGTCTTCCTTCTCCCCTATTTGTGCAATTGTAGGGCCTATAACCTTCCCTACAGGTAGGCATTTACGGCTGCCTACATTTCTACCTATATAGGGATACGGAAAGTGTTATCCCCTTCCTACATGTGACCCTATACTGCAGAATTAAATTAAATTTGTATTGAACTTCACAAATTACATTTTGCTGTTTTATTTTAGCAAATTTATTTTGAACATATAACATTAGTTTAGGAAAAATTTAGGCTATCCCTCATGTGCAACAACTATTCAGCAAACACTCAGCAATTGTTTGTTACTATGTATCATGTATTTAAACAAACTGATTTTGAGTACTTCTTCAAAATTAATGTTACTTATGCATTATGTGAAACCTCGTATTGATCGCGCCTATTGCACGTTAGAGCAATCACATACAATATATGCACATGTACTTAGCTATGTATGGATATTATTTTGAATGGGAAATCTCACATGACCCTGCGCCTGCAGTAGCCTGATATTCCAACGTTTCAAAATCGCTATGGTTTTTGCATTGAGGTAAGACTTCCCCCCATAATGTGACAATAGTTATGTATATACATCCTATATATTTGCCTTCATACAAGCGTGTTCTTGTGCTGCCTACGCCTACAGTGCCTACATATTTGCCTATATGACCGCATGTATGCAGGTGTGCATTTCCTATTTATAGGAATTTTTTCTGCAAAAACCAGTGCACCCTATTTTGCCTACAATTGTTTCTGAAAATAGCTCGCACCCTATAATAGGCCTACAAGTAGGCCTACGCCTACATGTAGGATAGGCAAGCATCTTTGGCCATAAGTATATTTGTCCTGACTATAACGGATCGCATACTTGTCTATCTCCCATAGCTAAAAGTCAGTTAATTTACAAAAGTGCCAAATTTACGTCAATTTACCCTTTACTAAAGAAAAAGTGATGATGTTTTGCTAGAATTTTGGTTAAGACAATCAGCCCCAGTTCCTACGTGTTTAAAATATTTTTATACATATAAATATTAGGGCTTGCAGAGTAATTGCAACGGTAAACTAACTTGTGTTGTACTTTTATTAATAGGAATTTGGAATTTAGTTCTTTCACGTGTTAAAATTTGTTATCATTCCTTAAGATTTTTTATCGAGAGTGTTTTCAATAATTTTAAACTAAATATAGGAAGGATAGATTGCGCTTACCCGATTCGCGCGGACAAATGCTAGTAGGGCAAATTCAGGTAATTTATCCGGTCCGGGCGGATAAACGCGGATAGGACAAATTCGGAAAGACTTATTAGCAATTGAAGAGACTTATTGAAGTGGTAAGTCTTCACAGGAATTTACATACTAATCTTTTATGCTCATATAGCCAGCGCGAGTAGACAGTTAAGTAAAGCCGAATCATAACCAACCATTTCCCCTCTAAAATTGATAAGCTTTTATCTATTTTAACAGCATATGTATATAATGTTTTTCTTGTTCGCCAAGAAACCATTTGTCCCTCCCAATTCGGTTTATGGTATTTCATTACTGGGTAACTCAAGTTTATCGTTGTTCAATGGAAGCAGTTTGTAATCGAGCACTGTCGTTCGTCCTCCAGGTTTTTTCAGAAACATCCTCAAGAGATTGGCATTAATGAAGTATTGTATCTACATTATAGTAATAACAAATAAATTGAACCAAACCTCAGTACAGGGAAGTACATGCGTTAGAGTAGTAATCACACATTTCTGGAGAAGGTAACCTGTACACCCGAAACATGCACAGTATTCGTGCAAGTAACCTCATAGACATATTATCATTGAATGAATTTGAGCAACACAATATTTATTCTGTATTAATAATAAATGCATGTTTTATGCTTATATTATAATACCAAGAAGATTTTTCAAAAAGCATTGGTTAGCATGCTTTCGTTTCTGCTTTGCCAAGCACGGGTTTACTAAACTTAATATTAAACAAGTTAAATGCACAGTAGCGTTTCCGGATTTCAAACGGAATGTGATAGTGGTTTCCCTATCGTGGTTTTTAATTTGGGATGGATTTGACAACGGACGTCATGTCCAGCTTTTGCACAATTTTGGCCTAAGTTTTTTTAGTGGATCGATTTCAGTATTGTAGTTGTGGCAGGAAACACCAGTGACAGAAAATTTGCATACATTTGGAAAGCAAAACATCAATTTTATTATTAGTGTCTATATACTATCGTTTCATTCAGACCAGCGTGTATTTTTTCTGAACTGCTACAATGCAGGTCTATCAAGTCAACGCAGAACCCGGGTATTTGCTGACGATTTCTTTAGCATTGTTCTTGGTTATATCATATTCGCAAACCCAGCATTTTTCCTATAGGAATATCTGGTTGAGTTGAACAAGCCCCTCAATTTAAGCAACTATAAAGTTAAATTCTGTGTGATTACAGTATAGGATGTGACAAATCTTTTTTCTCTCTTCTTCCTTAGTTTTTGTAAGCCGGCTAGTTAAAAAAATTTTGGATTCCCCCATCTTGTAGATAATTAACTTGCGTATATTTAAAAACAATGTCAGTTGTAACCAAGGTTAATCTATGAGGTCACAACGGTAAATGACTGCAATAACTTTAATACTCAGTGAAAGAAACTCAAACTCAAACACTTGTGTTCCGTTCTCCCCGCACATTTGGCACTTCCACTCTAACTCCGTGTTTCCTTCAACTTTGTCGTACAGTTCGAATTTATGTGTCCACAATACTCAAAACAGGGGCTTTAGGACACCTTATTTGGAAGCTCATAAAATTTATTAAGAAGTAACGATAATTTTTTTTTCTGGAAAAAAAATATTCAGGTATCATTTTTCCAAACAATGACCCGACGTTGCTTCACTCATTTACCCCCGGTGACCTTAAGGGCTGATGCAGGTCAATGAATGCAGTTTTGTAAAATCCGAAAGAAATGATGCACAAATCAAGAGAATCGAATTTTCAAACACACCTGCTTGTACAGTAGCATAGTACCCCATAAAATATTATTTAACGTTTCCTTCAAGTATTTTTGCAAAGATTTGATTTTAAAAACTATATTGCTAACAAAATTGAATTTTATATTAGTTCAATTCAAACTTTCAATAAAGTGCTATTCTAAGTTCAGTTCGTATGTATGAATACCCAGATTGCCTTCCGCGAGAAAGATAAAAATCTGTAAAAGTTTAACATATGAAAAATTAATCACTTCCGTCTTATTGCATGCTTTTAGACATCCAGCAGACCACGTCAAACCCTTGGGCTATCATGGTACGGAAGATAAGGGTTACACTGTAGAATCCGGGCCCATTTCGTAAGAGCAATTAATAGTTGATTTTATATTAAAGAATGGCAGGAAACACCAGTGACGGAAATCTTACAAACTGCATACATTTGTAAAGCAAAATATCATTTAGTGTCTACTGTCGTCTCATTCATTCGGGATTTTTAGTTTCCATCGTGTTGTTATTTTTAACCTGCTGCAATGTAGGTTGGTCAAATCACCTCGGTATCCGGGTATTAGCTGACGATTTTGACTATGTATTATTCTTGGTTTAATCATATTACATATTCGGTATGTTCATACAGGTTGATTGGTTGGGGTGAAGAAACTCCCCAATACAAGTTAAATCCAAGTCTTGCTGATTACAAGATGTTCCAAACCCTTTCTCTCTTTTCTCCCATAGCTTATGTAGATGGCTTATTAAAAATCTTGTCTTGCCCCTTTCTGCAACCATGCATCATAATTTGAATTTTTTCCCATGACACTCAAAGCAGTGAATTTTATTAGCACCTATTTTTCAAGTCCAAAATATTTCCTACAGATACAAATAAACGTAAATGTATCAAAGTAAAATCTAGTCCTGTAGCACAAAAGCGGGTCAGATACATAGTTAAAGAGCTACTTTCTCCATGAAGCCTAGGGAGTTAGGCTCCCCATATGGAAACATAGAAACAAATATATGTTGGTCCAAACGAACAAATATTCCTAACAGATGTAATCAGATTTTGAGAATCTGAGAGTTACATATATATATGAAACATAGTACGTATTAATAGTCCAGAAAAAGGAATTTCCTTGTTTGAGAAATGCATAATTCTTTCAGAATTATCCTTAATTTTGTAGCATATCACTATCCTCCTGCTCAGATGCATACTAGCTATATGATTTGAATCTCCTAAGGCGAAAAACGACCGATTCACTTGTTTTACTTTTTAAATAATGTGAAATTCACATTTTAAAATTCGTGTGCTGATTGTACATTGAGTGAGGCATTAATTACTTTTAAAATTTCTTCAGGTACGCTTATCCACCGATTCCTGTACCAATACAACGTGAGGGGTTTATTTCTATCTGAATTGTATTTTTAAAAATCGGCTTAATTCAATGGACATTTGTAGTCAACTCTGTAATAAATTAAATAAATTTTTGATGTATGATTAGCTGATCAGCCGGTAGTGAGTCAACCACAATCTGGTCTAGGACCCCAGGGTACGTAGTGTAGTCTTTTAAACGAGATTTACTATTTAACGGTTTTGTTTCAAGACTTGACTTGTTCCTAGGTCTTGTGGGTATGTAACCCCAGGTCGTGCTTAATGCACTGATTGTGAGAACATTCATTTTTTATGCTTGCCGTTGAATGACGCTGAATTAACTATGGGATTAATTAGTGTGATGGATTTTCAGGTTACATACAAGGACACTCGTTTCCTATTAATGTCCCTCCAGGTGAACCTTGCTTCTTGATGTCTTATTCTACACCAAACTTGTATCTATTTTAGGTTTTCACATGAATTATTCCACTATGTTTAACAGGCTTGGAATACTTGACAACCGTTGACCAGCTGTTTGTCAAACAAGAGGTGGAATTGCTCGAAGGTTAGAGCCTTCTAACTTTATTGGATTCGACGTAAATATTTAAATATTACATGAATGATACAGTATGCAAGGATTTAATATCAGACTGCCTATTTCAGTATTATGTGGTTGCGAAACGAAGAATAAATACAAAGTAAGTAATAGCCAAGGCCAAGTTATTTACTCGGTCAAAGAGGATACGGATTGTTGTACGAGGAATTGCTGTGACGCTCTGAGACCCTTTGACATTCTCATCAGGGATTCACAAGAACGGGAGGTCATTCATTTGTCTCGACCGTTTGCTTGCGGCTCCTGCCTCTGCCCTTGTTTGCTACAAGTAATCAAAATAATGAATCATTAGGAATTAAAAAACGTCTCGATTCTAAAGTCAATGTCTAATGAAATCCAATTTTTCAGTCAATAGATGTGGAGGCTCCGCCTGGTATTCCGGTGGGGAGGGTTGTGCAGGACTGGAGTATGTGCATTCCGCAATTTCGGGTACTAGACGCCAGTGGTGAAACAGTACTTCGGATCAAAGGTCCATGCTTTACATTCTCCCTCTGCGGGTCGGTAGAGTTCCAGGTAAAGCTATTTGATCAGAAATGTCCGAATACCAGGCTGTCTTAAATATTTTAGAGCAGATTCACGTCATGGTACATCAAATATAAAGCATACGGACGGATGGCATGTACATAGATTAGTTCGAAATATTGTGTTAATTGCTCGTAGATATTATCTAAGGATGGGAGCACTCAAGTCGGCAAAATTTCAAAACAGTGGAGTGGACTTTTGCGTGAATTTTACACCGACGCAGATAATTTTGGTTTAAGCTTTCCAATTGATTTGGATGTGCGAATGAAAGCCGTCATGTTGGGCGCACTTTTCTTGATCGTGAGTGTCATTTACTCAAGTTTTTTAATGTTAAATATGCAATAGCTAGGTCGTCTGAACAAATCATGATTTTCTTGCAGTGCTTCATTTACTATTAGTGTAGGTTGGATGTATGTGTATATTGTATTTGCAGCAGTCTTGGAACGTTACAGTTTCTCGGCTCTCATTTACTACTTATGATTTTAATTTTGAGTTACTTAAACAGTCTTTTTAAACGGAGTTTTACTCTTTATTTCAGGACTTCATGTTTTTCGAGGAATAGGGATCGGTATGCTTGGAATGGTAACCAATGGTCTGGATATTTGTATATTTAAATTATGTTGTGGATTTCTGCTATTATATAATTATTGTAATGAAATGACCCAGCTGTGCTTTCTCATTCCCCACGCGTCATCACGAAGAGAAAACGGTTTGCGCCGTGCTTTTCCCTCTTGATGATTGTTTACCAAGATTATTATTATTAAAACGACTGAAATTGTCAATATTACTACTATTTGTATTTTATAAAACGCCAAATTTGCAAATGTGATGCTATTAACATTGAATTAATGTTAAATATGCTGCGGAGCCTGCTGACTCTGACCTCTGACTGATCCTGTCATTCTAGGTTAAGATTTCGTCGAATAAAGACGTCCTTCTATTAAAATACTTATGTCATGACTCAGTCGTCACGCTCATTTTTCTACAAAGAGAACTTGAGGTGATGAAAGTGTCAGTTTTCATCGTAACGTTAGGAAGACAAATATTTATGAAAATTTGTATCTTACTTAGATGTGTCTGTATCTATTTAACAAAACCTTTTTAAAGTAATTCTTAAAAAGGTAGCTCACTTACAGTAATTAATTACGTTCTATTACAAAGCGGACTAATTATCCCTGATGACTATACAAATATAACCAAGCACTTGCTGCTGTTTCTCTTACAATGAATAAATTCAAACGAAATCGCTTGCTAGAAAATATTTAAGCTAATGTTTATTTTTTCTCTCAGTAAACTTTCAAAAATCTCACTTGTTGTCAGCAGTCATCAACAGACCAATAATGAAAATCCTTGGAATTTTCCTTAGAATCCGTTGATCTTCATATTTATTTACTCGTCTATTCCATTTCTATTAATGTACGGGTTTCTGCAAATACCCTCACTGCATTCTTAAGGTGTAGTTAGCCATAAGTATATTTGTCCTGACTATTATAGCCGGCTAATGTTCTATTTCAAACAATTGGTCCTTTACGAAGGTAAGAATTTTAATGGCTTGCTGGAATTTTGGTTCAGACCATCGACCCCTGTTCCTGTCTTTGTTTATTTGTATATATGTTAGCGAATACAGTGGGTGGATATAGGATGGTTCTTCACCTTCACTAGCACTATGCACCAACAATAAGCAGATGCCACGTAAAATTAACTACAGAACGGATAAATTGCGCTTATCTGATCCGTGTGGATAAATGCAGGAATTTAGCTGCATGTTAATCGTGCCTACTCTCATAGCCAGATCGAGTAGACAGATAAGTAAAATCGATCCATAACCAACCATTTCCCCTCTAAAATAAAAAAGCTTCCATCTATTTTATGCACCTTTATTTGGAAGGAACACTGGCGATTTCGAAGTATTTATAGGAGAGAATCATTCAGGTTCCTCTTCACCAAGAAACCATTTTATATCTCCTAATTTGGTTTCCAGTATTTTATTATAGGGAGACGGAAGCGGTTACAATTTTCCCGTTCATTGGAAGCAGTTTGTAATCAAGGTCTGTTTTCTTTTTTAAAAACTTAGTGGCGACTTTGTGCTGTGTTTGGATGGTATGGGCGACGCCCGAAAAGAGTCCATAATAAATTAAAATCTGAATTTCTGGAGAAGTATACCAAGAAACACTAAATCATCAACGTTTTTACACGCCACAAAGTTATAATATCACTGAGTGAAGATTTCGAGCAACACAATATTTATTGTGTATTAATATTAAATGCATATTTTATGCTTATATAATACCAAGAACATTTTTCAAATTGCATTGGTTAGCATGCTTCCGTTTCTGCTTGGCCAAGCACGGGTTTAATAAACTTAATGTTAATTAAGTTAATCGTCTTTACATCGTGCATCGTATAACTGTGTGCTTGGATCGGATTGAATAGAAACCTCCACTCCTGTTCCACTCGTCGTACGACATTAGGCTCTTTGCGAAAAGCAAACGTAGGACGTAAACGCTAACGCAAACGCTAAAATTTTCCCTTTGCGTTTACGTTTACGTTGAATTAGAGCTTCCAACGTGTTCAACATTTTTGTTCCGTACGAAATTCCGTTCCGTTCCGAAACCTACAAATAATATTGTTCCCGGTTCCGTTCCGGCTGTCGGGACATCGGAACATTTGAACTGACACCGTTCGGAACAAAGGAGTAAAGTATTTTTTCCGTTCCAGGTTGTGTTCCGTTCCGTATTATGCTAGTTTTTCCGTTCCGAACCCGTTCCGTTCCGAAATATCCCGGAATTTTTCACAACATATACATGAAACGCGTGTACAAATTACTGAAAACTTAATATACATGATATACTTTTAATAGATTGGATGCTAGGGAATGCTATTATTTAATTATATAAAATAATATTTAATAATAATCAGGCCACATAAAAAGAACTACTGTGCAGTATTATAAAATTATTATTAATTATTTTTTAGCAATAAATATTTGTAGCGTGTGGACTTCAATGGCCTAACAGTGTTAATTTCCTGTAAGCTTGCTTCATTGCTGCTAATAATTTCGATTTCAGAATTTTCATTTCAAGAAAAATCGCCAATGCCCATGTTTATTAAACAAAATTAGTTATTCTGTTGATTTTCATGGAAAACGATACTCGCATTACATATAAGCATTTGCGTAAATTAAATCTAACTGTGTTCATCCAATTTCGTTATTTTGGCAAAAAACTGCTTACAAGCCAGAGCGATAAGAAATGTGTTTCCATTCTAGTTGAACGATGGCGCGACACTTCAGAAATTGTACCGGGATCGGTTCGGAACGGAACAGAACAATTCCGCTTTCCGGTGAAATAAATTATATGGGACATTTTTCGTACCGATGCTCTGAACCGTCCCGGTCCCGATATTATCGGTACAAGTGCTCATGTTCCGGTTTTGTCCCGATTCAATGACGGAATCAAAAAGAATGTTCCGAAATTGTTCCGTTCCGTTTCCGAACACGGAACTTCGGGATTTCGGAAACCCGAAGGAAGCTCTACGTTGAATCAAAAACAGCAATTACGATTATGCGTTTGTCCACGGACGGGAAACCTGAGACGGTGGCCATTTTATTATTAATAAAATGGCCGCGATCTCAAGGTTTCCCAACAATATTCAGTTGTTGCTATTTTAGTTTTATTTCCCTTTTTCTTTCTCTAAAACTTAAGTATTTAATGAAATAATTAGCACAGAAATTATCAAATACATGCAATAATTATTTTTATCTTTTTAATGTATATGGTGTTTTAATAATTATTCTGATCGAATCAGTATTAGTTTTAAGCATGAACTAACATTACCTTGATCTATAAAAAACAATACAATACTATAAAAGAAACTTCAATTTTACCTAAAATAATATCACATTACTTTATTATTAGCTCTCACTGATACTGGTTTTAAAATCAATACATGTATATATGTTTAGTTCATGATTAAAATTAATTCGAACAGAATCATAATATAACATTATATATTCTGAGGCGTTTAAAATTCTGCTGTAAATTAATTAGAAGCCAATTAAATCATGGGGAAAATATGATGAAAGTGTAAGTATAAATATTGTAAGTACTTACTTGTAATTATTGCTAACACCATAACCATCAAGTTGGTTTGTATATTAATAATTACTGATATATATTAATTATACACAAGTGACAATATTTATTTTTTGCAATTTTCATAAAAGCACAAAACTGAGGTCTATTTTAGCAGACATTAAGCCTCAATGATCACAGAAACCATTAAATATTATACACTTTGAAACACAGCTTCAACAAGTTGTTCCTATGATTTGTACCACATTAAAAAGGCCATTGTTGAATCCTAAATTGTGTAGTGCTATGGAATTTAATTATTTGGAAGTTGAATAAGCATTTTTATTTAGAATTTATGTTTCTGTAATTTAAAAATTATAGAAATTATTATTAATATTGAAATTACTGCTAAATGAAAAGTAAGTTTAAATGAATGTAAAAATTAGAATATTTAAAAAAGGAAAGACAATAGCTCATTGACATTCATACTAAATTGACGTGTTCTGGACTAGCTCTCTGATTAAAAAGCTGATTCTCAAAAAACTCTTCGTTAACCATCGAATTAAATTACATACTCCATATTGTTTAAATATAAGAGCTCAACAGCCATGTTTTTCTGGTCCTAAAACTATTTTCCAACCCAATTAAAGTTAATAATTAAGTACTTAAGTATTAATTTGAAGTTAACGTGTTGAGAACGCTAAATGATACAAGTTAGCGTTTGAGTTAGCGTTTACGTCCAAATTCGGACGGATTACGCAAAGAGAAAGTGGCGTCACGTGGGCAATTTCAAGGCGCGAAGTCAAATTTAACGTTCTACGTTTACGGAACACTAAAATCGCAAAGAGCCTATTGTCATACCTACCTCGCCGAATCACACTCCCTCCTACACACTACATCGTGCATCGTAGAACAGTGCTTGAATCGAAAACTACTCCTTTTTTCTCCACTAGCACACCATTTTCATAACGACCTCACCGAAGCACACACCATTCTAACCATGCTCTAAATAAAGCAACCTCCATTCCAACACCTCCAATCTTTTCAGGTAGACAATTTTTTGCTTCTATTTTCCGCTTGCATTCAATTATAAGTGTAAGTTTGTGTAAATAAAATACATTTACAATATAAAATAATAATTGTTTTGATTGTGGGTTTTAGAATGTCCAAACACTCATTCAACGATCCGAATAACCAAATATTCAGTTGGTCAGTAGTCAGGCTTTGAGACCTTGCTTTTTCTGTGGAATGAAGATGCGAGGAAATTGACCGAAATGTGACGACTGTCAAAACATCGCCAAACAAAACCCTCCAGCTGCAGAGTGCTGGTTCCGGTGACCAACATGCAAGATAGGACATCTTGAAGGTGTTCTTAGAAATTATATATTTTAAGGCATAATGTAGTATTTAGTAGTAGTGTTGTTGGGTAGTATGGTTATTGTAGAAAACCATCATTTCTGCCGCCTTTGCCTTTACCGCACGGTTTTGGGAAGGGACTGGAACACTGCCCGGAATCAACAAAATCGGGATTTTGAAAGGCAGCTAGCTTTATGGGGTAGCCAGTATGGGATTAATGCGTTGCGGGTAAAAAGAGTATGCTTAGGATCAGAAGTTGCTGGTAGAGCTGAAGGAGCTATAGTGTTGTGAACAGCTCGTATGGACTTTTCCAAAGTGGCATAATACAAAACCAGGTTTTATGGTGAAGTCTGCTATAAGAACTAATTCTTTAAATTTGAAACGTATTTGGGTGTAATGCATCAATTTTTTGTTTCTATCTTCTTCGAAATTGTTCTGATTTGTTTGGCAACTTCTCGTGCAAATGTACCAAAGCATTCAAGATTTTAATCCAACTTACAATGCCAAACGTGTTACATTTTCACGAGATGTTGCCAAACAAGTCACAGGAACTTTTCGAACAAAAGAGACAAAAATTTGATGCATTACACCCAATAATACCCTTCAAAGTTTAAGATTTGGTGCTCATAGCAGACTTGACAAGAAAACCTGGTTTTGTACAAAAATTTATGCGTTGGAAAGTCCCATACGAAATTATCGAAGAAATAAACTCCCGTAGTTTCAAATTAGTAGACAAGAGTATTGGGAAAATGAACAATATCATTTCAATGAATACTCAATACCTGAAAAATTATCATCCCCCAATAACAAATGACGAAATCTAATTTAATCATTGCCTAACCCACAAATTCTCTTACATTAATAGATGGACATTATGGGCTTAGAACCCTCGATGGAGGACTTTCTAATAGTTGAAAGCGATCTTGGTGAAAATTTACCTCAATTCAGTTACCTTGCTCCAACAAAACCTGACAACCCTAACAACATTTACACAGACTCCGGCTTCAAGTCTCCATATCCTCCGACACCCAGATTCATCATAACCGAACCATCTCCACCTACTTCACCCACTACATTTCCTAATTTCCTTTCCTGACATGAAGAACAACCTCCATGACAAACTTTCTATTACTCCTGGTACATTCCTAACCCAAACAAATCCGACCCTACACGATATTGGCATTGTTTCTCTATCATCTGGCTCCAACTCAACATCGGTCTGAATTATCAACACCTCCAGGCCCCATTTCCTGGTATTTAGGACACTGGTACCCAAGTCTAGTCCGACTTGACTAGGAAAATAGGGAATTAGACTAGCGGTGAAGAACGGACGAAAAGAATAGACTGGAATAGACTAGCGACATGCGAGGTTGAGAAAAACTAGACTAGACTAGTCAGATAAAGAAAACACATAATAGAATTGACTTGACTAGGAAAATAGACCTTATTCCTACTCACAGATTTGGCTCAAATTAGTCTGCATAGTGCAAGCACATGCACTCATTTTCATAAAAATACTCCATATTTATTAGCGTACACGCTATATAAATAAATTTGCAATGAGATCATTTTGCTTTTGGTGAGACCAGTTGAACATAATTTCGATTTTAAATAGCATTTAATTCATTTTAGCTCTTTACCGGGGACTTACTCACCCCAATTATAACTTCTTACAAGAATTGTACAGCTCTTTATACTAACATGGAAATATTACAGTATGAATCCATGATTTTTTTACGGTTATCATTTGATCAAGTTCACAATTGTAGCTCCTCACTTATTTTCATAAAAATTGGTACACATGCAATATTTCTGTACTACATTACGAAATCGACAGAAATATTGTCAATATATCTGCGGTTCCCCCTGAGGTCAAAGGCCATATTTGCTACGAAAGAATAATTTTAGGATTTAGCTTATACAATTTAACCTGACAGTCGAAAATTGAATAGCAGCGTGTTGTGATCGGGGATTAAAATTGAAAACCTAACCTAACCAGATATAGAACTTCAAAATAGTTCGTTCGATCAAATAGGAATTAATAGATAAAGGTTGTGAACAGTAATCTAAAATTAAAAGTCTAACCTAACCAAAAATAATAAAACTTATAATAAATATAGGCATTAACAGGTAAATGTTGTTTGAACAAGTGTATGCGTGCTCACGGAACTGAAGTCTGAAGTTATATCCTACAGTAGTGAACGTGACATTTGACTTCTCATGTCAAGGGTCATGTAAACTGGTGGTTGGGTGACAAAATGTTTTAAGTCTTAATATACGGCTGAAATATTGAATGTGTACCATTTTTTATTAAAATCCGTGCGGAGCTACTATAGTAAACTTAAGCTATCATTTTCAGTTATCTGCAGTTATTTTTAGTTCACTAGTGCTTGTGTCACTTTACTAATTTTTGGGCTGCACAAGTAAATGCATTCTACTGGGGTTTGCCAGCAGTTTTGAAAAAACTGCCAATGTTTTATTTGTGACGATTAGTCATTAATTTTTATACTAGAAATAATAGTGCGAACTTTCTTTGGATATATTCAATGCAAGCACTCGTTTTAGTCCACGAGTGCTGTGGTACTCGCGCTCATATTTTTGGGCAGCACTGGTAAGTGCACAGCTTTTATTTATGAGTTTTTGTTGGTACTTTGGTTCACTAAATATTGAGGGATATTTTTTTGCAAACCGTAATGATTAACATTATACCGCCTCATTCTGCTATCTGGCAGATCCCGCATTTTATCAGACCAGGATCAGGGCATCCCCTGCTCCTTTACATTTGAGCAATTCCTGGAATTTGTTCAGTTTGAGTCTTGAATAGGAACTGACTAGGAATAGACTAGGAATTTTAAGAAAATTTGTGAATAGGACTGGACTAGACTAGCGTGAAAAATGAAAAGAATAGACTAGAATTGAATAGGCAAGGTCAATCCTCCGAAAGAATAGAATAGACTAGACTACCTCAACCTGATGGGCACCAGAGATTTAGGAGAACAAACAATATTACCAAATTCGAATCCACCATACATTACTGATTTGGGAAATTCCGAAGGTATCTGGTATAACAACATTTGGCTTCCTCATCCAAAAATTATATTACAGGCTCTACCGAAAAATGGTAAACTATTATAACACCTAATCTTATACAACCACAGTCTATCCCGAAAACATTACTACAATCAACAAAAATCTCAACCCGAACGACTTCACCTACCAAATTCATCAAAAATCCAGACACACTTTCATCACAGCCATCATCCAAGAAGAAACTGCACAAAATGCTATAGTTAGTCCATAAAGCATAATACTATAACCAGTACTGGAAAAATCAAACCGAAAATAAGTTCTCTAAATCTAACATTGTAAGACAGTTGTTCAAAAATCCTACACCTACGACAAAACACGACATCATTACTGACGCTCCGGACAAATTCAAACCATCAATTATACCTCCTCATATGACTACCTATTCAGCGACCGGCAGTACTCCAACCAAAGAAAATAAAACGCCTAGGAAATGCACGACGTGCCCAACAACATCGGAAATTAGAGAATATGAAAGCCAACAAACTGTGAATCCCCCTTAGAAAGAGAGATGTTGAGAACAGCAACTTCAAGTTGTTATATTTAATTTATGTATCAACAATATTTATTATTTTGTAAATTTAGAATTATCATTGCCTTTCAATACTTAACCACTAAGTTCTACTTAAAAGTGCGGACGAACGTCATTATGATCTGGGACTCCCTCTAGAAAAGACGTAGTGGTTTACTGTTTACCTTTACGAATACCATTACTGCTATTACAACAACTAATACTATTACTATAGTGCTGCTACTATTATTAATACTACTACTATTACTAGTGCTGCTACTATTATTAATACTACTACTATTACTAGTGCTGCTACTATTATTAATACTACTACTATTACTAGTGCTGCTCCTATTATTGATACTACTACTATTACTAGTGCTGCTACTATTATTAATACTACTACTATTACTAGTGCTGCTACTATTATTAATACTACTACTATTACTAGTGCTGCTACTATTATTAATACTACTACTATTACTAGTGCTGCTACTATTATTAATACTACTACTATTTTTACAACTGTTATTACTATCAACGAAGTTATCGTTTTGAATAAATTGCGCTACTCTTATCTTACTGAGCTACGTCACGCAAATTGTTACAATAGATGGTTCTGGAGGAGTTGAGCAGAGACGTAGGGGAGCTGTCGAGTGTGAAGTTGGTCCTGGAGGCGTTGATGTTGGTCAAGGAGCTGCAATTATTGCAACAGACGTTGTTGGAGACTTCGATGGAGAGGAAATTGACAAGATTCTCAAGTAAATTTAATTTGGGTTTTGTTAATTTTTGGATGTGACTCAAATAAAATTATAATAAACTATAATTGGATTGAAGTAAGAGCTTTGGTAGTGCACAAATTTTCTGATTTTCTGTCATCTTTGGAGGTACTGCGTGACATTCGTAGTATTGAGGACGTATGTACAGGTTGAACATCGGATCTACTGCATTTTGTAGATACAAGGTGTCCCTTACTTAAGAAAGGCAGGCTTTGTGAGACCTCATTAAGAACTTTTACTTTGATAAATAAACAACCAACTTGAGCAATTCTACCTGCCGAGCCGTGCTTTCATCTAGTTTATCATTTGAGGCAATCGCAAATGGCACATTATCAATAGTAATAACGGTGTTTTATTTTACGACAATTTTGGTTTCTTCTAGAAATTACTATCGTACTTTATAATTTATAATCATTTGGCTTGAAATTGCAATTTGTATTGTCTTTTTAACTGAGGAAAGTCGGAGTTTATTTGATTTTCTCGTCTGCGTATAGCAATGGAATATGGTATCGAGAAACTACTTTCTCTACGAGCCTCCAGAAGTAAAAGTCGCTCTAAAATCAGATCTCCAAGTTCGAGCTCCGAGGATCGCCGGTCGGAACTCTCTGGATCTGTATGTGAGATCCGCGGGGTCACCCTGAGCTAAATTCGTCAGTCCATATGAGCAGAGGTGTGGAATATTTTGAAATATCGTATTTGAAATAGTATTTGAAATACATTTCGTATTTTGTGTTTGGTATTTTATTGGCACCAAAATTTTGTATGTATTTTGTTATTCGTATTTTGAAGATCTACAGACGTAATGGTATTTTCTATTTGTTTATCTTGTAACGTTTGCGCACCCCGTATTTCAAATACAAAATATAATTTCAAAATACATATAGCACTCACAACTGTCAAGGTTGTCTGTAAAACATTCCCAAATTTTTATTTTAAATGTAAAAGCACTAATTAGAAATAATTTGAAGCCAATTCTTTTACTTTTTTGCCTGGTTTGAGATACTTAGATAAAATGTATAAAAAGTTCAATGCACATATGTGTTAAAGTTAGTTAAATTAGTTCCGCCAACTGAAAATCCGTAAATAAGTTACCCAGGAGATATAAGGTAAATTTAAATTTAAGAAAACAAAACAAAACGTTTTAAGAAAACATTTTGTGTATCTAGGGTCACGTTAATCTACTTCGATCTACATAAATGCACAACACTAATCACGTACCTGTTACCTTACGTTTGCTGATTAATTTTCGAATCTCCAATTATTTGACCAAAATCCCCAAGTTACTTTGAGAGAATAAACTTGAGATACTGATAAATCTCAGACATACTTCGAGATAAGTTTGAGAGTATTTTCAATAATGTATTTTGTATTTCAAATACTGTATTTTCATTTCGTATTTTTAGTTTTAGCTGTAAGCAACGTATTTTGTCTTGTATCTTAACAAAGTTACTCCTGGTATCTGTATTTTAGATTTGTATTTTAATGTTTCTGGAAATGTATTTCTATTTTGTATTTTAATAATAAATGTCATGTATTTTCCACACCTCTGCATATGAGTATGCAATAAAAGTATGGATGTTTGCTGAACCTAGCTCTTTGCCATCTTTGACTATTTAGGGCATAACAATTAAATGCGCGAAGGACAACTAATCTATTTTGAGGGTTCGTTCCAGGGTAAACATTATTTTATTAATCCACCCCTGATTGTAATCGTACAAAGAAGCAAAGTTCATTATTTAAAAAATATTCTATTTGGAAAAAAAATCTTTTCGTTATATTAATTTTAATACAATTCCATCCATTGACCATCCTGCGAAGGCTGAATTGTTTCCCCGAAGAATGAGGGAAGACTATAAAACTTACCGCAAATGGTAGGCGAAGGAAGGGCGGGTCAGAATTAGGTCTCGGATATACTAAAGGTTTCATACGGATGATGCCTGATGTATAAAACACAAGGCAGAAGTATGAACGTTGTTAAGTATTTGCAAAAACTGTCATTCATCACATTCATATATGTAGTATACTGTTGGCGAAAGCTACTTCGTTTTCAAAATCCATGCACGCTTTGATACCATATCTATAGTTTTGCAATAAATGAAGGCTCGAAATGAACGAGCGTTGTTTTTGGAGAAAGGCTGAAGGACGGGTGAATTAATTTGAAAATTGAAGGAAAGCTGGTTGAAGGCAATCATTTTAAAGGCTTCATTCATTGGTAGGAAGAAGTAAGGAATTTTATTAAAAAATATCCCTTTGAAGGCGTGAAAGAAGTCTATTTAATTTGAACATCTCTGCACTAGACTGCGTCTGTGCAGTTATTAGGAATTGGGGGTTATCCACTGACGCAGGCTGTGGCTTAATCCGCTAGCCAATAGTAAAAAGATTTCAACGACCAAATTTGAGAAGATTCCGAAGAACAGTCCATTTGATGACGTATGGAACAAGCCAATACAAGGAAAAAGACAAGGAACAAGACAAGTGGTTAACCTTGACAATGAAGCAGCAGGAACTCCTCCAGAGGGGCATGCTACAGCATAGCATGTACATACGTACAGAAAGAGTGCAAGTGTAGATGTTCAACCTAATATGTAATGCTTAAGGAATATGATGTGGAAGTTATAAAAACTGAGTAAATGTAAATACGTAATTATTACTGAGCATAAAAGGATTGAACAACCTTTTAATCCTCAGTCCCATTGCTAGCGAGTTTCCCCATCTATCATTAAAGCTTAACAATCTCATCCACAATCTTCAAAATAGCTTAACGTTGTTTTTTAGTGGATCGACTTCAGTATTGTAGTTGATTTTGTATAAGACAGTGAGAGTGACAGGAAACCCCAGTGAGGGAATTCATAAAGTTTGCATACATTTGTGAAGCAAAATAGCAATAAATTATTACTAGTGCCTACTGTCGTTTCATTTCAGTCGGAGATTTTAGATACCAGCGTGTGTGTTTTCTGAACTGCTACAATGCAGGTCTATCAAGCCAACGCAGAATCCGGGTATTTGCTGACGATTTCTTTAGCGTTGTTCTTGGTTTTATCATATTCGAATACCCAGTATTTTTAGGGTGGCGTCAGCCCCCTAGTAAAATAGCCTTGTCCGTACGTCCGTGTGCCCTTCCGCACGATTACTCAAAACCTACTGGTCCGATTTCAATGAAATTTTGTATGGATATTACTAGTGTCAAAAGTAAGGCTAAGTTCGTATTTGGTTGAAATCGGCCAGAAAAAAAATCTGAAATTTTGGACTTTAAGTCAAGTGACAGTTATCTCCAAAAATGATGAATCATTCGGGATATTTAGTTTCCATCGTGCTGTTATTTTTAACATGCTGCAATGCAGGCTGGTCAAGTCACCTCGGTGTCAGGGTATTAGCTGACGATTTTTACAATTGTTTTAGTTTAATCGTATTACATATTCAGTGTTCATACAAGCTGATTGGTTGGGGTGAGGAAACTCCCCAATACAATTACAAGTTGTAATTTACAACATTAAATCCAAGCCTTGGTGTTTACAAGAAATCTCTTTCTCTCTTTTCTCCCACAGCTTATGTACATAGATATATATTAAAAATCTTGCCTTGCCCCTTTCTGCAACCATGCATCATAATTTGAATTTTTTTCCATAATACTCAAGACAATGAATTTCATTAACACCTATTTTTCAAGTCCAAAATAAACGTAACTGTGTATCAAAGTAAAACCTAGTCCTGTAGCACAAAAGCGGGTCAGATATACATATAATATTATTTATACATATTAATATATTAAAGAGCTACATTCCCCATTAAACCTAGGGAGATAGGCTCCCCAAATGGAAACAGAGAAACAAATATATGTTGGTCCAGACAAACAAATATTCCATAACAGATGTATTCAGATTTTGAGAATCTGAGAGTTATAATATAATATTAATAGTTCAGCAAAAGGAATTTACCACTTTGAGAAACGCATAATTCTTTCAGAATTATCCTTAATTTTGTAGGATATCACTATCCTCCTGCTCAGATGCATACTAGCTATGATTTGAACCTCCTAAGGGGAAAAACGATCAATTCACTTGTTTTACTTTTTAAATAAATTGAACATGATATTCGAAAATTCGTGTGCTGATTGTACATTGAGTAAGGCACTAATTACTTTTAAAATTTCTTCAGGTACACTTACCCACCGACTCCCGTACCAATACAACGTGAGTGGTTTATTTATTTCTGAATAGTATTAATTTTCAAAAATATATTATATTCAATGAACATTGGTCTTAAACTCTGTAATTCATTGATTTTTTTAATGTACGTTTAGCTGATCAGCCGATAGTGAGTCAACCACAGCCTGGTCAAGGACACCAGGGTAAGATGTCTAACAGTTTAACAAGCTCTGTTGCTCTGAGAACATTCATTTTTGTATGCTTCCTGTTGGATGAATATGTATTAACTCTGGTATTAATGAGTCTGATAAATTTTCAGGTTATGCAGGAGGACACTCGATTCCTATTGATGTCCCTACAGGTGAACCTTGTTTCATGCTAACTTATACTGTACCAAAATAAATGCATCTGGTTTATGTTTTAATATTAAAATTTCCATTATATTTAACAGGTTTGGAAGACTTGGCAAACGTTGACAAGCTGTTTGTCAAACAAACGGTGGGCAAAAGTTAGAGTCTTATCATTTTATTGAATTATACGTAAATATTACATGAATAACACAGTATGAAGGGATTGATTATCAGACTAATCAGACTACCTATTTCAGCATTCGTGAGTTTCGAAACGGAGAAAACATTCAATATAAAAAATAGCCAAGGCCAAATTATTTACACGGCCAAACAGGATACGGATGCGGATTGTTGTACGAGGATTTGCGGTGGCACTCGGATACCATTTGACATTAATATTAGGGATTCACAAGAACAGGAAGTCATTCATCTGTCTCGACCGGTTGCTCACGCCTCCTGCCTCTGCTGTTGTTTGCTAGAAGTAATCGAAATAATGAATTAAAGTGTGCAATGATTCGAAAGTCAATGTCTAAGGAAATCCAATTTTTCAGTCAATAGATGTGGAGGCTCCGCGTGGTATTCCGGTGGGGAGGGTTGTGCAGGACTGGAGTATGTGCAATTCCCAATTTCGGATACTAGACGCCAGTGGTGAAACAGTATTTCAGATCGAACGAATGTCTACATGCTGCGGGCCGGTAGAGTTCCAGGTACAGCTAATTGATCAGAAATGTCCGAATACCAGGCTGTCTTAAATATTTTAGAGTAGATTCACGTCATGGTACATCAAATATAAAGAATACGGACGGAGGGCATGTGCATAGATTAATTTGAAATGTTGTGTTAATTTCTCGTAGATATTATCTAAGGATGGGAGCACTCAAGTGGGCAAAATTTCAATGAAGTGGAGTGGACTTTTGCGGGAAACTTTCACCCACGCACATAATTTTGGTTTGAGCTTTCCAATTGATTTGGATGCGCGAATGAAAGCCGTCATGTTGGGCGCACTTTTCTTGATCGTGAGTGTCATTTACTCAAGTTTTTTAATGTTAAATATGCAATAGCTAAGTCGTCTAATAACATTTTTTGTAAGTACCAGTTTCAACAACAAATGATGATTTTCTTACGGTACTTATATATTAACAGTGTAGATTGGATGTATGAGTTACAGGTCTGTGGGATCTTTGATTTTTGAAACTTGTATTAAATTTGTAGCCGTCTTGAAACATTATAATTTATCGTCTTCAAATCTTATGTTTTAAATTTTGATGTTGGTTGATAGACTTTTTAACGGAGTTTCATTCTTTGTTTCAGGATTTTATGTATTTGGAAAATTTAAAGGACCAATCAAGTAGCTGAATCGGAATGCTGTGAGTGTGGTATGAAAAGCCGCCGTACATCGTGGTCATTTGTGTATTTAGACCATGCCGTGTATTTCTTTTATTATATATTGTAGTGATCCAGGTGTGCTTTCTCATTCCCCACGTCCCATCACGAAGCGAAGACGGTTTGATGCCATGGCTTAGCGATGCGCTTTTCCCTTTTGATGGTGGTTTACTAGGATTACTGAATATACTAAAAGTATTATTATTATTAAAGCGACTAAACCTGTCAATATTACTGCGATTAGTATTATAAAATGCCAAATAGGTAAACTTAATGTATGAACATTTAATTTAATCTGCTGTTGTGCTGCTGAGCCTGCTGACAGTGCTGGCACTGACTGATTTTGTCATTCTAGGTTAAAATTTCTTCGAATAAAGACGTCCTTCTCTTATAATATGTATGCCATTGCTCATTTGTTAGCAATTTGTTGCAGCCTGTTCTTGAGAGGATGAAAATGTCATTTTGTCATTAAGGAACAAACAAATATGAAAATTGTTATTTTATTTAGATGTGTACCTATTCAAGTAAACATTTTGAAAGTAATTCTTAAAAGGTAGCTCACTTACAGTAATTAGTTACATTCTATTATAAAGTGGACTAATTATGTCAGCGTATATTCAGTAGAAGATTTTACGTTGTGTTCCGCGTACAATGCGCAGATTTTTGCATACGCTGAACTCAGCGTACGAGCGCAGTCACTGCAGTACTCTACGCGAGAAACCGCGTACATAGTTAGAATTTGCCTTTACGCGGGTGGCAGCGTATAAGCGCAGAATCTGGTACACTGCTAGGGATGATGAAGTTTAAAAGGTATTGCACCGCTCTCTCAAATCGTTAACCTGTTTATAATAATTTGTACTATACTGTACATAAAGTTAAACGAATTCTTCAACTAGGTTTCAGAATTAAATTAATCAAGGTGTAATAATCGTCGTCTACTTTTATAAAAACATATATTTTGTCAAACATGTAAATTTTTTTCATTTAAAAGTAGTTTCATTTGTGGAGGAAAATATTTCATCTTGTTAAAACATTTTTGCTTCAGTTCATGTGCAAGTTTTCCAATGTCGTCAATTATTTGAATAGGAATTATTTTATATGTGATTCATTTGCTCATTCTATAAAAAATATAAAATTTTTATGATAAATTCTCCTAAACGCTTATAAATGTTAATATTTCATTTCTGTCGAAAAATCTTATTGGCACAGTTGACTGGTAAAGATTAACGTTATTATGTATAAATTAACATTTCAATTTTCTCGACATAATTATTTTGACTGGCATATATAAATAGCCTAACCCTGGTGTAGTTTTAGTAAGCAATAATACATTAGCACATTGCACACGAACCCCACGGTGAAATTTAAATCTGCACGGTGAGTTTGTTCAGTTTTTCACGTGCTTTTCAACAATGATATAAAATTCTTTGTCGGAGTTAAAATCGTTCCACGTTTTAAAAACTTGGAAATAAATTATATGTGAATGCATATTGTACGTTGTAACTTGCGTACGAAATTCATTGGAGCACGTTGAGGACAGCGTACAGTCAGTACAGACGTAATTACGCTGAACACGGCGTATAGTACTGCAGTGACTGCGCTCGTACGCTGAGTTCAGCGTATGAGAAAATCTGCGCATTGTACGTGGACCACAACGTAAAATCTTCTACTGATATTTCCCTGATGTTTGTACAAATATAACTCAATTATCTGCTGTTTCTCATACAATGAATAAATTCAAACGAAATCGCTTGCTAGAAAATATTAAACTAATGTTTATCTTTTTTCTTAGCAACATTTTAAAAATTTCACTTATTGTCAGTAGTCATCAATAGACTCCAATAATGAAAATCCTTGGAATATTATTATCCTTTGAATCCGTTGATCTTCATATTTATTTACTCGTCGATTTATTCCATTTCTATTAATGTACAGGTTTCAGCAAATATACTCACCGCGTTCTTAAGGTATATTTAGCCATAGCCATAAGTATATTTGTCCTGACTATAAGGGATCGCATCAATATCTATTGATACCCGGCTAATTTTCAATTTCAATCAATTGGTCTTTACCAAGATAAGAATTTTGATGGCTTGCTGGAATTTTGGTTCAGACCATCGGCCCCAGTTCCTCTGTTTGAATATTTTTATACAAATGTTAAGGTATAGTTATACAAAATAATTGCAACGGTAAACTAGCTTGTTTTGTACCATTAGGAATTCGAACTTGAGTTCTTTCACGCGTTACAATTTGTTATCATTCCTTAAGATTTATTACCGAGGTTATTTTAAATGCTTTTTTGAATTTTAGGACGCTATAATTTCACTACGAAATATAATAAACTTTTTCCAAAAGCGTAGGCTTATTGTAAAATTAGAGCAATAATGAACGAAACAACTCGGGTGCAAAACACATACATAAAACATAATATATTACTCGGTAGCACCCCAGATGCTTTGTTTCGTTCATTATTGCTCTATTTTTTCTCATATCAAATGCTAGTTTTTTAAATTTTAGAGCCGTGAAAGCATCTTCGTTTTGGTTTTTCTAAAACCTCGTTTTTTATTTTCACTACCACTGTACACCAACAATAAGTAGATGCCACTTAAAATTAATTACAGAGCGGATAAATTGCTCTCACCAGATCCGCGCGGATAAATGCAGATGGGACAAATTCTGAGATTTGACCTACCCGAAATTTAAAGGACCTTATTAAAAGGCAAATATAAAATCTTCACAGGAACTTAACGGCATATTAATCCCTCCTACTCACATAGCCAGATCGAGTAGATAAATAAGTAAAATCGAGCCATAACCAACCAATTCCCCTCTAAAATAAAAAAGCTTCAACTATTTTATTCGCCTTTATTTGGAAGGAACACTGGAGATTTCGAAGTATTTATAGGAGAAAATCATTCAGGTTCCTCTTCGCCAAGAAACCATTTTATCTCTCCTAATTTGGTTTCCAGTATTTTATTATAGGGAGGCAGACGCGGTTACAAGTTTCCCGTTCATTGGAAGCAGTTTGTAATCAAGTTCTGCATAACCCTTTAGGTTGGTTCAGAAAGAAACGTCACCAAGACTCTGGCATTAAGCTAGGAATTGCATTATGTACGTTATAGCAGTAATAAGTAAATTGGAACAAAATATCAGCATGCATAAGTACATTAGTCGGATTAATAATGAAGCATTTCTCAAGAAGTGTACTAAGATACCCTAAACCGCCAACGTTTTTACACACCACAAAGATATAATATCATTGAATGAAGATTTCGAGTAACACTGTATTTATTGTGCATTAATAATGAAACTTAATTCTTGTATAATACAAAGTAAGTAGGCTTTTCAACAAGCATTCGTTAGCCTGCTTCCTATTTAGGCCTCCTGCTTTTAGTTTGCTTTGCTCGAGTTTAATAAAGAGGAATTATAAGTTCAGTGGAGTTTCTGCTCAGATTTCAATTGGAATAGGACTACGATTTTTCCCTAGTGCCTTTTAATTTGGGATGGACTTGACAATGCACCAACACTTACAAATTTACAACCAAGCTCTCTCTTTAAAAATAAGGTATAATTTTTCATGGATAGGTTTCAGTTTTGTAGTTCCCCTTAGTAAAATAGCCTTGTCCGTACGACCGTGTGTCCTTCCGATAACTCAAAAATTACTAGACAGATTTCAATGAAATTTTTTAAGGACATTACTTGTGTCAACAGTGAGCCTGAGTTCGTATTTGGTTGAAATCGGCCGAGTAGTTTTTAAGATAAAAAATCTTGAAATTTTGGACTTCAAGTCAAATGACAGTTATCTCCAAAACTACTGAATTGATTTCAATGAAATTTTTTGTGAATATTGCTTATGTAAATCGTAATGGTTACTGCTTATGTGGTTGAAATCCGCCCGATTGTTTTTTTGAAAAAAAATCTGAAGTTTTGAAAAAAACACAATATTTGTCCTACTTTGACGGCGGTAGCTGGCGCCACCCTACGCGAAGCCTCAAATTATAGCGTAGCGATTATTTTTATGTGAGAGATTGGTAGGAAATAGAAGTGACGAAAATCATAAAAATAACATAAAGTGGAGCCAAAAATAGTCATGAGTTGAACAAGACCCCCAATAATCCAGTCCTTGTGTATTACAGGTTGTCCTTTTTCTTTCTTCTCCCATAGTTATGCAAGCAGACTAGTCAGCATTCTTGGATTTCCCCATGCTCTGGATAATTAAGGATTTAAAACAATGTCAGTAATAACGAAGGTCAACTTAGGAGGTCACACTAGAACTTCTAGTGGGGACAAAATTCCTGTCCCGTCCCCGTTCCGTCCCGATATTTTTTCAAAACCTTTGTCCCCAGTCCCGTCCCGACAATTGGGACACGGTGACAAAAACCATGTCCCCGTCCCGTTCACAAAAATTAAAAAAAAACGTTGTCCCCGGTCCCGAAAATCGGGGCATGTGAACAAAATTCCCCATAATTACTAACAACAGTTGTCGACATTCTCATACCGGAAATCGGAACATGATGGAAGGACGCCACCCTAAAAATGATCGGTTCACTTGATTTACTTTTCGAGAGCATGACATTGTGTAAACGTGTGCTAATTCTATTCTGACTGACGGGTCTGTTTTTTAGGGGCTAAGCGAAGCGAGAGTCCCTATTGCGAAGGTCGGGCTGTCTGCCCCTCTGTAGAGGTTGTCTTGTCCGCACGATATCTGCAGATTCATTGCTATTAAATACTGCAAAATTTTTACCGGGACAGATCAGGCAAACCGGAAGAACCCTATTGTTTTTGAAGGACATCGTGTCATTCGTTTGATCTTAGTTAAATGAGGTCACGTATAAACTCATAGTAATACATATGTGTTCACATTGGGGAGTACAGCTAGCGCCATTTATTGTAGGATTTGTTGTTTACATTAAATTGTGTGTTCTACCCACCGGTAGAGGTCGGGAGTACTTGTACATGGTGTTTTAAAATTGAATATGAAACGTTTTGCATAATTTACTACTATATGCGTACTGAATATAATACTACATACAAGGAAGCACATGTATAAACCATTTTTTTCTTTTGCCTCAGTTAACATCTTTGCCAAGTACATATAAATGTGAGCTGTACATGGGGAAATTAAATACACGTTTCCTTGTACACACCACATTACTGTTAATAACCCTTGTTGCAACAATCCGCCGGCGCTTCGCCCCCTTGTGACTTAGCACGTAGTGCTGATCACAGATAATTTTTTTTCAATACAGCCATTCCCATAGTGAAACATTTTTTTTAGTATCCTTATTATTAAAAGGCACTTTCTGTCCGTCCATTGAAAGTTCCGCGCGTTCATAGTTCAATGGCCTCTCACAATGCCCAACAGGTGACATGCCAACCACTCATTATTAACGAGCCCTACCTGTCCATTTATTTAAAGCTCTACTCTTAATATAAGCGCGCATGATTTAGGCATACAACAAGTCTCTACGTAAGGGCTTGATTCGTAAGTCGATTGGATTTTAATTTCTACAGTCATGACCTGTTCAAGTAACTGTTCCTGTGAAGCACAGGGCTTTTACTAGCGTACATATAATGTACATACACACATTTTAAACAGTGTGGATCATGTTGAGACCGAATATTATTCTGTAACCAACCAATCCCAAATTATTAAAAACAAGAATTTGGGACTAGTTGAGCTGCGGCACGGTCCCAAAGAATGGAGCGGCTTTGTGTTTACGGCGAAGGCGCTGCCCCTGTATTACGTTGGCAGGAACCACCACTCCTCGTCCACTTATACAGCGAGCAAACAATGCTTGCTTGTATGTTATACACATACAATCCATGCGTGCATGGTAATATGTACACAACGCCTTAACTAGATATGTGCATAAATTACCCGTTTCGGATTTTCCCCAATTTGACTGCCGGCCCACGCAGATCTGCACTTTTTAAAAATTTTACAATGTAAGCTTCGTGCTTCCCTTGAGTTTAGAGTCTTTAAAAAGTGCAGATTTGCGTGTACCGGCAGTCAGCAAAAATTCCGAAATGATCCGTGTGATTTTTTGAAAAAATTCGAAATTTTGATTCAACGATACCAAAAAAAATCACGAGTGTAGTAGTTGGTTAGACAGTGTGTTTGAGATAGCCCAATTTTTAATATTCAAATCGGTATAGCTACAATAAATTATTGAAGTTTTCGGGTTTTTTCCGTTTTTTAACCTTCCTATTCGGATTTACCGAAAAAAAAAGATGTGGATATTTTTTTTAACAAACGTTTCATCTAATGGGCGTAATAATTGTGTTTCAAAAAATAGCTGCATTCACGGGTAGCCGTTTTCAAAAAACAGACCCAGACATTTTTTCAGGTACGCTTACCCTCCAATCCCCGTACCAATACAACTTGAGTGGTTCTTATTTAACTGTTTAGTATTGATTTTGATAAATAACCATTAGTCGAAGTTGTAAATGACAAATGATGTAATTAATATTTTGATTTGGTATATTTAGTTGGTCAGCCGATATAGTGTGTCAACCCCAACCTAGTCAATCTCAAGGTCTCGTCTAGACTTAATAATGTTTCAGTACCTATACTTCTCATGTTAGCAGGTCCTTGTATGTTTGTAGCCCCAGGTCGTACTTGCTCTCAGAACATTCATATTTGTATGCTTGCTGTTTAAAGAATTTGAACTAAATCTGAGGGTTTAATTAATGTGATGAATTTTCAGGGAACAAAGGTGGACAACCGAATCCTATTGATGTTCCTCCAGGTGAGCCTAGCTCCTTGATAGGTTATTCTACACCCACACCAATAAAAAATAGCCAAGGCCAAAGCCTTTTTACACGGCCACAGAGGATACGGGTGTTGTGCGAGGATTTGCTGTGGTACTGGGTGACCCTTTGACATTCCCATTAGGGATTTGCAAGAACGGGAGGTCATTCATTTGTCTCGATCGTTAACATAAGGTTGCTGCCCCTGTCCTTGTTTGCAACAGGTAATCAAAATGATAAATTATTAGGAATTAAAAAACGTCTCCATGATTCGAAAGTCAGTGTCTAACGAAATCCAATTTTTCAGTCAATAGATGCGGAGGCTCCGCGTGGTATTCCGGTGGGGAGGGTTGTGCAGGACTGGAGTATGTGCAATTCCCAATTTCGGATACTAGACGCCAGTGGTGAAACAGTACTTCGGATCGAAGGTCCATGCTGTACATTCTCCCTCTGCGGACCGGTAGAGTTCCAGGTAAAGCGATTTGATCAGAAATGTCCGAATGCCAAACTGTCTTAAATATTAGAATATATATAAAACACGGTAAAATTCACGACATGGTACCGTAAGTATAAAAAGTTCAGCAGAAGTCAGCTTGATATGTTGTGCTAATTTCTCGTAGATTTTATCTAAGACCGGGATCACTCAAGTCGGCAAAATTTCAAGCCAGTGGAGTGAGCTTTTTCGTGAAAGTAATATTGGTTTGAGCTTTCCAATGGACTTGGATGTGCGAATGAAAGCCCTTATGTTGGGGCACTTATCTTAATCGTAAGTGTCATTTTCTCAAGTTTTAATAAATATCCAATAGCTGGATCGTTTATTAACTTGTTTGAAAGTGGTTTCAAATAATTCAAGTACCCGTTTTAATAACAAATGATGATTTTCTTGCAGTACTTTATATATCAACATGTCTTATTGAATGTATGAGTATGAGTTAATGTTGGGTTCTCTGGTTCTTGAAAACTGCATTTTTCCAGCGGTCTTGGAACATTATAGTTTGTAGTCTTCAATTCTTATGTTTTAAATTTTGATGTTGGTTGATAGTCTTTTTAACGGAGTTTTATTCTTGTTTTCAGGATTTTATGTTCTTAGAATGCTGAAACAACCAAGAAAGAGACGGAATCGGGATGCTTTGAGTGCTATAAAAAAACTGCGTTACTACGAGGTTAAGAGGTTTTTTGTGTATTTGGACTGTTGGGGACATGTTCTATGTATAAATGTATACCAAGGCTCATTCGTCAGCAACTTACCTGAACTTGGGGTGATGAAAATGTTATTTTTCCATCGTAAAGTTAAGGAGCACAAATATGCATGAAAATTTTTATCTTCCATAGGTGTGTCTGTATACCTAGTGCTGTAATTTGTACTTTTGTATTTGTTTTGTACTTTGACGAAAAGTACAAAAGAAGGACAACTAAGATATTGTTTTGTACTCCGAGTTGTGTTTTGTTTAGTAATTACTTCTATGAAATTGTCTTTGTTTTTGTACAATCCTGATTGTATTGTTCTAAGGTTCTAGAGGACGCTAGAAATTTGCTAATGCAGTATTTGTATCTGAGTTCAAGAGCACGTAGGAATTTATTCGTGTAACTTTAGTCGTCTAAGAATTACGTGAAAGGACAAAAATGAGTCGCTAACTAATCTCCCATATAAAATGCACTGAAAGTGTTGACGGTAGAATTTTGCAGGGTGCAACACAGGCACCAATCTATTTGTTGATTTAAGGTCAATCTGAAGTCATTTGACTATCAGTGACACAATCTGGTCAATTTGAAGTCATTTGACTATCAGTGACACAATCTGGTCAATTTGAAGTCATTTGACTATCAGTGACACAATCTGGTCAATTTGAAGTCATTTGACTATCAGTGACACAATCTGGTCAATTTGAAGTCATTTGACTATCAGTGACACAATCTGGTCAATTTGAAGTCATTTGACTATCAGTGACACAATCTGGTCAATTTGAAGTCATTTGACTATCAGTGACACAATCTGGTCAATTTGAAGTCATTTGACTATCAGTGACACAATCAGGTCAATTTGAAGTCATTTGACTATTAGTGACAATCAGGTCAATCTGAGGTCATGTGGCCTCAAATTGATCTTATTGGGTTTCCAATAGTGTAATGACAGATTGACGTTTTAGGGGGCACATGATCTATAATGAAACTTGGTGAGTCACTAATAGTAAATCACCTATGGTTGGCTTTATTGACGCATTAATAGTCGCATGACCCCGGAATGACCGTTAACAGTAGGCACAAAGTACGTACATAATTTATATGGGCGATAATTATTCAGTGCCCAGTTATTGTGATTTTTTTCTACACAAATCAATCCCTGTGTACTCTAGAACTCTGTGACAACAATCACTTTAGTAAATTTCTAGCGTCTTCTAGAACCTTGGAACAAAACAATTTGGATTGTATTGTTTTTTTCAATTCCTGTATTGTTTTTGTTTTAGTTTTGTATCTCGAAAACGGATATTGTTTGTTTTGTTTTTTACTAAAGACAAAAACAATACAAAAGTACAAACTAAACGAGTACAATATTACAGCACTATCTGTACCTATACAATTGAACCTTTTGAAAGTAATGCTTAAAAGTTAGCTCACCTACAAGTAGTTACATTGTATTATAAAGCGGACAAATTATGTTAGCGTTCCTCATATTTATAACACGAATATTACTCATACATTAGCTGCTGTTTCTCATAAAATGCAAAAAAATTAAACAAACTGACTCACTGGAAAATATGTAAACGAATGTTTGTCTTTTCGCACAGTATCCTTGCAAAAATTGCCATTATTGTCACTAATCGTATATATAGTCCAATATTACAATTCGCAGACACCGTAGACCAGCGTCGAAAAATATTTGGTAGTGAATTTGACATAAATCGATCAGGATAAAAATTCACTTTTTAATACAAGGATTATATTTAATTCGCAGCAACGTTTCGAGCTTTGACTCTTCGCCAGGCAAATGATATAATAGTTGTAACATTCAATGTATCGCATTTTACAATGAATAAAAATTCAAAAACTGAAAAATTAATGATTTTTCGATTATTTAAAATGATCATTACTCTTTTATAAAAATATGAAAATAGTTAAACCATTAAAAAAGGTTTCGACTAAGATAGCTCCAGGATTGCCACACCCGTCGAACTTATCGTCCTGAGGATTTAATTATCCATTTCTTCAAATCTAATCCAGTGCTTGGACTAAACATCAAATTTACATATTAAAGAAACATCTAAGCATGAGGAAAACGTTGATCTTCGGTATTTGGTAGTTTTATGAGTTATGACTAATTCGTCAACAATTTGATGCAGCCTGAGCTTAAGGTGATGAAAATGCCATTTGGTTATCTTAACGTTACGGAGCACGAATATGTACGAAATTTTGTACCCTTTTATTTTGTATTTACTTAGGTGTGCATCTATTCAAGTAAACCTTTCAAAAGTAACGCTTGAAAGTAGCTCACTAGCAATTAATTACATGCTATTATAAAGCCTAATTATGTCAGCGTATATTTTCCTCGTATTATAATACAAATATACATATGTTACTCATGGATTATCTGCTTTTTCTCATAAAATGTATAAATTCGAACAAACTCACTTTCCTGGAAAATATCTTAACGCATGTTTGTCTTTTCTCTCATTTATTATCTACAAAATTTTTGCATATTGTCAGTTTTCGTTAATAGCTTCGAATAATAAAAATTCTTGGAATTACCCTTAGAATGCCTTTAACTGTTTAGACAGATTTCTGAAGAAACCAGTACATTGCATATTCATTGTTTTTCAGAGGAGGTCCTTTTATTTGAAAGGAGCATTGGGGATTTGAAAGTATAGGAGCGAATCCCTTTGGTTCCTGTCCATCAAGAAATGAGTATGTACATATCTATTCAAGTTGGATTTCCAGCGTTTTATCTTATTATAGGATGACGCACAAGGTTTCAAGTTTCCCGTCGTTGATCGTAAGAATTGCGTAATCAAACTCGGCCGGACCGTTCCTCCTCCAGGATTTTTTGGAAGCATCCACAAATACCTGACATTATAAACTATGGTGTCTACATTAGAAAACTGTAAAGTAAAATGAGGCAAAACCACAGTATATGTATGCACATTACCTAGATATATAATGACACTTCTCTGGAAAACTTTACGTTTCCGTTAACCGCCAGTGTATTTATGTTGATGACCACATAGATATGGTATAATTGAATGAAGACTCCGAGCAATAGAATTATAATGAAGTGACTGTCTTTGCTATTACATAACACGAGGAAGGTTTTTAAAAAAAAACATTGGTTAGCCTGCTTCCGTTTCGGCTTTGCAAATTTGCTCGAGTTTAATAAAGGAGAATTGTTTGTACAGTGGAGTCGCTTCTGGAGTTTCAATTGGAAGTGATTTTTCCACCGTGGTTTTTAATTTGGGATGGTCTCGACAATGGGCGCCATGTCCAGCACTTAAAAATTTTAACTAAGCAGACACTTTAAAAATGAAGTGAATCATTTTTCGTTGGTAGATTGTAGTTTTATTTTATAAATGACAGTGGCAGGAAACACCAGTGACGGAATTCATAAAAAATTACATATACTTGTGAAGCACAAAATCCTTTAGTGTTTACTGACGTTTCATTCAATTGGGGTTTTAGTTTCCATCGTGTGTTGTTTCTAACCTGCTGCAATGCAGGCTGATCAAGACAACTTAGCAACTGGGTATTTACCCGACGATTTTTGACTATTGTTCTTGGTTTAATCATATTCGCATTCCCAGTATATTTTATCGGCATGGCTGGTTGAGTTGAATAAAAACTTACAATTAGTAGAGCACGCCTCGGTAATTACAAAGTTAAGTCGCTATAGTTTCTTTTCTGGTACACGACACCAGAAATATTCCTGGTACACAAGGTCTGGTTTCAACTACGCAAACTGTCGTTTGGTGCACCAGGAAAAATACCTTTTAACAGCATAGTTTAACCTGAATTCACACCAAGTATACACCTGGTACACCATAAGGGAATTTCCATTACCCGTACTAGTTTAACTTGAATTGATACCTGCTGCTTCTTCCTTTCCCCAAAATCCCGCCCCAAACCAAAGAATCAGTATTTCTCACGTGCCCTTTAACAAACTTTTTTCCTGGTGTACCAAATGTCTGGTACAACAAATTATAGCTTACATTACTTGCACCAGGCATTTTCCCGGTACTTTGCATTAACATATTAACAACTTCCGTATATTGCACCAGATATATTCTCCATGTAAAATCCCTACGTACCAGGTAAGAACGTATAACCGACTAGATAAAATTTCTGAATTCCCACATCTGGCAGATAATTATCTTGCATATTAAAAAAATGTAAACCTTAGGGCTTTCTGACGCCTCATTTTCAAAATTCACTACAAATTCGCTCCAACTATATTTTCTTCTAAAAATAAATTTAGCTATACAATGTTCTGACTTTGCGTCACTCATTTCCCCACGGTGACCATGAGGGCTGATATAGGTCCATGATTGCAGTTTTGAAAACTCCGGAAAAAAATTATGCACCAAATAAGGGAATCGATGCTTTTAACAAGCCTGCTTGATTACGAGCTTGGGATACAATAACATATGCACGTGTGTAGTAGCACAGTACCCCACGAAATATGTTAACATATTCCTGCAAGTATTTTTGTAAAGATTCGATCTTAACAGCTGTATGGCTAACAAAATTCAATTTCATGCCAGTTCAATTTAAAGCTTCATTAAAATAAAGTGTTATTCCTAGTTCAGCACGTATGTATGTGTAGTATACAGATCGCCCTCCATGGGAGAGAGAAAAATCTGTAAATTTAGCCCAATACATAAAAATAAATGATGCCTTACTAGTTTTATTGCTTGCTTTTAGGTATCAATACCCACCGGAGCCAAAACCAGGTGAGGAATATCTTTGAATACTTTCTTCGAATTTTTTTTATATAAGCTGTGTTGAAAGTGTGTTGACACAAAATTTTGTAATGCATTCCGGTTGATTATTTGTGCTTTAGTCGATAAAGCAGACCAGGACAGTCTCTCGGACAATCGAGATACAGAAGATGAGGATCACATTGAAGAAACCGGGCAGACGTCGTAAGAGCAATAAACGATTCACTCGTAGTTTACTAAAACTAAAAAAAAAATCAAACTTAAATAATAATAATTTTTAAATGTGATTCATTTCGTTACAGGTACGCTTATCCTCCACTCCCCACACCTGTACCTTATCAGGATGCCGTTACTGACGCAGTAAATGCAATTGTGAAACAGCCATCGGGTAAATGATTAGAGTACAGTGAATTTCCCATATAGTGGTTTCCTCTTAGATGGCATTCCCTCTTTAATGGCATCAAAAAACCCTCCCTAGAGGTTTGCAATGTTAAAGGTATACAGTATAGTGGCACCCTCTATAGTGGTATTCCCTCTATAATGGCACTATTATGTGTTACGGTGGCCCAGACAATGCGAAATTATAATGGCAGTTGGCATAAAAATAGCTAGATAATGGCTACAAAAGTATAACATGATGTTATAAAACCTGCGGGCGATTAGTAATGCTTATCTCGGTTGGTTCAATTTTAATTTCAAATGTTAATACAGTTTGATTAATATTTTGGTTTACTGAAGCCCTGGTATGATTAGCTGGATTTACGTCATATGATCCGTGACTTAAGTTAAAACGAAGTTATAACACAAATCATTGCCATTTTTGTCTGGGCTCACTTTTAATAAGTTTCAATTCGTGTTGATTTTTTAAAAAAACCTTTTCAAAATAATAAAATAAATAAAAAAGCAAACCTTCATAGGGACAAAACCGCAGAGTACTCAGTGGAAGTAATTCCCATTAACATAATTCCAGGAATTTGGTTTCTGGAATGGTGACCTTGCAGTCGAAAAGTTTTTTACGACTATCATTATTAATAGTATGAGGAAAACTAAAGTTACTGAACATCTTAAACTCAATGAGGCTGATACCTCATAATTTTGAGTATTCTGTAAACGTAATTAGCTACAGTTATTGTCTATAAACATTAATAGTACATAGTTAACCATTAGTCACATACAGTGGCATCCCTATATAGTGGCAGGAATTTGTCACTCCCTTGGAAACCACTATATAGGAAATTCACTGTAATGCGATATGAGTTATATAAATTGATGAGCTACTAATAAATTTATAATGTTGTTGCTTGGACATTAGGGCAGGATTCCAGAAACACCCCACCTGGTAATTTTCATTCTAAATTTTAATCTGCTATTCTTTGAACATTTACAATTGCAACTGTTTTTTTCCCAGTACTTTATAAACAATCCCATTCTATCTATTGTTTAGGTTTGGAGCTCATGCATGATATGACCCAGGTGTTTCTCAAACAAGAAGTTGAGATCTTTGATGGTTAGAAAAAATTTTACGTTTAATTGTACTACGATACCAATATAATACAAATGTTATTCCTTGGTGTACCCGTAATGTTTGGAGTTAAGATTTTACCTTCATTGTAGCTATCTTTGGCTGTAACACGAAAAACAAGTACAAGGTGAAGAATAGCCAGGGAAAGATCGTATACGTCCTCAAAGAGGAGACAAATTGTTGCACAAGGAATTGTTGTGGCTCCCTGGGAGCCTTTGACCTCTCAATAGTGGATAGTGAGGAGCGTGAGGTCATACAGCTGTCCCGGCCGCCTACTTGTAACACCTGTCCGTGTTGGCTACAAGTAAAGTTCACTTCATGATTTGATGAAATTTGCACTTACAATTAGATACACTCATGTCAATAAATTCAACTTCACTGTATCTTGTCAAAAGGTCCTGGAAGTTCAGTCCCCACCAGGGACACGGGTCGGCTCAGTTGTGCAGGAATGGAATATGTGTCATCCACAATTCCGAGTCATGGATGCCACTGGCGAAATTAAATTTCGAATTAAGGGATCCGGGTGCCCTTTATTTATGTGTGGATCTGTGGAGTTCCAGGTAAGGGGTTTATAATAGGATGCCGTCCTAAATAAAATATTGCACTCCCTCCAGCATGACATTTTCTTTGGAGGGTGTGAGTCATTGTAAATTTTTCTGCACACTTTGGTTATTCCTTTTGTCAGATATTAGACGGAAGTAATGTAGTTGGAAAAGTTTCTAAAAAATGGAGTGGACTTTTGCGTGAAGGATTTACGGAGGCTGACAACTTTGGCTTAAGTTTTCCACCTGAGGTGGATGTTCGAATGAAAGCCGTTCTGTTGGGTGCACTTTTCTTACTCGTTAGTACCATTTTTCTCATTGCTTCTTTTTCCAGCATTACAGTTCCTACAGTATTGGTTAATGCATAATTATTTTAAGGTTATTGTAAATAATTCTGAGGGTACGTATTTACAACCGCGATGATCTGTGTTTTTTTTCCTGTAGCACCGAATGTACTTTGACGAATAGAATAGCAAAGGAGACGAATGGTGTTTGGGGTGTACATAGTTGTTTGTACAGAAGTAACTTAATTACTCCAGCAAGATTTAAGGTCTAAGCATATGCACCTATACTACAACTGTTACATCATCATGAGGTTAGCCCATGATTTGGGGACCCTACTGCAGTTATGTTATTTATGATAATTATTATTATTATTCTTTTAATGGACATATTTGGAAATGTTTGAGTGATGTTTTTTTATATTACTTGTACACATGGATCGGGACTCAGACTATGAAAATAAATTCACTTGGTATAGAAATAATTGTTTACACAGTATTCAAAAAATGATAGTTTATTACACGGATACAATTCGACCTTTATCATTACTAGAATTATTGGCAGTGATGTAGTAATTACATTTTTAATAGCATCGACACATATATAGGAATCATTGATGAGTTCGTGGTAGTATTTCTTGGTCTCTCTCGTCACTGTGTTGAGCGTTCTGGCGATCAAAAATACTAAAGCAAGCAAGTGTACATAGATACATCTATTGGAGCATATACATACATATATTTACTAGTATTTGGAACTATTCTGGAATAATAAGTTGTTGAAACTCGGTGTCGAAGTTCGAAAAGTTTTTTATTAAAAATCTAAAACATTTTTTGGTAAATATATTATGTGCAGGATGAATTTACACACCTTCTTCACCTTTTTAAAATTTTTGACTTAGAACAAGTAAGTGTACATACTAAAAATAAGATCGATATGACGTCCTTACACATTTATGGGTTGCCAGAAGACTGCATGAGTAAATGGTTTTTTTATGGATATAAAAAAAAATTTGACGTTACAACTTTTTTCAGGATTTTCCATTATTTTAAAATATTCTTAGCACCAGGAAGTATTATCTCGTATCATATATGTAATTATATGCAATGTGGTAATAATATTAAAAGTAATTAAACGTACATATTCTTTATCGAAATAACATTTAGCTAGAAACTAGAGAGACAGTTAACTACGAGCTCTTAATGCAAACTTGACACCTAGAAATTCTACTGCGAAGATTACCACTTTTTATTGTTTCACTTCTGGGTCTTTCAAACTGATCTACATCTTCAATAGTAGCTAACCAGAAAGAGTACTTATTTGCGTAATAATGACACGTGCCCCGGGCGCCGTTACATTCGATGAATGGTGTGGCTCGGAAGTGTTCTAAACAAGAACCAGGACTGGCGAGTGACTGACCACCTCCTTCTGCACCTGCGGCCGTGTACTGCACAGCAATGACAATAAAATATTTTTAGGCCCCAAAAATCACGGTAATAATTAGACAGTAACAAATTCGATGCTAAAAAACCATCCCTCCTTCCCACCAGGGCTATGTTAGTGGAGAAACATTCAAAATTTAAAAGACAAAAAATAGAAACAAAAATCCCATGTTGTGAGACGGCGTCACTTACCATGACGAAACTGTATCCGATCCATAGACTAGCCCAACCATTTGGACAATTTGGAATAACCAAAGACTGACTATGTACAGCAATGACATTTGTGGGGGCTTCACAAACTGAACATCTTGAAATGTGCTGCCTGATAGCATCTTCCGATACTGGCATCATTGGAATAGGTCCATTTGTTGACAACCAATAAGACTTGTCGTTTCGACTGGCATAGTTGCAAACATCATTAATGTCACAGAAGAGGAAGGGCATGGTGCTAAAACGACGAATACAGGAACCAGCGAAGCCCAAGTCTTGATGATGGGATTTCTCATTACCCTCAATGTACAACAAACTGTACCCATCCCATAATTTAATCTGACCAGGTGGACAGTCTGGAACGCCCGTGGACTGACTGTGACGAACTAACAAGATACCCGAAAGGTAGTCACCTTCTTCCGTGCAGGACTGTCCTTGCTGACCCTTTAACCCGGGCAATCCTGGAGGACCCTGAAGAAGAAATACAAATTTATAAATTAAGCGAAAGAGCCTCAAAGTGCTCACTATTTTCGGATGTTAATGTGCGACGGAAACCTTACAAATTAAAATATAGAGATAAAACAATGACTTACACTCTGACCCTGTGTACCATCAAAACCTTGCTCGCCTTTCATACCCGCTTGACCTGGAATACCAGGTGGACCAATATCTCCTGGCCTGCCTGACTCTCCTTTGTAACCAGGAGACCCAGGAGCACCGATCAACCCTGGAGGTCCATCTTTGCCCTGCAGGCCGGGCATACCAGGTGGTCCCTGGTCACCTTTAGGTCCACTTGCTCCCGGAAGACCTACTTCACCACGATCTCCTTTGTTTCCTTTGGCTCCTGGAGCTCCCGCGAGTCCGCTCAATCCATCAATACCCCTGTCTCCCTTCATTCCAAGTAATCCCGGGGGTCCCTGAAGACCATCAATACCTCTGTCTCCTTTCAATCCCGGAGCACCTGGAATACCAGACTCACCGGGTATACCTCGTTCACCCTTCGAGGCCGGACCTGGAGTTCCTGGCAAGCCACGGTCTCCCTTTTCCCCACTCAGTCCTGGAGCACCATCAAATCCAGGATTTCCTGGGCGTCCATCCGAACCAACCAATCCTAAAAATTTTGTTTACATTTTGTTGTAAAAGTTACTATCACTATGTCAGCAGTGATTTCATTATTTTGAATTTGCTGTTTCCCTGGATACATTACTAGCAGTAAATATTACCTCTGAGACCAGGAATTCCGCGATCTCCCTTCTGCCCTGCTGGACCTGGTGGTCCTAGATCTCCTTTAGGTCCAGGTGGACCTTGTAAACCAGGTAAACCGACATCGCCTAGATTTAAAGCAGTCAGAAATTCAGTAAGCAGTCAGTAATTATTCAATTAATAATTTTCTAAAATAGTTTCAACCCAGAGTTCATGTACATTATTTTTTTTTATAATTATAATAATATATTATAATAATTATTATATATTAAATATATACATTAAAATAATCGGTTAGTGTAAAAAGATTAAACTGTTTACCCTTGGCGCCGTTAATTCCGGAACGACCATCCAATCCAGGAGGTCCAGGAAGACCAGGCAAGCCTTTCTCCCCAGCTACTAAATTAGAAGGTCCTGGTAGACCCTGTGGTCCAGTTTGACCTGAATAACAAATAATGGAATTAATAATGTTCTTAGAAAAACAACTACTAGCCACAAAATTTAATTATTTTAAAATTTCCAGGTTTAAACTGATCGTGAGAGTGCTGAGTTCTTATGAATCAAAGTTTTATCAAGAAATAATAAGTACCCTTCTGCCCATCATTTCCAGGTCGGCCATTTAGACCCTGATTTCCTACAAGACCTCGATCACCCTTCTCTCCAAAAGATCCGTCCTTTCCTCTAGAACCAGCGTCTCCTTTCAATCCAGCCATTCCAGGAATTCCAGGTGCACCATCTGCACCGAAAGTTGGTGGACCCGTTTCACCCTTCGTTCCTTTTTCACCAGGGAACCCAGGTAAACCAGCAGGACCCTAGAGGATTAAAATCAATTAGTTTATTACATGTTTACATTTTTGGAGATGAAAAACATAAGGTCAGATATCTGAGATGACGGCAATTCCTATGAACGTAGCTTACCGACAGTCCTCGTTCTCCCTTCGCGCCATCATATCCACTTTGACCTGGATTTCCTTTCATTCCTGGCGGACCACGTAAGCCTTCCAATCCTGGTAAACCTCGATCTCCCTTTTCTCCTGGCATGCCATCGATACATGGTGCTCCAGGTATTCCAGGCACACCATCGGGTCCCTGTTAAACCATAGAACAACAATGCTTTTAAATTGACCAGCTCGGACAGTTTACGGTCTCCGAGTTTTGAAAAATACTGGGGCCTACTCTGTCTCCTTTGCCTCCTGGGAATCCTGCAAGTCCATCGTTTCCTGGCGCTCCTTGAAGTCCGTTCAAACCTGGAGGACCCTGAAGCCCTCTTTCTCCCTTGACGCCGGCAAATCCTGGTGGTCCATAACCGGGCAAACCTTGATCACCTTTATCACCAGGTCGACCTTCTAGACCTGGTGTTCCAGGTGCTCCTCTCAGTCCCTCAAGTCCCGGCTCACCCTTTGATCCCTTTTCTGAGGCTCTGCCAGTTTCTCCTTTCATTCCCTGTTGCCAATAAAAAAAACATATGCTATTACTGTAACAGAAAACTGCTATTGAAACCCTAAGTAGCTAAATCTATTAAGTTAGATTTGATTTTAATAGCAATATTGTGTATTTGAAGAATAAAATAGCAATTTTTAGAAATTAAAGGTTCAGATGAGTTAAAGTTTACGGCTAATCCTTCTGGACCGCGATCTCCTTTTATTCCACTCAAACCAGGAGGTCCATTGAGCCCAGGCAATCCTGGTGGTCCGCGTTCACCTTTGTCTCCTGGCAATCCACCGATACCACTGTCACCCCGCTCTCCAACGAAACCAGGTGGTCCTTCAAAACCTCTCTCTCCCTTTTCTCCTGCAGGACCAGGTAATCCGTCCATTCCAGGTGCTCCAGGAGCACCTGGCAAGCCTCTAGGTCCTGCAAAACCTTTTGGACCGTCAAGTCCAGCGATTCCAGACTCACCTTTGCTTCCTTTAAACAAATTATATGCGAATTCAGCATATATGTATAATAGTTTTGATAGACTTTTAAAATGAAACTAATTCAAGAATTAATTATTGCAGAAATAAATTTTAACCTGGGAAGCCGGGAAGTCCTGCAGCACCAGGTTCACCAGGAAGGCCTACTTCTCCCTTGGGTCCGTCAAGTCCAGGAGGCCCTGGTGGGCCTTTGAGTCCAGGAGTACCGGGTAACCCATTTGGTCCAGCATCTCCCTTCGGTCCTCCTAATCCAATCAAACCGGGCTCTCCTCTGTCACCCTTTTCACCATAGAATCCAGGTGGTCCTAAAATAGGAAATCAGAAAGGGTTAGAAAGTACACGCTAGAATGCTCTTCTTCAAAGATGCCGATAACCGACGTCGAATATACCTTGTAGACCAGGTTGTCCAGGTTTGCCAGGCATACCAATCAAACCAGTCTCTCCTTTGTCTCCTTTCAAACCTGCTGGTCCTGGAGGTCCAACACCGGGTATACCTTGTTCACCCTTAGCACCCGTCAGTCCAGGTCTTCCATTAAGTCCTTAAAAATAATGTTCGTCAATGAGTATTCATATTGAGTGTTATTATTGAAAATAATCCACAAAATATGATTCATTGATGAAATTGAATCAAAAGATTGTACCAGGTCTTCCTGCATCTCCAGCATCACCGGGAAATCCGAGTTGACCAGAATCACCTTTGTCTCCTCTTGGGCCTGATTAAAGTAATTATGTTATAAGTTATTATACTAACTTCCAAACACGAGCCATTCCCTGTAGCTCAAATGAATTGAATTGGAAAATGCTTAAGATTACCTGGAAGACCACGTGGGCCTACTGGCCCTGGGAATCCTGTGTCACCCTTCTCTCCTGGCAGTCCCTGAAAAAAATGAATTTTGTTTAGAGTCTTGAGCTTAAAAACGTATTTTATTTAATTTAATTTAGTGTTTTTATTGTCAAGTAAAAGTACCTGGAGACCCGGCATTCCAGTATTTCCTTTCGGACCGTATTCACCTTTGTCACCAGGCAAACCTGGGTTACCAACATCTCCTTTGGGTCCTTTGAATAAGTTTGATGGCGGGGCGGGGCATTTAGCCGGTAATCCCTTTGGTCCAATAGGTCCAAGTACTCCCTTAGGACCTTGAGATCCATCTCTTCCAGGTTGTCCTCTTTCTCCCTTTAAACTTTCACCCTTTTCCCCATTCAATCCATTCAATCCAGGTCGACCTGGAATTCCGTCCAAGCCTGGTAGACCGTGCTCACCCTTGTTGCCCTTTTCACCACTGAAACCAATGTTACCAGGGACTCCCTTGGAACCCTCAGGTCCAGGAGCTCCAGGGAATCCAGGTCGCCCATCCTCACCACGCTCACCCTTGGCACCGGGAGGACCCATGATTATTGGAGCTATTGCCGAATTTCCTTTCTCTCCCTTCGGTCCATGTGCTCCTATGTCTCCCGGAGTGCCGTCTTTTCCAGGAAGTCCAGATAATCCAGGAAGACCGTCCTCTCCTCGTTCACCAGGGTACCCTCGTTCGCCAGGCGGTCCACGGATACCGGTGGCTCCAGAAGGACCAGGTGTACCAGAATCTCCCTTCAATCCAGGTTCTCCGGGTCGACAGTCATTGCAGGCTCCTCCATGTTCTCCTTTCTGTCCCTCAGCACCAGGCACACCTGGACGTCCAGGTGTACCGTCTCTACCATCTTGACCTTTTGCACCTGTTGGACCTCTTGGACCAGGTGTTCCCTTTTCTGTATCTCCTGGCTCTCCTCTTGCTCCTTTATGACCCTGCTCTCCTTTCATGCCTGGTAGTCCATCTCTTCCTGGCGGTCCGTCCATACCTTTTGGTCCCTTGAATATTAATATCGTTACATGATTTAGGGGAAACTTGTATGTTGTTCCTTGTAGTCGGGACTACATGATTTAATTACGTACAACAATTGAGAGTCCCTTCTCTCCTGGTGCTCCAGGGATTCCAGGACGCCCTGGCAAACCAGGAATGCCTGGCGGTCCCCTTTCTCCAGATGTTCCGGGAATTCCACCATCTCCTTTGTCTCCTTTTTGTCCGGGTAAACCTTCTGGTCCATCTCGTCCGGGTAAACCTCTTCCACCTATAGCTCCGGTCGGACCTGGAGGTCCCGGGAGTCCGTTAATACCGTCTTCTCCCTTAGGTCCGGGCAATCCTGGGTAACCACTTGGACCAACTGGACCCGGAGGCCCTGCTCTTCCTTTGCTACACTGTTGGTATTTACCAGTAAATTAAATTAATATTTTTAGCATGTTCACAGTTAACTTCTCATGGAGATGGAAATGCAGTGAATTATAAATCATGTGACTTACACCCGGCGGCCCAGGCTGACCCGGCAGTCCTTGCATTCCCTTGTCACCATCTCTCCCCGATTCTCCTTTCTGACCTTTGAGTCCCGATAAACCCGGCAGACCTGACTCTCCTCGATCACCTTTACTGCCTTGAAATCCTACAGGACCTTGAAAGCCATCTCGTCCCTGGAACGAAGCATTAAAAACGTGGAAAACATGTCCATGTAATCATGTTTACTCAAGCTTTTTTGTCCTAGTGTTATGCAAAAGCCCTTCCTAATCCATGTATTTGGGCATGTGAGAATAAATTACTGCTAAAGGATTTTTTGGCTTGCAAAATAAGCTGATCTGGTTGAAAATGTATCAACTCTATGAAACTCTGCTTCATTCCTTATCACCCCAAGTATAAGGAAATTACTTAAATAAATAGGTTGACACTCGAATACGAGACTTTCATCGCAAACATCACGCAGAGTAATTTTTTTGTGGCAGTAAGCAATTTGACTACGAAACGTTTCTCTCTCCTTTATATGCTTTTGGCTTGGGATAAAAATATTTTCCTGACGCTTCTCACAAAAAATGAACATGCTTATCGCTTCTATCTCTCAAGTAACATGTTAGATTTACATTCCTCACTTGCACTAAAACACATTTTTGTGCTCTGAGATTCTCCGGTGCAAGTCCTATCAATTTTATAGTTATTGCTTCAGGGTTTAATAATTTTTAATTGCATTCAAATAATTATTAAAGAGTTATGACTTCTTGAAAGCCACCCGTCATGAAGTCAATCTGCCGGAAAAGTCAGCATGTCAACGTAATGCCTGAGCTGCATAATTACATTGCATACCCCAGTTATTATTAATAGCAATGATGAAACTCGCGGAAGTAATGCTGTCACTTAGTAAATGTTTTGTGGAAATATTTCTCTCTAATAGTACGTGGCCATACTTGACTTAAGTGACATGTTTCTGTACTAGATACAGTTCATTTTTTAAAGAAATAAATAATCGCATAGCAGAGATTTTTTTTTAAAAAAGAGACTTACACGTGGGCCAGCTGGACCTGGTAAACCTTTTTCACCCTTCATTCCGAAGGGTCCGGGAGCACCAGGAATACCAGGTGAACCAGGAGTACCAGGGGATCCAGGACTTCCAACAGGACCTCTCTCTCCCTTCATTCCTTGATCACCTTTCGGTCCTATAAAAGTCTCATTGGTTATTCTCTCGCCTTGGTTATTTCCCGGTGGTCCTGGTGGTCCTCTTCCGCCCTTGTCTCCTTGATCTCCCTTTGCTCCAACGAATGCCAATCCCATCTCTCCCTTCTGACCTTTCATTCCTGGTAAGCCTGGGGCTCCCTGTTAGATTTCAATATTTGTGAAAAATTAGTTTCATTTGCATTTGACAAAATTCCAACTAATCTTTGGTTTTCCTTCTGCGAAGTCCATTGAAAAAAAGAGGTAACCCATTCTTCTTACCGGTAGCCCTCCTTCTCCCACGTTTCCTTTAGGTCCGTCCGTTCCAGGTTGACCAGGTGGACCGTGAGGTCCAGCGCGTCCATCAAGACCTGGCTCTCCCTTCTGGCCTTTACCTCCCGGCCTTGCAAAAGCAGGTTCTCCTTTCATACCCTTGTCTCCAGATGTACCGGGAAACCCTCGTGGACCCGGAATTCCAGGTAATCCAGACTGACCCGGGGATCCCTTAAAATTGAAAGATACATATTTTGAGAAACTGCTCTGCTAACTTGCAATGAATGCTTCTCTGTATTCCAGAATGATCCCTAAATCGAACTTAGTTTTGTTAAGGCAATTATTGTATAGATTAAATAAGAAATAAAATCTGGATGTAAACTAAAAAAGTACCCACATCGGTACCATTACATCCATCCGCTCCAGGCAATCCTGACGGTCCTTGAATACCTTGCAAACCTGGAATTCCAGGGATTCCAGGAAATCCGGGTACGCCCATTTTCCCCTAAAATAAAAATAAAAAATCAATAAGGACAAATTTTGTAGTCTAATCTTGAATATTGTTGAGTCTGAGGGGGAAACTGACTCTGTCTCCTTTTGGTCCCCGAGGTCCTTGTAGTCCACCCTCTCCTTTATCACCTTTCGAGCCAGGAAGACCTTCCATACCCACGAAACCTTGTTGACCTTTGGGCCCCTGTGGCCCATTCAAGCCAGGACTCCCCTATTGCAAAATAAACATCCTTGTCAAACCAAATGGGAAGGATAAATTTAAGCTACATTTAAGCTGAACTAAAAGCTATTTAAAATCTGAATGCAATTAAGATTTCTCAACCATAATCTTGCCGCATAATTGAACTAGACTATAATAATTACAATGTAATTAAAAATGAGGCCAATACTGAGAAAAATAATTTTATAATAAAGTTAAATAACCCGAGATCCTTTCTCCGCTATGCATCTGGGAGTGCAGCATCCTGAGCATCGTGTAACATTCAAATCTGAGGACTGGGGTCTGAACGGTTCTAAATCTCTGTCTCGTTCTCGTTCCTCTCCTCGAGTATATTGGTCTCCATATCTCTCTCTCTCACCCCCTCTCCGGTCATAAAATCTCTGATCATCTCGTCTTCCATATATACCCACATCTTCTTCATCGGTAAATTGCTGAGGAAAGAGAATAAATTAGGCACTTCAAAATCATTGGGTTCCTCATATTTTCCCATGTACTGCAATTTTATCTCCGGGGTTGTTGGGTTGATGTGAGAATATGGGTCTGTATTGTCGTCACCAGTCATGTATTAGCCGCTTATCTCGTTCTGGACATTTTGCCAAAGTAATTGATACCAGAGCCCCAGCAGTCAGAGCAAAGTTCAAAAGGGTCAAGTGTGTGTTTGTAAGATAGCAGGAGTCTACATAGACTCACTGGTTCATTCCAAATCAGAGGCACATGGACAACCATAATAATAATATCTTGCGAACATATTTTTGCTATGGTTAAATATTTCGTATTTACTCTAATTTAACCTTGGCAACAGTCTTTCATGTGACCAACACTTGAGTTACGACTCAGCTCAGTCCATACAAGCTCCCAAGATAAACTTTACAGAAAAGTCCTGGAAGACGGAAGTATGCTCATTTTTAGGTACTTTACATCTCTACAGCTACCTCCTTGGGTTGAGCCAATCGTGACACGTGTAAAGTAACAATGCAGTTCCAGTTATATCTTTCCCTCAAGTCTACGATAACATTTAGAATTGCCACCAGAGTTTACGGCTCAGACTCATCATGTGCGACATCATTAGGAACTTAACTCTGTGGAAACTTATTGCCTCAAACTAGCAAAAAATCTTAGCTAATTGATCGGTCATGAAACAACACCCGGTCTCTGCCTACAGTACTTATACCTCACACTCTAGTACTTACAGGAGTAACATAACAAGCGGCCCTCTCCAAAACTATATAATACAAGAGGGGCCTCCTATCTCATTACTATTTTTCAAGTCTCATTTCCTCCTTCCTTCCTGCATTCGCTGAGTAAGATTTATCCTTAGTTACATATTTCTGGGCAAATTTGCCAAAATTCTTAATGGGAACTGTCAAGTTTAGAATCGTACACAATGGCTGACACGTTATCTCCTTCCCTCAACGAAAATAAAACAAAAATCCCAAGTTACAGTTTGATTTCATGTGTGCACCTTTTGGAACGACAGGTTCCTTCGGAGTGTTTTTATAACCCTGTCTCTCCTATCACATATGTACATATTTACGCACATACTCCAGCCACGGACCAAAATAATCCTTGAGCAAAGCTCCCAAATGTACAGGATGAAATTGTAAGGACTTCTCAGGGGAGGGAAGTTAGAGCGAGTGCTACCACCAGTGATTATTTCTTCATCAATATGCTATAATAGCATGATGTTACTATGTTTACAGAAATAATTACTGGGGAAATGTTCTAAGTTTCTACTCAAAACAGGGCCGTCTTGCTGTTTTACTCTATTTGCTACATACTGGAAGTCATTACTCTCAACATGTTTCCATGCTTGGGCTATGCAGCCTGACAGAGTGCATGTGTAAGTGTGGAACAGTAAGATTAATTCCTGCCGGGAATTCAATCCAAAGGAACAACTTCGACTTATTTGTCTTTGGAAGCGAATACTCTCTCTCTCTGTTTCTATGTATGTATGTATGCGTTGTTCTTAAAAAATATGTACAGTCTCAAGACTGTTCATTCATTAATCAAAGTTGCATTAGGATTTGAAGTGTTGAAAGGAGCGGATATGATAATTGAGGAGATTTCAAGCAGAAGCGAAATTGACATACTTTATGTGGACAGAAATTGGGAAGAAAATCGTTGCAAGAATGACACATGTTTGTAACAGTGGATATGCGATGGTCACTGAGATGGTCACATCATCAGCTGAAGGCTTACTATATAAATGGCATCCATCATCGACGACAATGTACCACAGAGAAGAGGCTCAGTCCGAGATGTAGCTGAAAAGTTCAAACTATGAAGGAATTCTGTGGAAAAAGACGACGACAGGAAAAAGCGTTTCCTTCAAAGATAAATCCTCTCAACTGCAGTCCGCACGCAGTTTGACTCTACACATTATGATGAGACATATAATTATAACTAATACATAATTATTATTCATACAAAATATCAGGCTATTTATCCGTCTCAAGTCTTTTCATTGAACGATAAAATGAGGACGCGTGAATAACATTGTATTTTGATTTTTTGCAACTCCTTCGCTATTTAGCTAATGAGCTGAGCAAAACCTCTAACAGCCCTAGCGTTCAATAACTTATTCGAGAGTAATAATTATTATCTTGGAGCAAAATCCACACTACTTTTTTTTTTAAAACATGTTGAATCCGGCATGAACCATACAGGAAATCTGGGTACACGTACTACTCACCATGTACCAGCAGTCACCCACCCTCATCATTCATTACTTGTCCCATACGGACTCTCTGTATATGTCTACATGTACATGTAAGTGAGGACCAGGCGGGAAATAGTTTACGTAAGAGCCTAATATATGTATGTATTTGAAGTAAGTAACCCTGGTTTTAAATCACTCTCAAATTTCTACATTCATGGGTTCGGTACTCGTTTCTCTTTAAAACAACAGGCTCATTTGTACTTGAAATCCTCTAATATGTGAATTACTTAAAGGAGCCCATTCAGAGATTTTAAAGAAAATTACAAACTACAACCATATGAGCAGAATTTGAGTCCAGCCCCATTATGGGCCACATCTGTATGCACTACATTTGAAAACACCGATTTTTAGTATGAACTTTATATAGATATGTACGGATGCTCCAAGTCCCTTCTCCTCTCTCTCTACAGTGTTATCCTTTCCATAGTACTTTAGATATGATCCTTGCGGAACACAGTACATATACAGACTCTCCCATCCCTCACAAATATTAAAGCTGCACGTAATTTTGACAAGAAAAAATAAACACATGTCAGATTTTTCAATGCGATATTATTTTGTTTTCCGTGTCCAAACTCCAGAAGTGTGTACAAGTACTTCCAGCACCCTTTTTCTTAAAACCCTAGCCATTTAAGGAAGAAAATCGTCCCTGTATGTATATAGTTCTCCACAGAGAATTATGCAGACACCCCTTGAAAAAAATTTGTTGTTCTTGCACACAGAGCTCAACCCATGCATAGGGGCTACAAGAACAAACTAGAGGCATAAGGTTCAATAATACAAATGTAACTCCGCGAGTGAATGTGTGGCAGCTAGCTATAAGTGACATGTTAAAAAAAAGAACCCTTATAGAAAATCAAAGATGTAAGACGGAGATTTTGGAGCAGAGATTATCCCTCGTGTTTTTATTAATAAGAAGCTATGAAGGTAAATTATAGAGAAAAAACTACAGGAATCGACGAACGCTCAGACGGAGCAGACACAATGAGATTAATGCCAAGCCATGCTCTCTACTTAAATAATTCGGATAAAAAAAATCCCTTCTATTTCCTTATGCTTCCTGGTCAACAATATCTGAGTAATAATTCTGGAATAGGAAAGGGATCGAAGAAATCAGAGGGACAGGAAGAAGTTACACAAATAAAAGGGTTTTTTTACTAGAAAAATTCTGCTTAGATAAATAAACTGGGTAAATTCGTGTTTTGAAATGTTGTTCCTTCCTACATCGTCGTCATACTTCATGGGGTGAAGCTGTGCTTGATCGTTTATCTATCGGTATTACATTACTCGAGAGGTTGGATAAGTTTTCAGTATAATAAAATCAAGCTGGGTAGTTAGATATATAAAATATAAATACACCCCTGAGAAGTCAGAAACTACAGAAGAGAAGACTTCTGAGGATAGAGTTGACGAGGGAAACTTCACCAGCTGATTGGATAATATGTAAACACATTGAGATTACAAGAGTATACATGAATATGGTTTGGAACAGGATGAACGTTTTGGTTATTTTTAGCTGGAAAATAAAAAGTCCCTTGTAAAATTTTCACCAATTTTTTCCAAATGCATCAAACCTGCTTACACATTTCACACAAATTATACGCACTTCCTCCACTCTAAACCCTCTGCTTTGTCTCTTCCCTGAAAATCCCCTTACACGACGATCCGATATCTCTAGACTTGATCAATGAGGAGAGTATGAGGAGCACATGAGACTGTAGGAATGATATCTATGAGATGCTACAAACTACTATATGTATTCATACATGTGTGATTGTTGTTGCTGAGGAAGTGCTTTTTCATTTAGGAGAACTGCACAAGAGGTATCATTATTGTTGACTATGTACTTTGAGACTTTCGTTAAAATATCCAGGTCGTTTGGCGTATTTGTCCTAAAAGAGTGTCTTTAGTCTTGTTTTTTAATAGGGAAAAACAAAGGACGACTGCACTTAGTAATAATGCATGTCGTCCCTGGACGGATGAGGGGAACAGAGTAAAAAATTGCAATTCATAGAAAAATAGGAGCATATAAAAAGATAACATTTTTGAGTACTTACCGCCGAAGCCGGAATCGACAATAAGGTTACACAGGCCAAAGTTATGACTAACCTGAGAAGATGAAAATTAGCGTTAAAAAAATAAGGAAATCAAGAGCTGTTGGTTCGAGCATGTTATCTCGACAATTACTTATTGCTTCCTATCTGTAACACCCTTCAGTTCAACATGCATGAGCGTAGAACCCTACAGCAATAATCTATAGGGGTGCTTAATTACAAAATCCTAACTTCTGAGCCATGGATTCCAGTTTGCCAAAAACGACATTTGAGAGAGAAGCTGAAACTGATAAGGGGATGTAAGGCAGATGAAAAAAGTGGGAGATAAGCTTCTCTGACCTCTCACTCTGTCTTGTCTGGAATGTATGAAAAATCTTGTGACCTAAATTCTGTGAAAGGAGGCTCAGCTTTATGAGTTATGGTGTCATTAAAGCAAAATGATTAAAAAAATCAACTCTGAATGTTTGTCTAAGATATGGAGAGAACTGGATGCAGAGTCAGTAATTTATGAAAACAAGATGAATACAGGGAAGAGTAAAAGAATGAGTGTACTTACCACTTAAATATAAATTGCAATTTCCACCTGAACGGGCGGTAGAAGTTAATATCACATCGCAACATTGTTAAGTTTAACATTTTGTCTCCACACTGCCGGAAACAACCACACGGTCACGAGAGTAAAAATATCAATGAAAACACACACAGATGGCAAAGAGATTATTGGGGAGAAGTGAGAAAGACTCTATTCGTGACAAATTTTGGGGAGAACATACAAAGAAACTAGATGGGCGTCATTATGACAGGTCGACTTGATCGCTGTGTTCCTGGTCCGGGACTGCAGTAGCTGATTGACTACGGTTACCAACTTTTTATATAGAGTAAAAACTTAAAAAAATGGAATACAAATATAATAAAATATTAGGTGGAAAAAATGTGGTAAATTTCACGCACAATCACATGGTTAATGAAGCCGCTCACCACTTGTCAAAAAGTGTCTTTTGTCGTCGAAGAGTTCCAGAAGATACAAGAGCAGAATGATGTTGAGCAGCTCCGGGCCAGAAAAAAGCTGACCGGCTGAATGAAGGAAAGATCAATCTCGCTCTGTGTGTGTTTCTTCTTCTGGAGCTCACCACACTAGGAAGTTGTGATAAACTGAGGCCAAAAAAGAATTGAGAGCAAAACACATCCGAGAGTGTGTAAGGAAGCACGAGATGTTATATTTTCTCTGTGCTCTGAGAGGTGGTAAAAATAAATTCACTCCTCATTCTGAAAAATCTGACTTCCCCTCGAGTGTCTCTCTAGACGTCAAGCAAGGCTTCACAACGCTTATGGCGACTTGGAGAAGGGATCCCCAGAGTACTATGCATAAGGAAGAGAAAAGCTGCGGAAAAGAGTCTCCCAATTGCTTCCACATATTCCCAAAGCTGGACACTTATTAGGAGACCATGTCGGCAGACAGCTTATTTTGCATATTATATTATTATTGTAATTAGTATTGCCATTCAATAAATTTTACATCTCCCATTGGAAAAAATCTATGTATGTACTTACAGACTGGATTTTTTGCTTGACCTCAATAACAAATATGAGATAGCAAATATAAACTATTTTTATCCACCATCTTTCATCCTTTAATTCATTCATTGGAAATCAAATCGCCTTTAGTTTTCTCAATGAACCAACGGGTGGGTGTGAGAACGGGTACAACGCTCAATACTTGGTTAATCGTAACAAGCGTAGTAATCATAATTTGACGAAGTTAGCACGCACTCTAAATGTACTTAGGACTAAAACTAACGGGTGTACAATGACTCCAATGAGCTACAGTAGTAATAATATTAAAGGGATAATGAATTTGATTTTCATTGAGTTTTGACTTAGTTTTTATTTGAAATGTTTTCATTGCTTTGATTGTTTTTAAGATATTGTCCACACTGGCATTTTCAGTAAAGAGTAAAAGCCACATTTTTAACACATTTTTAGACAACATCTCAGACTCAAAAACATGGCTAGTAACAACAACAATAACAACAAAAATAGTAATCAATTCAGTCTAAAACAGGACCAGCATTATTTCATTTTCTCGGCTAATATGCTATTTTGCTTCTGATGGAAGCTGCAGGTATTACACAGGAGTAAACTCCGTTTATGGCTCAGAATTAAAGTAGTCTAACTAGAATCATAAATAATTCAAATAAATAGAACATTATTACTAACTTGGCGACCATTTTCAATAGTAAAACGAAAATAAAATTACAAGACATTAAATGCATTATTTTACGGAATGTACACACACAATAACTGACAGAATATTACTTGACGACCACTTTGAATAATACGCGAAAATAAAATTGCAGTACACTAAATGCATTATTTTACGGAATGTCCATACACAATAACAAACGTATTTTTGAAGATCTAAATCTGATTATTTTGTGAATGTTTACTATTGTATGTATACATATAATAAATGTGTATTTTGCAAAAAAGAAATAAGATATTTTCGACTGCGACATGTGTAACATTTAGCTATTAATGTTTAGCTTGCATTAAAGAAACACCGATCAGATCCTATGAAGTACATAAATACATAAGCTGGTATTCTGCTGAACATCTACAAGTTCTTAAGTGTAATGATTATCGTTACAATTTAAGGTTTAGATGACTGCAAAGCCAAATACTTCAAGAACACGAACTTCAAAGTCTCGAGTTGAGACTAAAGGCGGGTTGTTAAATGTGAGGCATGATTCCGTCTTCCCAAATCGAAGTTCCTCATCTAAATACACACCTTGTCCTTCGCTGTAAACACAAAAATGTGAAATTAAAACACTACTAAATTTCATACACATAAAACATCAGCTCGTACGTGAGTTCAGCACTGGCATATAATAAGTACTGTAAGCATTTGGAACTTCAAATCTCATGAAAATTTAGATTTAGAAAATATCAGGTCCTTACCCTCCACCTATGGAGATCATGTTTGAATCAGCGTGCATGAAAAGTTCGGCCGAGTGATCGACTTTCCTATCAGGGTCTTCTTGTGTTTTTATGCCGACCCACGGGTACTTAACTCTTTCGGGCCACAGGGAGAAAAGGAATGTTTCTCCTGTTCCAAAATAGCGAAGTCTTTCACCTCGTTCATCCCTAGTATTTCTAGTCGACCACTGGGAGGAAAGGTATGCTCCAAATATTTCATCCGTTGTAGTTTTGATTAAAAGTATAGTCGGCTCATGATTGTCCACGCGGTTAAAGAACGTTGTCAGGGAGCAACCGTGCTCTTCAGTTGTGTACAGTAACACAGGCTGGTACATAGTTATACGAAGTGGTAGCCACGACCACAACGTAAGTAGCTAAAGGATAAAAGGAATCAGCTGTAAATTGCGTCCACTTTCATTACATATTTAAAGAATACAAACAGAAAGAGTAAGTCCATTTAGTGCTATCAGTAAAAATTAGTTCAGCTGTCATCCTTCACGTCCGTCAAAATCAATGTTATTGTTAGTTCAGTGGAATTAATTCTGTTATCAATTACGTAAATAGATAACATAAAAGTGCAATATGTGACGAAACGGAAAAAAACTTTCCCGTTGCAATCATGCAGACATGCACGTATTCGTCAGTCTTGGAAAATGGAAAGGTGAAACCACGGAAGCCCCTAATGTATGAAATGCTTACATTATCCTTCGAAGCAATTCTTGATTTAAGATCATTAATTAGATAATCTCCTCTAGATCGTGACCGGAGATCAGGAGTACTTTTACCCTATATATGTCCGAAAATTGTCCGTAATTGAAAGCAGCATGAATCAAAGATACAAAAACACTTTCAACCCGGTTAGTATATTCATTCGTTCAAACAAAATAGCGATTATGTAGTATTCAAAACAAAATCAAAATTAGTTTCTTTTCTCGTACCTCTTTAATCGTCATCGTGTGGGAAATCATTTGAATATCGAGTTGCGACTGACTAGTTGGCAAGTTATCAAATGACTGCGGTCTTGGCATATTGGAAGGGCCAGATCCTTTACTTTTGAGTAACATTTCAATTTTGGTGGATATCTTATTGATTTCTGCTCCACGAAATGCACGAATGGAGAATGCAGATTTTAAAAGTCTTTGTGGCGTTATCTGAAATAAGATGATAGCAAATGTAATGTATGTACATGTTCTTGAAGAACAATCTCAATTGTGAGGTAACCGAAAAAACATCAGGATTAATGGTCTCATTTTCAAAACAGGTAAATAAAACTTACTGCTATTTCTCGAATGAAAGATGAAATTGACGCTAAAAGGCCAGATGACTCCAGATTGTGAGCCCATTTTGAGTCTGAACCAGCGGCTTTGGTAAATGACAGTAGTAACGCGATGGCAACACGGTATAATACTTTCGTACCCTCCATTAGGTAGCAATCCATTACACGGACCTGAAGATACATATTCAGAATGATTTACATTTTTCGTCTATACCAAACATACCAATGCTTACACAGATGGAAAATCTGTTGCTATGCTGTGCGTATCTAAAAGAAATATTCCTCTTACTAGATGAGACAATGGCAAATCTCGGAATATCCACCAAATCCAATTTTGAAAAACGGATTCAACTTTCTCTCCAGATTTAAGGTTCCGAGATACAAACATAAATGCTGATTTCTGTAATAACATCAATAGAACCATTCAATTTAAACACATCGCAGCATATAAACCAATAATTGGTAATCGCAAACCTTGACATAAATATATTGACATAAATATTATATATGGACAGAAGTTAAAACGAACATAAACATTGGTGGATTATACTCACAGCGAACTTTTTGGTAAGGTGCATAGCCGTTGTGTACGTGACTTCCCATTGAAGTTTAGTTTGAGTCAAAAAGGTTTTGTGACGAGCGGAGAGTAGTGTACATAAGCAATTGAATGTTTTTTCTTCCTATTTCAAAAAGAAATTACTTTCAATTAGCACTCCTAGATTTACATTACATTCGCTAGGCTAAATTACAATATCAATGGCATAACTTTCATATACATAGGTGCTGCGTAACTTTTGGTTCTGTTTAACAAAGTCTTACGAATTCATAATTAAACAGGATTATTCAGAGAATATGTTTTCATTTGGTCTACATCCTTTTCCAAGGCATTAATATCTGTCTACATAGCTGTACTTGCAAAGATCTTCTCTTCCAATAATGTTAACATGTGGCTGAATATAGTGCATATCGTCGACAATATTAAAAATGTTCAACTAGATGTGGTAATTTCTCATTAAAAAGAACTTCAAAACACAAGTTTGAATTTTCTATTTTGCAGACGATTTTTCTTCAAATTATCACCCCACAACCACAGCAATAATTTGATGATTCCAAACACACATTAGGGGCAGACAATTATTAAAATAAGTAATTTTGATGTTACTTTACGAAAGGAACAACAGAATAAAAAGTAATACGCGCGTGACATCAATCACCAGACTCTGAGCACTAACTTAATCAATTTATTAAAATACGCCATGGATACCTGAACATAATGCAGAAATAATGAGGCGACGGGAAGAAGAAGTGGACAAAATGTAATATCCGGATACGCATAACCAATCACACTGACAATTCGATCTGACATCCGTTTACCTTGTCCAGAAAGCCCATAGTAGAGTCGGTACTGTGGATCCGTAAAACATGGTAAGGATATTTCTTCGTCAGATAGCTCTACAACAGACATGTTCATGTATAATTAAAAATCTCACAATACAAATTATCATGCACACTCATGCATGCATCGATCCAGACATATTAGAAAGAGCGTATGATAATAATTTACATACCTTCGGATCCAAATAGCTGATTTACAGTATCCCAATAGAAACCCTCGACCATTGTAGAGGACCGGTCTGACTCATGAATTGAATCCAAAAGTGGCCAGAGACGAGACCTCATTTCATCCCCTACATCCCAGTCACTATCTCGGACTGCAACTTTAGTTTCCTTTACTTTGCCATTTATAACCATTTCTTTAATTTCTTCATACGTATATTTCTTTTTCCTCATGACGGGCAAGGGAATTTGAAGCAAGTCTCCGGCTCCACTCACCCGCCTTGCTTCCACTTTCCGTATTTCCACCCAAGTTTGAAGGCCGGAATGCATCGGAGCGATACTTTCTTTTCGTGTTCTGTTACGCTCTTTTAGCTCCCATGCCATTTCACTATCACTATCTGTAAAACAAATCAGACACTTAAGTTCCTTTCCTTTTTTACCATCCCAAAACAAATCGCGATTTAATAGTAATATTATAAATTATTACTAACTATACTCATGTACCATTCTGCTCAAATCCAAAACTTGCATAGTAATACGTTATACAACAAAATTACAGAGCCGAGGTATTTTATTCCATAGTTTGGTTTTTGTTTTGGTTTCATCACAATTTTACATATATAATAGGCATAATCCATGGATTTATTCCGAAGTGAATTTTGTGATTCCATAGAGCTCAGCTCAAGCTCTCAACTCTAAATTGGCAGCTGATCAAATAGGTTAGGGAGAAAAAGTTAAAGTATTCAAAATCAATGTGAATACAAAAACATGAATTTTCCAAGAAACTTGATAATCATCATATTGAAGCATACAAATAGCTCACACAGTATTTGCACAAAGAAGACAAACAAAGTCATCAGTCACTGACGTGTTTTCATTACAGTGAATTACTCACTTCATGTTCAATTTTCGAGCACAAGTTCACATTTCAAAGGTCTCTAAAGAGCTATTAATAGTAGCATGCATACGTAATTACATTGTACGCACACATTCTCTTTAACGTGCTTTCCGCTACCCTTATCATCATCAACAACCTTCTGTATATACCTACTATTCCATTTTTATTTATTTTACAGTTTCCACCATCGAACAAAAATATTTATATTCGATATTTATTCAGTGATAGTGAACTTTCAGAACCCCGGAAGAGCACAGTAAATTATCCTTTGAACTATCTTACTTTACATTTTAAACACACAATCCCAACTTGCGAATTTAATATTTTGCTCAAACAAATACGAGCAACAATACAACTAACTGTGCTGTTGTTATTCGCGCTGACTTCCTTATAGTCTGTATCTATCTATTCATCTTTTCACTGTAGAGAGAGAGAAGAGAGAGAGAGAGAGAGGTGAGAGAGACAAAAGGTAACGGTATTAAGGTACAGCTTTACTTGTTGTGTTGTAAATGTGAACAAATTGGCTAAATAGGAAATACAAGGGGAAAGAATTGTAAGTAACTGATCGGATATTTCCTGTTCCATCCTCCTTCCGCACCACGTAAGTAATAAGTACGCATTCGTGCAAGAATTACGCAAAGCCCTTCCAAACCAAACCCCAACAATATAGAAAGATTCCCCTTTATTCTCATCTATCATTACCATGGAGAGAACTGGAAGGTTTTTCTTACCTAAACTGGAATTCGACGAGTAGATGATAGTAGAGGACTTTCTGCGATGTCGAACCGAAGAAATTTCCTCGTCGGAGTCAAACTCATTGCATTGATCCGAATCGTCCCCGCTGTCTTCACCGATAGTAAAGATAGTGCTGGGTCGCCGCCACTTGTTCTCTGCGCCGAAAGATAAAAAACACCGAAATGAACATTTTACAGAGACATAAACCCATTTTGAGAACCGTAAATAGTGACAATGAATGCCTCCTCAACGACAAAGTGACTCCGGGTTTTTGGAGGGGTATTACACAAATAGGATTAGATCCTCTTGTAATTGGTTTTAGGACAATTTACAAAACTCGGAACAATTGACTATATACTACTATTTTTGAACGTACTATTCAGGCTCCCCATGCTGGTAACGTTTAAAATCACACCAGTGGCAAAGGATAAAGTTGTAAAAATAAATAAAATAGAGTAAAACACAAAAAAGTAATTAAGCTCTCATAGGTGATAAAGTTGACAGGCTGAATGCTAGAACTGAACTGAAGGGAAGGTGTGAAGAGGGGGCTTAACTGTTTTCCATTTGGGTTAAATGACATGAATCGGGTACACAATGAGACTGAACATTCAACTACTACAGACTCACTCGTTCAGCATAATAATAATGAAATGATTATGGTTAGTCTGAAGGCGAGCTCACATCACAAACATAGCAACACACATTTATGTATGATACTGCAGGGAACTCACGGAACAGATACAAGCTCATACACCTCCTGCAAAGATCTACATCTACAAGTTACGGCTGTACTGTTTCATTTGACACATGCACTTATAACAATCTCATACCCCAATCTCACATAAGCTAACAACAACCTTACATCTCTCACATTTTCTATTATTCAACTATTCATTTCAGCCATTCTAAATATTCTAATTAGTGAATGGTAAACCCGTCATCAGAAGCCTCCTCTAACCATGGAGTCACTTATTGGTCGTGTCCCAGGAAAAAAAAATTCAAAGGTAATGAAAAATTCAACAATCCCAACAACAAAGCTTCTACTCATTATTTAGAGGATTCTTCCGATTACTATACACACGAGACTAATGGAAGTATCTCTATGTTTACGGGGGCAGAAAGACTCAATGGCTGTGTCCAATTTTAGGACAATAAAAGATTGCCAATTGGTAATCATTACATTTGCCCATAGCATTTGACTTCTCGACAACACTTCCTGCTCAACAATGAACATAAGCCCTAGAAAGATTCTTTTAGTTTATATTGGAGGAATTATTGAGTGCAGGTATAAAAATACTCGTTCATCAACCACTTGATACTTTTTGAAATGATCTTGAGCATACTATAAAATGTAGGATTGATTAGATAGTCAACAATTATTTACATTTTCCTCATGCAAAATACACACAGTTGCTGCAACTAGTGCTACTCTCCCTGCAGCAACTACAACAACACAAAATATAGGCAGACTTGCCACAATACATCTCCCACTGGTAACTACATGCATACGAGTTTCCCACATTGTAAATACAAAAAACTATTACAACAGGAAAGCGCTAGTGCAATAAATACTTCACGTTCATTTCAATTTCCATTGTAATGATGACATTGTTAACTATTGGTAATCCTTAAAAAATTGGGATCAAAGCAGACACACTTGTGTGTGGCAAGTACGCAGTAATAATATTATCTATTTTAAAGGTCTATCTGTACATAAGGACGAGCTAGGGGAAAAAAATAGCTGGTGTGGTCAGTATTAGTTGTTAGATTTCTTTAAGTCTTGTCTCGGACTGCCCTTGCCGACCATGAACCAAAAAAGTTCCGTGAGGAAATTTTTTACGCATTTCAATCACAACGGGCGGCACTGCAACTAAAAGCGTCCAGTTTTTCATAATATTTTACAAGAGCACATCCGCATGCTTCCCCAGCAGCCTTATACTATTTATTTATGCAGTAAGAATGTGAATCTCTATGACTCCAGAATAACAATAACGATCGGAGTGCATGCAACGGTTGCATACATACCCACATACATAATTAATCCTAACTACATATATACCATACCATCACCGCCAGACTGTTTTTCCGACTGACACTAGTTATTCTAAATTTGATGAGACGTAATAAATTCGGAAATATTTTCATTTACAATGGCGTAGAGCATTATGCATAATTCCCCCCCATTGTCGTGCTGTCAAGTGTGGTGATGGTGTGGTATCATTATATGGTTTTTTCTCAATTCATCAAACTTTTTTGTCCACAGAACCTAGACTTAAATGCTAATTTTGAAATTATCATGCTGCAATAATATAATTACATTAACAGAACAAAATTTTTTGAATGATTGACATCGCTAATAATAGATTCAATCAAAAGGTGCACACTCACTGGGTTTTACATATTTACCGTCAAGCCGCAGTTTGGCCATATGTACTCACACCCTCACCTAAAGGGAACTCACATTTCTCCATTTACGCACCTTGAAAGTATGCTCGGTTTGTAAAAAAATCATTTATTTTTAATCTCCCACATGGGATTAAAGCACTAGTATTACTACTCACTAAAAACAAACGAAACACACAATTGAAGGAATTCGCATGTATTTTACAACTGGGGAAAATTCCTATTATTGAGTACCAAAAGGATACATCTACTGTCACTGTCATGTCAGTTGTCAGGACCATAAAATCAAATTAATGGAAACTAATCTTGTAGTTATCATAATTTTTTTTTAAACTGAGCTACAACATTCTGAGCATTATTACAACCATCACTACAGAGTCCCTCGAGTTTAATTATACAACACAGATAAGAGCAATCCAATTGCCTAATTATCTTCCCTGAACAATGATCAGCATCAAAAGGCCGGCATGCCATCTTTGTTTTTATTTTGCATGATCATAGTTGATAGTTCAACAAAATAAGTCACTATCATCAAGTGTTACCCTAAATGGTCCATCCTGCTCTTAAAAGATTACTAAAAAAAACAAAAATAACACACAATCCTTATCGCTTCAAATAAATACAACTACTAATTAAATTTAACTAATCTGATACCTCTTGAAATCTCCAAAAAAAACGCTATCAACACCCCTCACTCCCCCTGACTCACAGGAGTTATTCAAGGTATCAAAAAAAAATTACTATCTCAAATCGGGACTAACAATCCTTTCCAAAAGCATCCCGCACCCAATCACACACCAAAGCAGTTGAGCAGTATTGACCAAATACACCAAATACTGGGAAGCACTCATTCCTCCAAAAAGTGATGTCAATCCCACCATCCATCCCCTTTTCCCCTTACTCAGTAGCAAACTGAAAATAGCACCTGTCAAAATACACAAAATAAATAAAACCAAAAGTCAAGTGATGATGACCAAAGCCGACCAAAAGGCAAAAGAGGGAAAGACTCAGTTTATTTACCCATGTAACATATACATGCATTACTAAAAAAAAAAAGATATCCATGCACATTAGTTTTTAATCCAAATCATTACAGAACCAAATCAAAAAAAGATTAAATTATCCTGAAACCTACTCCTAAAAAAACTAAGATCAAATACACTGACAATCAATGACACAATTGAGTGAAATATAACAAATTACAATTCTAAACATCTTTCACATGCAATAATAAAATTACATATTTTTTTTTTTACAATTACAAAATTTTGGACTGTTGCCAGCTCCAATCAAAATGACACATACATACATACATCCATATACAATAACACATATGAATAAAATTTAATACTACGTATTTAGCTTCATCAAAAAAATTGAACTTCTCTGAAAAACAAAATCCATGCAATATTCTCTGAAAAAAACAAAATCCATGCAATAATTGTCCCCCAAACATTGACTATTAATTACTTGACAGTCAGTTCCGAAAAAGGTCTCTGTCCCATAAATAAATAAGGAGTCAAAAAAGGAGGAATAAAAATTTAAATGAAATGAGGCAGGCAATCATGCATCTATAAAGGACGGAGAGCTCCAGGGAAGTAGAAGTAAGTACCTTAAAAAATTACAGAATATCCCACAAGATCACCACATGCATGAAACAAGATTTGAATGTGTCTGAATAATGGATAAGTTTGATATTTTACCTGCTGATTAACAATTCCCCCTTTTAAAATGTTCATATACCCTCCAAATGTTTGTTTAAATGTGTCGAGTGTTCTTTCTACTCGTGAGTCTCTATATTTATGTATCTAGAAGAGTTACAATTGAAACTTGATTCCTCCTGTACAAGTTGAATGTAATATTTTTTTTAAAGGGATGATATAGTGTTATATTTAATACCGTTGAAAAAAAAAACAAATTTATATATTCCTGGGTCCATGCATAGAGATATCTACATATAAATAGTTTATCATACACACGTATTTTTTTTATCGTTGAGAATAATTGAACACAGATCGACAGATCCCCTATTGGAGCAAGTCCCCTGATATTTTTTACATTTTTAATAGTACTCTACTTGCAATTAGTAGTTTGTAAATCAATCCACACACCGCCTATATTTATATATGTAGACAGAGAGCGAGAGAGAGAGAGAGAGAGAGAGACACTCTCTCACACACACACACACACACAAACACACACACACACTTTATTATAATAATACGGGGCTTTCAAAATGAATTGTTTAAAGTCTTTTATTGTTAGAAGGAATTATCACGCTTTAAATTCTCTATGTTTTGTTATGCACATACAGAGACAGACAGAGTTCGTGGAGATATGTGAGTAATGTGAACTATTCCATGCAATCACCACAAAACACTCACACACTCCAAGACAGACGTATAATACTCACGTTCCCTTAAACTAAACCTATCCCTAATGCTGTCATGTGTGTGTACAGTAACTTGTATTTTTTTACAATTACACACACACACACACACACACTATTAGACCACAATTCACGTCTCTCTCACACGTCTTCAATCCTCCTTACCTTTTAAATCCCTACGAGTCTCTCTCAAAAGTCTCAAGTCTGAAGGAAGGAGTCTGTATATATGTAGATATTATACTATGGGAGGCTTTTGACAATTAAATTTGAATCTCTGGAGAACTCCCTGGTCAACATTTGGCAACAGCGACTCTCTCACAGACGTCAAAGACGATAAAGCGGGCATCCTTTCCGTATGTGCAGCAAAATGTGCTACTGCTAGAGGATAAGACACATGCAGTGAGCTCTCTTTATAAGAGCACTTGCTCCTCCAGCTTATACACTAAAAGCTTAAAGTTAGCTTACAATTTTTTTTTTTAAATTGTAACTTTATGAGAGAGCTTATTGGAGCTACTGGAAGTATGTTGTAGGTAGGGGGGCTCCTTGGAGGGTAGATATATTTGTAATTTATAATTTATTTTTATTTATATAGTTAGTATATCTATATATATATGTATAAGAGGAGTATTTACGAAGGATGTGGAATTTGGGCGTGTGTAATCAGGGCGTCTGGGTCTGGAGCTGAAGTCAGAGATCTCAAGGATGACCCTGTTTCTCATCATTAAACATTACTGTATTTTTACTGTCGGCAGGGACAGCCTCAAGCGTCTATCAACTTTTAATAGTGGAAGTAGTAATAATTTATTGTATTATTGCTCGGATGGAGATGCATAAGAGATTGTATTTAGAGATTTGTACAAAAGTAGTCTGTAATAAATGTAGGAGCATTTTTAGACAGGAAGTTAGTTGTAGGGATGGGAGTTTTGATGAGATTCTGTGATTGTGGGATTTTGTATGTAATGTGTGGAATACTTGACGTTGTTTGTTAATTTTTTTGAGAGAGCGAATTTTTAACTGATTGGGGGTTTTAGTAGGGATTTTTATCTGTTTGCTGTGACTGGGCTTATATTCTAGTTTAGTGGGTTAATTGGACGGGTTTCTCAATATATGCAGAGCCCTCTGGATGCCAGGGGATACTAGGAGGAGATTCCTCAAGTAGGGAGCAAAATATGGGAATTTTGTTTTTTAATGGATAAATTGTAATTAATGGGGTGGGGAGGGGTAAACAATATGGGGGATAAATCTTGAGTCCAAATATTTTTGATATTGTGTGGGGGGGGGGAATGATGTAGAAATGAGGGATTTGATAAAGAGACCGGACTGTAAAGGCGGGTGACTCCAAATATTGACTGTACTTTTGTTTGGAACAATTTTGAAGGATTGGGTGGAGCGGTATTTCGATATACAAACAAGACCAAAAGCTTTATTGGGTCTGCACCTACAAACAAATGTTACGTAATCCATGGAGCTTTATTAGACCATGATCCTTTTTAAGAATTTGTTTTTTTGGGGGGATTTTTTTTTTTTACGAAACAAGTTTTTGTATATATTCGCATGTCAGCTTATTGAATTGAAGGAACTCAAGTGGGCTTACAAGCACTGGAAGAGACCCCGAGCACCTTGATCCATGATGATTAAACTGAGTGTATGAATGATAATGACATAGGAAGCACTTACCATTTTATTGCTTGGAAGAGTATAGTGCAGCGGTGTAATTAAAGCAGAGGCTGAAATGTTACATTTACATTATTACATATTAATTCGGTGTCCTTGATTACATTATAGCTTGGAACTCTCAAGGGAATGTGATGGTGTGGAATGGAAGTTGCATTGTTGATGAGGGGAGGGAAACAATTATGACAAATAGAAATCCGTTAGGGTAGGATTGCTGATGCACAGTAATAAATTCTACATTTTTTTTTGCACCCATAGATAATTTCTTGTAAGAGTATTTTAGTCAGGGTATATAGCCCCCTCCTAATTGTACACATAATTATATATATGGATAGATTGGAGCCCGTACACTTAATATGCCACACCATTGACTTCACATGGGATGGAAATGCTTCCAGGAAAAGGCATTTGCTATGGGAATGTTCCGTCTTTCCCGGATATTGACTTGTAATTAAATTGACTTGAGTCCGAACACATCCCAAAAAGACTAAGAGCGTTTACACAGAAGGGAAGGGGGAAATGTCAGGGGAAATGAGGAATAAAGATATGTATTCTCTGGAAGGGAATTTTTCACGGAGTAACAACCTGAATATTTCATTAGCTCAGACAGAATTGTATATACAATCCTCTAACAGGGAATTCCCTCATAGCAAGAGCACACCGTACTTAATGAATAACAACCTTCTGAGAGCAATCCTATAGCAGAGGTGAGAATATATGTAAGTATTAACTGTTGTTGTACATTCCAGTTCCCATAGGAACGTCCGTCCCGGTGAAAATGAGAGTATGGATAAAACTTTAATACAATGACGACAACACACCCACGAGCAAAGCTGAAATGAGTAATGCTGTTACTTAGATGTTACTTAGTGGTTTTACCCGACGCAAAAACTTTTATAATGAACAAGAGCACAAAAGTTGCACGAGTGCACGGGGCACGAATTAACATGAACCTTGTGCACATTCAGAGAAGCTCCCAAAGTCCATTTAATTATATGCTAATGGGACAGGATCTGAATTTGAGAAAAGTTCCCAGAAAGTCCGATAATTATGGAAACATTTCCCGAACCCTTGCATATAATTATATGTGTCAACTCGATTAAGATTCCAGGATCCTGGGAAAGGTGTGCGTGGGTCTGAAGAAGCCCAAAGATTACAACAGTGCCCTCTACATTCATAGCAATTGCAAGGAAGGAAACATCCGAGTATTCACACTGACTAACTAATGCAATTATTACACCTGGACATGTGAATTGGAGACACATCTTTTACCTCACCTCATATCCTTATCTTACGGGCTCCATGTGAAAATCTATAAGAGCATTGTTGATCCTTAAATTATCACCCACTTGCCTCTGACGTCATGTGACACACATTAAATTCATGGCAAGTAAATACGAGGGTGAAGCGTCAATAATATCCTTTGACGGGAGAGACTTATTAATATCTTGAAGAATATGGAAATCCTCCATATAAAAATACTTGAGGGCAGTGCCTGTCATGGGAACAGAAAAGTCGTCCCCGTTCCCATTCCCGTTCCCACAGTTCGGGTTTGGGTACAAGGCAGAACCCAATTCCCAAATTGCACCCGAAATCTTGTGAACAAAAGTACCGCACCCAGACTCGAAATGTTTTAAATTTTAGCACCCAAACCCGTTCCCGTTCCTGTTCCCAAAAATTAATTTTGGGTGCACCCAAACCCGTACCCAAAACCCTGGAACCCGTTCCCGTACCCGAAACGGAAGTTCATATATTCAAGCATAAAAGTTATACATTATACATATATACTTATTGTTTCAATTTTTGCTAACAATGGATACACACAATTCCACTCATTCTATTTGTTATATTTCATTTTACTTAGGTAATTAATTTTGTAATTTTTAAGTCACCTTACAACTGCTAAGCACAACACAACGCATATAATTAATTTTTATTGTCACATTTCATCATTCGACGTGGGATGATCTGTTCAAACAAAGAGCGTTTGCCTCTAAACTACAACAATGACACAAAAATAGTCGGTCAAACCACACCAAAACAAATCAATCATGTAATTATCGTTACGCTCGCAAGATTGCTCTGTACACGGGTACGCATGAGCAGAAACGGGTTTTTGAGCATACCGTTCCCGTTCCTGTTGGGTACAGATCCCATTCAGCCTTTATTGCACCCGTTCCCATATGGGTTCCTGTTCCCACATACTATAATGGGGAAGGTTGGTTCCCAAACCTGTACCCACACTTTTGGGTGAAAACATTTTGCACCCATATGATACCCGTTCCCGTTCCTGCACCCAAACACCCGGGTGTGACCCGTTCCCATGACAGGCACTGCTTGAGGGAGACCTGTCTTCTAAAAGAAAATTAGCAGTGTGGTCCCATTAATGACATTATTACTGAAATCATTCTTTATGGGTCTGGTGTTACTTCCAGGGAAAAATAACGTACAATTTTATTTCCCTGCAATCTTCATATGTCTCTCTGCGCGCTTTCAAAGTATGTATGTAATGTCTGTGGGGCAGTTGTCTTTTCCCTCAAGACCTCAAATAAGAAATATCCTACTGATTCATTTAATTCTCAACTGAAATTTTATAATAATTATTCCGGAATCTTATGGGAACCTTTCCCATCAAAAGTCTTGCCTATATCTTAGAATCAACCAGCACTCCGTAACTATTGGCTTGTGACCTGTGTATAGGAAACTACCGTTTAAATTACATTGAGAGCTGTCTCTATTTTTACACTCTAATTATGTCTATTTACTTTTCGTACTTCTTTGTATTTACGGGCTCAGCGGTCGATAGGGGAGGATGTGCGGAGGGATGACATTAGTAGGACAGTGAGCTCTTATACGTCGGTACACATCAACTCCTGTGTACTCTTTGAGAAGTGGAGTATTTGGGGATTGCATAATATCCTTTTCTTATACTAAATATGAATGATTTTATGGGAAGGAAACTACCTCTCGCTCGAGCCCTTATATATTGACAATTAACTGTAGAAATTATTGCATGCATGTGAGGTGCAACTCTGCAACTTTGAAAGGCTTCATGGGCAATGTTTGAAATAATATGTTAATAAATTGAGGGAATTTAATCAAATTATGTCTAAATGTACATACTACAATTTAGGATCGTAAAAGTTTATTGCGAGTGTTAAACGTCTTCATGCAGTTGCATCAAAAGTTTTTGGCACAAATTGAAACATTGTTGCCGGCTCCTCATTCCTCTATTACGGGAACTCATGAAGGAAAAACTGGGTTGGAAACCATGGATTTTATTCCATTCAAATACATAGATACTTTTGTGAAAGCAAAAATGTCTATGTACATAAAACAGCTGAAATGCTTCCTGTGAGAAATTGCTCGGAATTTTTACCCAACTAAGAGTGTTCATCAGGGTCTGATCCCACTTGGTCAGTCCAACTTCTGACAGACTCAAGTAGACTTCCCCTTATGAAAGCCGCTCCTACACGGTTCCGTCATCCTTTAAAAAATCAATGTCTTTGATTCTAAGTGACACAAATTTTTGCGAAGTCCTTAGGCCAAGTCTTCGTTGTAAGAGATCGAAATATTTTTTTAAAAGGTAAATTTTCCGAAAACATAAAGCCCTAGACTTTAAACTTTCATTTCTAGAAATTGACATTTTTTAAAGATTAAGTCCCAGAGCTCAAGGTTGAAATTCAACCTACTAATTAATTTTAATTGTAGTAGGGACAGATTGGAAGGCGAGACTTTGTCTTTTCTTAAATGATTGTATCAGCCTCACTCACTCCCCAATTATAAGTTTTAAAAATCAAAAAATAAAACAACTTTCATTGTCAGCACCATTCTCTCACCCCCCCCCCCCCACAAGTAAACATCAACCTAAGCACTGACCCCAGTCACAATCTCAACATTCCCCAATCCGTCCCACCGTCCCAGGTGAGACTCCCAAACACTGCCTGTCCCAGGAATCCCATAAAATTCAGTACTAACCGTGTACATACAAACCTTACTTTGGACTTGGACTCCATTTACACTCAGGATCCTGATCCTGTGCACAAAATGTCAAGAGCCCATTTGAAGGGGTGGGTAGTCTACAATTGAGAAAGTCATCAGCTACGTTCATATTTTGACGGATTTAGAAAAAAGCATTCCCCTTGTCCATGACATTATTATGAGATTCCTGATGATTAGCCCCTGTGCCTGGTTCATGTCACTTGAACGGCTTCAATTTAAATAGTCTTTCCTTCCCATGTAAGTATATAAATACAGGCTCATCTCGGAACGACAGACTCCCTTTCAAAAGCATACTCTCTATAAGGGCAAAAATATTTTGACATAATTTTATTTCAAGACGGCAATCTCAATTTTTTCCCTTATAAGACTATAGCCCATTAAAAGAGTCATTTTTATAACTTTCCTAGAGTTGCCCCTATATGGACAGTTGACTGTTTACAAAGTCACTGATGTAATACATTTTACACGAAACACATGGCGCATAGTCATGTCCCATGTCGATGACTTCGCAGAATAAAACTGAGAGAGGAAGAAAGTGGGGAATGTTATCCCTCGGCCTCTTATGGCTAAATACAGAGCTTGGGAGCTCCTGAGTGAGGCTTGTAAAGGAATGAATGCATATTGGAAGTTGTGAAGCTCGTATTTTAAGGGAATCCAGTGGACGTGTGTTTGTATTGTAGAGTGTGAGTGTGTGTGTGAGGAGGCGGCCACGCGACTCGCTAGGAGCTAAATAAATTGAAGATGAGCAGGAAATGGAAAAAGACTCAATTGGGATTTTGTGATCGTTTAATGATTTAGTGGAAGAGAGTGTGGGAATACAACGGAGGTTTATTAATATAGGTTACATCAGTTTATTAGAGTGATTTCAACTTTTGGGAAGGTCATTGCACACAAATAGTGTCTCAACTGAGTTTGTCCACAAGGGATTGCTTCCTAAAAGGAAGCTTTTTATTTTTATTTGTTTTGTTTGATTTCCACGTCAGCTTTCGGGCCTGGGGATGGTCCCAGGGAATCAAAGGTTCGGAGTGAACCTCCGACCTGGTCATTATGTTTTCCTCTTGGCAGTCCTATTTACAGTGAAAGATCTGTACTTGAATAATATGAAGGCTGGAGATGAAGAGAAACCGAAGGATGAAGTCGATGAGACGAATTTCGATCGCTTGAATGGGGATGTGTCCAAAGGGATTCCGGGATCTCGACTCTCAGCAGCCAAATTTGTGGGGCCCAGCATGAAATTCCTTTTCTGGTAAAAATTTTATTTTTGTTTATTTATTTTTTCCAAGTTTTCAGTTTATTCTATTTCAGGACTTGTGATGCTGTCAAGAGACTGGTTTGGTTTCTGTGATTGGTTGACATTGTTTGGTTGGGGTATTTACGGGAAATTGTTTGGAAAAGATGGAGGAAGTTTGTTGAAAGGAAAAGTTTTGTTTGTAAATATGTAATAATTGGTAATGTATGAAAGGAAAATTAATTGTTGTTATAAGGATTGAGACTGGATGAGATTTAGGGGTGTATTTACTCTGGGAGGTATTCTGAAATGATTTCCATTTCATTTCGGAGGAGTTATGCAACTTCAGCAAATCTGGAGGGTTCTGTGGGTCAAGAATAAACGTGAAGACTTTGAAAGAGATGATTTATTTGGGAGAAGTAGAGGCTGAAATGATTGTGAAAAGAAATTGGGAGGGAATATATAGGTGGTTTTTCATGTCGAACTTTGTGGGGTAGTTAGCGGAGGGTGTTTATCCGAAAGGTTCTTTGGGTCATTGTTGAAGTTAGTGGATTAGATGAGTTATATGTATGTAGTAGATACATGTGTATGGGAGACATGTTTGGGGAGGTTTTTATTATTCTTGATCTCAGATCTGGGTGGTGTTTTGAAGTGAAGCAACAACGTGGAGTATTACCGGAGTGGACAGAAATAAAATAATTACAATCGTGTGTGGGAACTAGAATGAAAAAATTAATCTAAAATGTTTTTATGATTATTTCAGTACCTCCTGAGGGTACAGGAACGCTTATGATCATTACTCTGTGATGATTCAAGAGCGGTATCCTGAAATTATGTTAGAAGCTGGATCATTTCCACCCCCTCCCCCGCGACAATATCTCGCTCAATTTATTGTAAGTTGAGAAGCGGCGTATTAACATTTTTATAATTAGTTTTGTATGGATTTGATTGACATGACCATAACTACGGGATTTTTATTTACAGAGCCTGGCGAAATTCCTGATCTTAGGATGTATCATCATGAACATCAATCCATTCGAGTATTTAGGGCTAGGAAGACCGAATTTATGGATGTGGGTCACACAAAACAAAATCTATGCATCGCTGATGTGTTTCTTTCTGTGTAATCTTATTGAGACTCAACTAATTTCCACAGGAGCCTTTGAAATTTATTTTAATGGTAAATTATTTCAAATGAATGTTTAGTTAAATATTGTAATTGGTTTCGTAATAACTTTTTCAAAACTGTTGATTGTATTCAGTTGAATTGGTCGGAATGTCTAAATCATTTTAATTTTTTGCTTTCTAGATGTTCCCATTTGGTCGAAAATTCAAACTGGTCGTATTCCTAGTCCACCGGAGCTCCTACAAATCGTCGATAATCATTTGAAGCTAATGAAAAACGTTAAAGATTTTGATGATTTGGGATTATAGGGATAAGTACGGGAAAAGTGGAAGAAGATTGAGAATTGTTATACTGTAATAACTGTTGTGAATCGTATAGTGTAATTAATTATAATAATGTATGGACATGCTATGAATAACCCATTTTACAGCTTTCAGCATTTTAAAATTTCAGTTGAAGTATGAATTGGTAACAAATCATTTGCTACATGATGGTCTCTCCTTAAAGTATCATGAATACCGGGAGCACGACTTGATTATTTTTGGCAAATGAATTCGCACCATAAGTCAGTATTTGTTTAGTCATCCCCTTATTTTTGTACAACTTACTATACTTACTCGCGGTTATTGTAACGTGCTAACCGTTGTGTGTGAAACTTGTACAGCAAACCTCCGAACCTACAATTCTGTGAAAGCTAAGTTGTGCATGACCAAGAAAATTGTCATTCCGAAAATTAAAATATTTGTTATTTCCACTTCATGTTAAACGTATATCGTTCCTTGTGTTTTTTACTTGTAATACCTAGTGCTCATTACTTCTGACATTTATTATCGAAACTCATCATCACAGAGAATTTCACATGTCATGTAGGAATTTCACTAAGTCCAGTTATTGCTAATGAAAATAATGGATAAAACTTCGTAGATTTGTATAATTGTAAAAACCTCCAAATCTCAGTATAACGGCGCTTGCCAAAACATATAACACTATCCCATATAAGCGAGTCAGCTGCAAGTAAAATGTTCGCTCTCCCCTTGCAGTAAATCTACCATGAATTTTGGAAAACTATGTTTCGTTGAGGCCAACTTCACTCATGTAGCAGTATGGCCTCATTGTCTTAAGATCTTGCAGTTTACTTTATCTGAAAGCAGGCCTCCTCAAACCAAAATTCGTCTGAAAAAATCTTTATTTCGACTCACGTTCTCCCGACTATAGCAACAGGTCACTGAAATACATTTGTAAAAATCCGCTAGAGGATTAATAGGGAAAATTGTAGTGACAGACCTGTTCAAATAGGCTAAAGGGAACAAAAATATTTCTTGGGAGACTTAAAGGACCTTAATAATATAAATTGAGGAGTAGCAAAACGCAAGGCACAAGTTCACAAGCTTTTAGTAAGTAAGTGCGCAGTCATTAGTACACAATTAATTATCCTTTAATTTAAAGATGTGTACATTCTGACGTATATAATTATACGTTTCAGATAAAGCCTAATTTTCCAGCTCTAATCAGTAAAAGATGACAGGAGAATTACATGGTATATTATACTATTATACTATTTATTTATAACTACTTGTACTATTTAAGTATAGTTATAATTTTGTTGAAAAGTTAAATACGTTTACAGCCTACAGCACTTCCGTCCGTCAAGACAGAACCTAGAGGGAGGAGGGAGCTTAAATGTTATCATAACTTGCCACGAGAGATTACTACAAATGAACACATCGTGTGTAAAGCTTAAATAGTGTCTGGAAATGCTCCATGAATGCCAAAATAATGAACGAGCAGTCAACATTAGTTCTCTCAATATGTCATCTATTTTATAGTCTCGTCTCATGTATAATGTATTGTTATGTAGAATAAGCACCCACACCTTCCTAAACAACAACTCCCACCACGGCATTGCGTTGCGGGAGGGATTTTGTTGTGCACTAAAAATAGGTAATAAGAAGGAAGCCTAGGTCTTACTGAAGAACTATTAGTGTTATAGTGACTCCTTCACAAAGCTAATTTATCCGCGCGTGCATAATTATCCAAGATTACATATCCTCTTGGAGGAACTCACGTTTTAATTGAGACCCACCGTAATGACACCTGTCTTGCATAATTTTCCCATTTAGTCAATGTTTGTGTCTCTGCCTTGTGTGACTCTATTGTGATTCTCATGCATTGCAGACCGCATCTCATGGATATCCAATGGGAAATTAGGGCTAGGGCAGGGGTAAAAGTGTCGCTAATCTAGGTCACACATTTCCTCATCAAAATACATGCTCCGTTCAGAATCGCTTCCATACCCACAGTGTCAATTACACAAGTGTATGCACATGGACTGCACTTGACTGTACAAACGTAGTAGCATCTATGGATCATGTCCAAATACACATCTTTCTGAACGTAAACAGTACGTTTTTACAGGTTTACATTTTGATAGAGGCGTAAAAAAAATATCAAAAGTTGACTATCCTCCTGCAAAACAACATGATTAAAAACTCCTCTCATCAATAGTCCGCCAAATACTAGTGTGCAAAATCCACTTGAGTTCACTCCTTCAGGTATTTAATTATCTCAAGTCCATATGTACTACATATACATATACAAAAGTACAACTCATTTTTCCTATCCAAGTGTATGCAGATCCCAGACCTCATGTGTAAGGTTTCATTGATAAAATGTAATTTTACCCATGACATGCTCTTATATGTATCTCCCCATGAAGGATCCAAAAGGATAATAGGAACACTCTTTCTTCAACGAATGTGATAAGAGCAGGGCACATAGTCCTACACCCCAATTACATAACTCCATATATATATTGACAGGGTAATGATGGGCACTCCTATCCCCAGTCTGATTACACATTCCCATTTATTTTGTATGTATATGTACCCTGACTGGATTTGTTTCCCATCATGAAGCCGTCATCCAAATTAAATGAAACAAGTGACCCCGCAGGTATCACCAACACTCTACATAGTTACTCCTGGCTTCTATGCCAATGCTATTCGTCCCCCCCTTCAACTCACTCTAATTGTAAGTAAGAGCTCTTCACCTTGGTCTCCCACACACACACGAGATTTTACGAGAATGAGATGAGATTCCCATTCAAGAACACACAACAAGTTTCTCTTTCCATACAACACTCAATTTTAGCATCTGCTTGACTCACACAAAACCACCTATGCACGTCAGAGCTCTTACATATATACTATTATATACCCTCCATCCACCTAACATAAAAGACAATGTCAATGCCACTTATTGACATCAATGTGTAGCATTCCCAGCAGCCTCCTCTCATTCATCCCCTCTCTGACATATGCCGGAAGGGAGTGCAGTTCTGTGTGTGTGTGTATATAGCCAAGGCTTGCATATTATCAAATAGGTGTGGAATAACCACATTTGCTCAAAGGTTAAACTTCCACCTTCCAACATCCCCATTCAACCCTGTAACATTGAGGGGAAGTCCCTCCTCCCAAATAAAAAACAGTCAACTGCTATAAATATAATTGAACCAACAACAGGCTCCCAACAAAATATTATTACAATCACAAAAAAAATATCCTATATATGTAGATATACAATATTTTTAAAGAAAGTCCCTGGCTCTTTCAAGTTTCTCTCTCCCTCTCACATTAAATCACACTCCAACCTGTGGACGCAAGTAGAGTCTGAGCATCATTTCAAGAATATAAACTTGGACTTGAAACGTTGCAAAAAAATGGCGAGTAAGTAATGTAATTATGTAGTATGACCTATAGTGTATAAGAATCCAGGGATGAAGAGCTGAGGTTGGAGGGGTATGTCTTCCTCTTGAGCAGGCTCTCAGTGTTAGGTGACTATCTAAATAAATATTACGAGATACGGAGGAGATGAGGGTACATTTATATTTGGGATGCTCAGAAAAAAAGTGTTGTGAGTACAAGTTGTTTGGGAGGAAAGGATTTGTGTTGCTTACATTTCTTGTAGCAGGTGTAGATTTTTAGCATGTTTGTACTACTACGCTTTCGCATTTAATAAACTTTACTTTACATGACTTGTCCCATAGGCTCAGATCATATGTGCTAATAATTGGGTATGAAACTACAGACAAGAGCCTTCCTCTGGGACTGTGTGAATGGGAAGCTTGAACTGTTGGAGTGTGAAGCTTGATGAGGCGAGAGTTTGTAGACAGACATTGCTCATAAGTACAGATAGAGATAGAGAGAGAGAGAGAAACGAGAGGGAATAGAAGACTAAAGGGAAGAAGGATAATAAACATTACGTACAAAGACCCGCCTATGCGGTAATAACACAGGGAGCCTCAGACTGACTAGTTGACATGGTAGTGGCGGTGACAAGTGGTAACGAGACGAACTGGGCTCATGGTTGCCTCCCAAAATATTCTCGCCACTGAAAAAGCCAGTTAATGTTGTAGTGTGCCAAATTGATAAGGTATACTGACTTTATACTAACGTTCAACAAAACAAACCACACAGACACACACACACACACACCACGCTCAACCTATGTATGCATATGACAGAGGGAAAAAATATAGATCTCATTTGGGGTTCTATGTATGTACCTATGTGGTGCGGGTTATGTCTACAGTATGGGCGTACATACGTAGGATGTACACACACTGCTTTTTTCAAGTTTCAATTTCCAAGGCACGCTGTGGCTGTTCTGGCTGCTGTGTGGGGCTGCTGTAGACTTATATTCAGCGTAGCACTGCTATAATATCCTGTGACTGTGCAGTTGTGTAGACTTCAGTACTTTCGAGTCTTTAATTTGAGAAGTCCATTTCCCACTGGCTGGATTTATATACTTCAGGGTATGTAAGTATTAAGGCTAGGAAGACAGTCAACTGGAAATTTGTTCAAAATTTTTATGTTGACTGAAGGATTATGCGGGATTATGGAGGTGGTTGTGGATGCTACTTTGGATTCATGGGCTCGGTTTGTTTGTACAAATCCTATAAATTCTGTAAAAGAATCTCTTTATGGAATTCCAACAATGGAATTTTATCCCTGCGGATGAGACATTCCTTCCAGTTAAATATAATAGGAAAAACTCCAGGAATTTAAAATTTTACAGGAGTCGAAAATTCTTGGGATTATATTATGGGTTTCAACAGGAATTACCTTAGGATTTGGAGGTGAAACATAATTTCTTTTAGTTACGTTTCAGCGTCTCAACGTGTTCTGGCTCGAATTTCATATTAATCGAATTGGCTTCTGAAAGCAAGGGGAACGTTACGGCTGTGGAAGTGTTGCTCTTTTTTAAATCCAGAGAATTTTACATGATGAAGTTACGTTAGTGTATTAACTCTATTAAGTGGAATGAAACTGCACATGTTTAGGCAAAAATCTGCTGACAGATTTATTTTAACCGGGATATAACAGCAAGGTTTACTTGTAAGTTAGTTGTGTCACAGCTATTCCATAAAAATCATATGTTCCACGATGCTAAAAGCAATCCTGAATCAATCCTGGATCAATCCTGAAGCAATCCTGAATCAATCCTGAATCAATCCTGAATCAATCCTGAATCAACCCTGAATCAATCCTGAATCAATCCTGAATCAATCCTGAAAGCAATCCTAAAGACCATCCTAAAAGTTAGCCTAAAAGTTATTACAAATCTACCTTCTCAAATCCTTCCTCCCCAAATTCTTTGAAAAACTTCTCCCTGAAAAACGGGAGAACTAATTACTGGAAATAAAATTCGCACTCTCGGCATGTCTCAAATTTTAGTATATTTAATTTTTTTTTTTTTAATTTAAGGGAACTTGAAACTAGAACAGAAAATTAAAATCAAGGGTACAATTAAGCAAAATAATAAAAATACAAGAAATAATAGAATAAGTTAAGAATTTTAAAAAATCAGGGTCTCCTGGAACTCATGGAGAGGGACTTCCGGAGGTTGTCCAGTGGGTTCCGTCCGGTCTGCTGCAAAGACTGCTGAGCACTGTGGTGTTGTGATGAGTCTGCATGGCGATATTGACTGCTAGACATTTGACTATACAGAGAGCGAAGGTGCATTGTACATATCGCTCGGTTCACAAACACTGAAACCCTCAGAGAAGACACAGGGACGTATAGGAAAGAACGACGGAGGAAAAAAGGGAGAAAACTTTGAAATTTCAAGTTTTTTCCATGGGGTCAGGGTCACTCATGTCCCCCGACTCTGTGGCTCATGTCCATTAACCTGTCCAAAACACTTTTGTTTTTTGAGTCGTCGTGGTCGTCGAGGGCTTACCGCTTTTTTAGAAAAAAGAGCGTTTTTCCTCCTCTTCCCCTGTGTCCGCCATTTATAATTCATAATAAATAATTCAAAATCAGAATTGAATTATAGATATAACGTACGACTTTTGTTTTTGGAATTTAAACCAACCGACACTTCCGACCATGATATTTACATTTCATTGTTAACTTTAGAAGGTTCTATAAGTATATTACCAATATATTGTTATTATTATGTGTTGACTTGCAATCTACTTAGACGACAAATTGAAGGATATAGGTTTCAAAAGTTCTTTTTTTTCGCTTTGTTGTAAGTAATATTATACATACACAAGTGCTATATTATTGTGTAGTTTTTTTTTTGAGTTTTGATTTACTACACTTGTATAATTATAAGCTTACCAAAAAACAAAACAAAAAATCCTCTCTGAAATATAAGTACCTATTTTTACCCTGGGAGTTGTTTGGAAGTTCCAGTCAACCACCTCGTTTACATACTGACCTTTCCTGTGAAAATTCCTTGAGAGCTTTTAAAATAAAAGTAGTTGACCGATTGGAACGAGGGGATTGAACCTGACTTGACTTCTTTGGCGGATTAACAAGTGCAAGGTAAGCGGGGAATTATTATTTTTGGGGTGGTCCCTTCATGTTTGATGTGTTATTTGTGATAATTTATTTGTGATGGGGTATTTGTGAGCCTGGGAGTTCTTGGAAGTAGAGTGGGGAGGGTGGGATTTATTATGGTGTTGAGTTAAAATTAAAAAATTATTTGTCTGTTGTTTGATTCTGACAGCCAAAAAAGAAAGCACCCTAAAAATGGAATTGACGCCCAACCCCGGATTTGGACCGAACTTGTTTTGAAAAGCAATTCCAATTTTTCTTAAATAACGATGGAATAATGATATTTTATCCCTCTTGTGGGGACTTGAATACAAATTTAAAGCTACTCGACGACCCGAAACTATTTAATGCACACTTTGCTGACCCATTTCATCAGCAGGGGTTCCACGACGAGCATCGAGTTCCTGCTGATATTTGGCTAGACGACGAACCAAGATGGTCATTTACTGAACATCAACTCTTCGGTAAGGGCCTTTCTATCCCTTTTGTGTCATAATTTAGAAGAGGATACCGACCGCCGAAAGGATGGTTGGTGTGGAGGGTTTTAAAAATACTGTAGTTATTTTTAAAGTTGGTGTGAAAGGTTAATGTTCTGTTCGGGGGTTTTCCATTTAGATCATTTTGAGAGTAAACATAAGAAGGAAATGGGGAGTTTACCAAAAACTTACCTTTCTGGAGAAACTGGTTTAGAAAATGAATTGATTTGGCTCCATCAAAAGACTTCCGACTCATCGAATTCTAACACATTCTCAAATCAATATTGTCCGTATATTGATACTGAACGGAATAATAATATTAACTTCAAATCGCAGTTGTTGAATTTTTCAATGAAAAATTCGGATTGCTACGAGGTAAGTTCTTCTACTTTTTCTTAAGTTTGAAGCATATTTTATATTGTTATTCATATATTATAGCTGGTATTTTCGTTTTGAAGGTTTTAAAGGCCAAAATACTTACAAATAGACATTGAAATGACGTAGCTATTTAAATTATAAGTATGTAGATTTTTTACATTTATTTCATTCGTCAGTCTCTTTAGGGTGCTCGTGATTTCAATCATGTTATGTAAATTATGTAGGGTAATTTGTTATGTGTTCGATCTCCGAAGCAGTTTTTTTTTCTTTTGGAAGTAGGAAAATTGTACTGTAATTATGTATAGAGCTGTCATTTAGCTTTCCCGAACATTGATCTGTGCTATCAGGAGATAGGAAGATAGTAATCAGTCATAGCCCCAATAGGCACTTCCCATTTAATTAATTACTACTTTAAATGATATTAAACACACAAAAAACGAGGCAGCCTATCAGTCAGTCTGCAGTCTCTTAGCTTATTATTGTTATTTTATTTGTTACTGTTTAATTGTGAAGTTACTTATTCTTCGTATCGTGTTGATTACTTACAGGAAGAAGATGAAAAGGAAAATTTTTGGATCCCAAATTCAATCCAGTCGAACACTATGTCTCTGAGTAATAATTTTAACACCGGTCCGTTGCTCATTACCCAGAAATCAATGAGTAATGAGAAAAATGCAGATGACCCGCAAAAAAGGTGCTATACTTCAACAGTTTCTAAACGGTTGCCTTACGAAAAAAATGATTTTGCATTCGCTCATTACTCGGACGATGAATGGAAACACGGAGGGATTAAATGGGATGAGGATAGTGAACCAAGTACAGTACTTGAAGACCAGCAAGCTCTTGATCAGCAGAAGCAGCTGCAAGAACAGCTACAGCAGCTTAATAATTGTGGAACGACTGATGAAGGGGAGGACGAGGGGGACGAATCTGGAGGAAATCAGGAGGAAAACGAAGGTGATTCGGAACCGACATCTAAATCCGAAATGCTCGAGAAACCTGATGAAATGGATACTTTGCTGACATTTTTATCCAAGTTTGACGAAAAAGTAGCTGCAATATGGGGACACAACAATACTGAGAACAAGAATTTTGAAAACATCATTCACACGAACCCATGGGAGACAGATTGCATTTCATCAGAATTTTTCAATTTCCAACAAATCGAAGATGAGCATTACAACCAGATTCACGAGAATGAGCAGAACTTACTGATAAATTCAGTGGATCCGGTTCCACCATCGTCAGCTCTGATTACAACCGCTGCTCCACAGGCACCCGCGAGCAAAGGCAAATATACCATCATGAACTCGATGAAGCAATACTTTGGAAGTGCTCCACCCGAGCATGAGTACGTCATCATCAAAAGTCAGTTCACTGGACAAACGGGCAATCTAGACCTCTTAAACCATTCAGAAGAGAGTTCAAGTTTCATTAAATTTATCCCGCTGACAAAGACTCAGACTTCGAGTCGTGACAACAGTACTTCTGAGCAGCAACAAATGAATGAAACTGCATCCAACCTGAAGGACCTGCTGAATAATCTGGATCTAGATTGTGAAGAAGAACAAGAAATAATTGCTGCTTGCAGTAAGCCCAAGTCTAGTATCAATGCTGATGCTCCTACTGAGGATTTGCTGACTAGCTGGAAAACACACTTTCGGACAGTAATTGCACAAGAAATTCTATCCAGTAATAGCAAAACTGACTGTTCGTCACCCGTAGTCACATATGGCAATCCTCAGTTGCCAGAATTTCGAACGGAATACAACGTAAGTTCATTAATTAATCAATCATAATTTTCATCAATTTTGCTTCAATTTTAGGGAGTTAATGAGTTAATCTAATAAGTACTGATTTATATAATTACAGGAAAAGGAGTATGTTCTGTACCAACGAGCATCTTCCACGGCATTTCAAGTTCGTTTTAAACTGTGCCGTGAGAATGAAAAAGGAAATCAAACTGAAGATTTTTCGAATTTGGCAGATTTCGGAGGAATCGATTACGAAGGGCATATTCATCTTCCCTTTATTGAATACGGCAAGCAGCATACGGCATGGTTGACGGTATGATAAACAATGGCTTGTATGGAATTGTGTCTTGTGTCATGTGTTGGAAGTATCATTTATAGCATAGCTCGAATGACCATGCATATAAAGCTAAATTTGAAATGATATGAATATTATTAAACTAGTAAGTTTACTAATTAAATTTGAAGTATTTTGTATCTCATGATTTCGTAAAATGGCGTGATTGGCGTTTCTGAAAAACAATAATTTACTTTCAAAATCATTCCGAATATACACCTATGACATGTCATAGCTATTTTAAGTAAAATGGCTTATGTCGTCATAATTTAAATCAGGGCAGTAGTCCATGTAGTTCTAAGATATGGTTGTTTATTTACGATGCATTTGTTTGAATTGTATTTTTAGGGTCAGTATGACGAGGAATGCGGAAATGGTTTGGAATTTGATTGGTCTGAAGGTCGATTGATGGACTCTAGCGGTGATTCATTTTATGATGACTCAGTGTATGATGATTATGACAACCTGAAGGTGACGAACGACAATGACTCGGATTATGGTCAGTTTCATTCTTTCTGCTTTAGCAGTGGATTATCTGGTAATAATAAGCAGAGCAAGGCTATCCGTCGCAGGTTGGTGTTTTCTTTTTTGTTTCATCATTGATGTAGAAAGCTTTGTAGAGTTGTGTATTCTAAACCGCTTGTATTTTAAACATGCAGGGCGAAGGGAAGACCATGCAAATATTTTTTCATGGATGGATCGTGTCGTCGTGGAAATGAATGTAAATTTTCTCACGATTTAATCACATGTCGTTTCTGGGCTGAAGGATCTTGTCTTAAGGGTCAAGCATGTCCTTTTCTTCATTGTTTTCTGGAGGCGTAAGTTCTTTTTACGAATAAGTTGATATATGCTAGCATGTTTATCATTTTATTCATAGAGGTAGTGATGTGATCAATAGTAATATTTAATTATTTATTACTGTATCAGAATGTAATTTTTGTGTTCATTTTATGTTAATAGGAAGGATTTTGAAAGTCATAGTAGATTGAGTCATAAAATTGACACAAAGTACCAGTTGGAGTCTGAGAGTGATTTTCCAGCGCTGGGCAGTACAAAGGTGAGTTTAAAGGTTTTATTCAATTAGCGGGTTGCAAGGTTACGAGATTGTAGTGCAAGTTAGAAATTTGAAAGAATTATTTTTATTTTGAATAGCTATCTAGTCGAGTGCCAATAGAGGATGTTAACAAGGTCATCGACATGTTATCCCAAGATGATGATGGGTTGAGCAAGCTTGAGGATCAGTATGAAGACCAGGAAACCAATGGATGGCCTCATCAAGAGAATTCAACTAACAATTGGATCTGCTCATTGATTAACGTCAACGAGAAACGAAAAAAGAAGAAACACTAATAATTATTATAAAAATAATAAAAGTAATAATTATTCATCAAAATTCATTTCACTAATATACACAATACGATTTTCTGTTTTCTTTGTTGAATCTTCTCTTATTAGAAGAAAATTCTACAAAAAAATCTAAATGAAGTTTGACAAATTTCACTCTAGCAAACAGCATTTGACAAGGCCAGTAGGACAAGAAAATAAGTAAGGTATTCAAAGAAAAATACAAAAAAACAACAACAATAATGATTACAACACTACACAACAAAAAAAATAATATCAGTAATTAATTTCAAGTCAAGAAAACAGTGGACTTGACTTGATTGATTTATCTGTTTTCCTGCCTGCAAGACTATGTGAAAAAAAATAAAAACTGAATTGATTGTCTTGCAAAAAAACACCAAAACACTCCAGTGATTAATTTGCAATTATTTATTTTTTCGCAAAATGGCACTTTGACCCTATCTTCATCATCAGCATATGTCATCATCACTCACACGAACTTTGAAAATTAATTTGTTCTTGATAATTATTATTATTAGCTATATAGTCTTACATTTAATAGTTTTTTCGAATAGGCAAAAAATTATTAGTTTTTCGAATATATTATTGCATGAGCTGATATACTCGGGGACTGTTAACAACTCCGCTTAGTAGCCTCTTTGGCTGCAACGATTAGCGGCGTCAGACTTGTTAGTGGCTTGGCTCGCTGAAGGAATCGATGCCGAAGGAGATCCGAGGCTCCTCGTCGAATATCTACGTCTACTTCTAAACACGCATCCAAAAAGTCTTGAAAATCTGGCGATAATTTCTCTCGATCCTTTATTTCAGGTTTCCCATTCGTAGCTATCAAATAGAGAGCCTGGAGACGACACGATAAAATTGTTTTAGCGCCTACCATATTTATGGAGTTGTAATTTCAATGTTGTTTTATTTTATTTACTTTAATAGGATTCTCATTAAGGTAAGGTGGCTCTCCGTCGACCATCTCGATGGCCATTATTCCTAGCGACCAGACATCGACTTTTGGACCGTACTGCTTTCGAGTCACAACCTGTGTAAATTTTACAGAAATTGTCTATAGATGACTTTTCAGAAATTCAGTAATTTCATAAAACTTTGTCGGAGCATTGGCATTACCTCAGGTGCCATCCAATAAGGCGTTCCCACCATTGTTGTTCTTTTATTTTGCTCCGGACTAATTTGCGCGCAGAAGCCAAAATCCGCTGCACAAGCAAAATAAAACCAAATATTAGCCCATGAATAACGCGTTTCCCTGCTAGGAAACTGTATGATAACAAACATTATGTTCGCAGCTTACTCAATTTGACAGATCCATCCATTCCCAAAAGAATATTATCAGATTTTATATCCCTGTGAATGACTTGATTAGCATGAAGGAATTCAAGTGCCTGAAGAACCTCCCGGCACACTGCGGCGATCTGACCTTCATCCATACAGGTTTCGGTGACAACGTCTGTTAGGCTGCCCCCAGGTAGGTACTCCATGACAACCTGTACAAAAGGCAGACATTGGAAAATATTTATAAAGACTAAAGACCAAATTCATATAGTGTAACCAACTAACACTAAGACGAACTCTGACGCCGTACAGGTTCAGTTTATGGTATCAAAATTAGTATAAAGTAAATAGTATTAGACAATAATTCTGACTAATCGCGAACTGAAAATTGTGATAGGCCAGACGAAATGTTTCTAATCATGATAATCGAAATAGAATTTCATACCCAAAGTTCATCTCCAACCAAGTAAGAATCCAGGTAATTGACAACATTTGGGTGCTTGTTTTGTCGCATCACTAAAATCTCGTTGATAATCAATTCTTTTTTAGGCTGCTGCTTTAAATTCATAGTTTTAATGGCCACTTGCTGAGCAGTGGAAGACTCAAGTGCAGTGTACACAGTTCCTGAAGCTCCTTGCCCGATTTTTTCTAGCTTTGTGTATTTCTTATTTGGATCCCCAATGCTAACGATTCCTCGTAATTTAGTGTAAATTTCTTCATCACTCATTTTCTTCCTTCGTTGTCTTTCTGCTCTATCCTGTGGAGCTGGAGGTGGTGGTGCCAGTTCTGGCGACACCGAGACTTGAGCGTTACAATTTTTATCGAGGAAACTACTACCGTTGGGGGTAAATGTTTCTTCGACGGGCTTCGTGTAAATTGACTTGGTTCTTTCAGGTCGAGCTGCCACTGGAGGAGGAGGAACATAATGAGTTCCTGTATTTGTCTCCTCACAATCCTTCAAGGGAGTCTCAGGCGTTGTTGGCGAGGAGCTTTGATGGCTGCCTGATGTTGGGGTTCTGCTGCAATCTGTACACCAGTTTGTAAAAATTTTACATTACACATTATCATCAACAAAATCGATCCTAAATAGCCAAATCGCATGTCATCCTTAAACCAAATACAGTAACATCACTACAACAGCGGAACTAACCTGTTATAATTTTCGAAGTGGTCATATATTTTGACTCTTGTTTGTTATTTTTGGCGTCAAACCATTTCAGAACATCAAGTACAGCTTGAGGATTATTCTTTTGCTCTTGTTTCGAAATATTTGAACTGTTCAACATAGCTTTCCATTCATTGGGCATTCCCTATTAAAGTAATTAGAATTCAAATTAGTTTTTATCCATCCCATAAATCTTACAATGAGAAGTACATCAAATCTACCGTCACCCATCTCCGGGTGACTAACTTCATTCTCAATTTTTGCACAAGCAGTCTAGAAAAAGCTATAAACAAACTTTTTTGTTTGAATTGATGTCACTTACTCGCAATTGCTGTTCGTTTTGCATGTTAAATAAAAATAAATGAAGCCTTAATATTTAGTGCATCAAAACAGCAAATAATGTCGTGTTGGCACTCAAACATAACTCATAGAAATCCCCATCCCGTTAACACATCATCATCTCTCATAAATGCTTATATCCCCATGACCCCTTGAACACACCCCATACTATCCACTCAAAATGGAAAAACTTACCGTGAATTCCCCCGTAATGGGATCAAATCCTACATGAACAGTATGCTCAAAGTTAGTTGGGTACGAAATGTTTAATTTTTCCATGGCAGACTCAATTCCCTTGCTCTTCGACAACTTCACCCCTTTCGACTTCGACCCCTTTTTCTTCTCATTCTCCGGCTCCTTCGGAAGGGGTCTCAAATCCACGGGTAGAACCGCCATCGGATCCATTCTGTCAAATCAAATCAACAACAATCATCAGAACAATTCTCACCAACAATCATCCGAACAATTCAAATCAACAACCCCAACTCCTCCAAATCCAATCACCACACCACAAATTCCTTCTTCTCCAACAATTCCCTAAACCCCCACTGTCACAACAACTCATTAACTTCCCACCAATCCCACTGTCACACTCAAATGCTCCCAGTTCCAGACCATCAACCCCACAAAACAATCCAAAAACCATCAAACTCACCGATTACTCGTCAACCGTACAGGCGGGGCAGGAGGCTTGTCTTCATCATCATTCGAAAGCATCATCATTAGAAAATATTGCGAAGAAGATATGGAAACGTTACGAAATTAAAACTAGTCAACTTCCCTACACACATATACGTCCGCCACGTATATAATATATACTAGTTACAAAAAACACGAGTATATTCAGTTGCAGTCTGTATAAGGTGAACTTCTGCGTCAGCCTCAGGACTTTTTATTTAAAAAAAAATAAGTACCTCAAATCAAATAACCTCCTTTAAAAATTAAGTATCCCTCAGACATAAGAAAAAAAATGTGAGTCGTCAAAGGGATCTTCATACTCCCATTCACAGTACTCCTATATTGTACTCTACACGTCTCTCTCTCTTGACAACATTAAACTTAATCCCATAAAAATGAAATACTTCTTGACCAGGACCAGAAGAGGCACATGACTCAACTTTTAAAACTCTTAAAGTTAAAGTCCTCCAAACTGTATATCTCTCAGATTATACATTCGTACGTTGTCTATATACTTATATGTACAATTAAAAACAAAAAGATTCCTCACAAGAAGAAATACACACTACAGAATAAACTTAGTACAAAAGAACAGTCTCAACAACTGGGATGAGTTCATTTTTTCCTCTGAATCTAATTATTATTGTTTGACGTCCTCACACTCAGGAGGATAATAGGATGAGGGACTCTCGTAAAAATGATGATGTACTTGCTCAGATAGTTGTCAAGAAGGAGGGTGTACAGGTCTGGCGTAAACATATTATTACTAATGAGTTTCAAACATTTCGGAGGGAGACTTCTCTATTATTATTATTATTATTACTATTATTTTTCTGGTGTGGTTGTGTGTCTAACGTAGGGGTGACAATCACTAATTAACTTTTTACTTCCACCAAAATTGGCTGATCTGTCCGGGAATTATTGAACATCTCCGGGAATTTGTTATCTCAAATGGCACACACACTCACACTTGTTTTTTTTTTTTGGTATTCACTCTCCTTTTAAAAATGAGTTTAGATTATGGACAGAGAGAGAGACACACACATATACACAGGGACGAGAAAAAATTGTCTTTTATCAAAAGATGAATAAACTTGGTTGGAGATGTCAATGACGTCATGCACAAATAAACTTTTAGTGGTCTCTACCGGCGTTCCTCATCTCGTTCACTTCCCGTGTGAGAGTGTGTGTGTGTGTGTGGTGGTGGTGTGTATGTGTGTGTGTGTGTGTGTGTGTGTGCATGAGAACTGAACTTTCTCCAACCCTATAGACTGGAGCACTGTAATAGTGTGGACTGTGGACTCGTACTACAGCATTGTACAGTATGTGGTTGGACGGTGTGTGTCTCACTCTTTTTAGTCCTTCTCCCTTCAAACTCTGCTCCCAGACCTGCAAACACACGCTTGCATATGGCCCAACACCCTGTTTACCTCTGCATAACTACTAAATACATACAATCTCATACTTCGCACTCTAATCTCTCTCAAACTCCTTCTCTCTCTCTCTCTCTCTCTCTCTCTCTGCGACAAAATCTTTACTTATACCCTGCCAATATTTACAATTGCACTCATATGCATTTTTCCCTTGTAGTAGTCCTCAAACAGTCAGCTCGGACTGTAAGCAGCACCCTTGCTAAAAGGAACCAGAGACTTTTGCCAAGATGAAGTTCCAAAAGTAATATGTAGTAGTTTATGTATGAAATTTTTTTGAGGGACAAAATATGGTCGGAGGGTTTCCTGTATAGGAGAGGAAATACTGTCTGGGGGTTTGTTATAGCGGGCGTTAACTGTAGACTACAGAATTATTATGGGGATTTTAAGGATGCAGCGCAGAATATCAAGTAATGGGATGCAACACTGGATATTGGGAAGTGTGAGAGGTATGAAAGGAGAATAAAATATAGAGTCAGGTCTGGTTGGAAGGGATTTGTTTGGAGATTTTTGGGGGGTTAAAAACGTCTAGGTCGTTTGGATATTTCTGGAGGATTTTGAGAAGGGATGAGGAGACGGAGGGAAGATATCTTCTGTAGAGAGAATTCCTTGAGAAAAAATTGTCCCTTGTATGGAGGAATTCTTGAGAAATAATTGTGAATTGTAGGGAGAGATTCTTGAGAAATTGTTCCTTGTATTAATATTGTTTGTGGTGAGAAGTAAAATTGTTCGTTGTGCATACTGCGAATTAGAAATTGTTCCTTGTAGGGAGAAATCCTTGAGAAATTGTTCCTGGTAATGAGAAAGTCCTTAGAAATTGATCCCTTGGTGTAAGGAATCTCGGAGGAAGTGTATGTAATGAGAGATCCCTTCGAAATTGGGACCTTGCATGGAGGTTGTCTGTATTTAAAAGGTCATGTTTTATTTAGAGAGAAAAATTAATAGCAATGTGGAACTGAACGAGAATGTGAAGGATTTTTGCTACTTTATAGCAAATGCGAATTTGAGAGAGCTTGTTGTAGTACGAGAGTATACATTGTCGTATTGAGTGATATCCTATTATTACTTTTGATAATTCAGGTTTTTCTGACTAACATCCTTTTCCTTACTGTGATGAAGAGAGTCCCATGCATTTGTAAAATACACAAAGGAAAAACTATATCAAAGGGAATCATTTCAATCTTAGAAAGAAGGGTGACTTGAGAGAGTGGATGGTTTTTATGTGAAGTCTCGCACATTACTGATAACTGGGTTAGATAGGTTAAGTGTATAGACATATAGTTCTTGGGAAGAGGTTGAAGAAGGAGGATTATTATAAAAAGAGTAGGTATAGTTTCCTGAGAAACATTTGATATGGATAACAGTACTGAGATGTAGTATTTAAAATAAGGATAATCGTTTCTCAGAAACGGTTGAGAGAAGTTCCGCTGATTGTGAGTGAAATTGTGAGCTGAATACTTTGCAAATGTGTGAGTAACACATTGGGTAGGAACGTGTGCATAAATTACGCATCATTACAAATTGTGAAAGAGATGAGTGGAAAGTTTCTGACATGATGAGTAATACATTTGAAATGTAAACAATTTTGAGAGGGAATTAATGACTGGACTATTATACGCTATTTTAATACCACAGTGCCTCCTATAGTAATGAATGGTCTGTTTGAACAAGGGGTTCTGAGCGACTAAATTTCCCTTTGATTCTTCTCTAATATAGTCTATTTGAGTCGGTTTTAATGTGTCAGTTTACTGGCACAATCGCACTTTCATATATGTATAATATATTGGGCACTCAGTAGTAGTACGTCAAGTCTCACACCATAATGCATCTAGTATATGGGGCACACTGTATATAGTTGCTACAAGTAGATGTGAGATATTTATTTATAACCAGGTGGTAATTACTTAAATATTTATCATAGCGTTCGTAACAGGCTGATTTTTTAATGCTTAGTAAAAGGACTCCAATAGAAGGAAGTGAATGAACTTCAAGAGAATGGAAACTGATTGACATCCAATCTCTGATGGATGTGTAGGAAGGCGGATTTCTACTTAGTATGAACATAAAATGCTGTAGCTGAAATTTTGGAGTGTATACATACATATAGACTCATCCCAAAAAATATAAGGAGCTCACAATCAGCTGGATGGTGCTTGTAATTTTGATAAAAGCATAAGTGATAAATTGACTATTTTTACTAAAACCGGGAGGCTCGAGTAACAGCAGACACTGCCTTGGCAGAGGTTCCGATAAGGATGGAGAAAGTTATGGGAAGGAGTAAGTATGTATGATTTTGATGGGCATGATAAAAAATACATGTGATTGAGATGGAGTCTCGGCCACAGGTTTTATTAAACATTAAACATATTTGGTGTGGAGTTTCAACGATATAATTTTGTATATATACCTACATATTATATGTATCGTTATAAGCTTCGATTTCAAAATAACTTGCTTGTACGTAGGTTTATATGGGCATCCACGCTGTGAATGCTAATATCGATCTAATACTGTACCGGTATATAGAACGAATGAGTAACATATATAGCTGTATAGCTAACTTTTGAACTACTCAAATAAATAAAGTAGAAACCTGATGAAATCAGGAGCGCTACTATCTTTGACTTAGGATTCTTTTTTTTAAATATATGTACATAACAGGAATCAAAATAATACTTGTAGGTTTCACACCTCTGCGAAAAGGTTTATGGAAAGAAATGTATCATTATACTAGCTGTGCGTATAGTTTTAATCCATATGATCCTCCGAAGTCATAATTTCTCCCCACCAGCACCGAATATCCCCTAGTCGTCTTCCATAGAAGCCTTGAGGATGTAGCTCACCCGATTTCTTGTGGCCAAATGTAGGAGGTGGCTTTGTGGTTGAGGTTTGAAACGATTGAGCACTTTGCTGCTCCTCCCAAGGCTCAGTTACTGGAGGACCTGGTGTGGTATTATTACCCGCTACTAGGAAAGAAAGTCTTTTCGTATCACTACCAGAGCTGACGCTGTCCGATCTCGACGAGGATGATGCATTCGTTACTGAGACTTCACTCATGTCCACGGACCGACCATGTTTTTGTTTGATCGGGACAGCCTTCTGAGACTCTGTTGTCGACAGTTGCTGTACAAATGGAGCGGTATTCTGTGTGACTGTATCAAATGCTGAGGATGTTGCGGCAGCCGGGGATGTCACTGACGAACTGGAGAGAGCCGTTCCAGTTAATGAAGGTGTGGCGGGTGTCAGGCCAAAGTTAGCACTTCCAGTGGTCTCAGCACTGGGTTCTGTGTGAAGATACGTCTCTGCTCTCAGTCCAGCGAGTAAACTTGAATGTTGTTTCTGTACAAGTTTAAAGTTTTCTGTCAGTCCCTTAAGGTATTGGGACAGGGAGTACACATGTCAGGATAAAATGGACTGTCATCCCTTACCTGGTTGGCAAGATTACTGGCTCGAATTCTTTTTAGGCATCCCTCCAGCCAACATCGTATAGTTTGTTTGGCAACTTCCTCTTCAATAATGTACTCGAGTTCTTCCCTAGCTAACAATTCTTCGAGTTGGAGTGCCTTTCGAATATCCACTGATCTGTACGATAACATGTTGAGTACATCATGGAAAGTAACGTCCTCTCCATTATGTAAGCGTTCCAACTCGTAGCACATATGCTTAAATAATAATCGATCCTTTTGTGGGTCAACCTCCAGCCTTCCCCGAAGTAAGCGGAGTATAAATTTAACCTAATTTGAAAGTTTATAAAATATTAGGAAAGTTAATAAGATATGAGCATATGGAGAAAAGAATAATGTATGAGTTCATGTGTATGTAGAAAAGTCATTATATGCATCTGCTGTGAGTGAAATTCTTACCCGCCGAACTGGTATCAAGCCTCTTTGATGAATATCAACAATATTCCATGTATTCTGAAAGTTGCGGATGTCAGCATAGCTGAGAAGTGCATCTTCTTCATTAGAGTAGAACAAAGTAAAATTCTCCATAATGATAGCTATAAAAAAAGTATCAATTCGTCATGTAAATTTCCACATATTTTGTCAAATCCTTGAGCATAACAATATCCCATGGGACTTAAAATAACATTTTACCGACAAGTAGGTTTAGGACAATGTATGTGATGATGACGTAAAAAGAGCAGAAGTAAGCGAGAGCTGCTGTTTTGTTTCCACAGTCTGTCTCCCAGAAATTCCGGCCAGGTGTACAGTACGGTGGCTGTGTGAATTCATTAAAAACAAATTAAATTAAATACATCCTAAGCCCAGGCACGTATGAATCTACACACACATATTGTCAACCCAGTTTCAAAAACAGCAGTCCCGGCAAACTTACTTGGATCATGCAGTCATGCATAATCTTATTCCAGTCTTCGCCCGTGACAATTCGGAAAAGCATAGCAACTCCTCTAGTAGCCGTTCCGAAATTCGCGTGTCGACTTAAACCTTCTCCGTACTTGACAGTCCCAAACATAATGACACCCGCAAAACCGTAGAAAACAATCAGAAGAAACATTCCCATGATAATAAAGAAGCTCTTATAAACCGAAACGACCACTGTGAGCATCAGCATTTTTAATGTCGCGTGCTTCCCAGTAATGGTGAAGAACCGGAGAATTATAACAGTGTAGCCAAACGTGAGTAAAAAGTCCGACTGCAATTTCAGAGCATCACTCTAATTAGACTTTCTCCCGAGTATCACACTGGGCGTGAATTTTATCTTGAGGAATAATGGTCCATTTTATATGGTGCTTACGTTTTTAGTTGAAAGATGCCAAACGATAACCCATGCTACTCCCATTAAAGTAACGAATAGGTCGTAGCGATTCCTTCTTGATTGCCAATACCCTCTCAGTGTGAATGCGATGACTTTCATGAGAACTTCCACCAGAAATATGCAGGTCAGTACTGTGGATATTGTGGACAGGCGCATGGTAGCGATTCCTTCTTTCTCCCACTGAAAGTTATCAAAAGTTAGATTACAAACATAGGTGAACATAGCACTGGACAGGACTATACTTACAGGGATGTGTAAGTGTAGAGCTCAATTACATTGCACATTTAAAGCTATTGCTGTCCCTATCGACATGAAACAATAACTTACCCGAATGCAGAGTAGAGCACTATTGATCAGAACTTGGAGAGCAATAAATCTTTTAAACCAAATGTTCTGGGTAATGTCATAGGCAAAAGCACGAACTGGATGGCCATCCGGTCGAGGTGGTAAGTGCAGGGGCTGAGCAATTTTCAGCCGCTTCTTTAAATCACACCAACGCCTCTGATCCACGGTCAGAAGAGCTGTTCCCTTATTCTCCGAATAATTAGCAATGACTACACCCACAAACAAGGTGAGGCCTATCATGCATCCCAAGAATACAAACACATGGATGTAGACAGCATGATGACCATGAGGAGCAACAGATTTTCCTAAAACATCTCGAATATCCAACCATCCTTTAAAACTTAGCGTTTCAAACAGGGCTAACATAGCGTTTCCAATATTGTCAAAATCGAATCTTCTTGGATTTGACCTAAACATAAACACATATTGAAAAATAACACTCACTAATACAGTAATTATACTTATGATTGTGTAATAACTGTACATCGGCACTTTTTTAAAAAGCGGAACTTACCAAACGCGAGGGACGTACAAAGAAGGATAGGTTTCATTTTCCCCAGGATCCAAACGCATCTTGGTGACGAAAATCCGTCGCCTAAACATCCCAATACAATCTACGCGACTGGTAATATTAGGGTCGTTACACCTTGCCAGTTGACCTCCGAACAATTGGACGCCATATGATGCGAACACAAACATGAGGACAATTAGTAGAATAGATACGAGAAGAATCTCTTTGAATCCCCGACACAATTCTGACACGACTTTCCTCATGTGTGGAACTAAATTGTAAATTCTTAATGGACGAAGACACCTCAATACCATCAAGGCCTGAGCTCCAGAAGCCGGGGGAACTTCGTCAGGTAGCCAGGAAACAAACACAAGGCTGACCTGCATTTAATCAGAGTTAGATTACTGCAATAAAGTCTAACTATCATCATGGAAAATTTGCTCCTGAATTAAAGCAAACTTACTATATAGATAAATAAATCAAGAATCCCAGCCGAGTCTTTGAGAAGAGCGTTCGGTGTGAAAACTAATCCATCCGCAAGTATCTTTAGGCTCAGTTCTAAACTCATCATTACGACAAATCCGTATTCCGCTAATTGAAGAAGAGGTTCTTTCATCACCCGAAATGATGGGCTTTCAAAACCCATAGAAATACATGATAATGTTGTGACGAAAATCATAACCCAGTCCAAGTATGTCACAAGGCCCAATAGGTTGCTGCGAAGGAAAAATAGTTTGTACAAGAGAGTTTGCAATTTTAAAAAGAAAATTACTACAAAGAAAAATATGTTTTAAGACACTTACTGCAGCCTTTTGTATTTAAGCTTCCTTTCTTGACCTGTAATTGGATCCCGCAGCTTCGGGTCATACCTGGCTGATACAATTAACTGACAAATACGGCGGAATCGACTTTCTCGTGGGACAGAAAACAACGGTGTGTCAAATAGAGGGTGGTTTTCCCTCAAATCTTCTTCCCTCTGATTTCTATTAAAAATACATAATTTGTGACTAGTATCATATCTCAGGCATCAAAATTGTGATTTCTGTTTGAGCTTTATATCTCTCATATTTTAGTGATTTACATTAACACAATCAAATTTTTAACAATACACTGAAAGGGAAATCCGACTAAACTATAATCTTTAGGTACTTAGCTACCTTCGCATTTCCGCCTGTTGCTTTTTGGCTTGCAACAATTTAATGTCGATGTCATGAGGACTCCGTAGCATTCTACTAAGAGCCCCTGGATGTCCGTTTTCAAGAAAATGCTCATAAGTTTGTTTCATTTTCAAGGAGCCGGATCGAATGCTACGTCTCATGGATTTTCTCTGATCAAAACGATGTTTGTAATTGATGGTTCCCTGAGGACCTAACCCGGGCTTGGTCGGGATAGGAATTGGACCAGAGTCACCCAAAACCATTCGCTGATTGTTGGAGTCAGACACAAGAGCAGTTACAAAATATCTGTTGAGAATAAGCACAAATCTCACCGTCAGTTACCATGCGTTCGTATTGAAGATATTCAAAAATATTTATTTGTGCAGAAGTTGATGTTAAATACCTCTTCAGGAGTTTATTCATACTTCGAAGCCGTAAGGTCGGTGTGAGAAGTTTAAGAATTTTCTGCTTCCGATATAGTAACGGATCGTCTTCGCACCAGTTCAATTTATGGTTTCCAAGAATGACAGGGTTAATGTTGTCCTCATCCTCAACTTCAGAGACAAACTGTCTCATAAACGACTCCCGGACTTTTGGAAGGATGAAATCCGAGGGTAATTTATTCAACCGCGCCATTCGAGGGCTGTCCGGAAATCGCTCAAAAATTCGTAGCCTCCATGGAAGTGTTTCTTTATTGGAAAATATTTGTTAATTTTGTATTATATTATGAACCAAAATGTCAAGGCAGTAGCAAGCAACAGCAAAAATTACCTTTAATCTCAGCGGACTGCTCTCGAAATTTGAGTTGCTTCAATTTTTTGATGTCCTCATCAAGCTGCAAGTTATCGAGAATAACAGCGACGAAAAGACTGAGCACAATCAGTGTGACAAACAAGTGGTACAATATGAAGTACACAGCAACTATCGGAGCCAAAGTGTCTGAAGTCCGCACCATAGTTTCATCCATGACCTCTACCCACGCTTCTTGTGTCAGGATTTGAAACATACCTACGGATAAAAATTACTAAATTTACATAAAGAGTACAGCATGGAATAAAAAACGAACTCTTCTTGCAACGAAGAATTTTAAACGTAGACAAGTCTGAATTTTGACGTACTCATGAAAGCTTCCGGAAATGTCTCAAATTTCGTAAACTCCTCCAAATAGCAAAACAGTTGCATGGAAATACTTGAAGTTATAATTAGTAAGCACATTGTGAAAATCACCAACGACCCTAATTTTTTCCCAGGCCCAAAAATCTTGTGCACGAAGTCTTCCAGCATTGGCGAAGCCTTGATTAGTCTTACAACACGAAGAACCTGCAAAAAAAATAATTGAATAGCTCTGTAATAACCATTCAAGCTAATGTAATTAAAATCGGAAGGGAATAACAATTTACTTGAAAGTAAGTGAACTCAGTTTGATATAGCATTGGAATCAAACGAATTGTAGTGCCAATTGCAAGGAGTAGCTCAAATTTGTGAATGGATTGTCGTATGTAACCACGTAAGCCCAGGCACCATATCTTAAACATGGCTTCAACGCAGAAAAAAGCTGTGAATCCCATCTCAATGTGATAATACTTGTCCATAATTGACCCTCGATTGTCATTATTGTCCTCAATAGTGAAATGCATCGTAGCCGTAACGACAGCATTAGCGAGAATAGCACCCATTCCTAGCAACCTACAGGCGCAAATTTAAAGGAAGGAATGGTCAATTATCCCCATGAATATTTATTGTTAATTTCCACTAAAACTTGCCAGAACCCGTAAAAAACCAACCTGAATGCAGCAGAGGTCAGCACAACTTGGAAAAACCATGGTGCGAGTCCTCGTTGCTTATCACCATCAATTTGAACAATTTTCCAACCCGTATCATTACCAGTTATAATTTTCGTTGCATTATCGTCAGTCAAACGACCGCTTCCCCGTGTTCCCCACATTTGCTGAAATTGAACTCTGATTTCGTTAAACGTTTCCGTGATCACAGCTATGAAAACGTTTTTCACGAGCCAGGCCAGAAAGAAGATCATGGTTACAAAATACAGTGGCGCCCTCCAGCCAGGTAACGAATCCACAGCGCGATGCATTACATAAACCCAACCTTCCTGTGAAGCGGCTTGATACACGGTAAAAATACTTGTGGCTGAGGAATTAAAACGTCAACATTTCCTCAATTAATTATCTTCCCCATGGGTTAAAATCCTACGACAATGACAACGTTGTCAAATAAAATGATCGTTCCCATTTATAATTATTATTACCAAATTCATCGAAGCCCGCAAAACCTTGCTTGTATTTAGAAATTTTTAACCTCATGCATTCCATGCCTTGAGGACACTGGTATCCAGACTCTTTATCCGTTGAGCAATAAGTGTCAGGAATCGCAAGACTGTTGATTGTAATTTTGCTGTATAAAAGAAATATGCTTTACTGACTCATTCCCATCCCTTGAACAAATTTGGAATTACCAGGCTGAATTTATTTCATGGAGCTCAACAATACCTATGATTAGTTCCTTCCAAGACGCAATGATTCCGTAATTCTCCAAAAAATTGGACGCCGAGTAAACCATAAAGGCTCATGAAGAATAGAAAGAAGAGCGTCACATTATAAATCTGTTGGGATGATCGTTTGAAAATCTGGTTTATTCGAGACTTGGGCATGGAAAACTTGAGAAAGACGCGAATGAATCGAATCATAATTAATGGTCTCGGTGCCCGCAGAATGGACAAGTATGAATATCTGAATAGATAAATATTTGCAATTATTAATAATTACTTCAATTACTTGTAATACTTGCTAAAAAAACATGACTTGAGGTAAATGACTGGAACTTACTCCGGGGCCAAGTTGACCATTTCAAACATTTGAAGAATAATGGAAACCCAGAGGAAGAAGACCATGCTGGCATCAAAACGGCACCATCTATCCCTAAAGTAAGCATTCGGACCACGGATAATCCCTCGATGATGCATCTTTGCAATCATTTCGGCCGTGAACAAAAATGTGACAACCAGGTCAGCCCCAAATGTTCCATACTGAAGAAATCGGTGTCTATCAAAGGTTCGTGGGGTGTTCAAGCAGACGGACACTAGGGAGACCAATGCGCTCAGCCGAAGTAGCCGCCTTATCCACGTCTGTCCTCATGAAAGATTAAAAACACACCGCAAAAGCATGATTCTCATGAAGATGAAAAATCTGGTTTCCATTGTTTATGTACCTTGAAAAATAAAAAATAAACAAAAGTGTTCTTATGCAGATGACATGGAATTCTTACCCATTCAATGTCAGCACTTTCGTTGAGCGTCTCATCGGGGCCATAGTCGGCCAAGATAGGCTCTGGCCTCAAACTCTGTTTGCGACCCAACATCTTAAAATCTATCTTGGGCCACGGACTTCACATTTTGACAAAAGAGGAAAATTTTTAATTCCTCCTGAATTTCCTCTCCTATCACCCGGCAGGGTGTGGTGAATCTGTCCTCAAAACAAACTTACACTAACAAACGAAACTGCGACGGCTCATGCCACCAAGACCACTCTGTTCTATCTCCATCTCTGCATGTTTGCATCTTCCAGTATCTCCCACGTCCCGGGTAGTAAGCTCCCACCTACATATGTACCTTACAAGTCCGCCGTAACATACATAGACTCAAGCTCCAAAGTCTCAACGATATGCTCCAACCATAGTACGCATCTTCCTCCCAACTTTTCCCGCTCTGTCATTCTCCTCAACCGAATCCGAATGCAAGGAGGTAAATCCTGCAGCATATATATGGATTTTCATTTCATCTCAAATCCTCTTTCATATTCCCTCCGCGGAAGCAGGCATCCATCCATGCATGTTTTCAAAGTAGCAGTCCTACACAAACAACAAATAGAATCATTTCCAAATAGCCGACACAAAAGTATAAATCTTCATACAGACCAATCCATATTTTATTCATATATCTCCCATCCCTCCCGAATTTTTTCCTATAATGTCTCTCCATGGGAACAGAGCATTACTAAAGTACTAAAATAGCTCCAACCTTTTCAACCTACGTCAAACCACACCGGCAAAGTAAAAACAATAGGCTTACGTTATATTAAATCCTCAGTGAACAGTCAATACCCCCCTTGAATATTTTTCCATTCCATACAATTCCGCAATAATGACTCCCCGTCCATATCCTAGCCCAACATCGTCGCCACAAATCATAAGCAAATTTTAAACCCCTGTAAATCCCTCTCCCTACTCATTTCCCCAAATTTTGCTCCGTCAAATCTAATACCCCAACAGTAAGCAAATATTAATTCACTCGTGCATATTCTACAACACAAAAGCATGAAAGATTCACAACAAATATTAAAAACACCCACAAATACATCCTCGAACATTTCTCTTTTACAATATTATCAATTTTTCCAGCCAAGCCGTCTGGGTCTTAGTAATATGCCACCAAAAAAAAAGAAGCTCAATGGAAAGTATTTAAATACATAATAAAAACAGTACCGGTAAAAAAAAAATTGCTGCAGTAATGAAAAGTTGCTACTCTTGCGCTGAAACTCACCTAGGAAATTTGCTAAAAAAAACCTTGGCAGGAGTCTCGGAAACCAGGTATCCATCAATAATTCTAATCAAATAAAGCCGACTGTCAACATACAATTAAATTACAGCCACTGTATACAGTGAGCTCTCTGAACCAGAACGGGCTCCTCCAAAAAACCATAGTAGAGGGAGAAAGCACACAATAACATTGACACGTTACTCTCTGTGTGAAGGAGTACAACTCAACTCCTGTAGTTCGGCTTGCAGTGAAAATGACTCAGCCTTGAGAACTCAACCTCTGGATCATCATACATACCCAGTCATTCCTCATATGTGTATATTATTATACCTGATGGAGCAGAAATGAATGGGGTCTGCATGGAATCTCTATAATCTCTATACTTTCTACTTTTTTCTATATCTATATCCAAAGAAAGTACCTATAGATATAGAACTACTGAAAAATACTGAAACCCTCTGGATCTTGCGCATTCAATCTTATTAATACAGGGCTTTTACTTACTTCAGCTTTTGTATGAGTGAGAGGAGTATACACACACACATTACACAGGATGCATAATATCCCCAAGTACATAAAAAGCACTTGACTAGAGTATTACTTCATCCCAAAAAGCAAAGTCTATACAGAGACTATTTTTTTTTCCGTACGTATATTTACTACTACACCATAAGCAAGGAAAGGAAAGGAAAGGAGAAAAATACCAGAAGATACAACTTGTTTGTACAGTAACTATGCAGATATACGACTCTCAAGTCAGCAGTTGACTTTATACAGGGATGAATTACTGTAAGACTCAATATTTACCCACCCAATTACTATTATAGGTTAAGATAGCCCAGGAATTTTTAGGACACTTTGACCTCACGTCTCCCTACGTCCATCAGTTATTATTTCCCCAAGTGTGTGCGGGACCCTATCATATATCCAGCTTTCGTAATATTGTGTCACGGAGAGAGAGTGGACTGTGACTCTGAAAAAAAAAATACTATTCTATAATAATAATAAGGGAGGCAGCTGATTTATTTGTTCAGCCTGTGAAACAAATCGGCTCTGGCAGGCGTTATATCTGACGGAGAGTGACATTTAACTTAGATTTGTCATCAACGTTATCTTCAACGGAGACGAGAGGTTTACGTTGTTGTTCATAGTCCCAGTCCCCGCAGGTTGTACATTTACTAGAGTGGGATGCTCTCCGCATGTACTTAATTGGTTCGGCTATTGGACGAGAAATTAGCATTTGTCTCTGACCATTTTTCTGAGAGTAACACCTGTTCACTTTAGAGTCCTCATCTCATTCAAAATCCTCCCCAAGTAATTCAATATTTACTGAATTTTTGTCATTTTTCCCTGAAAAATAGTACATCTTCTGGGAGAGGGACTCTCACACACACACACTGTATCATACACACACTCACACTCACATACAATTAATCGTCCTGTGGTGAACTTATACTAGAGACAGCCAGGCCGTGACTATATATCTATAAGTAGATACTGTTGTGTGATTTAATACTTGAAGTTATATAGGCGTGATTATTTTAAACTCGAACCGTATCTATATATATAGGAAGATATTTAAAAGACTCGTTAATTATAATAATTCCTGCATCCGCATAATATATAATGTAATAATAGCTCCTCATAGATAATCCCACATACATGAACACAGCTCATTGAAACTGGACGACTAAGGAGGAGGGAACGTGAAGCGTCATTGTGCTCATTAGTAAATTATATATATAATTATAAAGGAGACAGGGATTTTGTAATAATCTCTTTTGGAGGATTTTTGGGGAAACTATTAACCAAAGACTGTTCTAATATAATATTTTGGCAAGCTATATTTTTTTGATTGTGGTAATAATTCAAACTGTGCTCCTCCCGTGTCGAAGGTGCGGAGACTTTACATTTTGAGATTGGTGTGTTGGAATTACGTGATCAGTAGTAATATGGCAGCTGAAATTAAACCTGGAGTCAAATTCTCGACGACGAAGAAACCCGCCCTGGTAGGTAAAGTTGAGGGATTTACTGACGATCTGAATGATGCGTGTCTTATACCTGGAGAGGATGGGGTCATCACGGCTGGAGATGACAAGTAATAGAAATTGTAATTTTGGGGGATGAAGTTGATAGGATTGGTAATTTTTTTTTTTGAGGGATGGAGATTGATTTTGAAAGTTTAGTTTGATGAGTTTTTTTTTTGAACTTTACAGAACTGTGCAGGTGTGGTTGAAGAGGGACTCGGGTCAGTATTGGCCGAGCATTTGTCAGTATGTTCCATCGCAAGCGACGTGTATCTTTGTGTCATTCACGAGTCCCGAAAGTAGAACTGTCTTCATTGGACTGGACAATGGAACTGTCATGGAGTTTAACTTGGCACCGGACTGTAACAAGTTGGACCATAAGAAAGACTATTTGTCACATGTGGGGAGAGTCACGGGGATTCATTTCGAGAAGGGGCGGGTGATGAGTGTGTCGAGAGACAAGACCTTTCAGTGGGCTGATGCGAGGACGGGAAATATGGTATCCCACACCTTCACAGCTTGGTGTACAGCTCTTCAGTGAGTGATGGGGTTGATAAAGGATTTAATGGACTGATCATTTGTAGTATTGAGGATTGATTGGATTTGTGTTGGAATTGAGTTGGAGGGGATTTGGAGGGGTTTAGTCGATGTCATTGGTGGATTGGTGACTGGTTTAGTATGGGGATTAATTATGTTGTATGTTATGAATTTAGGTATGACACCCTCACCGAACATGCCTTCGTTGGAGACTATTCGGGCCAGATAACCATGTTAAAACTAACGGGAACCAACTCGTTGCAGTGTGTAACGACATTTAAGGGTCACTCCGGTTCTATCAGATCATTATTATGGGAGCCTACACATTCTCTTTTATTTTCGGGATCATTCGATCAAAATGTTTGTGTTTGGGATATCGGCGGCAAAAAAGGAACTGTTTATGAACTTCAAGGTCACAAGTAAGTTTCATCCCGAAATTGGTGTGAACGTTCAAAGACTAATGTTTGGCTGATGAGAGGTGTCGTTTTAGGAGTACACATTAAGTGTTTCCGGAAATCGAAAGTATCTAAAGGTTCATGGCTGTCATGCTTGGAGCACATTGTACTGTAGTTTTGTAAGTCAGTTAATACGAGTCTTGTAAACAGTTTAGGCCAATCCTGTTTATGGCAGTATTCAGCAAGCTTTTCATATAGTCCTATATATAGTCAATAGTGCTCATAATTTCTTCGAATGGTTTTAGCGATAATAACTTGTTTTCATTTGTTGTGCTCCAAAGTTAGTTGCACTGTGAGTTTTAGATGCTGTCGTGATATCAGCAAGCATGTATTGTATGTAATGTTATATGTATGTATAGTGACAGTAAGAATTGAAATATCGAATTTCATATACCAATAATTGAATATTTGTGTCTCAGAGGTAAAGTTACTGGATTAGAATACCTAAAGAAAACTAATCAACTAATATCGGGAGGAGAAGATTCCATTCTGGTGGCGTGGAACATGAAAATTCAGCGATTAGAGGTAGTATTTAATTTCGCTATGGTCGATTTTGCATTTGAGACAAATATATTTTCAATTCAGATCATGTACTTCGTCGATATTGCTCGTTTGATGCTGGCACTCGTGCGTTAGTCATGTGTTTGACTGGAATTATTTGTACTTGTGATGACGTAATCGTTAATATTACCGCACTGTGTTTTGGATGTTGGCTTGTTATTGTTTTTCCAAATAATTTATTACTGTATTTACCGTTTATCAAGGTTGAGAAATCTTTTATCTGCTGTCACTTTAAATCAACAAATTAACTCAAAACAATTACTGGAAAAATCTGAAATAATTGCTGGAAGTAATAATGTATCAGAATAAATTAAAGGACGGTGATGCTAATGTTAATTTCCTTTTTCTTTCAGACCCCAGAATGGAAAGAATCAGACATTTGCGAAGCATGTAGAAAACCTTTCTTTTGGAATCTGCGTGCTATGATGGAGTCAAAAACCATAGGCCAACGGCAGCACCATTGCAGGGCTTGTGGAAAAGCAGTATGTGACAAATGTTCCAGCCGTCGGTCGCCCTTGCCTAAAATGGGTTTCGAATTTGAAGTCAGGCTTTGTGATCCCTGCTTCGCTCAAGTTACAGATGCTGAGTAATAAATAGATATTTGTATAAATTTTAAGTTACACTTAAATTAAAATTAACAGGATTTTGAACTTGGATTAATTTTATTTACAGTCGTTTATCCCTTGCGTCTTTCCATGAAGCAAAGCATTCAGTCGTGACCCTGCACTTGGATGAAAGTCGTTCCTTGCTTGTGACGGTTGGCACGGACCGATTGATTAAAATCTGGGATATCTCCGCTCTAAACCAAGTTTAATGATATTCGTGCTGAAAATTTGTTTACTACACAAGTCACATTTTCCAAGCTGTTTAGGCTTTCATTTCAAGTATGCTGTTGCATAGTGTACCATTATCATAATAATTATTATTGTATAACTGATATGATTTCACAGCTTTTTTTTCTTAAAAGCTTATCAGATTTCAATCCCAAAATGTTTTCGGAAATTTGTTTCCATCCGACAATCATTTATGGAAGGTTATAGAAAGCAAACAACTCGCCCAAAAAATTGTTAATTAATAGTTAATATTACGTAAGTACTGTGGAGTGAATGAAGACTACTTCATTACAATAATGATATATACATATAACGCTGATGAGTATAATATATATACAGATATATTCGAATAAAATTAATTTTTTTTCTCTCTTAAATTGTCTCTGCTGGCTTAATATGCTGTACCATCTCAACCTCGCAACACCACTCACGCATTCACCTGCTGAGGTTGAGTCAACCTGAAACCATATTGACGTCACTGTAAACGATCATTCTCAGGTATCTGTAGTAAAAACAGTCATGACGTCACTCTCTCACCTGTTTACTATTCCACAAACCCCCTTGTTGTTGTTCACCTGTTAAACAAGTTACCTTCTTCTCTCTTTTCCCAATGATGCCAGGAGAAGAATCGTGTATGAGTCTCTCTCTCTCTCTCTCTCTCTCTCTCTCTCTATAACTATAGCTACGAATGCCACAACAATGCTACCTTAACTTGTATCAGTATATACATGTGGTACATTCTCGTGTTCCCATATAACCCTCAACTATGCAAGCAAGGGTGGATTTTATTTAACGAATTGAAAGAAGGTGAGAGAAGAAAAAAATATTCATCATGGACTCTTTATAGCCCAGTTGTGCATACGGGGACACATATTATTTACCCTCTCTTGAGAGAGCTGTTGGTGAACGGAAAATTTTATTTTGCTCTTTATTTTTCGTACATTTTACGATGTTTACATAGTTTATTTCACCCATTCAAATTCCCACTACGTCTGTCCATATTGTGCAGCTACACACGAAGATGCTGGTGGATAAAGAGTAATCAAAATAATTCTGTGAATAGTACAAAAAAATACCAGTTCATATATAAACCTCCATTCAGGAACACAAGTACTTTTAGGCTTGTTTTCAACTGGAGTGCAATTGAGTAAATAAATATGTAAGCGATTGTAATTACTGCACGAGCTAACATGCCTCCGCAGTCGTGTATCCCATATGTACGACAAGACCATAAGTTTGCCATTTAAATTAAAATATTTTTACATATGAAAAAATCTGCAGTGCTAAAAATAAAACTTAGAAGACTTGTGAATCAGTGTGAGAGTACTAAATACACAGGGAGCCGCTTCCTCACAATTATTACACAAATGAATTAAATTCTACTAGTTTAATTCTATTTTTCCCACAACCTTTATACACGAGCTCCTTCTCATTCGTCTGGTCCGTGAGTGTGTGCATTTGACTATAGACCATTGGAATAACATTATTGTCCTTCTTGCGATACCCAACCGGATGAAACTGACTTGCTCTAGAATTTGGAATTGAAATTTATTCCGAGATTTGTTCCTCGCACGAGAGAGAGTCAAAGAGAAAAGCTCTCTTGTTTACTCTCAGACGTTCCCCTTTCAAATTCGTTCGTGTCTAAAAAGCCGATTCAGTTTTGAGGAAAAAAATTTGTTTCCCCCTTTTTTTTCCCATACCCGCCGCCAGAAGTGTGGAGAAAGGCAACAGTTGGTAATGGAATTTCATTTTGGAATAATAATATTCTAATTGTTACTTAACAAAAGTCAAGTGTAGAAAAAACTAGTTTACTAGAAGTTTCTATATAACATATAATAATTACAACGCCATATTTTCTAAGGTTCAGGCAGAAGTAAATATGTCTCTGTAGACTGAACATATCGGTGGCAGGAACTATTGTTGGGACGAGAAGTAAAGAGTCAATTAATTATCTCTCTGCTATATGGGAGCATGTGAAAATGTGACAGAATTTGGAAGCCCATACGGCTTTTGTGCCGTTCGAGAGTATACATTGAAGGGACTGCCTTATCTGTTCTACATACAAAAATAGATATGAATTCTGATTAATAGGCGTGCGGTCATTGTGGTGAAAATTGTCTTCTTTCCCCAACGGTATAGGAGATATGTTTTTCTCTCTGGGGTTACAAGTCCTCATGTACATATACAAATATATACATATGACTAGGATTGAGGAGTTGAGTAATGCAAGATTTTTTATATGCAAAAACTTAAAAGTGTCTGACTGTAGTAGTGGTGTCAATATGGAATTATACTTATTGACTTGTGTTCTTATTGAGGGGATTATAAATCGGGAAGCTATGAGTAGTAAATGTTTAGAGATAAGGAAATCGTAGGAGGTTACAGAAGGCCTCGAAGCTGTGCATGGTTCTTGAGCTCTCTGTCCCACAATACTACAGTTTGACTTGAGAAATGGTATGGGGATCTCTGAAACGATAATTCTTAGGAATTTAAATCCATAGTAATAATATTTTTTTTTGCTGACAACTTGCGTCAGTTGTAGACAAGTACAGCTCGCCTATACGGGGACGAGGCAGTCTGGTGTAGACACTGGGCTTTGTTCCACGTGAAGTTTGTTTTGTAGTAGAAGTTTTAAAGAGTGTAAATTAATTTACTGTATTGTAATTTCATGACGACATCTAGACCACGGCTCGAAGGAGGATAAGAGGGAAATTATTCAGTTCCATTTCCAAGTCAAGCAATGTTCACACTTGATTCGTGATGGATACACAGCAAGTTTTCCCGACCTGTCACCATCACTTACAGACTCCCGGGGAACGAGGCGTCCTCCTGGGACTCTTACGACGGATTTTGAAGAGAGACTCCGTGGATATTACGGAGAAAGACCCGTCGCTCAAAGTTATCTACCTTGGAAATGTAGTAACCACTTGGGCCAAGACGGAAGGATGTTTGGAAAGGCCTGCCTCGGCTCTTTGGAGAAATCATAGAAATGGGCGTGGGTCAATTAAAATGACCGTTACTGTTACCCCTTCCGGATTAAAAGCTCAAACCGTTGAACACGGTCTCACAGAGTACTGGGCAAATCGACTTACATGGACAGGAGTACCAGCGGACTATCCCAAATTATTCTGTTGGATATACAGGTAAGATATAACCTTGTGACTTTTTCAATGACAAAGCCTCCTCATAGAAAATAAACGATATGTAATTAAGACAAGGGGTTGTAACATGGTTAGATGAGGTAACAAATAATAATTATTTCGTAGCAGTCATACTTGAATTTTTGACCGAATAATTATTTTAGACACGAAGGTCGGAAACTGAAACAAGAATTGAGATGTCATGCAGTATTGTGTCCGACTCATGAAAGAGCTCAATGCCTCGCTACCTCATTAAAAAATCGCCTTGCTGAGGCTCTTTTTGATTTTCGGCGTGAAAAATTACTGAGACAAAATGCAAGACTTTCCATTGTCCAGAGCTTATATCCAACTAACTACTGCGGCCATCTTCATTCACAGAACTACAAGCCGCCGCCTGAAAAAGCGAGGTTAGTTTACTGTAATAATAATTATTATTATTACTGACTTGACCAAGTTTAAGGTTCTCAAGACATTTGAATAATTTTCTCAAGTAACGGAAACCTGAACTGTAATCTCATGATTCTAATTTGACTGACAGATCTGCTCCCAAATTAACCTCTATCGAAGAGAACGACGAACCTTCGCTTCCCAGTCCGGAAATCTGTGAGGAGCCATCAACAATATCCGAAGAGCCCAATTGTTCTAGTTTGAATCTCCCTACCCTGAATTGCTACTCAAAAGTAATGCTCCATTTATTAGAACTACCACAAATGAGTGAGAACAGTCCGGAGTACCCCGGCAGTAGCAATTCTGATCCAGTGAATGACTCCTCCGACTCTGACTCGCACGATGAGTTTGTGGGTCAGGAGTTGAATGATGACAACATCAGTGATGAGAGCGGCTACTCCGAAGAAACCGTTGATCCCATCATGAGTGGCAATAAAACAAAACCACAAACAATGAATCAACAGCAACCATTGGTACTTTTTGACAATCTCTCCTTTCAGATATAGAGGGCTATCTTATCGCGAGTGTGTCCACGTCCACACCCTCGAATAATTATCTTTTACGTATTCGTTACATCGTCGGAACGAACTTAATGTGTAAACAAATGGAATACATTCTATCGTAAAATACAAAGAAGGTTAATAATCATACTTATAATGCAATTATATTATTCATCAAATAGACTTGTCAAATAAATGTACGACGACTGTTTTTAATTTTTGAACAAATTCTACATGATTTCAACTTTCATTGGGAACATTGATTACTTATTGTATGTATGGATGCCATTGTATGTACACTCACTGGGACACCGATTATTCTCATTCATTCCTCAGTCTCAGTAACTTACTTGACTGGTTTGTCGTCGTGATCATTTATTCGCATGCCATTGATCTCATTTTTCTGCATTTTAATTCAAGGCAATAATTAAGCGTCCGCTATTCTCTACATTCACAAAATCAACTCTGCATAATTTTCAATACCAACCAAGTAGAAAGTCAATAGTATATGGTTTACAATCTGTTTGGAAATATATACACTCAAAAATTATTCTTCATTAGCATTAGCACCACATGAATCTTTTTATCCCTGCTGTTCAATTGTGATCTAAACTGCAGAAGCTGCAAGACGCCACTTGAGCATTGATTCGATTTCTCTGAAACATTTTTTTTGCAACATACTTAGTTACGATTAATTTACTCGACGTAAATATAGCTTAAATGTGCCCTGTATTTACTACCATTTAGCACACATATTCTTTTTGCGCAATGGGAGTCGCTTATAGGCCCTTTCAGACAACAATCGGCAGGGGCAGGTTGAGATTATTGCAGGAGCTGTTGAAAATATACCTGTGGTAAGTAACCTATGATATGAGTTATAAATTATGGTATTTACAACCAGAGGACAACAAACTTACAGGTGCAGATAGAGCAAATAAAATATAATTGTCTCAGTACATAGATGGCTAATTGTGTGCACATGCACTCGTGTTTATTTTACTTCACTCTTTGTGCAAACCACTACAGTAGGAGTACCGACGGGGGCAATCTCCAATGAAATTAATTCAAACGAAAGAAAGTTACAGAAAAGTGTACTAATTTTAAATGCAAACAGTTTCATATAGTTCCGTCCGTACTCCTATATAATTATTGATATCGCCATGTACATAGATGCCCAGTAGTTTCCTGCTCATATTACTCACAAAAATATACAAGTAACAAATCCTCAAAGATAAAAAAACTCACTGAAAGCAACATAATTTGAGAAAATAATTGGAAAGAGAAAGGTTCAGTGAAGTTACATACACAAGGGACGAGGAACACTCTAAAAAAATATGATACGGTAATCTACATGAATTTGCAAATCTCTACGCTAATTCACAAGTAGACTTCGTCAATGAGCCATTACCACATGAATGTACGTTTGGTAATTATGATTTAGCTACTAATTACTCCCAACTTCCAATACGCCTTTGATTATGCCACCTTTCAACTCCAACAAGCTGAAAAAACATCGGCTTTGTTTTGCCCGTTACGCTTCATACAATTTAAAAAAAATACTTCCCCCAACAACAAGAGCATTTTGACGAAACCAAACCAAAGTAGTCCGTGCATTACTTGCTAAAGGCAAAAGTGCAAGCAACCATATAGGAACAAAATTCACTGTAATTACTATAGTTTTGCCGAAGTCCATATATCCTTTTGCTCAAACTTCACATCATCGCATCGTACCCTTCCCTTTGTTTCTGTTAGTGGATATACCATCAATTCGCAAGAAATAAACTACTTGATTATTAGCAAGCCAAGCAATTATTAGAATGGATTGCAGCAATAATTATTGGGAACGCGTGGAATTAGAATGTTTTCCTATTTTCAGTACTCTTCATTAAAAACGACATGCTCAAAGCCTCCGACTCAAATGCAGTAAATAAAAGTCACAATAATAATTATTATTGTCGAGTATGCGAGAAGCCCAACACAATACAAAGGAACGAAAATACATAAACCTCTATTTGAAATAGTACAAGGTGCGCCATAAAGTTAAAAGAATAAAATTTTACACCAAGTCTACTTAAAAACTGCAACTGTATGCTCATCCCCATTTAAAAAACATTGCCATTAAGTCCACAAACGACTGCTAATTATTTGTTAATTTTTCAGCTCTAGTGGCTAACTGGGCACACGAAAGCACAATTTACTTGAGTTTTCATTCATGATTTCAATGTCTTCCGACGAAACCAAAACTTAATTTTAGCATGCGTTTTATGGGATAAATTCCCTAAATGTACTTACTTCTAAACTTGGCTGTTGACCATATACTACATCAAGCATACTTAACGATTAACCTCGCTAACTTAAATCCACCATACTTCAAATATCATGCTTAATTGTCCGTTCCTAAGTAAACATTTACTCAACTGGACCAATTTGACTGAACACGCAAAAATTCCAGTGTTATCAGGCTGTATTCAGTCATTCCCCTTGACTTACAATTAGATGCTTGTCGGTCATTCTTGTTCCTTTTCTGCCCATGTAAACATTGAAGCTAAAATGATTTTGGCCACAATTATCAGGGCATGCAAACTCACTTTTGCAGAAAGCCCATCCTGCCATGAGCTTCATCAAGATTATTACTGCTCATTGTAAAATTAAACTTACATATACAGTCAACTCTCGCTATAAGGGATGCTCAAGGGACCGGCAAAATCTGTCCCTTATAAACACTAATCCCTTATAAGCATAGTGTTATACATTGTTTAAATAGGAATCGGGACTGTAAATCCTGATCCCTTATATCGAGAAATCCCTTATAAAGGTATCCCTTATAGCGAGAATTGACTGTATATATATCTCATTGTTATAAATTCCCATGCACTCCGACTGTATACTTACAATGTAGGAACTTCAGAACAATAAAACGTCAACAACAACAACCACGCTCGTCCAGGCGTCAACCATTGTAATTGTGGATCACTTAGGTAAGTACTTATTGTTTACACATTAATATTTTCCATGTGTTCAATACCCTGTACATATTATGCTCATCATCGTTTTATTCCTTTATTTACACCTGATATCACACAATCAGCCACTACAGAATTCCCGTTCTCCATCGAGTCACACAATTTAATTTCGAGTTTGATTTGCGCATTATTGTTAGTAAGTATTTATGTGGACAGTATTGCCTATTTGAGCTGTGTGCTTCCTTTTACATTATATTGTAGCATCTTGCACTTAATTGCGCATTTTACATTCGTTCATTATTCCATGGAACAGTATGTACAGTGCACTCTCGATATAGCATATGTCCTTGTATACATTAGCGTTTTGTCTGCAGGGACAAAAACGTTTGTCACATTCCCATTCTCCACAATTTTGAAATGCCACAGCAGTGAAAATTTTAGACAAGGCTTTAATAAAGCAATAATCATTTTCTTAATGGTGACAATCTTTTAAAATAATTCAAAACTTTGTGTCATATTTTTGAAGGCTGCGGCACCAATTTTTGACTTGACTGATGATATAGGATGCAAATGAATACCCATGACTATAATACTATTTCTTTGAAATATTTGTATATGATAAAATGGCGACGTGAAAAAATCCTTCTCATAACGTCCTTGAGTTTCTCTTGTAAAGTGGAATTTCTCCAATCATGCTTACAATAAGTATTTTTAGTCATGTCCACACTCAAAATACATCAAAACATTTTGTAGAACAATTTTGAGAATACAAAACTGACATTTTTGAAGTACATTAAATTTTCTCAACTTGCATTACGTTTTTGATTCCTCAGACCTAAAATATTGACCGGGCTCAATTAAATCTTTATAAAACTTGGGGAATCAATTATTTTATTCGCAATTTGAGTAAACATGCTCCATGTATGGACAACTGAAAATGTACTGAAGTTTTCTAAATCGTACACTAGCGAAAATTTTGGCAGCAAGGATAGTTACCCTGTATACCAACGAAGGTACGCAGATATACATATGTATATGTTAAATGGTAGGTCAATCGGTAGCTGTTGGGTAGAGTACCTTATAATGTGTGCTTTCTTTTGAAATATATTTGCACAATATCTTATTAAGTATATATATATATATATATATATATAATATTAAGTATTTGTGTAAGTATGTATATAAGGGCTATGATTGTGCCAATATAGAAATATTTACTATACAATAAAATGCGGGTACGTGCGTGAGTGTGTCCCACTCCTTTCTGCAGTCTGAACTGGAGTACCTTTTAAGGCTCGGGATAAGGAAAATGATGTGGGGTAGAAATAAGGGGAACTGTAAGCATAAGGGCGAATTTATGCATTATTCATCAGGTTGAATTAAGGATAGGGGAAAATTTTCGGGGATTAATTATAAATCAGGAGACTGTATTTATGCGTTATGGGTTAGATAAACTTTGTGCGTTAGGTAAAGAGTGAATTTATACGTAGTTTAGGGGTAAAGGCATTTTTTTAAAACCTTGAGCATTGAACATTTATTGTTACATCCTAAATTAATTGATAATTAGAATCTACACAATTATAAATGAAATGTATGAAATATGAAATGATAACTCGTACCTTTACACTACACTATTATTATCCCGTCATTCAATATATGCTACCAATGATGCTTATTGTTAGCTTTAGATTAACTATGTTTCCTGTATTACATTAGTTCCTATATAACAACTGATGTAATATTAACTGTTTAATAACTTTGTTAATAATTGTAATTACAAGAGAAACGTCAATTGTATATTATAGCCAGAGTTGTGCCTCTACCTTACGGTTAACTGTATGTTACTTACTCAATGTTATTGTAGATTATATTCGGGTTTGCAGTGAATAAATTAGAGCAGTTTATTCCATGTTGTGTATGATCCTACCTTTATAATACCTACCTATTAATACATGTACTATAAATTTGATACCAGATTGAAATTGTTATAAGTAATTAAAGTAATTCAAATATTAGAATATAAATTTAATTCAACGTTTAATAACTTTAATTTCCGTTTTACCAGGGATGTAAATTTCCAATATTGTGATTACAAAATACAATTTAAAGATTACTTTTAAAGCAAAATGAATTTATAATTACAAACGATTAATTGCCTTGTAAATATTAACTAAAAATTATGATTAACGATTAACTAAGCAACGTTTTACAATCGACGATTACAAATAATGATTGCCTAAGAAGTTTTCTCAACTGGCGATTACAATTAACGATTATTTTGAAAATAATCTTTTGACGGTTACAATGAACAATTATCATTAAAAATTATTTAATTTACGAATACAATTAATAATTAATGATTAAAGAATTAATATTTAACGACTGGAAGTAATGAATTTTTTGAAATTACGAATTATTGATGTAAATTAATGAACTATTTATCGTAATTTTGTTGTTGCGTAATATGTTCCCAGATTTAGTGCATATACATGCTACAACAAAACTCGAAAAGTGTCAGAAATCAAAATCTAATAACAGCTTAAATAAGTAGGCATCTAGGCATTACAAAAAAAACAATATTTAAAGTTTAGACATTAATTACCAGTAGGTCGACCCGTTCTACGAGAGGCGACAGTTTTAGTATATTTCAATAAAAGTATATAAAAAACATGAAAATTCTAGTCGCGAGATGGATACTAGATTTTGACAGTTACTGCAGCCAACAACTGGTCAAAATCTAGGATATGTGAGTTAACATTAATTACTTTTGAACTGTAGAGTGAATTAACCTAAAAATAATCCCAGAAATCTAAGGAGAGCAAACCTACAAAATAATTACTGAATTTATTGTTCAATAAATTAACCTACGATTAATCCTTAAACATTAAGCTGAAATAACCAACGAATAATACCCTAAATGTAAAGATATACCATCTACGTAAAATCTTTAAGACTTAAGCTGAATTAACATACGAATAATCCATGAATCGTAATGTGCTTAACCTGCGAATAATCCTTGAAACTGTAGCATTGGACCAGTAAGCACTTGAAAAACAATCACGTTAAAGAATTAATTGGTGTTAAATAAAATTGTTCAATTAAGGCCTGATTCTCAAAAACGTCACCCGGAGAATATAATAACAAATATCTAGTTAATGAATCTTGACCAGGGTTGGGAAAAAACCGGCTTTTATCAATAAAGGCCAATACAGTGGCAAGAAATGGTAACAACCGGTTTTTATTTTATGTGGATTTTATTGGTTAAAATATAATAAACGCCAATGCTATCCAGTTAAATAATCTAATGTCCAGGCCAGTGGTTGATATTGGATTTTACCGGTATCTTCTGGCTTGTTGTAATAATTGGTAACAATTATGTCCGATCACGCGACGTTCTCCAAAAAATTAAAACTGCTTCTTTTGGGTCCGCACCTACTTACTCCCTATTAGGGTTGGTCATACCGATATAACGATACGATATTATCGTTAATATCGTCCAATTTGGAGGAACGATATGCTACGATAATTCTCGTATATTTCACGCGATATATCGCTCTATCTTAATATCGTTCTAAGAAGGTAGGATCGTCAAAAATTACATAATGTTGTCATCTGACGTATTTCATGCCCTAGAAAGTGTCATCTGAACCGGAAGAAGTGGTCAAAACGGTTCAATTCAGTTCAGTACAAATTAATTCAATTCGTTTCATTTCAAATTTTTGAATTGAACTGCATCGAAAAAAACGGTTTCCGCAGATAAACTTAAAGAATACGCTTTCTAGACACGACAGCAGTATTTTCCAAGCGTACAGCAGAAGGAAGTTAAACTAAGGGTACAGATCGTTACTTTTAGGATCTGGAGAGCTTGTAAACTGTAAATCTGTTGCTGAAATGTTTGGGGCAAAACGAATCGTTTGAACTTTAATAATTCAAGAAAAACTATTCATGTAATTCAAAGTTATGAACTGAATCAATCGATTCAGTTTCATCTTGAATTGAATCGGAAAATTAGTAAATTGAACTGAACTGAACCGAAAATTTCCAATTCAGAATTGAATTGGTTTGAGCAATAGAAGGAATTGTTAAACAGGCATTTGGAAAAGTGAATAATTAAAAATGAAGCATTATTTCGGCTTATTTTTATTACTTATATAACTTATAATAAATTAAATACTTATTGGATAATTTTTACTGCTTAATTTCTTTATTATTTCAATTTATATGTATATCGTTTTTATCGTTCTACCATATCGTTATCGGGATTATTTTTGTGAACGATAACGATATTAACGATATTTCGAAAGGTAACGATATGACCAACCCTACTCCCTATATAAAGACGATCTTCGTTAGTTACCTAGCAGCCCAATTTAAATATTGTGGCAGACAGGTAGTTCTCTGCAGGTTGAATAAATTGTTAAAAAGGTGTTTTCCTTTAGCCAATGTGGCTTTTATTCATTTATGTCCATGCATGCGTAGTATTAGCCAAGCCGGTGGTACTTTTTGGTTAAAACCGGTTTTTATTGGAAGGTGGATTTATTTGGATACTATTAATTATGGCCATTTTATGCCAATCTATACAACCGGACCAGGCTGGTTAGTACCGGATTTTACCCAATATTGACCAGGCCAATTCTTGCCGCTTGCCAACCATGATCTTGACTAATTATACAACCGTCCGCCAGTATAATAAACACGAATATTTACCAAGCATCTAAACAATTCGATTAGTGAAACCTCGAACATTTGCCGAATTCAAACGATCACTGAACAAATCAGAACGACCGGGCTGACGGACGCCACCCTATATGTTACCACTAGTAAAAGCCCTGCTCCGTACGGAAATTTGCTTAACGTCTTGGTTTGTTGTAGCAAATTAAAACCTACATGATAATAGTCTAGATAGATAACAGAATAATGCTGAAAATCGATAAACACGTGAAAACATTATGGTTGAGCGCAGTGGGGAAATTCACACTACGGTCCTGCGCATGTCCCATGTTTGATACCTAGACCGCGGCTGGGAGTTGGTCCCGCATACATTTTTACAAATCCGTAAATAACGATTAAAAACTTCCTTAAAACAATATTTGTTGTAAGTATTTTGCCTTGATGCTCAGTGTCGACAATTTTTACTTTAACTATCCTTCTATATGTAGCTCTGCAAAGTTTATAATATTTCGGGCTCCACACAATTAACTGTATTAGTACCATTCCCTTCACCCTGTAGTTCCCCCTGATCCTCAGTTTTGTCAACTACTTTTACACTGTATTGAGAAGCGGCTCTAAAAAATACTACATAGAGTTGACCATGAATAAAAACGGTTTTGATAACCTAGTGACTACTTTCCTATAAAACAAATGGGTATTCACCCTCATTTGAAATTAGTAAAATTTAAGGAAGAAGCATGGTATTTCCTTTTGCCCTTCATGTTAAAATCTTCATATAAAAACATTGGCTTCGATAGATAAACATCAACTGTATGCAAACTTTGTCCTTGAGAATTTTAATCGTCACAATACGTTAAATTATATAGTAATTATTAAGAAAATTATTAATTATTATTATTTATTATTATTTATTAAAAAATTATTAAGTCTTGGTAGTGAATGGCTGCCCGTGACAATTTCGCCGCCCTTGCTACTGAAACATGTAGAAATAGAACAGGAATAAAATAATAGAGTAAGATACAGAGAAGGAGAGTAAAGCCGAGATGGGGCAAGTGGAGATAGAGCGAGGACCGTTAAAAATAGATAAGGAACGGGACGAGCGACAGACAGGAATAGGACACGGAAGAGGAAGGAAGTAGCTCAGGAAGTGTGGCGGATTTTTAGGAGAAGGACTAGAAAAGGTAGGCAGGCGCGTAGCCAGGAATTGGCCAAGGGGGGGGCAACATTAATTAGAACGTACATATGTAAACTGACACATTCTATGGGAAATCCAATTCACGAATGTAAAAAGCATCAAATTTTGCAAACTGAATTTCAGATTTTAAAATTCTCCACGTTTTACGATTCCATCAAATTTGAATAATTTTGGACCAGATTTTTAATTGGGCTTGATCCGATTTCGGAGAATTTCGAGACCTGGGTTCGCTTCTATCGTTTCAGCTGGTGCTTAACCTACTGTTCCTGTGACACACGTCTTTGCTTCGAAAAGAAACTGCGGATATCAGGCGTGCTTGACCTTTTCATAATGAAGAATTAAATACAATTCACTTATTTAATAATTCTATCCAGCTTAAAAATTCCCTCGAAGCGATGCGTGTAAGTTACAGAAGCTAAAAGCTTATAATATGAAAATATTTAAAGCCGCTGTTACCATACTTTTGTTGACGTTGAAGGTAGAAGTCATATCGACGAGGCAAAGGTCAAAGTGAAATCGGGATTTCGCAATGCATTCAAATCACCCGCTAAGCAAGGATGAACACAATAAAAATATACTCTAGAATCACCCAAAACGTCTCTTTACTGAATGGTTTATTACCCACGGCTTCTTCCCGTCAAAAGTTGACCCATCCATACTCGCGAAAATCGTATCGAAATGCTTTTCCATTTCGATAGAAATTTATTGATCTAGAAATCCTTTGCTCTCGCAATGGACAAACATTGCGATACGATTTTCACGCGTTTGGATGGGTCAATTAATGACGGGAGGAGCCGTGGGTAATAAATCATTCACACGAAACATGCAAATTTCATGGGTGATTCTAGAGTTATGCTGTTTATACACTGATATTTACATGGAATACTGCATATGTTGAGTTTCGAAGTGTCAAATCACTAAAAAGGTTTGCATGTCTCGGTATGGACTGATTTATTTTTAACTTTTTGAGTGATTTGAGAGTATTTTATTTCGAATGGGGGGGGGCAATTGCCCCCTTTGCCCCCCCCCTTGGCTACGCGCCTGAAGGTAGGGATAGGTTGTGAGTAGATTAATGGGATTTTTATTAATAAGAACAATTAAAAGGTTTTGGTGTGTTGACTTAAACTTAGAATAAACTTGTAAAAAGGTACAAGTGATCTGCTCAGAGATTGGACTGATTTATTCATCTCATATTTAGTTCAGGGACGGGATATCGGAAAAATACGGATTTAAATGTGGATTCGAATACTTTCTAATTTCGATTTCAATTTCAATTATTTTTTTAAATACTTACAAATTTGAATTCCGATACGGATTCCAATATATTTGAATACTTCCTGAATTTGGATTCCGATTCAAATACTTTTCGGATATTCTTACAAAAAATGGGAATTTATTCAAAAGAATAATTTAATCGCAAAAATATAAGCAATACATAACACATTAAGTTTTTTCAAGGCAAAATTACCACGCAAATCATTTTTAATAGACTTGAGCACAGAAAACACACACTCAGCTGAAATTTGAGTAACTCGAAAAGCAAGGAGTGATCCCATAACAATTCTAAAAAATTGGAGTAATTTGTTAACCTGTCTAACTAATTTTCGGATAAGTTCCTTCTAACAGTATTTGTAAATCGATTTGTTTGATAACACATCGTAATTAGAATGTACTTGAGAGCAAGATTTAAGAAGTGAGAAACTTGATTAACTTATTGTTAATAGTGGTTAACAGTCCTGTAAGACCAAAACTATGCAGCTATCTCATCCTGTTTGCAGGAATTTTTACAAAAACGGGCTTCAACTCACTGTCCATTAACATGCATACACTTTTCGTTTACCAACCGTTCGGAACTTCGCTTTCAAAAAACGCTTCCTATGAACTTTTTCTCGCACGTGGCAACATAAAACCCAATGAAATCGATACTTTATTGGAATCGGAATTCATAAAAAATATTCGAATACCGATTCGAATACCCTTGTTTTTATTCGAATCCGATTTTGAATACAAATACCTCTGAGACTATTTTTCCGATTCCAATATCGATTCGGATACCCGAACTTTTTGAATATAATTCCGATTCGAATTCCGATTCGAATTCGAATTCCCGTCCCTGATTTAGTTAAATAAGAACAATTACAGTGTTGGTTTTAAGGTCTAGTTCCCCAACCCGTAGGGCTCACCAGAGTCAACCTCTCATAGCCGAGAGTGAGAGCTCACCCCACAAACAATCACTAATATTAATAAGAGACCTAAGTGCATCGCTTAATTATAGAAGTAATTAAAGGACAAAAACTAATTCGTTTCACTACTGTATCATGCTTTAATAATTTCTTTTTTAAGTAAAAAAATTATCTCTTCTAATTTGAAAGATAGGACCAGTGCTGCGCACAAGTTCAAGTAGACCATGAGTATTTCAAGTCATGGTCAAGTTCGAGTCATGGTCAAGTTAAAAATAATTATAATTTGAGCATTCAGGTAATGGTCAAGAAATTTACAAACTTGACCATGATACTTGAAGTCATTTCTTCAAGTCATCAATTCTATGTAATTACTGCAAAAAATAGAACTTCTAGGGTATTTGTATATAAAATATTATTATTGCATGCAAATTATTACAATTTATTAAAATTCATGGCTGTCAGACATCCAATCCGCCTCGGCGAATGGCTTGATGCTAGTTCTCTTTATATTGACATGCTTAAATTTTTCCTTGTATTATATTTTCATTATGTATAGTAGTAACATACATTGGCATGCCCATATATGGGCAGGTATTTTGTTATCCCTTGGGAACCACTATATAGGAAATTCCCTGTACATGTGTGTATAAATGCATGTTCGGGTCAAGTCATGTTCAAGTCATGGTCAAGTCAAGGTCAAGTCAAGTGCAGTTTTTGTTGTACACGATCATGTTCAAGTGACGTAAAAAGTACTTGATTACTTGACCATGTTTCAAGTAATTAACTGAACATGAGTCGCCATGGTTCAAGATCGTATAAAAAAATACTTGACTTTCATGGTCAAGTCAAGTTCATGGTCAAGTCTGGAATTTACTTGACTTGAGCGCAGCACTGGATTGGACCGTCTTGGTGGTGAATGGCTGCCCGTGATAATGTCGCCGCCACATTGCTAGTGTTCAAAGCTTTAATAATTAATTTTAAAAAAGAAAAAAATATATAATTTTAATAATATATTTAGCACGCGTAAATTTGAATATCTAATCCGTATTACACCAAGACGAAGACTTTCTACTATCTTATTTAATATGGAATGAGAAAGTAATTTTGAATTTGAAATAGTAGACAGTCTTCGTCTTGGTGTAATACGGATTTGATATTTAAATTTACGCGTGCTAAATATATTATTAAAACTAGTAAAAGCGCTGCTCCGCAGGGAGATTTGCTTGACGTCTTGGTTTGTTGTAATTAATAATTAATAATTGCGTGATAATAGTCTAGACTAGAAAAAGCCCTGCTCCGCAGGGAGATTTGCTTGACGTCTTGGTTTGTTGTAACATTAAAACCTGCGTGATAGTAGTCTAGATAGATAGCAGAATAAAAGCCAAATAAAATGCTAAAAATCGATAAACACGTGAAAAAATCATGGTTGAGCGCACTGTGGAACTTCACACTAAGGCCCTGCGCATGTTTCCCATGTTTGATCCCTAGACCGCGGCTGAGAGTTGGTCCCGCATACATATTTACAAATCAGTAAATTTAACGATTAAAAATTTCCCTAAAACAATATTTATTATAAAAGTTTCATTTCTGTCATCCAGGGGTCGGATTTTTGGAAATCTCCCTGGAAGATTATTTCTGAATTTCCCTGCTGATTCGAATGTCCCTGTTGGGAAGTCCTCAGCAATTTAAAATTCCTGCTGAGCAATCCTCAGCAATCCCTGCTGAAAAAAAGGTCAACGATTTTCAAAATCCCTGTTGGAAAAAATAATTTCTCTGCAAGTCGTCAAATCCCTGCCAAATAAGGTCAAATAATCTAAAAATCCGTTTGCCTAACCAATTTCCCTGAAACACGTCAAAAAATTTGAAAATCCCTGCGAAAAAAAAGATCAACGAATTTTAGAATCGCTATTCGCAAAAAATAATCCCTCTCCTTGAGATTATCCCTGTAATTATCCGGCGGATATATTTTTTCCCTGGGAAGAATCTTCCCGTCTTCCCACAAAAATCCGACCCCTGCTGTCATCAAGTATTTTGCCTTGATGCTCAGTGTCGACAATTTTTACTTTAGCTTTCCTTCTATATGTAGCTCTGCAAAATAATATTTCGGGCTCCACACAATTAACTCTAAGTACCATTCCATTCACCCTGTAGGTCCCAGTGATCCTCAGTTTTGTCGACATAAACTTTTACACTGTATTGAGAAGTCGCTCTAAAAAATGCTACATAGAGATGACCATGAGTTACTCCTAATTTTTGAATGGCTGCCCGTGACAATGTCGCCGCCATTGCTACTGTATAATGCTTTAATAATTTACTTTTTTTAAAATTTGTAATAATTTTAATAATTTATTTAGAGTGCGTACATTGAATCTCAAATCCACATTACTCTAAGACGAAGACTGTCCACTATTTGAAAATAGTAGACAGGATGCTTTTTTATTTTTTGTGCTTTTTTACAATGTTTTTTGGTGCTTTTTTACAATATGCTTTTTTGTGCTTTTTTATTTTCGAAAGAGTGGGTCGTTTTGGTGATGGACGGCTGCCCGTGCAATTTCGCCGCCCTTGCTATGCTGTAATGCTTTAATTTTTTTTAAATAATTGCAATAATTTATTTAGCAAGCTCTTAAGCTATTAATTTCTGGCTGGGCAAATAAAAAAAGCGCGCGTAAATTTGAAACTCAAATCCATAATGTAAAAAGATTTTTAATAATTTCGAATTTTTTTTAGCATCCTTCTTTTTCTAATTGAATAAAATTTTTACAGATAATAATATAATGAAATAGTATTACTTTTATTATTTTTTAAAATATTTTTTATTAAGAATTTTAAATATTCACTCAAAAAATAAAGCGCGCGGAAATTTGAATCTCAAATTCGTATTACACCAAGACGAAGACGACGACGGCTCACTCTTTCAACTTAGTAGATAGGATTAGTTTTTTTCTGTTTTAATTAGAAGAGAGGGTTGTTTTTTGTGCTTTTTAACAATCCGAAATCCGATGGTTTACTTTTTGTACTAATCTTATGGACTGAGAAAGTAATTTTGAATTTTCGCGCGCAATCTACTAGCCAATAAGAAAGCTGCGTCTAATTTAAAAATTATTACAAAAAATAATCTTATATTATATGGAGTGAGTATGTTCATTTGAATTTTCGCGCCAAATCTACGAGCCAATAAGAAAGCTGCGTCTAATTTAAAAATTAGTACAAAAAATAAAAGAGCATATTGTTAAAAAAGAGCAAACAATGTAAAAACATTTGCGTAAATAAGTACAAAAAGTAGAAAAGCATATATTGTAAAAAAGCGCAAAAAATATAAAAACATCTGCGTAAATAAGAACAAAAAGTAAAAAAGCATTTTGTAAAAAAGCGCAAAAAATAAAAAAGCATCCTCTCTACTAAATTCAAAAAGTGGACAGTCTTCGTCTTTGTCTTGGTGTAATGCGGGTTTGAGATTTTAATTTAAGTGCGCTAAATGAATTATTAAAATGAATTTCTAAAAAATTTTAAATAAATTATTAAAGCATTATACAGTATCAATGGCGGCGACATTGTCACGGGCAGCCATTTACCACCAAGACGGCCCACTCTTTCAAATTAGAAGAAAGGATTATTTTTTTAAAATTAAAAATGAATTATTATAGCCGGATACAGTAGCAACGGCGGCGAAATTGTTACGGCCATGCAGCCATTCAGTACCAAGACGGCCCACTCATTCAAATTAGTATTTCTAAACAAAGAAAATAAACTATTAAAGCATTATACAGTAGCAAGGGCGGCGACAGGGGCCGTCCCGGGGTCTTGCGACGTGAGACCTTTGGGCTTTCTTAATAATAATTACTATAATTTAACGTAAGCTTCGTTGTGACGATGAAAAATTCTCAAGGAAAAGTTTGGATACAGTTGATATTTGTGTATCGAAGCCAATGATTTTACATGGTCAACTGTATGTTGCATTTTCGACAAATCCAAAATAAAGATTAAGATCATTGTAAATGACACTGCAGAAAGGTGAAGGAACCTACACAAGTAATTGTGTATTTAAAGAAGTTGTGTAATAGATTATAGTCATACGAAATTGCATTTCAGAATCAAACATGATTATTTAAAAAATATTCGATAAAAAATCAATTCAGCAATAGAATTTTAATACTAGCGGATCAAGCCGTTAGACTGTTGGTGTTGTTATTGGGAAACGGAGGTTACTCATGGTCAGATCTATGTAGAATTTTTTAGAGCGACCTCTCAATACAGTGAAAAAACTATATGTCGACAAAAATGAGGATCAGGGGGAACTACAGGGTGAATGGACTGGTATTTATAGAGTTAATTGTGTGGAGCCCGAAATATTATAAACTTTGTAGAGCTACATATAGAAGGAAAGCTGAAGTAAAAATTGTGGACGTTAAGCATCAAAGCAAAATACTTGATGACAGAAATGAAACGTTTACAATAAATATTGTTTTAAGGAATTTTTTAATCGTTAAATTTACTGATTTGTAAAAATGTATGCGGGACCAACTCCTAGGCACGGTCTAGGGATCAAACATCGGACATGCACTGGGCCTTACTGTGAAGTTCCACAGTGCGCTCAACCATGATTTTTTCAAGTGTTTATCGATTTTTAGCATTTTAATTGGCTTTTATTCTGCTATCTATCTAGACTATTATATATCACGAAGGTTTTAATATGTTACAACAAACCAAGACGGCAAGTAAATCTCCCTGCGGAGCAGGGCTTTTATTATCCTATCTACTAAGTTGAAAGAGTGGGCCGTCTTCGTCTTCGTCTTGGTGTAATACGAATTTGAGATTTAAATTTCCGCGCGGTTTTTTATTGGCTGAGCCAGCAAAAACTGGCTAAATAAATTATTGAATTATTATTTTTTTAAATTACAAAAAATATATTAAAATTATTTTTTTTAATCAAAAAAAATATTACAATTTTTTTTAATTACAAAAAATTAAAGCATCCTATCTACTAAGTTGAAAGAGTGGGCCGTTTTCGTCATCGTCTTCGTCTTGGTGTAATACAAATTTGAGATTCAAATTTCCGCGCGCTGTTTTTCATTGGCTGAGCCAGCAATAACTGGCTAAATAAATTATTAAAATTATTTTTTTTAAATTAAAAAATATTAAAGCATTATACTGTTTTGTGCTTTTTCTTTTTCCTCTTTGAATAATTTTGCTCAAAAATGAAAAAAGGATGCTAAAAAGTCTTAATAATTTGAAATTTAGTAAAACTTTTTTACAATTTTTTTATGGATTTATTTGAGATTCAAATTTAAGCGAGCTTTATTTTTATTTGCTGAGCCAGTAATAGCTGACTAAATAACTAGGACGTAAAAACAGCATCTGGGTGCTCGAGTGGTAGCTCAAACTTAGAATATTTCTGCTCTCCTCTGCACTTTACCAAGCAAGCAAGTTTATCATTACAATGCTGCTTACTGTACTCTATGGCAACCCATCCTCATCAACCCATCATCTCTCAGAGTCGTGCATGTGTACTTGACTATATAATAATAAATATTCTTAAAAAAATTAAAACGTTATACACTAGCAAGGGCGGCGGCATTGCACGGGCAGACGTCCACAACCAAGACGGTCCACTCTTTCAAATTAGAAATTAGCATAATTATATAATGCCAAGTTTAACATTTTGTATAAATTACAAATCATTATACGCGTGAAGAAGGCCCCAACTCAGCACAACACATAGTCGGCTAACACGGCATTCGGCTTCAAAGCATGCACCCTAATAAAATCTAAACTTCCCAGCCGATTTCAATGCAAATTATTTCCCCGAACTCGGCATGAAGAGCTGTGGTGGTACATCTCGAAAAACCGCACAATATCCCGCCCCGTAGAAATTGCAATTGCCCAGCCCCATATGGGGAAATATCAATGCACTCTAATAACATCTAAAGTTCTTAACCGATTTCAACAAAAATGGGCTCCCCGTACTCAGCATGAATAGTTGTGGTGGTACATCTCGAAAAACCGCCAAATTTCCCGCCCCTAAGAAATTTCATTTACCCAGCCCCAAATGAGAGAATTTCAATGTACTCTAATAACATCTAAAGTTCTTAACCGATTTCAACAAAAGTGGGCTCCCAGAACTCAGCAAGAAGAGTTGTGGTGGTACATCTCGAAAAACCGCCAAATATGCCGACCCGTAGAAATTTTGTTTAACCAGCTCCATATGAGAGCATGTATCCTAATAAAATCGAAAGTTTTCAACCGATGTCAATGAAAATTGTAGTTGTTGAGGTGTCTGTGACTGATACACAGTAAAACCCCGATGTAGTTTGATTTACTATGAAAGTTACTGATTCCTCATATAAATAAGTAATGGACTTTCCCGAATTACTATTCTAAATATTAACGACAGTATTTATTGATATGTTAACTGTTCCGTACTTTCATTGAAATCGGTTGCGAAGTTAACATTTTACAAGGATACATTGAAATTCTCTCATTTGGGGCTGGCTAAATGAAATTTCTTCGGGGTGGGGAAATTTGACGGTTTTTTAGATGTACCACCACAACTCTTCATGCTGAGTTCGGGGAGCCCAATTTAATTGAAATCGTTTGGGAACTTTAGATTTTATTAGAGTACATGTTTTGAAGCCGATGAATTTGTTGGCCGATGAGTTGGGGCTGAGCCTGAGTTGGGGCCTTTTTCACTGCTATCAAATCCATTGCAATCCCAGTTTTCCCATCCACCTTGGTGGATGGCTTGAATGCTAGTCTTATATTATATGGAGCTAAAATGTATGTTCATTTGAAATTTATTTTGAATTTTCGCGCCAAATCTATGAGCCAATAAAAAAGCTGCATCTAATTTAAAAATTAGTACAAAAAGTAAATGAGCATATTGCTAAAAAAGCACAAAAAATATAAAAAACATCTTCGTAAATAAGTACAAAAACTAAAAGAGCATATAATATATTGTAAAAAAAGAAAAAAGAAAAATGCATCTTCGTAAATAAGTACAGAAAGTAAAAGAGTATATTTTTAAAAAAGAATAAAAAAGAAAAAAGTATCTTCGTAATAGGGAAGCGCAAAGGTACAAAAACTTGGTTCCTGTTCCTGTTCCTGAACACGAACCCATAAATACAGGTACAAGATTTATGTTCCTGTACCTATACTAAACTTTTGCAGGTACAAATTTTTCGTTCCTGTACCTGTTCACACATTTAAAATCTTGTACCTGTTCCTGAAATTGTACCCGTTCCTGAAAAGTACCCAAAACGTGTACCCATTCCCAAAAGTTATGCAAGTACCCGGGTGCGTCCCCAGGTACTTTAGTTTAAACATATAAATTTAAGCTAAACGTTTTTTTGCTATTTTTTCTTTTTCAATAAATAATGTCATTGCTCCTGCATATTTTTGTACTATAAAATAAGTAATGTACCGTAACTTGTTTATTACTTTTAAGGGCGGAAAAGCAACTTTACTTTTAAGCTTTTTTGCTGATAAGTTAATCTTCCTAAATGCTTCCGAATGTTTCCAGTGGAAATAAATAAATAATTTTTATTACTACTTTTATATTCAGGCACTCCGGAACAATGGGGGACAGGAGGTACATTGACCCTCCCAAAAAACGTCAGGGAGGAACAGGCTGTACTACTGTCCCCCCGCTTTTCAAGAATCAAATTAACCTTTTCTTAACTTTTTGCTGTCAAAACTCCTATTCAATTTAAACAAATTCTCCACAAACTGCTATTAGTTGTGTTTAAAAAACTCGAAACAAACTATTTCTTCAAAACAAAAATGTTTACACAAATTGTAAAATATCTTTTTCATCCGTTCATCTAGGTAACTACCAGAATTGAAAGGTGAAAGTAGTGGGTCATAAAACTGCAGTCCGAAATATATTTTTTAAATCTACCGGTTTTATCCTTGAAAATGATTTTGAACTTATGTTATTTTATGCCAGGACATTCCGGGTTGAAATTGTGGGATAGTGTGATTATTCGGAGTTAGGATATATTCCCTCCGACACAATCCCTCCGGTAATATTCCCTCCGGATATATTCCCTCCGACCACAATCCCTCCCACGTTGGAAATAATCCCTCGCACAAATATTTGCCACTCATATATGCAGAAGTGTTCGTCACCATGCCAACAAAGCAAAAGCAATGCGGATCGTATGGTGACTCGGCTCAAAAAATAACTTATGCGCCAGAATTTTGTTACATACTATTTCTTCTATAATCGAGTTATTATTGCTTCTACTCAAAACTTCAAAGTACCCGGGTCCACACGTTTAAATATGGGTCATTCAACAGTGTGGACCTGTTCCTATTGGGAACACACAAACAGGAACGACTTTCGTTCCTGTACCTGTTTGTGACTGTGGTCACGGGTTTCTGGGTACAAAATAAAAGTACCTGTATTGTTCCTGTTACAATTGGGAACTTTTAAACTGTACCCATTTTGGACCTGTTCCTGTTCCTGTACCCAAATACCCGGGTTGGTCCTGTTCCCATGAGCTTCCCTACTTCGTAAGTCAAGTACAAAAAGTAAAATGTAGAAAAAGCACAAGCAATAACAAAGTATCGTCGTAAAAGTAAGTACAAAAAAATGAGGTTTTAAAAAACCAAAACGAAGATGCTTTTACGGTTCTAAAAAGTGAAAAACTAGCATTTGGTGCGGGAGGAATTAGAGCAATAATGAACGATACAAAGCATCTCGGGTGCTACCGAATAATATATTATGTATACGTATGTGTTTGCACCCGAGATGCTTTGTATCGTTCATTATTGCTCTAATTCCTCCCGCACCAAATGCTAGTTTTTCACTTTTTAGAACCGTAAAAGCATCTTCGTTTTGGTTTTTTAAAACCTTATTTTTTATTCAATGGTTTTAAAAATTTTCTTGATTTTATGAGTCCATATATATTATAATAGTAATACTTAATACATTATTAAAATGTTAATGAAGTTCAAATAATTTAATTAGTTGTTAGTATTGGAAAGACTTGAAGTTGCGTTTCGAATATTGAAGGTTATGATTATGACAACCATAGTTTGCATTTTTAAACAATTAATTTTTAAGGGTCCAAGCCCTTGGTCGCACATCATAAGATTTTGCACACTAGCTTACAATAATTAGACAGACATTTGTGCAAATTTTTATCAAAGTTGTTGTGGGGGAAGACCTTTAAAAAAACTGCAATGTATTAGGATAGGCAATTCCGTAGACTCAAGGGAAAACTTGGGTATAAACAGCTTCAGATCTCGTAAACTATACATGCTGAAGAGGTGAGTTAAACATTGGAGGTTATACAAATTCTTTCATTGACTTTAAGCCCTTAATATTAGGATTTGGTCAAAGGGTGTAGAAGTTATCCTCAAATCTTTTTTTTTCATGGGGGGGTAAGTGCATATCTACGCTTTGCGTTTTTTTCCGCAACGAATTTTTCAAAAGTTGAAAATTCTACTTTTTGCGAATTAGTAAAAAAAAGCATCTTCGTAAAAAGTAAAGAGCATATTATATTAACCGTAACATTGTACTGACGCTACTTTATTATTGGCAAATAAAAATAAACGCCGAATGAGAGCCAAACGGACTAGAGGGGTTGGATTTTTGTAAATCTCCCTGGAAGATCATTTCTGAATTACCGTGCTGAATCAAATGTCACTGCAGGGAGGCCCTCAACGGTTTCAAAAATTCCTGCTGAAAATAAGGTCAACGATTTTCAAAATCCCCGTTGGCAAAAATAATTCCCCTATAAGACGCCAAATCCCTGTCAAACAAGGTCAACCAATCTACAAATCCCTGTTTGCCTAACAACCCCCTTTTCCCTCAAACATGCCAACAAGTTTGAAAATCCCTGCCATAAAAAAGATCAATGAATTTTAAAATCCCTGTTCACAAAATAGAATCCCTTGCCTTTGAGATTTTCCCTGCCAGAAATATTTTTTCCCTGAGAAGAATCTTCCCGTCTTCCTACAAAAATGACCCCTGAATCAGACTATCCATCAAGGTTGTACTGATGCTGCTATCTTATTTGCAGATCAAAAATGAGAGCCATTTGCTCCTTTCTTATTTTATTCGAATTGAAATGTAGTCGAATCGGCACAATCAATCGGAAATCATAGGACTGGCAATATATAAGCTTTATTGAACGTCATATATAAAGGTCATGCTGGCGAAATCCTTTTGAGATGCTATGGAGGAAAATTGGCCAGCAACTATAGATAGTGAGAGAGGTACACGTTATCGAAACTTCAGAAGTTGTACATTTTCATGTAAATAATCTTATTAGTTATGCCGATCTTTTCATTGGGAATACTCGCAATTGCCGGCATGCATGGTGATTTGTTGCAAAATTTTGGTAAGTTTTTATATCAGAAAGCCACGTTTAGGCGAACTTTGCAGAGCTACATCTGGAAGGAAAGTTAGAGTAAAAATTGCCGCACTTTGAACATCAAGGTAAAATATTTGATGACAGAAATGAATTTATGAACAAATATGGTTTTAAGGAAGTTTTAAGCCTATAAGTTTAATCATTTGTAAAAATGAATGCACCTCGATCTACGGATCGAACATGGGGCATGCGCAGGGCCTTAATGAGAAGTTCCCCAGTTTCACGTGTTTATGTAATTTTGACATTTTAAATGGCTTAAATTGTGCAGGTTTTAATGTGTTACAGCAAACCAAGATTTCAAACAAATTTCCCTGTGGAGCAGGGCTGTTTACTTAACTGTGTAAATAAGCATAAAAGGAAAAAGAGCATATTGTAAAAAAGTACGAAAAATAAAAAAGCATCCTCTCTACTAATTTCAAAGAATGGACAGTCTTCGTCTTGGTTTAATACGGACTTGAGATTCAAATTTATGCGCGCTAAATAAATTATTGCAATTATTAAAAATTTCTTTTTTAAAATAAATTATTAAAGCATTATACAGTAGCAATAGAGGCGGGGGCAGCCATTCACCACCAAGGCGGCCCACTCTTTCAAATTAAAAGAGAGAATTATTTTTTTTTTAAATTTTCCGATTTCACCGATTTTCACCGATTTTCACCGATTTTCAAAATCCCCGTTGGCAAAAATAATTCCCCTATAAGACGTCAAATAACTGTCAAATAAGGTCAACCAATCGACAAATCCCTGTTTGCCTAACAACCCCCCTTTTCCCTCAAACATGCCAACAAGTTTGAAAATCCCTGCCATAAAAAAGATCAATGAATTTTAAAATCCCTGTCGGCAAAATAGAATCCCTTGCCTTTGAGATTTTCCCTGCCAGAAATATTTTTTCCCTGAGAAGAATCTTCCCGTCTTCCTACAAAAATGACACCTGAATCAGACTATCCATCATGGTTGTACTGATGCTCCTGATGATTTTCAAATAAAAAATGAGAGCCAATTGCTCCTTTCTTATTTGTTTGAAATGTATTCGAATCGGCACAATCAATCGGAAATCAAAGGACTGGCAATAAGCTTTATTGATCGTCATGTATAAAGGTCATGCTGGCGAAATCCTTCTGAGATGCTTTGGAGGAAAATTGGCCAGTAACTATAGATAGTGAGAGAGGTACACGTTATCGAAACTTCAGAAGTTGTACATTTTCATGTAAATAATCTTATTAGTTATGCCGATCTTTTTATTGGGAATACTCACAATTGCCGGCATCCGTGGTGATTTGTTGCAAAATTTTGGTAAGTAATTTTTTATATCAGAAAGCCCCGTTTAGACGAACTTTGCAGAGCTACATCTTGAAGGAAAGTTAGAGTAAAAATTGCCGCACTGAACATCAAGGTAAAATATTTGATGACAGAAATGAATTTACAACAAATATGGTTTTAAGGAAGTTTTTAGCCTATAAGTTTAATTATTTGTAAAAATGAATGCATCTCGATCTACGGATCAAACATGGGGCATGCGCAGGGCCTTAATGAGAAGTTGCCCAGTTTCACTTGTTTATGTAATTTTAACATTTTAAATGGGTTAAATCGTGCAGGTTTTAATGAATTTATAATAACTAATAATTACCAAGATTTCAAACAAATTTCCCTGTGGAGCAGGGCTGTTTACTTATTTGTGTAAATAAGTATAAAAGGTAAAAGGGCATATTATAAAAAAGCACGAATAATAAACAAGCATCCTCTCTACTAAATTCAAAGAGTGGACAGTCTTCGTCTTTGTCTTGGTGTAATGCGGATTTGAAATTTTACGCGCGCTAAATTAATTATTAAAATAATTTTTTAGAAAATTTGAATAAATTATTAAAGAATTATACAGTAGCAATGGAGGCGACATTGTCACGGACAGCCATTTACCACCAAGACGGCACACTCTTTCAAATTAAAGGAAAGAATTTTTTTAAAATTAAAAGATGAATTATTAAAGCCGGATACAGTAGCAACGGCGGCGAAATTGTCAGGGCAGCCATTCAGTACCAAGACGGCCTACTCATTCAAATTAGTATTTCTAAACTTTAAAAAATAAACTATTAAAGCATTATACAGTAGCGAGGACGGTGACATTGTCACGGTCAGCCGTCCCGGGGTCTTGCGACGTGAGACCTTTGGGCTTTCTTAATAATTACTATAATTTAACGTAAGCTTTGTTGTGACGATGAAAAATTCTCAAGGAAAAGTTTGGAAACAGTTGATATTTATGTATCGAAGCCAATGTTTTTACATGGTCAATTTCATGTTGCATTTTCGAGAAATCAAAAATAAATATTAAGATCCTTGTAAATGACACTGCAGAAAGGTGAAGGAACCTACACAAGTAATTGTGTATTTCAAGAAGTTGTGTAATAGATTATAGTCATACGAAATTGTATTTCAGAATCAAACATGATTATTTAAAACATATTCGATAAAAAATCACTTCAGCAATACAATTTTAATACTAGCGGATCAAGTAGTTATACTGTTGGCGTTGTTATTGGGAAATGGAGGTTATCTACCGACGTAGGTGGTGGCTTGATCCGCTCAAAGAGAATCTTATATTCGCTAGAGTTTTAACAGGAAGGCCGGAAGGGGACACCATGTTTGTTTCCCAAGTTACACTAATTTCAAATGAGGGTGATACCCGTTTGTTTTATTAAGAAATTAGGCATTTGGTTATCAAAACCGTTTACTCATGGTCAGATCTATGTAGAATTTTTTAGAGCGACCTCTCAATACAGTGAAAAAACTATATGTCGACAAAAATGAGGATCAGGGGGAACTACAGGGTGAATGGACTGGTATTTATAGAGTTAATTGTGTGGAGCCCGAAATATTATAAACTTTGCAGAGCTACATATAGAAGGAAAGCTAAAGTAAAAATTGTGGACACTAAGCATCAAAGCAAAATACTTGACGACAGAAATGAAACGTTTACAATAAATATTGTTTTAAGAAAGTTTTTAATCGTTAAATTTACTGATTTGTAAAAATGTATGCGGGACCAACTCCCAGCCGCGGTCAAACAACAAGGCGGGATCAAACATGGGACATGCACAGGGGCCTTAGTTTGAAGTTCCACAGTGCACTCAACCATGATTTTTTCCAAGTGTTTATCGATTTTTAGCATTTTAATTGGCTTTTATTCTGCTACCTAGCTAGACTATTATCACGCGGGTTTTAATATGTTACAACAAACCAAGACGTCAAGCAAATCTCCCTGCGGAGCAGGGCTTTTACTAGTTTTAAATTAAATTTAGTTGCAGCTTTTTATTGGCTCGTAGACTTGGCGCGAAAATTCAAAATTACTTTCTCAGTCCATATTATATAAGACTAGCACTGCACAGCCAGCTATTGCTGGCTTTGAAAGGCTTCATAGCTTGTTGGTTCAGTCGAATAGCACATGATTCAGAAATACACCCCAGTTGTAAATACATTCATAGTACATACTACAAATAAGCCGGGTAGTTAGCCTTTAAGGTAATTTGTAATCACAATCCCAAACCAATAGATGTTATCCGATAGCGGATCAAGCCACCACAGGACGGCAGGTGGTGGATAACCCCCATTTCCCAAGTGCAACACCGACGAAGTCTAGTGGTTTGATCCGCCAGTATTAAAATTCCATTGCCGAAATAGTTTTTTCTAATAGAATATTTTTTAAATGGCCTTTGCTCCTGAAATACAACTCCGTAAGATTATAATCTAACATTACAGAACTTTTTGAAATATACAATTTGCAATTTGTACTCGCAAAACTATAAAGCGTCTCTAGGAGAGAGAGTGAAGATTTAAAAATGTCCCCTCATCGTCAAATCCTAGTATTAAGAAAGCCAGTAGCCTTATTAAAGCCTTTTTAATTGCAACAATTTACAAAACTTCTTTAAAACACAATTACTTTTGTATGTACCTTTACCGACCTTGATATTTTCTTTAGACTTGCCCCTCGAAAAGCAACATACAGTTGTCTATGTGAAAATTAACGCCAACTTTACCAAAACTTTGTCCCCGACATTTATTAAGTTACTGTCAAAGTTGTATTAATTAGTTGCAAAGCGTACTCTAAAATGTCTCTTCTCTTTAATATAAATGGGTAGCCACCGTTTATGGTATTATAAATGTAGCCCGTGACAGTATCACTGCCCTTGCTACTACTTGCTAAGCCATATAACCTTTATGGTAATTTGTATCCGCGAACCTATAAAGCGCGTTTAGGAGAGGGAGGGAAGTTTTAAAATAGTCGCTTCATCACGCGCGTTTTATATTTTAGAGATTATATGAGGTATAGACTAGCAACCAAGCCATCCGCCGAGGCGGATGAAATCCAAAACAGCTGAATCTTAACATGATAGTGGTTAAGTTTCCTCTCCCACGGAGAGACTATTCTACCCACATTTTTTACACATTTCTTTACTCTTGTACGGTTAATATTTATATCCTACCGAGCTACACTCACACAAACACGTTAAAGTGGCAATTAAATAATTACAATTAGACGCTAATATCATGGGCGGTACAGTTAATCACGGGCAACAACAAGTGTTTTTCTACGCTCTTTCGTATCTACAACTAACTCTACGGTTTGGTTTAAACACCACTACCGGAGTAATACTGTAAAATACAACGGTTTGATAAATTATCACTACCGAAGTATTAGTCCAGACTAGGGTTTGCTAGTAATAGCACTACCGAAATCTTGTTTGCACAGACCACGGGTTGACAGCAATATCACTACCGGAATCTTGTTTGCACAGACCACGGTTTGACTATTATTACTACCGGAATCTGAAAACGTGAAAAACGGGAGGAATACCTGCCCAATTTTTTTAATTCTAAAGACTTTAAAATTTTAAATAAAAAAGTGCAAAATTATTATTTATTAATTGTCATTATTCTGATTTTAAACTACTAAAGCATTACACCTTGTCAACTGATCCATCTTTAGAAATCAATATTCAAGTATCCATTGCCAACACTATGTATTACTCGAATTACGAAGAAAACATTGTTACCATTCCATTACCCATCAATACTTCTTCCGCTTACGAACAATTAGCAAACATTTCTGTTACCTATCAACAACGCACTCTTCAAGACTTAACTAATAATCCTATACTACCAAATATCGAATTAACTGATCCTGACGGCTTAGAGTGTATGCATCGATACTAAATCATGACTTCATTCCTACCAAATGAGATTTTCTCCTATATTCCAATCTATGATGGACGTTCTTCGTGTATTGCTTGGCTGAAGTCATTTAACTACAGATGTGCTCACTTCAAATTAACTGACAAATGGAAATTCGAAAATATGGACTCACTACTTACAGGACCTGCTCTACATTGGTGGAACATCTCCAATGATTATTTTCTCGAGAATCTGGACATTGCTAATTGCCAACAGCGTTTCAAAGAATTTGAGGAAAAAATTCAGGAGGCTTTTTCAGAAAAAGACGACAAACGCAGGGATGAAATATCGGAAAAATAAAAATTCCGATTCCAATTACAATACCTGCTAAATTTAATTTAGATTTAGATTTCGATTCCGGTGTATCCAAATAATGAATTTTGAATTCCGATACCAATTAATTCAAATAATTTTAAATAATTCCGATTCCAGTTCCGATTCTACACATGTAACCTACAATTTATTGTTATTTTCCAAGTCATTTGACCAGTTGTTGACTAAATTATTTGTTTACTCGAACAAACGACATGTTTTGCAGGGATTCATCCGGTAGTCGACCTAGGTTATAGTTTTAAATTAAACTTAATGTAGAAAAATGTCTTCCCACAGTAACCTAAGTTACTGGAATGCGCAAGATTACAAATGTTACTTGACAATTTCCGAAAACTCTGAATCATTCTACCACTGGAACAAATTAATTCATTTGTCCCTTGTGCGGTCCATAGTTGTTCCACAGAATACGTTGGAACATGTCTTTAATTTTTTTGTATTTCTATATTTCTATGATTCTGCCTTTCTTTCCATTTTTATTACTACCATAAAGAACTATTTTCGCAAAAACCATGTAGAAGTGTAAAGGGTAGAAGGTAAAGGTAAAAGATCGTAAAGTGCTCTTTATGGCTGTATAATGAAATGTCAGAAATGGAATCGGAATTCATCGGAATATCATTAAATTCTAATACCAATACCGATACTTACTTTCCAATTCTGATTAGAATTCCAATACCTAATTTTACTTAATTTTTAATTCCGATTCCGATTCTAATACTTTAAATTTTCGGATTCTTTTTCGATTCCGATTCCAATTCTGATTCCGATTTTCAACCCTGCGACAAAGCCAGCGCTACAGCAGAAAATTTAGCTACTGTATTCCATGCCGACACAGATAATGCTCGCGAATATATTTATAAGAAACCGAGTATCTTTAAACGCATGGGCTCGACAATGACTGACTCCTGCAAACTTAATTACCTCTACCAGGGATTACCACAAGACCTAAGGGATGTGCCACAAATGACGTTATTGAAACAATCTTACCAACACCAACAGGTTTGACGCCACTTCAACTACCCCAAACATCCACAACTATTTCCCACACCTGTTCCTTCTGCAACACAAATACTCGCAAACTACGAGAATGCCGCTCTTTCAAACGATGGTTGAACGAAACAAATAACTCTTCCTATAATTCAGGCAACCACTTTCAACAACAAAACAGCTTACCTTCAACTCAACACCCTTCACATTTTAATAGTCAACAAAGCCAACTCAACCCAAAACGAAGCAATGACCATTCTAGACAACAACTATTCAGAACGACCAAGCTACAACCATACTAACACTAGTAGCAATCAACTAAATCACCTACAACCAAATTATAATTCCAACCCCAATGAATATTATTCCTCCAGCCAGGATCAAAACTGGAGATCGGGAAACTAGACAGCCTAATGAAAACGGGAGACCATCAGGCAAAACCATTCAACAAGGCCTCCTCCCTCCGCATTATAAAATCAACAAATACTCAAACTGAAACCACACACATTACAGCCATAGCATCCTCAACTCAGACTGAAATACCAGAACAGAAGCCGAACAACACCACAGCAACCGTGTACCCACAAGATTCATCAAATGAAAATACGAATAATTCCATCACAACAGAAGATACAAATTTAATACAAATTCAAGCTAACACCTATAATAAGACATTTCATGCTTTAGCTGACACTGGAGCAACAATATCAGTCATCAACGAACACGCTTTCAATTCACTTCATTCCAACATTAAACTCAACTCCGAAAATATACAAATTCCTCGAAGATTATCACTAGCAACTAACACTACAAATACACTAATACGACAAAAAGTCATACTTCATATCGAAATTCAACAACATAAACTACAATGGACATTTTATGTACTACCAGAATGTACTCACAACATGATACTTTGTAAACATTTCTGTAAAACCTTTAATGTACAATTTAATTGGAACAATAACACTGCTACAGTTAAAGGTCTTCATCGGATCGGATTGATCCGAACGGATTCGGATAGGATTCGGATAGGATTGAAAACACAATTGATTCTATCCGTCAAACATATGGCGGACCGGCTAAATCGTTTGAATCCGTGCATTCATTTCGGATAGGATTTGATACAGTGATGAATGCATCCGTCTGGATAGGATGAGCAAGTCCCTTGTTTTCGGATGATCCGGTGGATATCCGCGGATATCCGTCTTCGTCTTCTAGAGGAGCCATCTCGTGAGGAATAATGCTATCATAGCATCAAATATTTTATAGTAGAACGACACGTGGAATTAAAACTCTTAATGCAAACGGCTGCATTCGTGAAAATCCGCATTCTCCATACACTCATGCAACTTGTCCGGCATCGATTGTTCAAATTCATCGCGAATTTACACATTTTTACATCGTTACAATTTTAGCTATAACCTCTTGTTGTCTTGTGGAACAACGACCACTTTTTATTAGATTTTGTATGTGCTACCTACGCTTTGTATAGAGATGACAGATATAGACGTTGGTGTAGGGGAAGATAATACTATTGAAATTAGCACAAAAGAGGATCCAGAAACTAAGCGATTCAAAAGTGACGTATAGGCTCATTTCTCTATCCCAAAGGAAGGTCCGGGGAAGACTGCAAACTGCAATTACTGTACAGTGTATGTATTTTTCGCATTAAATATATTTTATGCGTGAAACCACATTTTGCATTGTTGTTTGTTTGCTATTTTTAACATGGAATTAACTTATTTTTATCATATCGCGCATTTCAGGAAATATAATATATCCAAAGGTCAGGGTAGCACCACCAATCTGAATAATCACTTGAAACGGCAACATCCCAAACAAGTGAAAGACAAGAAAATTCTGCAGACTTCTGGGTAAATTCAGTCATGGCTTCATGAACAATCACAAAAACTAAAGGTAGAAAGCATAATCGTATTACTAGATATCTTACACTGCTTTGTAGCTTAACTACTTAATTTTTGTTTGAACGTTTAAGGATTTCGACCCTAAATTATTCCGAGATTATCTTCTACGGTGGATTGTTGGATCAACCCATCCATTTTTAGAAGTAAAGTCGCCCCAATTCGAAAAATTTATCCTGTACCTGAATCTAAAAGCGATTCTACCTAGCGCTGTAACTGTGCAAAGAGACCTAATGGCAAAGTAAGGAAGAGAGAAACTAAAACGGATAGCGGTGCTTAAGGTAAGGATTCTAACAACTGGATCTACTGGAGTAAAAATCGTTGTTAAAAATTGACTCTCAGTAAATATATATTCCACACGCTTCATTATTTCTGGTTCTTTTATCAGGGTCTCAAAGACAAGTTTAGCATTGGACTAGATGGATGGACTTCTCCAAATCGAATTCCCTTTTAGGGGTTACAATTCACTGGGTTGGTGACGACTGGACTGTTCATGAGGATCTTTCGGAATTCAAACATTTACTTGGTAAACATGATGAAAAAACTTTTTGTGAAGCCTTAGTAGCAATATTTGGGGATTTCCAGATCTCATTTTCAAATGTTTTGGGGGTTACTTGAGATAATGCAAGTAACAACGATACGTTGTTCGAGTATTTGGAGAAGGATTGCAAGGAGAAGAACATCAACTTCGAGTCAAATAAGTCCAGGATTAGATGCTTTGCACATATTATGAATTTATGTGTACAGGACATATTGAAGCACCTAAAAGCTGAACAAACCGATAGTGTGAATGAAGAGCATGTGGATTTTTTGTGCCAACAGGAATTTTGAAAATCGTTGACGTTTTTTCAGCAGGGATTTTTGAAATCGTTGAGGACCTACCAGAAGGGAGACAATAGCAGGGAAATTCAGAAATGATCTTCCAGGGAGATTTACAAAAATCCGACCCCTGGTTTGACTGCTAGAGGTCTCTGTAAAGTATTTTTTGATTTCACAGAAAAATTTAATCATTATTCTCAATGTGAGCAAATTACACGACTTTGGACAGTACTATAAATGCTTATCTCGCTATAGTGTATGACTATTAGTGTTTCTATCTGTAACAAAAAATTGAGCTCGACTCGTCTCGAAACAAAAACCCGGTGAAAATTCAACTTTTTGTCCCAAACTCGAAGTCGGGACATTCGAGTCGGGAAAATTGTTTGTACTCGAAACTGAGACCGTTAAAAAATGTTCTGTCCGAAACCGACTCGAACGCGAATCGTTTGCTAATGAGAATCTCCAATACATTTAATACAATCTAGTTACAAAGAATTTGTGGTTCCATTGCACCCTGTACTCACAGGCCTGCATAAGTTTAGTTTTCTTAGTTGTAAACATCCGTAAATCAGTCGACATCTGTAAACACCAGGTTTTGCCTGTAGTAATTATTGTAGTTGATAGAGGGACAGGCTCACTTTAAATGCTTGGTTATACTTTTTCCAAGCGAATTCCCATACGAAAATTCAATTTTTGTAGGTTAAAGGTCTACACCAACTGCATAGGAGGTTGAATCACCGCAAACCCTTTCGCTCACTATTTCATCATTTGAGCTCCAGTGAATGAAAAACTGAAAATCTACGTTCGAACTGACCGTTCCAACAAGTATGAGCGGAGAAAGCAGAGTATAATCGAAGGAATTCATCTTTAGGGGTTCAGGACCAAAGATGTGGAAGAAATTTTCTAGTGTTCTCAGTTAGTGCCCAACATGGCCTTACCCAATATGCCCTATTCTTCCGTCTTGAAATGAAAATGCCCTGGCATTTTGGGCGGGCAAGTTGCCCTAAATTTCTGTAGCAATGAAAGTCTCCTTTCCAATCAATGGCCGCAATTTCATATTCCGTGATGATGCATTCAGGTTCTTCGTTTACATACCGACGTACTGCTCCAAAAAATTCCAGGTAAATTTCGTACGTTTTCCCTGGCAAGTAAGCAAAGACAATGGCACGGGGTATGCATCCCTATACACACCGTGAATTGAATACAATTGTGCAAACTGCTTCGGTCATTACTTGAATAGTGCGAGCCAGGTACTGCAAAATGCTAATTTCTGAACATTTTACATGCCAGCTTTTGAATTTGTAATGCAACGTTCATGGAAAGTAAATTAAAGTTAACCGCGTAGTAATTTAATAATAAAAATAATTACATCCAAAGCATCTGTCGAAGCAAAAATAAGCATTCGATTTTCTTGTCCATGATTGTCATACAGGAGGAACTCGGTTTCTCTAACCGATTTTGTTAGACCAACAGGAACATCAATTTCTCCTCTTGTGCTATCACAATTGGAATTTCCATGAGCCTTTAAATAGCTGTAGCGGATCTTCTTCTTTAGGCTGCCTATTGAACCAAGCAGAAATGGTTTTTTCGAATTTTGAAAAACAGTCGTGTTGGCAAACCAGCACATTATAAAGAGTCTCTGGAACAAATCATGAAGGTGACAAGAAGTAACCAAGTTGCAAGTGACTGTCAAGCTGGCGTACCTCCGCCTTGAACTCTGCAATGAATAAATGACCACATATTGCAGTAGTAGCTGGTCGGGTATCCGACTAAGCTCAAAATTTAGAAGAAGAATTATAATGCAATGAGTTTCATATACAATATGGTTTCTTACGTAGAAAGCTAGCATCATTGTATAAGGAGATTATATAGTTTTGATTAACCATGGACTTCATGTGCGGAGCAAATAATCACAATGACTTTGCAATTAAACCATTTTCATGTTTAATTCGTTTTATTCGATAATCAAATACTCCAGTGCAAGCCACATTAATTGGCAAAATAGTAGATAAGGGAAATAGACGAAAATGAAGAAATGGAAAATTATTGTTCTTGTTCTAGAGCGGTGTGTGACTGTTCTCTCTGTCGTACTGTTAGCGACTCCCTCCTCATTTTGTCCCCATCCTCCATTTTATAATGTAGACTCAGGATTAATAACTTGTAGTGATTGTAATTTTTTAACAACGAAAATTATGAGTGTCTGATAAATAATGATTTAGTCTTAAAGTACAGACCTTCCTGGAAAGCCCTGAAATTTCCTTCATGTAAGGGTCCAAGCGTTAGAAAAGACAGTTCGCTTAAATGAACAATTTATTGCTGAATTCAAAATCCGTAAAAAACCAACTTTGCTTCACCTTGGTGACCCGAATAATTGGTGTATAGGTGAATGATTTTTTTTGAAACTAGGAAAAGAACTTCCTGCAAATTGGGGTAATTAAATGGTTCGAGTTACTCGTTTATTTAGGGTGGAAGTCAACAACTAATTTATAGCACCCTATTTATAAGACTTAAACACAGTATTGACGCATATTATTAGTGTATTACCATGTGTACTGTAAATGTATTCAGGTTGCTATATCAGACTAGTAGTGGTGTGTGTTATTAAACACCCAATTAGCAATACCTCAAACTGTCCATGTGTTGCTATAGGGAAACTCGACTGTACGATGTGTGTTTTGTATCTAAATATGTAGATATGTATGTGTACATTATATTGTTACAGGTAATACACTCCTTGTGCAGTATAAATGCTATCTTTGCGAGAAGTACTTATCTTGACTCATATAATTATACAAATATGCTTTTATATGTGAGTTTTTTTATCCAGTCGCCTGGGGAAGGAATTACGTCCTTAATAAGCATTTACTTCCGTGTCTGTGATCTGGGAGAAATGTAATTCAATAAACAGTTGAAGGTCTGGGGAATGCCAGTCATTTGAGAAGAAAGAAGCTGCAAGTGCAGTTGCACTGATACACACTTAAGCACTAATCGATCGATATTTAATCAGGGATAAATCAGGGGTATCTAATTTCCCATTTGTAATGCTGGAATGACTTGAAGCTGAAATCACCTATACTTTTACATGTTGTATAGTATTTTGTGATGACATTCAACCAGTGCTCGCACGTCTAAGGAAACCCATCTGTACATGTCTACATCTAAAAACGCATATTTTAACTTATGCCAACAATTCTGCTTGGCATGACATGCTTGATTTTGCATGAAATACACAAGACTCACAGAAACAGAAAAAATTATTTGATTTTTCTGTTGATTTTATGGATACAAAATTTCAGACATTATTGTTAATTAATACATTATTTCATTAATACCCTTAATTAATTAATTTTCTAAGGATTTCGATTTTAATACCTTTTTTTGTTTCCACAGAATGTTTTTAAAGATTATATTTGTGGTTTTATTATAAAACAATTTTACGGGCTATTACCGGAGGAATCCGAAGTTTCCCCAAGAGAACAAGGAAAGCTCAATATAAATTGTCTGCTATGGCTTCCATGTCCTTGGTTAGGAAGAATAATACAATATAGCAAATGTTTTGGGATTTATAATATTTATAATCTACATACATATAATATAACTTAAGCCAAGAATTGTCAATTAGGAATAAAAATAGCCACAGTCAGACGTTCCTAAAAAGGCATTGGTGTGTCAGTACCATAACCGCATATTACTTGTCGACTCAGCTATAATGCCTTTAGCGCTATTAACTCTAGTTTCCCCCAAAAATTGTTGACCCCCTCTATCCCACATAAAAAAAACTAGTTGATTTCCTAGATTGCAGTGAATTTATTTTAAGAAAACAAATCAGTGATCTTGCTCTACTTTGTATGTAAACAAACAGATTTTTAAAGACTTCAGATTAGGAAAACGCTTCTGTGTTTTGAGTATACGAGGTTAACTTTAATGTCATAGTTTTACCGATATCATAACACTGGATACATAATTTAAGCACATTTTGGATACTAATTCACATACACATTTTTTGTCGCATCAACAGGGATTTAATTATTTGGATATATATTTAAGAATAGTTATCAATTCCAACAAAAATACCAAAAAATACAAATAAAATACCGATTTAAATAAATATCCACGATATATATTGATGTAATTTCAAATAAACAAACATTATAACCAACAACTTCTTAGTTATTATTATTACCAAGTATTCGTTTTCGTTTGACATGTTCGTCATACTTCGTTTTTGAGAACTTTCTTTGTTAAGAAGTTCTCGGGCTTCTTCATATCATCCTTGGTTCTTCAATACGAAGAATCAGCTGTTTTGTAGTTACTGTGGAAAAGTGATCCTGCGCTTCTTCATATTTCGCCCTGTGTATCCAATACGGACGCCATATTGTGTTTTGTCGTTAGTGTGGAAGGATGATCCGGACCTAATATTCTATTTTCGATTTGCAAAACGTCGTTGTAAAGTTCTTGCGCTTCCTCATATTTCCCCTGCCCATTCAATACGGACGCCATATTGTGTTTTGTCGTTAGTGGGGAAGGATGATCCGGACCTAATATTCTATTTTCGGTTTGCAAAACGTCGTTGTAAAGTTCTTACGCTGTCTCATATTTCCCCTGTCTATTCAATACGGACGCCATATTGTGTTTTGTCGTTAGTGTGGAAGGATGATCCGGACCTAATATTTTATTTTCGATTTGCAAAACGTCGTTGTAAAGTTCTCGCGCTTCCTCATATTTCCCCTGTACATTCAATACAGACGCCATATTGTTTCTTGTCGTTAGTGCGGAAGGATAATCCGGACCTAATATTTTATTTTCGATTTGCAAAACGTCGTTGTAAAGTTCTTGCGCTTCCTCATATTTCCCATGTGTATACAATATGCACGCCATATTGTGTTTTGTCGTTAGTGTGGAAGGATGATCCGGACCTAATATGTTATTTTCGATTTGCAAAACGTCGTTGTAAAGTTCTCGCGCTTCCTCATATTTCCCCTGTCCATTCAATACGGACGCCATATTGTGTTTTGTCGTTAGTGTGGAAGGATGATCCGGACCTAATATTTTATTTCGGATTTACAAAACGTCGATGTAAAGTTCTTGTGCTTCCTCATATTTCCCCTTTCTATTCAATACGGACGCCATATTGTGTTTTGTCGTTAGTGTGGAAGGATGATCCGGACCTAATATTTTATTTAGGATTTGCAAAACGTCGTTGTAAAGTTCTTGCGCTGTCTCATATTTCCCCTGTCTATTCAATACGGACGCCATATTGTGTTTTGTCGTTAGTGTGGAAGGATGATCCGGACCTAATATGTTATTTTCGATTTGCAAAACGTCGTTGTAAAGTTCTCGCGCTTCCTCATATTTCCCCTGTCCATTCAATACGGACGCCATATTGTGTTTTGTCGTTAGTGTGGAAGGATGATCCGGACCTAATATTTTATTTCGGATTTACAAAACGTCGATGTAAAGTTCTTGTGCTTCCTCATATTTCCCCTTTCTATTCAATACGGACGCCATATTGTGTTTTGTCGTTAGTGTGGAAGGATGATCCGGACCTAATATTTTATTTAGGATTTGCAAAACGTCGTTGTAAAGTTCTTGCGCTGTCTCATATTTCCCCTGTCCATTCAATACGGACGCCATATTGTGTTTTGTCGTTAGTGTGGAAGGATGATCCGGACCTAATATTTTATTTCGGATTTACAAAACGTCGATGTAAAGTTCTTGTGCTTCCTCATATTTCCCCTTTCTATTCAATACGGACGCCATATTGTGTTTTGTCGTTAGTGTGGAAGGATGATCCGGACCTAATATTTTATTTAGGATTTGCAAAACGTCGTTGTAAAGTTCTTGCGCTGTCTCATATTTCCCCTGTCTATTCAATACGGACGCCATATTGTGTTTTGTCGTTAGTGTGGAAGGATGATCCGGACCTAATATGTTATTTTCGATTTGCAAAACGTCGTTGTAAAGTTCTCGCGCTTCCTCATATTTCCCCTGTCCATTCAATACGGACGCCATATTGTGTTTTGTCGTTAGTGTGGAAGGATGATCCGGACCTAATATTTTATTTCGGATTTACAAAACGTCGATGTAAAGTTCTTGTGCTTCCTCATATTTCCCCTTTCTATTCAATACGGACGCCATATTGTGTTTTGTCGTTAGTGTGGAAGGATGATCCGGACCTAATATTTTATTTAGGATTTGCAAAACGTCGTTGTAAAGTTCTTGCGCTGTCTCATATTTCCCCTGTCTATTCAATACGGACGCCATATTGTGTTTTGTCGTTAGTGTGGAAGGATGATCCGGACCTAATATTTTATTTTCGATTTGCAAAACGTCGTTGTAAAGTTCTCGCGCTTCCTCATATTTCCCCTGTCCATTCAATACGGACGCCATATTGTGTTTTGTCGTTAGTGTGGAAGGATGATCCGGACCTAATATTTTATTTTCGATTTGCAAAACGTCGTTGTAAAGTTCTCGCGCTTCCGCATATTTCCCCTGTGTATCCAATACGGACTCCATATATTGTTTTGTCGTTAGTGAGGAAGGATGATCCGGACCGAATATTTTATTTAGGATTTGCAAAACGTCGTTGGAAAGTTCTCGCTCTTTCTCATATTTTCCCTTTCTATACAATACGTTCACTAAATTGTTTATTGTAATTACTGTGGCCATACTCGAATGTTCTAATTTATTTCTCATTTGAAATACTTCATATATTCGACTTGCGGCTTCGTTATAGTTTCCTCGTTGGCTAAGGGCCGTACCAAGTTCTTCTTTCAGGTCAATAGTAGTGATTGCGTCTAGTCCATGAAGCGTTTCGCTCGTTTGCAAAGCTGTTCGATAAATCTTAACTACGGTATCATAGCTTCCTATGTCTTTCAGTTTATTTGCGAGTATTATTTTAGATTGAAGGAATTGCTTTGAGCAATATTCAGGACCTTGTGCATGGATTCGGACAACGTTGTTCAGGATGTCATGAATGTTTTCAGAATTAGTGCTTAGGTTTTGTACATACACGTTTAACTTTTCCACGATTTGGTTAAAGTTTTTCTTCACATATGATGAATTTGGTTTGAAAATATTGAATAAGCTTTTTTTTTGCCTGCCTCCGCTTTGGCCGCTTGAATCATGCGATGTATTTGGTAGTAACTGTTACATCTAGTAATTAAATTGTATTTAAGTAACAAATTAAGCGCATTTGCAAGATTATCTTCCACGTGAATGAATATTATCTTCATAAGCGCAGTTGGAATGTTGTCCGGGTTAAGTATCGCCATTACGTCCAAGCATTGAAGAGCCAGCTTTCCTTGTTGCATGGAGCTAATATGCTCAAATGTCATAAAATATATTGTAAACAAGTCTGGATAATCACCTTCGTCTGGTATAGTCTTTAGGAATTGTTTCGTTTTATTAGCAAAGTCAGTTAGAAAATCCTCTAAACTGTACGGTCGTTCATCAAGAGCGGCACGAGTTTCCTGTTTGTTCCGAACTAATGTTACGACTTGTAGCAACGCTAAAGGCAAGCCTTGGCAGATTGTTGCCACCTCCTTAAGGGTGGGGGTATCTTCAGAAAATCCTAACTCTTCATTAAAGAATGGCAAGCTTTCACTCAAATTAAAGACTGGTAACGCTTGAGATTTAAAATTCTTCCGGACAGAATTTCTTGTGGTGACAATTATCGCTGGAACTTTCCATGTAGATTTAATAGCTTTTGGAAGCAGCCGATGGAGGTCATCTTTATCATCATCACTCTTATATGATTCCACGTTATCAAAAATAATTAATGCAAATTTTAGGCATACAAAATCATACACGTCATCCAGAATATCCTCCTCTGCTTTTGGTTTACCACCTTGGTTTACATCTATTCGTAATTTTTGAGCTAACTGTAGAAAGTCATTTGATGCTGTAGTGTAGCTTCCAGCGTTGATCCATAACACATGGTCGTAGGATTCCTTATATTTTTGAGTGTATTTTCGGACCACTTGAGTTTTTCCCACACCTCCTGGACCGAAAATTACAAATGCTTTTGATAGTACTTTTGAAGGGGTTTCTGCTGGTGTATTGCAGATGTAGTCATGCATATCCTTGATATACTCTTCTCTTCCAAAAAACGAAGGAATGTTTTCTTGAACCTTGAATTCAATGCGGTCTGGGAGTGGGACGTTGGTTAATGTCAAGTTATTAGTAACGTTAGCAGTACCACCATTATTAACAATTGGAGTTATGACATCGCGAGTGTTGCCCTGGATAGTGAATCCAGATAGGAATGGGACTGTTCCGGAATGTTCCAGGATTTCTTGGAATGGTCTGGACTCCTTGAGCCTGGACCAGACCATTTGATCTGTTCTCCGTGTAGGACCAGGACCATATGGTCTTTTAGACTGTAGGACCGGATCCATCTGGTCCGTACAAATTGTTGGAACAGGAACATATGTTCTGTTCCTCAAAATAACTCGGAACAGAACAGAACAGACCACTAGGACCAAATAGGTTTATAATACGATGACAACACGCAAGCATTTGACAATTTAGATAATGTTTTAAATAATCGATCGATATCATGCTGTACGATCTAGCAATGCTATTTTATTCGCGGGAATTGGAAATACTTAATGGTCATCTATCGAATCTGGTCCGACCATTTGAAATAAATGCTGGAACGTTCCAAATGGTCTGGGCCAAACAAAGGACCAAACATTCTGGTCTGTTCTTTGAGCTGGACCAGGTTTAATTGGTCTATCAAGGTTCTTGGACCAGATACATTTGGTCCTTTCGTAACCAGGGAACAGACCGGAACAGACCATGGAACAGACCAGAACGGACCAAAATTTCTGGTCCGGACCGGAACAGTCCCATTCCTAAATCCAGATGAGGTCCGAGACGACGAGGGTAAATGACATATTCCTTCCTTTAAACATATCCCATAATCAAATAAGTTTAATAATTAAATTATTATTATTATAATTTGACACAATTTTCTCTTTGTGTATTTTCATATTATATCCTGTATTAATACATACCACTACGTTTTGGTCAGTCTCAATACTTCGGTTGTTTCTCAGGTCCTCGTTGTTTTCTCTGAAAAATAAATGTATTTATTTAATCAAGTCAGGAACAAACATTTTCAAAACTAGCTAAATTAAATTGCTTTTAAGTTTCATAAGCAATGCAAGGTTACAATTTACGTAACTATTAATTAAAATTACCTCCAATATTTGGTAATAATGTTTCCCATTTCCCGGTTCTGGTTTGGTTACTGAAGTTTTGAAGGTAAGAATTCTGTTGATTGCAGAAACTTTGGCAAAGATGTACCTCCTTTGTACAAGTGCTGAAATTTCTATTAAGAAGGAATTTGAAGTTCTTTGTGTAACAGTTGTAAGTACAATGTTCACTTATTTAGTGAAATGAACATATTATCTCAAACGATTTGTAGTCCCAAAAATAGTATTATGGAAAAGTTTATCAAAAATTCACGGGTATTTAATTACCGGTGTAAAGTAAACGACCAATTCCATTGAGTAACAAAATAAGTTTGATTAATAATGCTTGTATTACGTATTACATAATTGGAAAATTTTTACTGTGGTCCGCGTACTCTTGCAAAAGCTCTTGAAAGAGGGTCTGCTATAGTTAGATTGCATAAAGAGCTGAGTATCAAACACCTCCTATCAGGCATGTTCAGCCTTCGAAGGTTAGCCTTCAATGAAGGTGGAATGTCAATTTTGCAGAGAGTTGAGAAGGGAAGGCGGGATGACTGAATTAATTCGGGAAGGCTGAAGAAAGCCTTCCTAGTATTAACAGAAAACGGAAGGCGAAGGAAGGAAGTATGTAAAGTAGCCCTCTGCTACTTAGAAGGCTTCGTGCATTCAATGAGCTACAATAGATAGTTACAAATACAACAATGAGAGTGTACTAAAGACACTACAAATGCACAAATGTACAGTTGTATGCACAATGAGACTAACTTCACTGCTTCTAATTTTAATAAACGAACTAAATTGAGTAAATTGTATCGCTTGTTTTACCTGCAAAAGGGTTATTTAAATGCATTGCTATAGTATTTCGTGTTATGAAGGCTGAGTAGGAAGGAAGGCTGATTTTGTTTGAAGGCTGGAGGCATTAAATTAATAAGTAAAATAGAGCTGAAGGAAGGCAAAATATTTTGAAGGCTTCCTTTAATAGAAGGATGAAGGAATGCGTTTTTTCAAAAAATTGCCTTCGAAGGTATGAAGGAAGGCAATTTCATTTGGACATCTCTGCCTCCTATACTTAAAGTTGAAGTTGTTATTCGTAAATTCTGGTATCTCCGTCGATGATGGTAGCGCTTTGTAATCTGCTTTTGTGCTGATAGTCATACTTGTACAGTCATTTCGTAAATCTCTTGATTTGTCTGTGCATTTTATTTATATGTTCATAATCGAATAAGCCTTTCTGATTACTAAAGTCTGGAACTCAACAGGTACCTGCTGGCTTCAAATATTTGCTCCCCGCTGTGGGATATGACTCCTTGAAATATGTTTTGTGTAGCAAATTTAGTTACAGGATTTCTAAAATTCACTTAAATAATCTATCGTTCACCAATTGGTATACAACGGATATAATCCTTCGGGAGATATTCCCTCCGGAGACAACCCCTCTGACATAATCCCTCCGTAGATAATCCCTCCAAAAATGGAGATAATCCCTCTGTTTGAAACAACAGAAGCATTTTTCCATGGCAACGCTATGTAGTCAATAAATAAAATCAATGCTTAATATATTTAGTTCGATCATATACTACAGTGGTTATTGCAAATAGCAGTAGCTTTATTTAGGTTCAGTGGTTAGGTTTAGGGTCAGGTTTACATTTCTGGAGTAATCAAACGGGAAAGGAAACATTTGCAATTTACAGCGATTTATTTGTACACAATATGCAATCAAAATCACTAACAAGTAATTAATTTTAAAGTAGTTGTATAAAAACATTGAAACATGATTGATGAGTCAGTCAATAGAGATTTGTAATTGGCGAAATAAGAATACCAGTATTTTCTTTTTTATGATTTGTGTGCAAATGAATTAGGAACCGCAGTTGCTATAGCAACTGCAATCTTGGTTGAAGTGACTCTTGCTGTCGTACTATCAACCCATGCGACGGAGGGTTAATCTCCAACTGCAGGAGGGAATATATCCGGAGAGATTATCACCGGAGGGATTATGTGCGGAGGGGAAATGTCAGAGGGCTTACCTCCATACTCCGTATACAAGGAACCAACATTTGAAGCAAAGTCAGATTTTTTTTTAAATTTCGAAATTGACAATTTTGTGATTTATTTCCCTAGAAAATTCTTTGCAACATTAATTTTGTGAGTAGTGTAGTTTTGACTGGGTTGTAGGAAATATATGCTTTGAGAGAGCGACTACTCTCATATGTTCCTTGTTCTCACAACCGATAAAATTATCAAGGAAAATAAATTTCTCGTCATGAGCAAAAGATAAGAAAGTGTAAAGTTTTGAAATGGTTAATGTATTAACATTACTACTACCAGGAACAATGCAACAAATTATAGCAAATGTTTGAATCACCAGACTTGCAGCAAAATGAATGAGAATTTTTTCGGACTTTGTTTCATTAATGTAGGTTCAAAACTGGGGTTGTTGGCACAAAAGACGTGCTTCGAAAAATAATTTTTGTAGACAAGAAGTTTCTCATTAAATAAAGATTACATTTATAAATATTTAAGTGCTCCATTTCGTAGAAAACTTGCAACGCAAATTTAAAATATAGGAAGACTGTCAAAAGTAAAATCTAGGGCACTACAATTCTACCCGCAAATTAGTTTTAAGGAAAATATTTAGCAATATGGGGTCCAAATTATTTTCCTGAAAAGCTGCTTTTAAAGGTTATGCGCCCAGGTCTGTACTGAATCCCTAAAAAAGCAATCTATATGCTTTCACCCATACTTCAAAAAGTGACTTTCCTGATATCTCCTGAACAGGTGATGTAATTCCACTATCAAAGGCTTAAAGTCAATGGGAGATCAAGTCGAATCTCTGTGAAGTTTTGAGTTCGTGTAACCCTTAATGCAGAGGAATGTAGAGGCCTCAACGGCCTCTCAGATTTGTAATTCATCATGGATTCTACCCTTGCTTTAATTTTTGTGAAAAAAACGGTAAACAGCTATTAAATTTTGGAAAACCATATGGGGAATATTATTTTATCGATCTTATACTTACAGGCACGAATACACATGATTGGATGATGAATTGAAGGATATGATTTTTTCAATGAAATTTGATTCAATAAATTATTTTTCGGGCCGAATCGATCCCAAAAATGGTTTCCCATAGTCGTAGCTTTTATATGCTCACTCATGATAATCTGGAAGAACGAATAAAAACTTACAATGAGCTGTGTATGTTTCTAAAAATGTAAGTTTATTTACAATTCATACCCATTGCATAATTTTTCAGATGAACCAATGTTCAAACTGGAGCCAGCAATCAGTACTAATCAGCAGCCTTGTGAAGGAATCCACGCTTTTTTCTTAGTTGCGTGTAATTGCGGAAACCTATGAAGTTTGCAAATCTTGCCAGACTTTCCAGTAGTGCTCCTTCTCGTCGACGTTATAAAAAATTTCAGTCAAATACACAATTAAATCCACATGCATAATTATCTAAACCTAGTACTCATGGAAGAATTTATCGCTGTCGTTACTGACCACGGCAGAGTGTAATGTTTTACCTCATCCAGAATCTATTTAGAGGGCTTTAGTTCGCACAACTCAACTAAATCACAAGTGACTAGCACTAAACTTGAAAGCAATGATGCATTTCCTTCCTACAAGGATCCTATAAATAGGCATATTTATAGGATAGGAAAGGACTTTGCAAAGAATTTATATGTAGGAAAAGGAAGGCATGAAAAATCTAAATATTAAAAGCAGGGTTGCTGATTTTTTTGATTTTTTTCAAATAAATCACAAAAAATCAGAATATTTGATTTAAATCGGATTTTTTTGATTTAAATCAATATTTTATGATTTAAATTCAAAATTTTATCGTAAGACAGAATTTCCATACAAATATTTGGATTTTAATTTTCCTAATAATATTGTACACTGTTGACACCAATGAAACTTGAACAATTAATCAAATGTTTTTAGAGAAAATTTCAGACTCAAGCCAACTACCTAATATGAAATTAAAACCTGGTTTTTGAAGTCAAACGCTGTGTTGGACAGATACCGACTGTCTCATTTGGATTTTTATTGATTAATGTATACACGATACACATTATATAAAATGTGTATAGTGTGTACAGTGTTTCGGGACGGGATGGCAGAATATGTTTTGACAGAAAAATTATATCCAAATTGGGAATATACCGTTTAAACAAGTGTGAATATCTCTACAAAAGTATAACATTTAAAAAATGCAAAACTCACACAGTCAAACCTTGCCACTTTAAACGGTACTCTTTTAGAAAGATGGGATATTGGAATGTTTTTGTAGTTTCTGTTACGGACGAGACAATTTCGGGATATAAATATTGTCCCCGTGTTATTTTGGGACGGCATTGGAATAATAATTTTTGTCAATGGATTTTGAAACGAGACGGAATCTTCTGTGGGACATTACAATTATCCCCAGCAGAAGCTCTAGTATTATACAATACTTCAAAACTCACTCATATCCAAATATGGGACTGTGACAGCTTGACAGATAATCAATATGTCAACGTACCCAAATTATCCTAAAAATTATCAAAATCCTAAATGGTCTCATGCCAAAAATTTGTAAAAACACAAAAATGGACGTTTTACAACGTTTGGAGACGTAAAATTATATTTTATCTAACCGCAAAAGTTGAAAAGTCAATTTTGATTTAAATCAATGATTTATTTGAAAAAAATCAAGTGATTTAAATCTTGATTTAAATCAAGATTTAAATCAACGTGATTTAAATCAAGCCACCCTGATTAAAAGTAGGAATATGATAGGAAGCCTCCTTCAGAGCAAAATTACAAATAGGAATGGTAGGAGTTGGCTGGCAAACCATAAAGTATGTATGTAGGAAATCGGAAGGGCCATGTGAAAGGCCTACATTAGCTTTTTAATGAAGATATCGTCGGCTGAATTTTAAAAGGTACCATTTTCATTTCGTAACACATGCTTTTTAAATGGGATCTCCATTGAAAATGGTACTTTTTATAATTTAGCCAACGATATATGCAATTCCAACGTTTCTTTAAGGGATACTGTAATCAGAGCTGCGTTCAAGTTCAAGTATAACTTGAATAGTTCAAGTGCGTATCAAGTTCAAGTCAAGTCAAGTGGAGACAATTTTATATCTTGAAACTTGAACATCAAGTTCAAGTGAAATTATAATTTTAACTTGAATTTTCAAGTTCAAGTTCGATCAAGTTCAAGTTAAGAATTTATTACTTGATTGTAAAATCAAGTCAAGTTCAAGTACAATGAATGGAAGTACTTGAATAAAACTTGAGTATAACTTGAGTTTTTGTCACTGAAAAGCAATGTAAGCAATGCCTAATTAATGGCATCATTGCATTCCACTAAAAATAAAATTGGGTGTCAATCATCATAATAATTCCAATGACATTAAAGTCGCCTCCACGATGGCCAGTGGTGGAGAATAATTCTTGTGTCCTGTTTCCATACTTTGAATTTTGAATAATTAAAATTTCCATCTTATTGTTTTATAAAGATGTTCTTAATGCTCGGGGTTCTTGTTCCATTGTAAAAATGAAGTGATTATTCACTTCACCTGTTCTAAGAAGTTTAAGAATAATTTATTATTTCATGTAAAAATAATTTTGCTGATATTAAACATGATGGCGCAGACGACAAACTTATAAATCAACATTGGTTAAATAAAATTAACGACAAATATTTATGAATATAACTGCTGGTTACACTCACCAGATGAGTACAACACTAATGTGAACAGGCCAGTAATGTGATTTCTAAACTCTTAATAGTTCAAATTAGTAAATTAGATTGGGCTACAATGTTTACAGTTATTTGATCAAGTATTTTAAATTGTTTAGCAATTTTAAAGTAAAGAATATCACGTGCATGCCGTTTAGTTTATCCTAATCACGACCTAGCCATATTAGCTATAATCGTTGTGGACGACATTTTTAGTATTGTTTATTCATTTAAAAAAATACTTGAATAATCAAGTTCAAGTACAAGTTCAAGTTCACGTTCAAGTCAAGTTATGTGCCCAACTTGAACGTCAAGTTATGATCAAGTTCAAGTTCAATAAAATGAACTTGAAAATCGAGTACTTGAATACTCAAGTTGCTTGAGACTTGAACGCAGCTCTGACTGTAATCATGCGTGTTGTATGTCAAAGGGACCTATATAGGAAATAGGAATAATTAGGAAGGCAGAGTTGTCCATTTTTTAAAAATAGGAAAAATAGGGCTCGAGACTGGCATATGTACTAGATATAGGAAAATGTAGGACAATATTTTGATATCATTTAAAGGAAGAATATATGTACTGTGATTCAATTATGCATCTTTGCTTGAAAGTCAGAAAGAATCGATGTGATCTACTCGGAAGGTGCAGGCTACGGAAGCGTTGAGTGGGAAAAGTGAAATGATACTTAATATTTAGGGTAGAGCTACTTGTGGGAACGAAAAGTTTGATCCCATTCCCGAACCCGATCCCGAAAATCGGGTCATCAATATTTTCGGACTCACACCCAAACCCGTTCCCGAAATACTGGGATCGGGTGCACAAAAACCCAGATATTAAATATGCTTGAATCGTTGATCTCAAACCCGATCCCGATCCCGAACCCGAAATCAGATAAAATTAGCTCCCAATCCCGATCCCGAATCCCTTGAACCCGGACTCGTTCCCGGGACCAGCGTAGTTAGTGTAAATCAATTTTTTTCTTCCCATTTTTATTGATTTAACAATACTTGTGCATGCAACAATAGATTTAGGAAAATTAAAAATGGTCATGGAAATAAACGTCTGGTCTGCGTTGCCGAAAAAGATGCAGGAAGACTGCTTAAACGATTCCCACTATGAGTTTTGCAATGACTTTCATCTTGCAAGTTAGAGTAGGCGGAAATCACTACTACGCGCGATCCCAACTGACAATATGCGAAACGGCTCAAGTCGCTTACGTAAAATTATTATCTCAACATTTTAACGAGGGAAGCCGTGCATGCTTTGTATTTTTTTCTCCGCTAGATGGTTGCGTAGTTCCCGGGAACGTGAAGCGTGTAACGGGTGTAGGAACGAAGATGTTCCCGGTTCCCGACGGGAACGCAAATACCTTCATCAAGCTTGAACCCGTTCCCAAACCCGGTCCCGATCCCGAAATCCCGGGTCTGCTGAGCATGTTCCTGAACCTGGTCCCAAAGTATTTGGGAACAATAATTAGACACCCGAACTCGAACCCGATCCCGAACCCAATTCCCGGGTGTATCCCGATCCCAAAAGTAGCTCTAATTTAGGGACACTTTTAAAGTGTCCATGCGTTGTACCCATGCACGTCAGCACCTTCACATTGGAATTAGTATTCTAATCAAAGATGGGCAAAGTATTCGCATACCTTAAAGCCTACATATTTTTAGGTTCTTACATACAACCTACATTTTAGCCTACATAAATCCCACCCGAGAGTTCACCCTACCTACAACCTACATACATCCCTCCCGAGAGTTGACCCTACCTATCCTACATACATTACTCCCGAGAATTGTCCCTACCTACAACCAACATACCTCTTTGTCGTAATTGATTCATACAAGCATTACTAAAATGCAATTAAGTAATCATTCATTGTAATTGCTGAAAACGAATTGAAATCGTTTTTACTCCAGCACGTAAACAAAAGTAACATAACATATGTATATATGTGAACCAAAGTGTAGATGGGGCTTTTATTCAGCGCTTTGGAGTACGAAAGGTTCAAACAAACATACATACATTTTCACGCTTAAGTACCTACCTTTTTAGAAAGTGAAACTTTCTTATAGACGAGTCATTTCCGTCCGTCCGTCCGTCCGTCCGTCCGTCCGTCCGTCTACAAAATCTTGTAAATCGCACAACTCAACAACGGAATGACATACGGACATGGGACTTGTCCCAAAACATCGAACATACATTCTAGATGTGCCTTTTGATATTTTCCCTGACCCAGGGTCAACCGTTTGACCTCTGAAAATTATTTCTGGATACAATTATCAAAAAATCTTGCATTTGCTATACCTTTCCAACGGATTGACGTATGGTCATGCGTCCTTTACAGTTAACAACCAAACTCTATTTCCCTACCCTACTAAAAATCTTTAAATATAAGTTTCACTTTCCTGCACATGCAAACAAAGTTTGCCCAAATCAGTGCAGTGCACGGATTTTTTTTATGTAGGTAGGTACTGATTATTCCCACCATACATAAATTGCATATATTTTTCCCTCGAAATATACAGCCTACATACACATGCCTACAAAATATGTGAAAATTTGAGCATATCCTACAATTTTGCCTACTTGTAGGCATACATGTAGGGTATGCGCCCACCTTTGATTCTAATTCATATGCGTTGTCAGTGCTGGGCGTTTGTATCTCAGCTATGCTACTCTCCTCTATCCTTAAATTGCGAGTATCCGGCTTCTATTAATTCTATTCTACTTTCCAGAATTTTTCGTTTCCCTCTATTCTACTTCTACGCCTTTACTAATACTTTCTGTTCTACTTCTACTTCTACATTTCCTGCCTTAGTACTAACTATTCTACTTCTATTCTATCCAGTTCGAATGCAACCATAATGCTACCTATTGCTACTTCTACTAAGTACAAAGTAATGCTTAATTCCCGGATTCTAAAACGTATTTGAAGTACAAATCAAAGCTTTCCGTTCGTTTGGACTGTACACGGTAGTACAGTGTATTATATTTCATTACCTTAGTTCTTCTTGCATTCACAGGATGGCAGTTTAAATGTTTTCAGCATTGTTACCTGTATTATAATGCCTTTAATGATACGTTATAGTATGCATGTATGAATGTATATATGTATATGCTATGCTACTTCTCCTTCTACCATCGGTTCTTGTATTGCCCGTCTATTCTATTTCTAATTCTACCACAGGATGCTGCCTTGACAGCTAAATACTGCTACTCTAATTGCTTAATTCAAAATTCGACTTCTATTTACTTCTACTTCTACTCGATGGATAGTAGCGTTACCTCTATTCTATTTCTACTCTTTTTGGCTCCTTTATTTTGGCTTCTACTCTATTTTTTCCTCTACTTCTATTGTCGGTAGAGTAGAGGGCCCAGCACTGTGCGTTGTATCACATTTCTGATCCCCGCGACAGCTACTGTTGAATTTGCAGTTGAAAGCGAAATCAAATAAATGCCCGTGAAATTCGCTTTACAACTACTGTGGAATCAAGCTGGCCGTAGCCTTGGCTCATCAAGCTCAGGTGAGCTTACGTAGGAAAAATGGCAAAGAGGAAAAATTGTTCCAGCCCACACATTTGTGATTGAGTGGAAGTTCTGGTTAAATTTCAGCTGCGAAAGTCCCTACGTATGTACATGCTGTGTACACTTTCGCGCGGCTGAAATATAACCAGACCTTCCATCCAATCACAAATGTATGGGCTGGAACAATTTTTCCTCTTTGCCATTTTTCCTACGTAAGCTCACCTGAGCTTGATGAGCCAACGCTACGGCCAGCTTGATTCCACAGTATATATCCAATTATTGTTATTAGCTATCCAATAACCTTTTATGAACACGGGACCGTGATACCGTCCACGAAAAATTGATAACATATTCCTTCTCCACGTCTTTGCTCCTGAAGGTGCATTTCCCTACCCACGCTTTTCCTTCCAACGAGCCGGGCCCGCAATTCTGAACGTATCGACCGGTGAAATAGCACATCGGAAAGCCCTTAAAATTTGATACGAGGAAACGTCAAAACACGTTTGGTAACCAGCCAGGAATTTTAGACTGTAATTTTCAGTTTCCTTAAAAAACACTTGACTTGACTCATTTTCCATGACCACGGTATCTACAATTTTTAAACTAGCGAGGTGAAACAAATTTTGAAAAAAATTGGAAAAGATTTGCTAATTTATGGGGAATTGAATATTTTTTACGTTTGCGAAGCATCCCTCCAGGGGGTTAGCTGTGTATCAATTGTTACGCTGAAATCTGCACGGTTTTTCAAAATATCATCTAGCGCTAGTGGATAAAGTTTTATTAGCTATTTAAAGTCCATACCGATTAGTAAATCCGCCACTCCTAGTCCTAGATGTAATCAAAACGTATTCCACTCTTGCGGATTTCACGATGGTTTCCAAAATCTATTATCTAAAATATGAACATTAGTTAGTTAGGGTCCAAGTCTCAGATGATCTTCTCGGCAAAACAAACTTAAAATTTTGGTTAAATAAATCGGTGAGTGACACCCTGCCAAAATATCGACTAGGATTTGGAAATATTTTTAGGGATTAAAGTCATTAAGCATCGTTTTAATGAGACAATATTGACCGGGATGCGACATCCAAATCAAAATTCATTGTAGTTCTCCGAAATTCATATTCGCTCCCAAAATGTGCTTTTCGAAATTTTGAAGACCAATCAACATTTCAGTTCGCTTTTTTACATTTTTTAGCAACTTTATAGAAAGACAATTTGTCATAAAGGGATGAGAGTCTGTTTCAGATAATTCCTTCTTGACGAAAATATATATTTCAATTTTGGTAAAACAAGTTGGTGAAAAAAACAATTTTGAATTACTGCATTGAAATGAAAAAAAACACGTGGGAAACGGAAGAAAGGAAGAATTAACAAAAACAAGGGCCTTCGTGGCTTGCTTTCTACACTAGAGACAACCTTCGGATTCAGATTGTGTGAATAGTTGTTGAGACGTCTATGTTCTTAAATACCCCGTCAAAATTTAACTACGTATAAATTTTTCAACATTTGGTTTGCAATTTAATTTCTTTCAAATCAGCTCCTAACTAATCCTTATTATTATTGATCTCGACCTGTCCGTTGATTTAAACTTTCGCGGCTTTGGCTTTACAATTCAAACCTTCGCGGCTCATTTCACTATATAGGAAGCCGCTATGTACTATATTATTTCACTATATAGCCAAGCAAGTCGGTGGTATATACAGCAAGCACAGGCACAGCGGGCTGAAACCAAGGCTATGCAGTCTTTGGTTTTATCAGTCACAGTCCTTTAACAGTCCCAAGTAGCATGCTATCAGTCAGTCCACTCAGTCTTTTAGTATCAGAGTATCAGTCCCTATCAGTCTCAGTCCTAGTAAAAGTCCTTAGCAAAAGTCTCAGTCAGTCCTTAATGTACTCCATATGCATATAAAACCACAGGAGCACAGGAGGGTTAAGAATACGCATTTTAATGGTCTCAATATCGACTATTGCATAATTTTTTGAACTCTTCTTTTAAAGTAATATTTTTTCTTCTGTGTGCTAGTATCTTGATAAATAATCATTGAAAAGAACTTAGGAGAATGGTCAAAGGACCAACAACTCCAACAATTTATCATGTTACCAAACATTTCACATCCTACAATCTTAATTTCGTCAAAAATTTCTCCATTACAGCATTTCTATTAATTTGTCGCCTGGTAGAGTTTTTCGTATTTCAGCTCGTTAACGTTAACTTTGCATTATATATTTGATGTTGTCTCTACAGAAAATACCATTGCAATGATCGTCTAATAGCTGTGCAAACAATCAGGGAATTTGCTAAAACCAAGCATCAAAATGTATTTTCAAAAACAGTTTTGGGCCAATAAGAAGCGTAATTTTGAACTCCCCGGAGCTAATATGCAACATGTTTTTAATCCCTGTAGTCGCAAATCTTTAAATAAAATTTAATATACATATTTGTTCTTCTTCAAAATACACCTATTTTAATTGTAAGCTATGAGAACTTAGTTACCTATCAGGATCTTCCCTATATTATCACTTATCAGATGACTCATTGGGGTCACAGGAGCCAAAATGTAACGTATGGTTTAAATTGATGATCATCTTCGTTCCTGATACTAATATTTCTCACTGGCTGGTCACGATAACAATTATTAAAGAACTTTAAAATATCTCACTGGAAATCCTATAAGATGTATGTATATCAAACGTATGGCAATTTTGAGTTTAGATAAATCCATATTTGTACTTTTTTTTGTGATTCAGAGTACCCCAAACATTGCCCGAATACAATGAGGTAAATTTTAGAAAATATTGGCAATATTGGTCAAAGAAAATGAAATATAATACCAGCCCAATGAAACGACAAATTGTTTATGCGTAAGTACATACACTTTGATTGTTACTCCTCATCTAGAAATCAAGCATTCTTTGTACATATTCATACATGGCTCAGCTACCAGCGGTCATGTCAGTCTCAGTCAGTCTCTGCTGGAATTCCTATCAGTCCCAGTCAGTCTCAGTCTTTAAAATGCAGTTTTCTATCAGTCCCAGTCAGTCACAGTCTTCAGTCAGTCCTATGGTTTACCCACTCAGTCTCTCGTATGAGTCCAAGACTGCATAGCCTTGGCTGAAACGTTGTCGCAGAGGAGAGCTTTTTCAGCTCGCTGTGCTTCTCGGCATATACCAACTGCTTGCAGCATACTGGAAGCTCGCAATATTACGCAATTTTAGATTACCACTTAAAAGCGCTAATCATAATTACTATCAACATTAGACATAAATCATCGAATTTGGATTAAATTAAGTGTGGGAGTGAGAAAAACTACGTTCGGTCACAGCACTGACGAATTTGAGAAGAGAATTTTAATGACTGAACTTTGTACACATAAGTGTGGGATTCTTATTAGGAAAAACCAAATAGAATTGAAAGTACTTATTGCATCAGTTTTTATATATAACGTCAGATAAATTCTCAGAATTTGTATTACTGAAGTTATTTGCTCACTATTTTAATAATATCTCACTATAAGTCTGTACATCATACATTTCATCTTTATATCCCCTAAAAATATCATTAGGAATTAAGGATTGATTTGTAGGAACCTTGGACTTTAGTAACAATAGCAATTAAAAAATGTTGCGCTATTATAAATTTCTTTCACTTTTCCTATTTTAAATTATCAGTGCGTCCAGTGCATAGATGCACATTTTCTTTCGCACTCGCACTCCACTCGCACTCAGTACAAATTGAATGAACTGCACTCATCCTCACACTGATATGTTAAACACTGTCAAGTCTGCACTCACACTCGTCCTCACGAGGATAGGACACCAGAATTTGATCCTCGCACTCATGAGTGCATTTTATATGTATATATGTATACATACCTGACTTATCCATTTGCAGTACATTCGAATAATTTTGTTCCGTTTTTATTTTTACATGTAATGTTATTATGCTAATAAACAAATAAAATTACATGCATCACTTTCGAAATGCTTTTCAAGTTGGAATATTTTTACGAACAGAAAATGATCAGTTTGAAGTGATTAACTCACATGAGTAAATAACAAATCCTTGCAATGGCTACGAAGACGATAAAGGCTAAATGCTGCAAATTGTTATTCGTAAAGGTTTAGTTTAACGATGCGAAAATAACGGTAGCACAAAATATTTTCAATTGCAGACCTTTTAAGATTAGATTGTTTTTATTTGAACAAGTCTCCATATGGTTTTAAAAATAGTTTTTCGCTTTACATCGTTCTCACCCATTTTGGAAATCATAAGATTGGCACAAGATTATTATGACTGAAATTTGAACGGATGCAATTCTCAATCATACTCAGTGAACGATTTTGTTTCGTTTCTATTTTGTGTAATTGTACAAAATTGTATATACGATATATACATACAAACCTAACATTAAATTTTTAACACTAGAGTGCAGAGTATTGCATTTTTTTAAAAAATGACCGTATTTTTTTGTTCTCGTCCTCGCACTCACTCATTAATAAACAAATCTGTGGTATGTACTCGCACTCATGATTATGTGTGCACGGTTGTAATAACATGCACTCGCCCTCAAAGTAAACTCGTGAGTACACTGAGTGCGAGGTGAGTGCGGGTGCTGCACTCTGTCCTCATGAGGATGTGCAACTATGGTCCAGTGTCTGCGGCTTCAGTTACATTATTACGGTACAACTGAGATATATACAAATTATAATAACATAAAAAATCATATTTGATCCACTATAAGGGGTGAAGCACCATACAGTGGTTCAACAGCAAGATTTAATAACAATGTTGGTTTTTATTAAGTTGATCAAGCGATTAGCTAGATTCCCCGTGTATAGCCAATTATTGAGTTTGGGAGAGAACTTTAGTGGGCTGGAGCGTTGTACCATAATTTTTTGATGATGAATTGCCAACTAGCTTTTTGAAACGAATTGTTACTCTTACAATTAATAGTTCACATGTTTTATATGAGATTACTTTGCCCAGCGAAGCGGGCTATTAATATTAAGCCTTCTCGACATGCCATGCTACGGGATCTATAGAAATTTACGGTTTTGTGTATACTCTCACAATTCTCAAGTAATTGCCCCTGTGCGAAGCACAGGGCTTTTACTAGTCACTTTAATCACACGCAGCATGAGGGTGGCCAAGATTCAGATATTTCTTCCCGCCACAAAAGTGAGTAATTTTGGTAAACATTTCGTGAATCTGAATGCTCCTACCAAATTTTAACTATTATTTTGAAATTGTTTTTGTTATGATAATTTTTATTGAAATTAAATTTAAGTGCAATTTAACAAAACGTTTTAACCAGAAATTATTGAACAAGATGCGCCATTTAGGTAAAAATGCATTGGAGTTTCTTAAATTTCAAAATCACATCCAGGCAATTATAATTTGTACACATCCGCGAAAAACAGTTATCTCAGACTTGGCTACCCCTCACTTCCTGTGATTACTTGAGTGCTCATTCTTACAAACCGTAATAATTGCAAAACAAAAAAATACTAATTTCAAACTGTAGTTAAATTTTGGTGGAACAATTAAAACGTTTAACGTCTTGGCAAATATTTCTACAATCCAAACGTTCGCTCATGGGTAGAAGACAAGCCCCTTCGTGGCTAGTTTCAATTTATATCTTCAAAGGAAATCGTTCCCTTTCTATTTAGAAGTAGCAACTAGCATAGCGCTCTGGGCTTGATGGTGAAACATTAAACATTCTGCCAATAACTTTGTTGTCAAAACCATTAACTCTGCGTTGCCATCGGCTGTTTTGCCATGTATAATAATAAGGAATTCCAGAATAAAATAGTGTTTGAGCTAAATCATCGGTCTCGTCGGAATTTAATTTGAAATACGCTGAAAGGTTAGAATCACGCATATTTTCCAATGCTTGTTCTTCATTACCAGCCTGATATACTGCAACCTGCTGGTTGGGCTCATGAACATTTAGGTGCACAACATTGTGAGATTTATCTCCCATCCAAAACCCATATATTCGCCACATGGCCTCGGGAGCTCTTACGTATCTTGCATTTATGTGCTGATTGATTTCGTCAAAATTAATTGGACCATCGTCAACAACTTTTTCAGCACAGTCGTGCCCTTTGTATATATATTTATAAATATATTTTACAGCTTTTACTAACGAACAAACTTCAACGTTTATATGACAGTTAAACTTCAGCAACAAAAAAAGATTGTGAGGAACAGCATGTTGGTTTGTAAACTCGTTGTCCCCTTTTAATATTTTTCTGCCATCATTTGGACGTTGGTATAATGGAAATCCGTCAAAAGAGGTGTGTGTTTGTTCTTGGAAGTCTTTAGGAAATTGCTTTTTGCATTTTCAATTCTCCACACAGGCAGAAGAACATGGACCATGTAACCTGTGTTGCTTTACAATCTCATAAAGTCTTGGTTGATTCACAGGATCTGGTATTCGCGCAGAAACAATATTGTCAACGATATTTGGATCTTTAAGGTCCAGGTCTCCACCAATCCAAAGCATGTGTGCGTGGGGTAGTCCCCTCTTTTGAAACTCGATAGTATAGCAAAATGCTTTACTTCTTCCAAAAACATGGGACTTGTGGATGTCTTCAATGATTTCTTTCCGTTTCAATCTAAATACTCTTTGCAACTAAATCTGGACGATCTAAAGCGCTCTGTCCTGGTAGTAAATTATCTTTAATTTCGAGCCAATTTGGATTGCATGTAACTGTGATAAATAAATCTGGTTTTCCAAATACGCGTACAATTGCCATCGCGTCTTGATATTGTTGTTGCATATTTCTATGGCTTCCATTGTATGTTGCCGGAAGGATAATAGAACTCCAGACATCTCGACCAGTTTCATTTGCTCTCTGCTTAACGTATTCATGCAATGCGGAGTATGTTTCGGCTTTAAGCCTTTTTTGGTTAACACGTATAAAATAGTCTATTAGCTTCCATTCTTGTATACCAAACGAAAATTAGTTGGTGTGTCAACTTTCCACCCTTTAAGATGTAGTTTGCTCGATTTATCCGAAATTGGAGGTGGTAACTAAAATAGTCCATTTCTGTTATTCTTTTCCCATCATATCTACTTAAATCTTTGTGCCACCCATTGTCGCCATTAGGGAATAACAGAGGATATGTAAGGGAGTCAAGAAACGGCTCTAATATGCTCATATTTTGAGTTTTTCGTTCATGTCTCAAATAAACACAAATATCACGATTATGAGGAGCACATCCATCGTCGTCAGTGAAAACCATTGCAATTTCATTTGTTCTTGCAATATTATATCGTTTGGGATCAAAGTTATTTTTAATTGAGATTTGCATTCTCAGATTTTTGGTTTCTACACCCTGTTCGATCATTTCATCTTCAACCTCCTTTAATATTCTGTAGGTTCATATACTCGTGAAGTAATTTTAGTATTTCCGGATCACATTGTTCGTTAGCAGGATTGTGCATACGTATATCCGCTGCTTGCTCACTATTAAAGACATAAAGTTGGGCATAACTGGGACTAACTCTTTCGTTAGGATGCAATGGTCCAGGAGCAACATGATATATTTTGCCTCCGAGAGACGCAATCGAAATTGAACTATTATAGGAACGTATGTTTTGCATGAAATGTTTATTATCAAAAAGTTCCTGAAATTCCTGCGGTAGATCTGAAAATGGTTGCAGGCAATCAATCTTTCCACCGTTGCAACAATTGCTAAAACGGTGTGTTTTCATTTCACCTGAACCTCTGCTGGTCCCTTCAGCAGCAAAATGCAAAGCCCCGCAGAAGTTGCATTCGGTTTCCATTGATCCAATAAAATGCTGAGCAATATTTTCGTTTTCCGAATTGGTGATGAAAGCAGAGAATTCGGTTGTTCTCAACCTTGTATTTCTAATTCTTTGGCGGCTTTCATGCTCATTTACAGCCTCACGATGTCCTTGTCTATATTGACATTGGTACGTATTCAGAGTTTCTCTATTAGTTTCGCTATATTTCTGTTGCCAACATGATTGTACTGCGATAGGTGCAACAACAGCAGCTGAAGGTCCAAAATCTTCCTGCGAAAGTTCCTGCAGCACGTTGTGGAACGTTTGCTTGACTCTCATGTTGACAGAATTGTCTTAGTTGACAGAATTATCTACACAATAATCCAACAGTTTATTGCCGTTATAACGATAGATTGTGCTGTAAGAAGTGGGTAGAAAACTGAAAATATGATGAAATTGCAGCTCAGTCGGTACGTGAGGGCAGTGATGCAGAGAATGGCAGAATAATATGAGTGTTATGCGGTTGATAAAATGTATGAATCCAACAATTTTTAAAAACTATTCTAGATGCGCTTTATAGGTTGTTGAGTACAAATTTAAAACGGCGAATAAATACAAACTAAGACATAGTAGTGTAGTAACTCTATAATAATTCCGAAATTAATATTTACAAATCCGAATTCAGATGTTTAATAAAATTCAATGATTATTGAAAAGTCAACAAGTAATTCACTATAGAAATTCATGGTATAAAAATACACTGTAAATACTGAAATAATAATCAACAACATAAATAATTAGAATGCAGGACTAATTATTCCAACAGCATATTCTCCAGTTGTTCGTCGTCGAACGGATCCTCAACTTCTTGTTGTTGGTTTGGAGGATGCACGACTGCTGGAGGAGGATTCTGTTCCGGTTGTTCTAGAAGGAACATGTTGCGAATCCCCTCAGCCTGGTCCATCATGGCTCTAATTCTCTGAGTTAGAAGGCGCTGGTAAATGGATCCTGTTGGAGTCCTCCACTGACACATTCCGCAAAACCTCTAGTCATCTGCAAAAAAACAAACCAAACACGTTAATAATATTAGCATAAATAGAATATAAGAAGATATACATTTAATGAACACCAACTGGTATCCTCTGCAGATACTCCAGCCAGGTGGGGTTGGCGGCATCGGCACCGGAGACACAATGGGCCGGAGGCAGAATTCATAACGGCACAAATCAACAATTGTGCCGTTATGAATATGTTGTTAAATGATGAATGTTGTTAAATTATGACATGAATATATGAATATAAAATCATGCTAAAAAGTGGTGCTTTAATATGTAATAATCATTTATACAGATATACATAAAACATTAAATTAAATATAGAGATTCAGATTCTTACTCAAGAGTATTGTTTACATGAATTTTCACGAACTTCAATTAATTGTAAGTTTAATGTAATCGATTCCAAAGTACTAAAATTTTTTTTGGTTATTTATACAGTGTATATTGCGTAGTGAGCTTATTATGGAACTATAATTTAAAATACTTATTAAAATTCCTTAAAGACAATAATTGCCTATTCTCACTTGTCACTGTCGTACTATTTGTGCACTTGTAATTACAGAACACGCCGACTAAAATCCAAACAACTTCAAATGTATGTACTGTTAACACTCAATGGTTCACTTCAGTAAATCCATGACATTTTTGTTTCTCTTAAAAGCTAGGAGAACCTTGATGTTGTTAGCAGCATTTACATATTTATTATCTCTTATATTACTGAGTTGAGTATGAAATAGGCAAGAAATGATTTTTTTAGATTATTTAGATTATCGTTGTATGTAATTCCAAAATATACATGATTACTAGTATCCTCCCCAGCATTCTCTGTAGATATATACTTAATATTTGGGGAATTTTTTTAATGTATTCTCTAACATTAGATTTTTGGGGGCTAGAATCACTTCCGGGTTTACATTTGTAAGCTTCTCATAAGTGTCAAATATTAGTTGTGAAGGGTAGCCTCGTTCTAGGAATTTTTTCATGAGGAGTTTCAGTTGACTTGTTCTTTCATTTAGTTCCGAGCATAGTTTTATGATTCGAAGGGCCTGTGAGTAAGGTAGAGCATTTAGAAGATTTGTGGGATGGTAAGAACAGTAATGTACATACAGCTGTTTAGCCATTGGTTTGGTAAATATTGACGTGGAAAGTATATTATCTTCGGACAAATAAATAGTTACATCTAAAAAGTCAATTTTTCGTTCGTTCCATTTATGAGTAAAAGTAAGGAAAGAGTGAGTAAACATATTTTCTAGCCAAATATTAAAATTGAAGATATCTGTCGCATCTATAATCATAAAGATATCATCAATAAATCTACCTTTGAAGACAATAGATAAATGAGATACAATGTTCAATAGTTCCTCATAAACTAATATTAGCTATAGCTACACTCGCTGAGTTTCCCATAGCAATGCCAGAAATCTGTTCGTAGACATGCTCTTTAAAGCTTACTTAATTTTTGTATAAGGTCCATTTTAAAAGTAAACCTAGCATAAATAAGCTCACGTTGTATGGATTAACCTTGAATTCACTGAATATTTCCTTAACGTTTGTTGTACATATGTCTGGAGGAAGCGACGGGTATAGCGATACAATATCACTTGTTACAAGTATGTACGTTCTAGATTTGTCCAACCTAATGTTACGAAGTAGAAGAAGGAAATGATTACTATCCAGTATCAAGTCAGGGATGTTTAACATAACAGGCTGAAGCACTATGTCCAAAAGTTTACTCAGAAAACGATTGAAAGTTTTACAATTAGCACTGATGGGTCGTCCCATTGGAAAAGTCTTTACTCCATGTTCTTGCTTGTGAATCTTGGGAAGTATGTAGAAATTAGCAGGGCAGAAGATTTTAGGAATTAATTCATTCAGTTGGCAGATATGTTTAAATAATGGGCCGGAGGCAGAATTCATAACGGCAAAAATCAACAATATTTAAAATAAACCATAAATAAATAATTACATATTATGCATGAATTGAATAAAATTGGAATTAATACATAAATAATATATATAATTAAATAAATTCTATCCCAATTCACGGGTATTGTATGTAGGGTATGTCGATTGAAAATGCCCTGGCATTTTGGGCATGCTGCCCGCCCAAAATGCCCTGGCATTCTGGGCATTTTCATTCGTGGGCAAATTGGGCATTTTTGGGCATGCTGGGCATATTGGGCACGGGCATATTCGTTAAGGGCAAATTGGGCAAATAAGAATCATGACTTTATACACACATTATGAAAAATCGAAATTATCATGAACTTGGCAATATCAATCCATGCTATCTTGGTTTACTGAAAGCTCGGACGATTGTTGATCGTTTTGCTTGCGTTTATTGTAAAGTATATATGTGCTGCAGTTTACGGTCTACATAAATTGTGCTACTATTCAATGTCTACAGAGTCATCGCCAGGTATCTTCAGAATTAGTCAAGTCATCAATTTAAATTCATTAGAAAATGTTTATAAATGTCTCGTGGGAATCAAAAAATATGGTTTGGCATTCCGAATACGTTAAACAAAGTAAAACGTAATTATTACTGTGCAAATACACAGCAGAGGCACACAGTCAAATGTAAAAAGCATATTTCGAAGTGCTCTAAGGCGAGTTTAAGCGTTCAACGGGTATTTGCTTCTTCTAACAAACAGTTAGCAGTACAGTAATAGTTGATGTGGAAGAATTTGATAGTAGTGATAGTAGCAAAGAAACTCCAATGGATTCGTCAACATCCTCCGCAACCTCGTCGAAAATCGAACAACCCTCGCAGCGACCAAATGTAAAATAATTAAAATTGGATGTTTGAAAAAGACCCCATTTCTTACTGGAGAAACATATCTACATTCAGTCAAGCAGACCTGATTTCAAAATTTGCCCTGAGGCTGTTTTCTATCCCGATAAGTTCCGCGGCTGTGGAAAGAAGCTTTTCCATACAGTTCGCCCTTCTTGCAAAAAAATCGAAATGCTGCTGTAAAGGTAGACAAATTTTCTAAGATCAAGTGGGCGCTTAAAAAGTCAGAATCGTTAGCAAAAAAGAATCAAGGTCTGGAAATCATTAACTTCCGCTCATACATTTTTGAAGATATTGACAGGTTTCAAAATAAAGTTTCTGAAATCGTGTCTGACGATGAAGACCTTGAAATATTAGAAGTCTATTTTATTGCATTCAATTAAGCTGAGCGTCTCTCGTTATTTACGATTGATTAAAACTTTCATTAACTGAATGCTATAACTACGTGTTTGATGAATAAAATGTTGTCCAAAAATTATACTATAATTGATCTGCGGTCTTTTTATAGAATAAAGTAATTAGTTATAGTAATTAATTAATAATTATTATTATACACTTACATATAATATATGTATATAACAGTATAACAGATACTTGTCCAATTTGCCTTGCCCAAAATGCCCAAAACTGGGCATTTTGAAAAGTTGCTTACTTCCCCAAAATCTAGGCATGTGGGCATGCCTGCTGGGCATCGTCAGCTGGGCGGGCAAATAGTGCAGGGCATTTTCAATCGACATACCCTAATTGTATGCATACAATGAATGCAAAAACGGCATACACCCCTGACCCGGATGTTCGGTCTTCGCATCGGAGGATTTCCTACGCCTTGACCGACTACACCTCCTCCTTGACCTCCAGCAGGACGAAACGGAACCATGCTCGCGAAATGACAGACGATGTGTCCCGACAGACGTTGTGTCCCGACAGACGATGTGTCCCGACAGACGATGTGTCCCGACAGACGATGAAACCCGAGGGACGATGTGTCCCTACAGAGGATGAAACCCGAGGGACGATGTGTCCCGACAGACGATGAATCCTGAGAGAAAATTAAATCAATAATTAACAAAATGTTGAAAAGGTTTTTTTCAAGTTCAACAATATAAACGAGATTTGTATACCTAAAATCACAGAGGAAATGTAGCGGATACAACACGCGACAGGACCAATACCAGTATACTTGAAAAAAAATCTGTTTTAAAAAAATTCTGATGAGCAAGAAAATTAATCCCTGATTTTGTTGAGCATGGTTACAAATCACCAATTTGTCGAGCCAAGAAATAAATCCCTGGTTTTGTTGAGCAGAAATCAATTCAGGATTTTTTAAGCAAAAAAATGCCTGATTATGTTGGACAAAAACACCAATCCCTGAATTTATTTGACAAAAAACAAATCCCTGAATTTATTGGACAAAAAACAAATCCCTGATTGTGGTTGATCAGAAACTAGTTAGATTTTATAAAAATTCAAAGAAATCTATACATATATAAAATTCAAAGAAATCTGTACATATATAAAATTCAAAGAAATCTATACATATATGCACACACAGTACAAAACAAAGTATTTTGATGCACTCCCTCGCCTTTCAAAATTTTGGAAATTTTCATCCGTGTTCTCTTCTGCTTCACCGGTCTAAAATGCTAAAGCATAGGAGAACGTTGAAGAAGAAAAAAGAGGACAGAAAACTGAGGATGAAAATTTCCAAAAAGGTGGAGAGCACACCGTCGCGGAACCTACCTCGAGATCTGCCGGTTACGAACTGTTGAGTCGGAAAGACGGCGTACTCTCCCTTTTATTAACATGAGATGCTGTGCAATACAATTTGAGAGCACGCCGTTACTCCAACTCCTCTCCCTGCGTAAATTATTAGAGGCGCGGCTGTGGCGTCATTTAGGTTGAGCTCCATTCGCCTCCAAAATCATTGGTTAAATGGGCAAACTTAAAAGTGCGTTTGGGAGAGAACGAAGATTTAAAAACTCTCTTATGCCACGGTCAAATTATGGTATAAGATTAGCAAGGATGTCTGTAAGTAGCGACGAGCCCCTCTGCAGCCTCCCGACGCACGCTAACTTGAGGCTATCCTTCCTCTACATATGTACCTAGCGGAGCGCCATTTGATTACATGACGCTCCATGCTTAGGTACATTGGCCGACAAAGACCGTGTTGGGAGAGAGAGTTGTGGTATGATAACAAGTTCAGCGCGAGCCGCGGAACTTGTTACCATGCCAGAAGCAAGTGCAGCAACATGCCCCTGGGGGTGTTGCCGTCTCGGCGTCAAAACCGTTGCTGTGACTGGGAACATATTCCTTAAAACGGGGAATTTTAATAATTGGATCCTGGTTCTGGTTCGGTAACTGGTTCGGAAAATATTTATTATTATAAAAGGGAAATGGTGGGTAGTCATTATTTGGAAAGAGATATGGCGGGTAGTTATTATTTGGAAAGGGATATGGTGGGTAGTGATAATTCGGAGAGGGATTCGGAGGGTGATGATTGTACGGAAAAGGAACTGGAGGATGTATATTATTAATAAAAAATGAGGTTTTAAAAAAACCAAAACGAAGCTGCTTTTACGATTCTAAAAGTGAAAAACTAGCATTTGGTATGCATGGGAGGAATTAGAGCAATAATGAACGATACAAAGCATCTCGGGTGCAAACACATACGTATACATAATATATTATTCGGTAGCACCCGAGATGCTTTGTATCGTTCATTATTGCTCTAATTCCTCCCATGCATACCAAATGCTAGTTTTTCACTTTTAGAATCGTAAAAGCAGCTTCGTTTTGGTTTTTTTAAAACCTCATTTTTTATTCAATTGTTTTCAAAATTTTCTTGGCTTAATGAGTCTATATTATTATAATAGTAATTCATTATTAAAATTTTCATGAAGCTCAAATAATTTAATTAGTTGTTAATATTGGAAGACTTTAAGTTACGTCTCGAATATTGAAGGTTATGATTATGACAACCATACTTCGCATTTTTAAGTAATTAATTTTTAAGGGTCCAAGCCCTTGGTCGCACATCATAAGATTTTGCACACTAGCTTGCAATAATTAGACAGTCATGTGTGCAAATTTTTATCAAAGTTGTTGTGGGGGAAGACCTTTAAAAAAACTGCAATGTATTAGGATAGGCAATTCCGTAGACTCAAGGGAAAACTTGGGTATAAACAGCTCCAGATCTCGTAAACTATACACGCTGAAGATGCACATTAAGCATTGGACGTTGTACAAATTCTGTCATTGACTTTAAGCCCTTAATATTCGGATTTGGTCAAAGGGTGCAGAAGAAATCTTTTTTTTCAAGGGGGGGTAAGTGCATATCTACGCTTTGCATTTTTTACGAAAACGAATTTTTTCAAAAGTTGAAAATTCTAATTTTTGCGAATCAGTAATAAAGCACCTTTGTAAAAAAAGGTGCCGGAGTATGTAAATAATTCGAAAGAGAAGACGGAGGGCACGTAATATTCGGAAAAGAAATGTGAGGGTGATAATTATCAAAGGGAAAAGATCTTTTTCGAAGGAGCACTAGTGGTGGTATGCCTACGTTTAGAGTCATGAGAGGCACCGGAGCAGAAACAGGAGCAAGTATGTGTTTTTGCTTAACTAAATTGGGAATCTTATCATAAGGCAATTTTGGAAGAGGAGGCTTTTTAAATAGAGGAAGAGGAGGAGGATAGACACATAATTAACTGATTCTGAGAGAGATAAGAGGAAGAGCAGCTTGTGTGGTTATTTTAGATAGGAGAGGGTCATAGAGTGGTCCAGGTATTTCAGGAACATTGTCAATCGGTTCAGTCAGAGTAGGAGATGAAGGAAGAGAAATGTCAGACGAAGTCGGAGTCCGATCACGTATAGCATTGGAGTCTAAAACGTCAGTAGAATTAGATACAGGGTTTTGAATCATTGGAGAAGGATCTGGAGGTGCTGGCGGTGGGTCTTCAAAGAGGAAACGAGGAGTTAATTGGTCCTCAATGCCGAGGTCTTGAACAGGAGGTGATGATGGTGGTCCTGGAGAAAAAGGAGGAGTGTACGGAGGAAGATCTCGGGCATCTTCGAAAATACCAGGGGAGAGAGCCATCAGGTCAAACGGGGAGTCCATTACCTGCAAATCAGAGAAACAAAACAAGTTAATCTTTGACACAGGTTTACGACTACTACCCCGAGGGGTTTGAAAAGGGTTAGGACATAAAGGTTCAGGAGTCTTAAAAAGTTTAGAAAAAGTTTCAGAGAGCAGGAGGAGATTCAGGAGGAGGGATTGGTGGCAATGTTTCTAACTTAGGAAATATAGTTTCGTTTTTTTCGTCGGGTAATTGCAATTTTATGCGTACTTATGGAAGGGGGAGTATTACGTAAAATAAACTTTTTAAGATGTTGAACATTTGCTTTACGAATTTTATATGATGAAGAGGGACGCTTATCTTGAACTAAGTAAGTAACCTGATTTAACTTTTCAAGAATAACATAGGGACCTATCCAAGCGGGAAGAAACTTATCTACAAAGCCGACCTTTTTTTGGAACTCAGCAACTAAAACTAATTCACCTGCGATAAATTCTATTGCGGAATGTTTGGAATTGAAACTAGCTTTGCATTTTTGACGGGACGCATCTGTATTCTTACAAGCTAAATCAGAAGCAAAACGTACTCTTTTCTTAACTACATTGCTTTGTAAATCATCTTGACGCCATTTAAGAGAAGGGAACATTTTATCACAATGTAAAACCGGGTCTCTACCATAAAGAAGGAAATAAGGGGAGAATTTAGAAATAGAGTGGACCGAAGTATTATGGGCAAAAACAGCAGACTGTAGCCGTGTTTCCCATTGGTTATGACTACCTAAAATATATTTTGAGATAACTCTTTTGACAGTACCTATATGTCGTTCAACTAAACCATTAACACTATGAGCTTGAGGGGAGTTACATGAAGATTAATTTTAAAATCGGAACAAAATTTTTAAGAAGAATTTGAAGAAGAGATTTAATTGCTTCAAACTGTTTTGCTTGGAGACGGGTTTAACTTCTACAAAACGGGTTGCGATCTCGAGCTTACGAGTAAAGAGTAGTCACGAAATTTTATTGAAGAAAGTTGGCGTCAGACCTTTTATTAATAGAAGACCTTTTTGGGAAACTACTCAAACTGAATTGGATCTGACGTACATTTTCTCGCTCCGTAATTGAACCCAGATAGCTGCAGAAGAAAATTGAGCGGAGAGCCGAGGTTTGTAATCCTGAATAGACAAACGTGCAGTGTGCAAATATATAGTGCTCAAGATCAATCAAACACACACATGTGCATATTAAACACATGAGAAAATCTCAATAAAGCCGTATCACCACAGCCCTATAAACAAAGGAAGAGCGAAGGTTTCCCTCCCAAAGACAGTGAATATAAGACATACGTGAACTGATATAGTGAAAAAGTGTATATCACAAGTGGAGAGAGACTGTGCCATGCTACTTCTACTGCAACTACCCACACAAACTCTGAGCAAAGTTTTTATAGTCAAGTGACCAAAACTGGGCGGTGTTTAAGGATAGTGTCAGCTGAGCCGACAACAAGCACTTGACAACAAATACTAACCAACAACAATAGACTGACGGGCAAAATACACCGATACAAGTCCAAAGCAGAGGCTAAACGAATCCAAAGTGAACGGGTCGCGCTGTAACCGGCATTTGGATCCCACTCACAGCCAATACATGGAAACAAGGGACTCGGTGGCGCTGTAACCTGGAATTCCTTCCGAGTATCACCCCGTACTAAATGCAGCAGAATATTAACTCACAGTATAGTAAAGGTTTAGAGGTAATATTTCAGAGATCTGATCTCATGAGAAGATCACCAACAAAAACAACCGAGGGGCAAACAAACCAAGAACAAGGCAAGAATAAGAAAAGCCAGGTACCACAGACAGAAAAGTACAACAGGCCACGAACTGAGGACGTTGAAAAAGAAGAACACCCCATTAAAAAGATCAAGTGCCAAACGATGTGTGCGCAGGACAACATCATGACGCCTGCCATGTTCCAAATCATGCTGGACCAATCACTCCAACCTATCATAAAGGGACAACACGAAATAAAAGCAGGCCAAATACACCTCGAAGAAGCTGTCACTACAGACTTAGACTGCAAACTTAGAGGTCCATGTCCAGGAACAAAGTAGCAAGATAGAAGCCCTGGAGAAGGAAAATGAAGTGCTAAACAAAATGGTGAGAAGAAACAATCTGCTAATATCTGGTTTAGACGAATCCACCAACGAGACCCAAGACGGACTCAGGAATCTCATTAACAAGATTTTGATGGAAAACCAGATCACATCCACCCAGCATCTATCGACACTGCCTTCAGGATCGGCAAAACTGGAAAAGGCCCAAGACCAATAAAGATAAGACTTATTTATCAGTCCGAAGCCGACCAAATATTATTCAACGGAAGACTTCTACGATCAAAAAGGATCTACATTAATGAAGACACCTCACCAACAGTAAGAATAGATTTCTAATCAGAAGGGAAGCTGTTGCAGCCAAACGAAACGGAGATATAGTTGAACACTAGAAAAATTGTTCCGTCAAAATAGATGGAATAAACTATGAAGCCAAAAAAGGAAGGCTATACAGGGAGGGGAAGAAGTTTCACCACCAAGCAGATAAGATTGAAGAGGAGGCCGCCCTGCAACTGCATCAACAAAAACAACGCACAATTCTATAAAACTAACAAAAATAATTTACTGGAACATCCATGGACTCAGCAGCAAAACTGCGATAAAAATCAACGTTATAAAACAATATGATCCTGACATTTTCTGTTTCTCGGAAACCTGGTCAAAAGATAATTCCATCACCGAAAAGCAACTTGATAATACTCGTGCACTACAATTGAAGCTAAACTACAGAAGCACAGAGCAAGACTAAGTGGAGGAATGCTGATCGGCATCCATAAACGAGTCCAAGCTATGACCAAAATTGTCCAGAAACACTTTAATTTTATTGAGATTAAAATAATCGACCATAACATAAATTAACATAATAACTTATTCTTAACATACATTCCTCCGCACGAAGACCTCGACGAAATTTTAACCGACTTCCTAACAAATATTAACTCTAATCACTCAATCATAATTGGAGACATGAATATTCGTATCAGAGAACACATTCAAGCAGAAATCGACACAAACAACAATAACATCTGCAGAAAAATAATCTCAAAGGACAAAGTAATAATCAGAAGAGGTAAGCTGATCAAAGAAGTATTGGAAGGGAATCAACTAATAGTAATCAACGGAAGAACATCCAGTGACCCACTCGGTCAAACAGCATTTAATGCAACGACAGGAACAGCCGTAGACCTATGCCTGGCAGGAATAGACTCAATAGGAAACATCAGGGACTTAAAACTAATCGATTCCCATGAGTCAGATCATCTTCCAATCCTACTAACCACAGCGGAAACCGACAAGCCACACTCGAACAGCCTAATTATCGACAGCATAACATGGAACAATAATGCAAAGCCATACTACAAGCAAACACTCAAAATCGACAGCGCAGCAATATGGAACGAAGTAGATGGGGATATTCACAAACTCCTCGATACTCTACCAACACGCAGAAGCAGCATGAATGAAGTTAAGGAAACAGATGATTAATAACAAACGTTGCGAGCCCAAATGGTGTACAAAAAAGTGCCAACAAAGGAAAAAAGACTGTGCCAAAGCACTTAAACTCCTTAGACCAAATAAGTGCTCCAAAGAAATTCTACACAAATACACATCAAGTCGGGAAACATACAACAGAACCTGTAAAGCCGCAAAGGACAAATACTACAATGAGCTAAGGTCCAACATATACTACAGCAAGGATTCAGCAACATTCTGGAAAAGTCTCAACATATTCCGAGAGAACAAGAGACGTATGGACAACAGTAATAACATAAATCCAGATGACTGGACAAGACACTACAGAAACCATTTTGACTCGAAAGAAGAAACTCAGCATGCGAACCTACTAGATCCACCCATGTTGTTCACAATGACGGGATTACAGACTGCACTCAAGAACCTGAGTAACAACAAAAGCCCAGGAAACGATGGAATCCTAAACGAAATATTGAAACATCTCCCAGTAGAACTCCATCCTTGTCTATTAGACTGCCTAAACAAATGCCTGACGAATGGAATTCCAGACTATTGGGGAGATAATAATCGCCCCAATATACAAGAAAGGGGATAAAAACGCAGTCGAAACTATAGACCCATATCCCTAGTTAACACCATAGTCAAAATTTACACAATTCTGCTGGCGGAACAACTGACCAACTGGATAGCGGCTCACGGCAAACTCTCTGACAATCAAGCAGCGTATAGGAAGAAACGAAGCACTTCAGATCCAAATCCTAATATATGCGGACGACATTGTAATGACAGCGAACACGCTAGAAGACCTACAAACTCAAATTAATCTCCTAAGTAACTTTTTCAAGAAGAATGACCTTTCAGTAAACCTAGACAAGACCAAAGAAGTAATATTCGGGCAAGGAACAGCACCAAAGAAGATCAAATGGTACTACAACGGAAATGAAGTTGAAATTGTTGGCAACTACAAATACCTGTGAATAACATTCCACAGAAATGGGGGCTTCAATAAACACTGGATGGAAACCAAGAAAAAAACTAGAAGGTAGAAATTCTAATAAACACTCTCGTATCCACGAAGACTAACAACATCGACATCATCCTAAGACTTTTCTACTCCCTCGTAAGCTCAATACCAATGTACGGGTTTGCAATCAGGGGCGCAGGCTACTTAGAAGAGATCAAAAAACTCCAAACACAATTTCTTCGGCGCATCCTAGGAGCAAGCAGTCTTACAACAGGACATGTTTTAAGACTAGAGTCGGGAGGACAGAAAATGAAAACAATCGGACTAAAAACCATTGCAATACACATTAACAACTCGATTCTCTCAAATTCTGCAACAGAAATGGCAAAAAAATATGCATGAAAAACCAGAGGTATAAGGCAAAACACGGACAGCTCAACATGTATAAACAATGGGAACAATTGTTTGATCAAGCTGGAATGTCACTAGACTTCAAACTATTACTAAATGAACAACAAATTAACTGGGCGAAATTTTGGAACAGCATCGAAATAAGCATGGCAAACAAAGACGTCGAAGACACGCAGAAAACTGAGAACTCTAGTTATAGAAGCCTAAAGACTCAAGTATTTCAGGAGGAAATCTACAATCATGGACTGAGCTGGTCCATAATCAAATTCGCCCAAAATTTGAGACTCAACAAGCCTAGAGTATAGACAAGAAATAGGTGCACCAATCTGAACGACATATGGAAAAAATGGGGCAAGAAAGGCGAGAAATGTACCTACTGCGAATCGTGAAGGTTAAAACCAGAAACCGCCTTTCACATAATGTTTGAATGTAGATCATACATTGAACCAAGAACAAAACACATGAAAGACCTAATATACGCTAATAGGAGTAATATAAGTGATGAAAACTTCGTAAGTATAGTAATAAAGAAAGAGGAACTTGTGGGAAATGTCAAACATGCCTATGCGTTCTGGTGCTATGCAATAAACCTGAGAAACAACGTCGAATAATCAACCTGTTACACCCACCCATGAAGTTGGCATAGAATAAAATGTTAGCTGAAAGGGAGTGTACAAGTAGCAGCCCTTCAATAGTCTTCGACATATGGTACCAACCTCATGGGTGGGTGCTTCAAAAACCAGTAGGGCTGTCGTAAGGTTGGGGCTGTTGGCGGGCTGTAGCGTGTAAAAAATAATCACTCACTCCCTGGATGCACTAAAAACAATGTATCAATTCACGTAAAATCTTGCTTTAAAGGTATGTCTACCAAACAAGGATGCACCGAAACACTAAATGATCTCGAGCTATATAAATATCCACAAAAAATAAGAAAAAGATGTATAGGAATTTTTAATGGCCCTTGTTATGACAGGGAAACCTTTTACCTATACCAAAACATTATTATACGAAACATTCCAAATGATCACTAAATACATTATTTATACTTATATTTAAACTATTAATTACCAAACCCAAATTCTCTCATATTTTTTAAAAACTGTAATTAAATGGTGCAGGTTGTAAGGGCCAAGGCCAAATCGACCAATAAAATTATCTATCTTATCTTACAAAACGGGTTAGATGATCAACACAGATTAAGAAATAAGAATTGCCACTAGGACTTTCAGGAAACGGACCGACAAAATCAATTCCACAAGTTTCAAAAGGGTTATGTGGGGAAGGGAAAGGAATCAAAGGCCCATAGGTAGGAGTAGTTCTATGATTAACAATTTGAAATTATTCATTAGGTTTAAATCAACAGAAATCCAATATTAATACGTAAGTTCAAATTAGACTACAAATCAAAATCAAATCGCAGAACAGTATCAATACCAATAAGTCCACATAATTCAATTCAAAATTCAGTTCAAATATGAAATAAATTTGAAAAGTAAAATCAATTCATAATCAATACATAATTTCAACACATGAACACTCAAGTCTCAAATTATCTAAATTCAAATCAAGTTCCAAAACTAATCCAAGATCAAATCAATGATAATGGTGACGTCATTAAAATCAAATGGGAATATGTCAATAATGATAATAATAAAATATTTGGATTACGGTACGATCCAAGAGGAGTAAATGTAAGGAAATCCAGAAGTTTGTCAACAGGTTGCTATGGTGTGAAAATCTGAGAGTAAAGAAAATTATTAGTTGGTGATACTGGAAAATTATATCGAGAAAACTGATAGGACAGGGCAAGGAAAATAACGGAATCAATTAATTTAAGTTGCGACAGTAGTTGTAAATATAATATTCATGTAATTATTTATAGCTTTATTTAGTAATTAGTTTTGATTTTATCAATTAAATTATTGTACTGAGTACCTGATGAGTCACAGACGTACCTAAGTAAGAATATGGATGAGGAGATGATTGTGGAGAAAATGACGACAAGAGTTGACGGAAGTTCCAGAGGACGATACCCCGCACCTTAACGCTTTAGAGAGGGGAAAAGCAACCGAATATTGGTAAATCAACAAGGCAGGAATTACTTTTAGATTATTTATTAAGTAAAACTCAAACCAAAGATTAGAATAGTTAGGTTAAGAACAACAATAATAATAGATTTTCCAAGAAAAGGGTAATGGTAGCAAGACAAATACACAAAGTAGGCACAATGTGCATACAAACACCGAAGCCAAGATAGTTTAAACCAAAATATAATAATCATTCTAACTATAATAACATTTCATAGCATCTTAATGTAACCAATAAAAATAGATATAACAGAAAGTAAATAAGTAAGAGAACAAGTAGCATAAATAAGTACAAGGAGTATTTCTATGACAACAACTTATTTCTATAGGCTTGGACATACAGAGCAAGGTAACTCTGGATGTCGGAAACTTATGTTAACCTTATTGCCTATATATAACATTAGCAAGGATGTCTGTAAGTAGAGAAGAGCCCCTCTGCAGCCTCCAGACGCACGCTAAATTGAGGCTATCTTTCCTCTACATATGTACCTAGCGGAGCGCCATTTGATTACATGGCGCTCCATGCGTAGGTACATTGGCCGACAAAGGCCGTGTTGGGAGAGAGAGTTGTGGTATGATAACAAGTTCAGCGCGAGCCGCGGAACTTGTTACAATGCCAGAAGCAAGTGGAGCAACAATATATACATGAGCTATTAAAGCTTGTCTTGAAAAATGCAATCACTCCGAATGAAAAATCTTGTGTATCGGCATTGCAGGATAAGCTGGAAACTCAGTTACGTGCTCTGGATACTCTTGGTGTGACGAGGGACAAATTTGCTGCAATGCTCTATCCGTTGGTAGAATCGTGTCTTCCCGAAGACGTTCTACGTGCGTGGAAGAGAAATTGTGGTCACGATTACGATCAGCTTGAAGACAAGAAGGACCGACTTTCTATGCTAATGCAATTCTTGAAGAGGGAAGTGGATGGCGAGTTACGAATTTCCATGGCTCGTGATGGTTTCGGAGTTGACGGGAAGAAATCAAAACCAAAAAACAAACTGAAACCGGTCGAAGAAATACCAACATCAATTGAACTCTTCAGTGGTCATCAAGCGCCGAACAAATTTGTCTGCATATTCTGTGAAAAGGGTCACCATACACAAGACTGTTTCAAAGCTGTTATATGCTGTTCAAATTAAGTCTGGAAGAAAAACGCAAAATGGTTCAAGAGAAGAAGGTTTGTTCGTTTGTTTAAGACCTGGTCATATTTCTAAAAAATGCAAATCAAGTGTTAGATCCCAAGTCTGCGAGAAAAAGCATTACGTTACGATGTGCCCTGATGTTCCGAAAGGGAAAATTGAAACAGATAAGAAACCTATTGATGGTACCGCTCTCTCAAATCAGATCAGGTCAACAGAGGGTATATTACAGACACTACTGGTCCGGGTGAAGAGAATCGCGTGCAATCATGTATTACGAGCTCTTTTGGACACTGAATTGCAGAAGTCATACCTGAGTGAATGCGCTGCAAAAGCGCTGAGACCGAAATGTAAAGATCAAGTGAAGATTGCTCATAGTTTATTTGGTGGTGGGCAGACCGCAGTAAAAGAGCACCGAGTTATAGACATACACGTTGAAAGTCTAATTAATAATTTCAGTTGCTCTTTATCAGATCAGCCTGTAATTTGCGGGAAAATTTCAAGGGTCCAAAATAAATTATTATTAGATGAGCTGAAAATGGCTGGGGTCGAATTGACAGATACTGGTGAAGGTGCGACCGATATCAATCTGTTGTTCGGAGCTGATGTGTTAGGAAAATTGTACACTGGCAAGATTCTTCCTACTCAAAGTGGACCGGTTTCTGTGGAAACCAAGTTAGGCTGGACAGTGATAGGATCGTTGTCGTCGGACATATCTATGCCGACTCCACATACTTAGTGTCATCAATGATATCGACTGATGCTCAAATCGCAGATTTGTGGATATTGGATACCATTGGAATTAAAGACGCTGTAGAGACGAAGTCGAGTCAAGATCTGGAGCAGGCTGCTATGTCTAGCTATCTGTATTTTCATCACAGTACCATTCGTTTGCAAGATGGAAGGTTTGAAGTTTCTATACCATGGGTAGAGGGTCATCCTGTATTGACATCAAATGAGGAACTAGCAGTTAGAAGGTTGGTGAGTTCTACAAACTAGCTTGAAGCATTGGGTAGATTTGATGATTTCCAACATGTATTTGATGACTGGTTGACTAATGGAATCATTGAGGAAGTACCTGCTAATGAGTTGGACAACACTGGGGACTATTTGCCTCATAGGGCAGTCATCAAAGAAAGTAGCGATACAACTCATGTCCGACCAGTACTCGATGCAGCCAAGAAGAATGGAGAGGCATCACTTAATGATTGTTTAGAGAAGAGAAGAAACCTGTTGGAGCTGATACCGAATATTATTGCGGGGTTTCGTTTTCATCGAATCGGACTCATTTCGGATATAGAAAAGGCCTTTCTCCAAATTAGCGTGAAGCAAGAGGAGCGGGAATTTCTCAGATTTCTCTGGTGGGAGAAAGGAACTAAGGAAATCAAGAAATACAGACACTGTCGTGTTGTATTTGGGGTATCCTCCAGTCCATTCTTACAGGCCGCTTCGCTGAAGGTGCTATTAGAAACTGTTCCTGAAGACCTGATTGACGTTGCTAGTTATTTATTAAAGTCACTGTATGTAGATAATTGCGTCACATCATTGAAAAATCGAACTGAGGTGAACAATTTTATTTGTAAATGTGTACAGATAATGAGCAAAGGACAATTTAATTTGAGGGGATGGCTTTGGAACACCTGTGATCAACCCGATAAATTTGTTCCTGTTTTGGGGCTCCTGTGGAATATCAAAACAGACGAAATAAGTCTTGATCTTAAAGACGTGTCTTCCGACATGGAGAACTGGAGTAAAAGGAAGGTATTGTCTCTGGCCCATAAATTATTTGACCCTATTGGTTTTACCAGTCCTATCTCGTTAGTTCCAAAACTTCTGCTACAAGAGGCCTGGAAATTAAAGATCGGCTGGGACCAGAATCTGCCTGAGAATCGTTCTGCTAGATTTGTAAAGTGGAGCCGAGAATTGCCTATGCTGAAGGAAGTGACAATCCCCAGATGGATATTTAATCAAGACGTACAGCCTGGTCAGACCTAGATAACCGAAAAATAAGGTTTGCGTTAGTTCGTTATACGTTATTGTAATTTGTGCTCCGTTTTAGTTTCTGTTTCCGTTATCGGTTTAAACGGTTATCAATCAAAATGAATTCGGTTAAACGGTTATTAACGGTATTCAATAAATTTTATTGATCTACTTTGAAATTTATTTGATTAGACTAATAACACAAGTATTATTCAAAAATTTCAAAACCACGAAACATCATTATATATACCATTCAAAATCCGTTGGTTCGAAGGAACAAAACGGCGTTCAGTACCTCGTCCTTCAAACTGCTTCGTCTTTCGGATAGTGCAAATACTAAGGCTGAAAACAGGCGTTCAACACTGACTTGAGTCGCAGGAAGGCAAATAATAACTATCGCCGTGTAACTCAAGTCGGACCATTACTGGCCAACCATTCGAATAGATCAAACTTCACGCCTTTTTTGCTTTTTCACGCGGAATTTTCTCATATAATGCTAAACCTTCCAATAACGATGTTCTACTGGAAACAGAACCCGTACATAGGGATTCTTTGTTCTTGGCTTTATTCCTCAGAAATACTTCCTCGTCATCAGAAACATTAGCTTCAGACTGGTCGACAACTTGCTCATCAATTTCACTAAGCTTTTCTGACCGTTTAGAAACTGAAAGGTTAGCTTCATGGACCGTTATAGTTTGCTCTGGTGACAAATTAACAAAATACAGGGGTCTAAATATATCCCTGCTAGTATCATTAGATTCGCGTCCATTAGATGTTTCTTCCGAACGCTCATTCTTTCCAAAAGAAGCTTTGCTAACGGGGAAGCAATACATTTCTGCAGTTGTATTTTAGAGCTGGTCCAGATTTTATAAAAGTCACCTGGTGTCAGATACTCACACTGCAATAACGTTGTACTTCCCGGACCGGTTTAAGTATGTCTCTCATGTCGTGTAAGCTTTCCCAGTACCGAGGAATTATTCATAAGTCGCGATTGGCAGATTCCCATCTGTAATACCATCCTTCATTTGGATTAATACGTCCACCATGTCGTGTGAGCTTCCCCCGTTTAATAACAACTGAAACGATGGTCTGAGTTCGTAATTTTTGAATTACTTGTCTGGCTCTTTGTAAGCTACTCTTAATGCTTACAAATTTTAAGTCGCCCAGAACCGCAAGCTCCAGTGTGTGTGCTGCACATTTTGTATAAACAATGCTAGGGATGCTGATCGTGGTGTTATCCATTTGGAACTCGTCATATATAGCTGGAGCAGTATCGCCATCAAATTCGTCGTCGGTGATTTGCAATTCATCTCCGTTCAAAGTATGGTCGCAATCCTCAGTAAACGTTTCTTGGGTATCCTCAAAATCTTCTTCAATGGAACTTTCCATTTTATTGACAATGCTGTCATTCATAAGGCGCACAGTTTTTAGCATATTGCTGCCTTTATCTGATGTTATAGATAAAATTGTATCTGATGCTATTTTAAGGTTTTGTTTTCCAGTGCCTCTTTGAGATGCTTTTGAATGCCTTTTGATTTTGTTGTCATATTTGAACTCCACTAGTGCAAGAGTTTTTAGTTTCATTTGGCTCCCATCAAAAATCTGCACATTGATTCCCAAAAAGTGTCGTTTAAGTCTGGTGGCCATATCAATTTTCACGAAGATAAGCTTTTTTGGACAGGAGACTTATAAGAGCACTCTTTTCTTCAGTATATTGTGCCAACAATGCCTCAACTACCGTTTTTCGATTCAAAGTCACTCACAGCGATTCGAAAACTGGCTGCATTAATGTTAGAAACGCACTGTCTTCAAGGATTGAAAATGGACGACCGTTGGTTGTGACTAGTTGAACGCACCCTTTAATAACTGTTGAAGAGTCCATATTGATCTATATGGACGTTGATTCTGCGCTGATAAATCCCTCGAGCTTCGTTTGTCGATATTGCTTCAGTTCAGATGTTCCAGGATCAGTATTGAAACTCGCGGCAGGTCTTTTTTAACTGAACATTTTGCTGCATTTTGTTCTTCAACCGTCTTAAAAATTCCGTGATGGCTGATTCGTAAATGTGACTTGAGATTTCCTGCATGCCTGCTCTGTGGTTATTGAAATAAATGTTAAAAACCCTCCGAAGATAAACCCTGACAAACAATTCTTGTCATGAAAATAATGTTTTTAGTAATTGGATTCCGATTTATTATGAATTTATGCGCTTACCCGGATAATCGAATCACAATCATTCACTAAACACCGAGATGTTTGATCATGGTTTTTGAACTCAAAATGTTCGAAAACTACGCTAACTTTTTGTCTACCCATTTTTTATTAAACGTTTTCAAACCCCTCGAATTATAAGTTGTAAATAAAATGGAACCAACAATTAGCACTATTAGCAGATACCAAAATATGCTGACGTTGAAACAAATAGCAAAATCTGATGTATGTTTAAATGAAACTAAATATACACAAGGTGAAATACGCTTAAATCTAATGAATCTAACAATGTGTACATACATACTCATATAAAAAATTTAAAATTAGACACGCATTCAAGCATCACATGTTCACATTGGGTTCAATCGACAGTTGGAAGGTGGAGTATTGATCGCATTTACAGTTGAGAAAAAACCTAAAATAACTGTATTTTTTCCGTTTTGGTTTCTGTTTTTACTAAACCACGTTTAGTATTTGTTTTCGTTTATCGTACTTTTTCTCTTTTGATTTTCGTTTGGATTTAATTAACCGTGATTGTCATTTTTCCGGTAATAACGTTATCAAGGTCTGAGCCTGGTAGGATATCTCTTCACATATTTACAGATGCAAGTAAGTATGCATACGCCGCGGCAGTCTTCATACGAGCTGAGTACATGTCCGGAGTTTCTGTTCAACTCTTGCAAACAAAGTCAAGAGTTAAGAATGATAGATAGAGCTAAGTATACGTGAGTTTGCGTGCTGATTGTGAGTGCTGTGCCTCTGGTATGTACTTTGGTTACTCTCCCTCACACGATCTACTCCGCGGTGGAATGTAGCTATTATGTAACCCATTGATTCAGGGATTCGGCCATTCGTTACGGCTAGTTGTATCTTTTGGTGCACTTCTCCTACGTCGGCACTCTTAATTTTTACTCATATATATACATTGAGCAATTGATGTAAAAGGGAATCTTTGTTTGTCTGATATGCGTGTCATTTTCGTTTTGCTGCTACCAGCACTTTTGTCCAGCACACTGAGAGTACAACTTAAAATAAAGTCTACATTTTTCTAATTGTTCTGCATCAACGGTCTGCATATGTTTAGGGTAACATTAATAATCAGTCCCTGCAGTTACCAATTATCTTTACATCAAGAGTAGCTCCTGTAAAAGCAATTACGATTCCACGACTGGAGCTTCTTGGTTGTTGCATTGGTGCTCGTTTAGCGACACATGTATGTTGGATACAAAGACAAGAAAATTGGGCTACGTTCGTGGGTAACCGAGTACGGGTGATTCGTGAGCTTACAGATCCCAAAAATTGGAGGCACTTACCAGGTTCACTAAATCCTGTAGCTTTACCTTCCACAGGGTGATCTGCTAAACATCTTCAATCACGTTGGTGGGAGAGACCAATTTGGTTGAAGAAATTTCCAGAGTTGTGGCCAAAATCTGAGGTGAACGGTGATGAAGGCGTTGTCAGTTCTGAGAAGAAGAAGTCAGTGGCAACACATCTTGTAGTGAATCAAATTTCTTGGTATGCACAACATTTTAGTAATTATGTTCAGATAGTACGGCTACTGGCATGGATTCAGAGATACAAGCATAACTGTCAGCACAAAAACAGTAAATTTAACGGAGATCTACGTGATGATGAATTAGCGAAAGGCGAACTATGGTTGATTAGACTCGTTCAAAGAGAAGTGTATTCTGATTGTGAGCTAAAGTCTCGGATCTCTGAAGCAGTTAAATGCCGAAAAAGATGAAAAAGGGGTTTGGAGGTTGAAGACCAAGATCTTCAGGCGAAAAGATACCAAACTCTTCCGGTGTCCAATGATGCTTCCCTCAGATCATTTGATAGCTCGTCGGCTGATTGTAAAGGTTCATGAAGAGCTAAGCCACTGAGGTGTGCAATTGGTCATGAGTGCTATTCGGGAGAAGTTCTGGTTGACGAAGACAAGAAAGGCCATTAAACAAGTTATTCGTGAGTGCAAGAAATGTAAACGGTTCAATTCAAAGAACCTCGAAACGGTTTCTGCTCATTTGTCAGAAAATCGTGTAAGAGACGCTGCTGTATTTGAAGTGGTAGGTATCGACAGACCGAAGGGACGGATAGTGGTATATACTTGCGCGGTATACAGGGCAGTACATTTTGAACTGATTTCATCCTTGTCTACAGAATGCTTTCTTCTAAGTCTTCGCAGATTAATCGGGCGACGGGGTAGGCCTCGAACAATTTATTCGGACAATGGGACAAATTTTGTCGGAACAGCGAATCTGTGGAAGCAATTTGACTGGGAGAAAATTAGAAATTCCGGGTTTGGGTCGTCCCATTCTATCCAACCTATCACATGGATTTTCAAACCTCTTGGTGCGCCATGGTGGGGAGGATGGTGGGAGGGTGTCGTTCGATTGCTGAAGGAAGTTCTCAGAAAGGTATTGGGACGGGCATGTCTGGATTTTGAGGAGATGTTGACTATACTCTGTGACTGTGAAGCAGTAATTAATGCCCGGCCGTTAACATATATTTCTGATGATGTTGAAGACTTAGCCCCGCTTACACCTTCCATGCTCCTTCAAGAGTTGCGTGAAGTTGGGATTCCTGATATGGATAATATAGACGCTCATGCTTTGAACAAGCGAGTGGTCTATCGTCAGAAGATTCGGGAAGATTTTCGTCGGAGATTCCGAATTGAATATTTAGGAATGTTGAAGCCAGACAAGAGTAGAAAGCTAGTTGGCGAAGATGTCAAACATGGAGATATTGTATTGGTGGGCAGTGACAATACAAAGCGGGTAAGCTGGCCTGGCAAGGATATTGGAAGTTTTTCCTGGAAAAGATGGCGTGATTCGAGTGGCGAAGATCGAAACTTCGAATGGCGAACTTGTCCGGCCGATACAACGGCTCTATCCATTTGAAGTTTGTCAAAAGGATCGGGCTCAGATTATATCAGTTCCAACTGAAACAACAGATGAAGATGATGGGGAAATTCCTGGGGGAAAGTTGGATGCCACTAATACTGTTCACAAGACGAGTCGGGCTGGTCGAAGAATCAAGGAACCCAATAGATTTGATTAAGTTTAAAACCTCATGGTTACTTATTTGGCAAATATCTATACTGTTCATGTTATTATAATATTTATGAAGTAATGTTTTGACTTTTCCTTTCTGTAAACATATAAAAGTCAAAAGTGGGAGGATGTAAGAAATAGCACCATATTTTGGCATCTGTTTGTGAGTGCTGATTGTGAGTATTACAAAAACTTCTATACGTATGTGCCGTGAGTGGAGAGCGGCGAGCGCCAATTGAATTCACGTGACTTTTATTGTGCATATAGTTACAATTTATTGGTTTTCTATCTGTATTGTCTAGTTTGACCGTCAAAGGTCGTAATGGAGTAGTCGTGAGCTTAGTGACGGGAAATGCACGAAAGCTTATTGGTAGTTGGAAAATAACTGTTGTCTAAGGGGAGAACGGGAAAATAACTAGAAAGGTAACGATCTAGAGCTTGACGGAGAAAGAGTAACTCTGTAAAACTTGGCAATCTGGTTTTCTTTTTAATAAAATCTAATTTGATTTATATTTTTGTCTTGCAAAGGGGTATTCCCATCTTTGGTCCTTGAGCCATTTGTCATTTGTAATACTATTAATGCATGATATCTACATTATTTTAATTAATGTCGAACATGTGTTAATGGGCCCCAAAGTTAATCTTATACTGTACTTATACTCTTACCCAAAGTTAGAATTTAATCGTGTTGTTAAAAGATGATGACTAATCATATTAGCCAAACTACTAAATATTCAAATGAGTACACAATAAGCAACTGATAGTTGATTCGAATTAACTATACAAATTCCAAGATGCAAGACAGTAAATTGTTGGTAACTTGTTCAGCATTGCGGTATTTTTCTTCTCCTTTATTTTTTGTAATCTAAAAATGTTATTATCATTATTTTGCGTTGACTTGTGCAGGGTTGGATTAATTAGTACTTCGAATGCTCAAAAAGTTGATAAAAATCATCAATGGACCGATATGCAATAACATGATTCTATGACAGCTGATAATCCAACTTAAGAATTCAATGAATATTTAAGGCGTGATCCCTTAAAGATCACATCACCAAAATTTTACAGTAATATCCTAGTTTTTAACTATATTTCACTCTAAAATTTCATGTACATCCGATTAGTGGAACACCTTCAAATATTTTCCAATGTTAAACGAACGGTATCCTTGAATCTTAAATTCGTCATTTGCCCCCAATTTTTGTTTATTTTTGCGAAGGGGTCTACGACTTTAAGGATTACGCGAACACAAATATTCATGGAGATTCGCAATAATCTCTCATTAACTTTAAGCTTTGGTACTGAAGTTACATCAAGGTGGCCAGGAGATATCGGGAAAAGTCATTTTTTGAGGTATGGGTGAAAGCATAGATGTTGCTTTTTAGGGATTCTGGACAGACCTGGGCATGACGCAGACCTGGGCGCGTAGCCTTTAAAAGCAACTTCTCAACATGACGCAGACCTGGGCGCGTAGCCTTTAAAAGCAACTTCTCAATTAAATGATGTTTGCTCCGTTTATTTTGGTGCCACGATCATGCGCAATGAATGTCATAGATACAGTGTGTGTATAGATGGGGTAGTGAAATGTACAATATTTGAAAAAATTATTTTCGACGTGTAACAATTTTATTAATCTACAAAAAAAAGAGTATTAGCATTCCCTCCGTCATTATGCTTTGATTTTTATTTCAAAGAATAATTCAGGAATGGAAAAAATAACCCGTTATGATTCAACATGTTACATACGGACAACAACCATCACTACTACTACGATGAAATGAAGCTTTTAGTAAGAAGGATATTATAGTACCAGTTATAACAGTCACCGCTTCCACGGATGACTTGTCTGCTAGTTACCTAGAAATAAAATCTACATCCATTTAAAAAAAATTATGAATAAATCGATTAAAAATGTATCCGCGGGACTACAATGGTTCCAACTTCCAACCATTTTCGCTTCGTGAGGACGAAGGACGACAAGAACGGCCATCACTTTCATCACCACATGCGTAGTAGAATAGGGTTTTTCAAATTAGTAGACAGGATTACTAATTGTAAGAGGCCTCGACCAATTTTCTCCGCTCGCTCCTGTCAGTAACTTTCTCTTGAATCCGATAATGCAAGCCCACCCTGCACAGCCGACACAAGTCTCACAGTACAAGCAACGGGAAAGACTAAGAACCTAAATCCTTCGTTATGAACCAAAAACAGGTAATACTAACTGCAGTGTCTTCACGACATACTTAATCAAATCTACCAAAGGTCAAGGAGGGATAGGTGGAAATTAAAATATAAACTAATATTGAATTTGCTCAAGTCCGGGAGCACCCAATGATATTAAACTGATTCGACTAATGACAATGACTGACCCAAGAGAAATGTAAGCCAATTAAGGGACAAATGGATCCACTTTCAGTTGTACGACAATAATAATTAAAATATGAAATATAATAAATATCAGGGACCAGGGATGTTGTTTGAAAAAGGAAACAGAAGGTTGAAAAAACAAAAATGTTGTCCCTTAATTGTGTACGCCCGAAATAAACCATTCTGTTAACGAAAATAGCTACTGTAAAAAAGACCTCTCAGAGCACCCGTATTTAGAACTAGTTTTTGTAGAATATTATAGTGGCAGATAACAGGGTTTTGTAGCAAATCAAAACAAGCGAATCCGTGATTACTGTAATAAAAAAGAGTTTGCTTGTTGTTCCAGAGCTCAGTGACAGAGACTACAAGTCTAAATGCGGAGGCACTCCATGAAATCAGTCGTTTACAAGAAAATATTCTCCAGACCCTCCGGAATGAGGTAATTAACAATAATTTACAAATGAAGAGAAAAATAGGGACAAAAACTAAAAAAATCTTGTAAAGAGCTAACTAACATTAGGTAAAATATATTTTTTGGGGGAAAAGTTGAAGAAACTAAAAGAGCCGGAAGTGATGGGGGCATCTAACGTGAGTACACCCGTTCATGAAATAGGAGAAGACATGACACCATTGCCCTCATTGACAGTCTCGGCGGCGAACTTTCTCAAACCGGTCCGACAATTCTCACCGATGACTCCACAGAGAAGAATAATGAGGAAATTAAGGCCAATTCAGACGAAAAGACCTCTAGACAACTCCCAAACCCCTGGAATTAAATACAATTACAAACTTAGAGATTACCCCAGACCGTGGGCGGAGCTTCCTCAAAGAAAGCGTACAATATCAGAGGAATCCTTAGAGGTCCATGTGACCACCAGTCACTTCTCAGACATGTCCAACTTCGAATTATCCGTCACAGAGAGTGGGGAAGTAGCAAGAGTCGAGGAAGTACCCAGCACACATGAGGCACTTCAAGTCCTCCCTCAAGAGGATCAAGACAGAGTTATCCCCTCTGCACCTGATGTAGACCGAACGGAAAGCTCAGAAAGGTGGAAAAAGTCGATAATGTACGTTACTCAAAAAAATCAAGGGTCTTGTGCAATCCAGGACAACATTTTTATCAAAAATACTTTAAGATACGCAAACGAAGTACTCACCTTGTACTTTATAGATTCAAGTCAAAGCCGAGTAAGGTATTGAAATATGGTATTAATTCCAAGACTAGCCTTATGAGGACTTGCAGCAAACCGTGTGGACAACCATGTCAGTCACCCAACACCATCATCAATCAGGCCTTCGTCCATCAGGTCCTCGTCAATAAAAGTCCTACTAAATCTTCCCCCCGGGGAATTCGGAAGGTAGTTGTTTTCCCGGCACCTCTTCAGGTAATTATTGGCTTTTGGAGCCCTATAACGTTCTCTTCGTAACATAAGGTAAATCATTTGTAAGTTTAACGTTCATGTAGTAATGCTATTATTGTAACCTACCGAAAAGAATCGAATTTGTTCGAGTTGTATAAAGATTAGCTAAATGCTATAATATTATTAAATGGTAGGAGTCGAAAAAATTGAAGCTGAAGAATCTGGCAGCATTACAAAGCTCAAACAAATATGGCCTCCCTTTACAACTATTTGAGTCATCGGACGAAACCAACAACAATTTTCTGCAAGATACAAGTGCGGAAATTGAAATAAGCTCAAAAGCAGTTTGTGAAAGGCTCAATGAGACAAGAATGCTTTGTGATCTCGTCTATCAAAAGCTGAAGAAGAGTAGATCCGTTCAAGTATTTACGCAAAAAGATGAAACCGTTCAAACGGATGCCATTCCTGGGAGCTTTTCAAGTGAGTTTGAACTGGGACTTTTCATTGCTACACTGATTGATGAGCTCATTGACGCCGCTTGTGAGGTCACATTCTTGAATGTCCCCCGGCAAAGCATTAAAAGTAATTCTCATAATTACAGTCCTGGGAAAACCAATTGGAGAAGTGGATCAACTCAAAGACGGGGAGTCCATGATACTCATATTCCAGTTCCTACGAATAGATATTCTCGGACGAGAAGTGAGGTCAATCGACCTGAGCCTATTAAGACCATCCGACGGTATAATAAAGCAAGGGAAGAAATCAAAAGTCCTGTAAAGTATGTCAAACCAGTAAAGGACACTCAAGATGAGCAAATGAGTTCCCGAAAATTATCACGTGGAGAAAATTTCCTGGTCAAAAAATGTTCAAGATCTTATCGGGAAGGAAGTGTACCCTCTTCAATAAAAAGAGCACTCAAAAGTATTACAGAAAGTCCCACTCCTAAGAAAGTCACCCCTTTACATTCCAATCGATGTTCAATGAAGTCTCCTGCAATTGAGTCTTGCAAGAATGAAGCCAAATGTCTTCCTTACCACCTGTCGGAACCGGAGAGTGATGACAATGGCAGCCTTGAGAATTCTAACTTTGAGGAAAACTTTAAGAGCTTTCATAATACTTTGGGTAGCTTTTTGGACAAGAACGTTACAAAGGGAATGCATTCAAAAAAAGATAAGGGACTCCTACAGAAATTAGGACTGGTTGAGAAGCATCTCTCGAACCGACAACACCAGCAACAATTACTGAGTAGCTTAAAAAGTCGGAGAAAAAAATCTGCGAAGATTAAAAAGAAACTCTGGTGGCTTTTCGATTCAGAGTACTTGGACAGCAGTCAGGGGACACCTTCCCTCTCCAGTTTAAAGAGCTTCTTGCCCGGACATGAAATAGATTGTGAGCGGGTACAAGACTACTTTACCATCCGGGAGGACTTCTCTGACTCCTCCGGACCGGATGCAAGTAGCCAGGTTCGGCAAAATTCCAGTCGATTGTCAATTCTTAAGTATCCATATGGGAAAACTTCAAGGAAACGAAACATCAAAATGTCTTATAATCCCCCTGACTTTTCGGATTTATTTCCTTACGCTGGTACTATCCTGGCTGAGGCGAGTCAGTTCATGCCACGGATGATTCCGAACACGGGAAGGATCATAGCTCACAGGAAGAATGCGGCAGTAGTTAGTAATAGACTCCTAACACCTATATGGCCAAAGTAATTTAGTAATTTAATTAATTACATTAATTATTAAATTGTACTTACGCTAATTAAATTCTGTTTCTATGAATGTATCAAAATGAGATATTAATTTCTGATATTTCTCAGAAACCAGATGGATACTTTTAGTCAATTTTAAGCTTGCTGTTAATGTTACGAATAGCTGCCTCATATTTATATGACAATGTATAATCATTATAATTATACTGCAATCACAATGGCGCGATGTATACGTCCCATACACCACAACCATATCCGATGGGATAAGTAATTTGAATACTTCGCATTATATTAAGTTGACTGTTTCAATAAAATCAATTTTACTGAAGAATTCATACTGAAGTTGCTTTTTACAAAGGACTCGCCAGTTATAAGCAAGTTAAAATGCAGTGGTTTTGCCTTTAACAAATGTTTATCAGGCACATCATATTTACCCGGTTCTGAAAGCATCTTGTTATCTTTGTTATGAAAAATTATTATTACAAACAGACCAGTATAAGTACTGTAGAACAATTGTTTTAACTATTATTGTTAATATTGATGTATGTATATTGTATATAATGTCAATATGCAAGGGTTTTGCTTCAATTGCAAATTAATTTTACATTTTCATTTTTCGTATTAATGCACAAGTTACTTTCAGAATCAGGTAAATAATGTTTACACGTTGATCGTAAACTTGTTTTTAAACCGCAGCCACACATTTATTAAAATGTACACACATTTTCCAGTGCTTTGTAAAAAGCACCTTTATTAAGCTTTTGTACAGATTCTTTTTAATTCAACGTTAAGCATAGCTTCTTAATACAATTTGCATTGTGTTTTACGAAAACTTGTGATGCAAAAAACAATTCAAATTCCAAACGGTTTTACCCAACCGTAAAATCAATGAATATCCTATGAACTCCGAACCCTTGAACCCATTTCAATTTTCAATAATCAAAATCTTCGAGTGGATTCAATATTTATTTATTATATGAATATAATAAAATATTTGTACCAGTCCCATACTTTATAAGAGATATACAGCTACGGTCGTTCAAATACGAATCAAGTGCAATGCCTCGTTCAAACCTTTCGTGTTGATCTAGAATCTAGTTTTGATTTCAATTTTCGGGTTTTCAAAATTTTGACAGTGAAATTTTGAAAAAAAAAAACATCAATTTTTACCCATTTTTTCGGATCCCCTCCGTGATTTTTTGAGATACTTACCGTAGAACCAAATGTAATACCTCGTTCGAACCGTCTTAATAACCCCGACTCATTGTCAGATCGTTGTATTAATTTACAAATTTTACAAATTTGAACCACACAATTTTGTACATTTAATGAAATCTGCACGAAGCCCATTTCACATTGAGACAAAAGTCATGCAAATCATTTTGCTTTTAATCGTAAATGCATCTAAAACAATGTCAAAAATAATGAAATCCTAAAGGTCAGAGGTCCTCGGATCGGATGTCGGGTACTATAATTGGGTAAAAACTAACAATAAGTTCGGTGCCAACAGGAAAAGTCCAACGGTTTTTTTGTGCAAAACGCAAACGTGTCTGCCTATCAGAGCTATGCAGTATTTTCAAATACGTATTTTCAGGCCACAAAGTATTTTGTATTTGGTATTTTCAAGTTAGCAAGCAGTGGGCAAGTATTTTGTACTTAGTATTTTAAGAGCCTGTAAGTACAAAAGTATTTTGTATTTGGTATTTTCAAGTTAGCAAGCAGTGGGCAAGTATTTTGTACTTAGTATTTTAAGAGCCTGTAAGTACAAAAGTATTTTGTATTTGCTTACTTTCAAGGGCCTGGAAAATGTATTTCAAATAAATATTTGGCTCAAAATACTTTTCACCAGCATGATTACAACTTTGACATTGTTTGTAGTTTACATGATGCTCAATATCTGTGCGAATTCCATTTTAGCAATGCAATAACATGCGACGGAATGAATCCTTTTTACTGGATACATCAAACATTTTCAGGTTCTCCATTTTCAGTATTACATAACGTCACTGAAAGGGCAAAATATTCTACGCGCGCATGCTTTTGTACATCACGATCACATAGTCCACCTTGCCTGTTTAACAACAATATTTAAGATCCGTCCAAGGCACTCAATTTAATTTTCAGATACTAACTCAGATACTAAAAATATCATAATAATCTACATCACTGAATAAACAATCAAAATAACTGATTATCGTTAGTCAATGTAATTATAATTAACGGACTGACCAATTCAACAAACGTTGAATCATTTGTTACTACACCAGTCTTATATGCAGTCCTTGAAGTGATTAGGTATCTAATTAATTTTTTAAATGATTAATTTGAAAGCTGTTTGAGTCCCAGAAACTGAAAATAGTGAGCATTATTTGGGTATTTTAAGAAAAGTATTGTATTTAAAATACAGTATTTTGTATTTGAGTATTTTTAATTACCGACCATGCATTGTATTTTTATTTGTATTTTAGTAATGTACCCTGAGGTATTTTACTTTGTATTTTGTATTTTCTATATTTCACTTCAGGTATTTTATTTGGTATTTTGTAATCTTAGACCAAGTATTTTGCATATAGCTCTGCTAATGACACAGAGTGTGGCTTACTAAAATGAGTAAATACTTGCTAGCATTTAAATGGAAATCAAAGATGTATAATTGAATGACAGTACATACATCCTTCCTTTAATTGATATCAAAATATTCTCCTACATATCCTATATCTAGTACAAATGTCAGTCACGAGTCCTACCTATGTATATGCGTATATTTTAAAATCATGGACATGGACAATAGTGATGTACAAGTCACGACTGACTGCTTCAGCAAAGACTGACTGATGAAAATAACTGACTTTGGACTGAATCAAAATATTTGGAGTGAGACTGAGACTGACTGGGACTAGAAGTTTATATATGAAGACTGATACTGACTCACAGTTGATTGCATAACAATGAGACCGTACGACATCTCTATACATAAGACACCTTATTACGTGAAATTAAAGTGATTGTTTACAAAAAACGGCACTGTGTCTCCCTATAGTTTTCAAAAATTATTAAGGAGCCTAGATATGCACATAGGAAAAGTTTTGGGATTAAGAATTTAGGGTTAGTTGGGCTTGAAATTCATTTATTGGACGTCCCCATGCTAATTAAATCTATACTCATACTCCCTTGGAAGAAAATAATCCACAGGTATAGTTTCTCCTGCTTAGTAAGTACTTTTAAATTAAGCGTGTCCATCATTTTAGTGCATTTTTTGAATACCAAAACACAATTATGTTGGCTCAAATATTTTGCTTTCAATAATCTCGTTTACCACGTTGAAATTTAAGGCAATCAAAGGAGACCGAAATTCCTGTCATTCGAATACTTAAGCAAAATATTTAAGCCAACATGATTGTGTTTTGGTATTTCAAAAATGTAATTACAACGACGCGCAATTACAAGACTGACTGACTGGACTGAGTCCGAAACTTTATAAAGTATGGACTGACTTTGACTCAGCATTAACGAGTCCTGGAAGGAAAAAAACTGACTTTAGTAAGGGGTTCGAGAGACTGTGTACGACTTGGACTGAACTTTCACGACTTTGTACATCACTAATGGACAACTCAGCCTTCCTATATACATATAACTATTTCCTACATAGGTTACTCTGACATACAACACGCATTCCTATGCCTATCATTTAAAGAAACGTTGGAATTGCATATATCGTTAGATAAAGTCTAAAAAGTATCATTTTCAATGGAGATCCCATTTAAAAAGCAAAATGAAAATGGTACCTTTTAAAATTTAGTCGACGATATCATCATTAAAAAGTCAATGTAGACCTTTCTCATGACCTTTCCTTTTTATTATTTCCTACATACATACTTTATTCTTTGCCAGCCAACTCCTACCCTTCCTATATTTGTACTTTTTCCGAAGGAGGCTTCCTATCCTATCCCTACTTTTTTATTAGATTATTAGATTTTTCATGCCTTCCTTTTATACATATAAATTCTTGCAAAGTCCTATCCGTTCCTATCCTATAAATATGTCTATTTGTAGGATCCGTGTAAGAAGGAAATGCACCTTTGATGGAAATGTTATCATACATATATGTATCTAGATGTTAGGCCAACTGCCACCTACAAAACTGCCACCTGGCCAACTGCCACTAGGCCAATTGCCCCTTCCTTTAAAACAGAAAATTTTGGCCAACTGCCTCCTGGCCAACTGCCTCCTGGCCAACTGCCACCATGACCAACTGCCACTTTCATTGTTAAAGTCTCATACTAATGCCCATGGTAGAGACCCATGTTAATGCACATGGTAGAAACCCATGCTAATGCACATGGTAGAAACCCATGCTAATGCACATGGTAGAAACCCATGCTAATGCACATGGTAGAGAACGAGCATATGATTTTATAATATGACTGATTGTGAGCATAGGACATTATAATGTGACTGAGCATAGTACATTATAATGTGACTGATTGTGAGCATAGGACATTATAATGTGACTGAGCATAGTACATTATAATGTGACTGAGCATAGGACATTATAATGTGACTGAGCATAGGACTTTAACATGTGACTGAGCATAGGACTGTAACATGTGACTGAGCATAGGACTGTAACATGTGACTGAGTATAGGACTTTAACATGTGACTGAGCATAGGACTTTAACATGTGACTGAGTATAGGACTGTAACATGTGACTGAGTATAGGACTTTAACATGTGACTGAGCATAGGACTGTTATATGTGACTGAGTATAGGACTTTAACATGTGACTGAGCATAGGACTGTTATATGTGACTGAGCATAGGACTTTAACCTGTGACTGAGCATAGGACTTTAACCTGTGACTGAGCATAGGACTTTAACCTGTGACTGAGCATAGGTTTTTATAATGTGACTTGAGGAATTATGAGGCAGTTGGCCTAGGGGCAGTTGGGCTTAGGGGCAGTTGGCCTCTAATTCGTGAGGTGATGGCAGTTGGCCGCGGTGGCAGTTGTGGGGGTGGCAGTTAGCCGGACACGATGTATCTATATGCATAATTATACGTAAGAACTTAATTCAATATATATTGATGTATTCTGATAGCACCTGTCTTTGTACTGGTAGTTTCTGCTTTTAATATTATTATTTTATAGTTGAACTTAGTACATTGTCCATCGTTCACACTCCGTATATAATCCCGTAATGTAGGGAGTTGTGTAAATGGCAAGACAAAGTTTGAATATTTAGCCGTATAAAATTTTTGTGTTTTCCGGCTCAGAATGAGCTCGTTACATTGTGGGAATTGAATTTGAGTTTGTGAAATCATTTGAATTATTTGCATGATTATTTTGTTCAACTTTAAATGGTTACTTACTCTCAATTCAAGGGACGCACTTATGATAATATTTGTACGATTCATAAAACAAAAATTAACCATACCGTTCGTAATACTTCAGCCCTTATTTTAGTTTAAGCTGTTTAGTCCCATCTCCTCTCAACATAGTTGAAAATTTAGGTATTGTATAGTAGGGCAAAATTCTACTGTCCCTTGAATCCCATGGAGTTACATTTAGTGTGGTTAGCATCTTACAAGCAAAGTCTTCCGATGTAAACTGCAGAACTAAATGAAAATTGGTGGAAATGTAGGCACTACTAATAGTTTTCACACAAACCACAAACTTCGTGTCATCTACTCTGGGTTCGGGGATTAGGACATCTGAATGTTTGTTTTTTTTAAAGTTTGACAGGGGGACCCTTCCTCGCTTGAATTTTTGCATGTTAAATCCCATAAGTGAAATACATTTTCGCAACTCAAAATCCAAACCAATGTTCAGACATGTCACTATGCATAAGTACATGTACAATCAGCGCTTCACGTGCTTTAGCCCGTATGTATCTACATGTTAATATATTTACATTATTAAAGTGAAGAGCTTTTGTAAAATTGCCCGTTTTTCATTTCGTCCCACGAAAGGCTCCCGCACGGGACAAGTTAGGGGGCATGCATAAATTATATAACGCTAATTTGCCACATTTTTGACCCCCTCCGACCCCGAGTAACGCATACATAACCAGGGTTGGCCAATTGAAAATGCCATGGCATTTTGGGCATTTTGCCTGCCGAAAATGCTCGGGCATTTTGGGCATTTTCAATTCATGGCATTTTCGGCATCTATGGCATTTTCGGCATTTTTGGCATAATCCGCGTAGGGCAGGCATTTTGGGCATATTCAATCATTTCTTCGGATACTTCTGCATGGACTCTTTCTATTATTTTTTCAGCGAGGTAAATTTCGATACATTTTTTGTTTGAATCAATTCAAATATCTTTATAAATGCATACCTGAAATTTCATTATTGTAGCGTGTCTTGATTCACTATACTAACATTTGTAGTATCATTATTTTAAATCTCATTCCATTTTCTTAATTTTCACTTGAGATTTAATCAGGATACCTCGAATCAATGACAATATTCAGCTTCATTGGTCAGACATCGGTGAAAATAAAACGTTGTGTAATTACTTTCATAACAAGCAGTTGGATTATACCATGAAGTGACGTGCTCGCATGCAAGTTTAAAAGCCCAAGTGGAGGTAAAACGGGAATTATCCAAATTTATTACCAAAACGGGTATTGCTCTGGACATCGATGTGATTAAAGAAATCGATTTAAGCTCACAAGAATCAGCGTTGGTGAAATAATTCTCAACAAAACCAGAACCGAGTTCATCAAAACAAATTAGACATGATTATCATGTGTATAAAATATCACTGCATTCCCTGAATTGGAAAAAAATATTTTAGATGACGAAAATTATAGTTTTACTTTTCACGAGTTCGAAGCTGAGTTGATGTTGAGGATATTGTTGAATTAGATTAACAGGGGAAGAAACGATGTAGGAATACTAATAGTTTTCAAATTGCGAAGCTTTAGATTAATTCATTCTGTAAAATGTATATTTTAAAATGAAGTTTGACATTTAAAACAATCTGGTCTATAAAAAAGAGCGGTAAATAATGATTATTTACAAAAAAAATCGAAAATGCCCAAAATGCCGGGCATTTTGAAAGTAGGGCATTTTCGGCATTTTCAGGGCATTTTTGGCATTTTCAGGGCATTTTCAAGCGGGCAGGCAAAAAACCGAGGGCATTTTCATTTGGCCAACCCTGTACATAACGCTGTCATCTAACCCCCACTATCATACATAACGCAATGATAATTAATTTATGCATAACTTAAATAATTAGTGCTAAAATTATATCGGAATGCTCCCATTAACCTTATTGTGTTAATCCAACTTTTATTCCAATATAGCTACATCGCATTCTGTGAAAGGGCACATTATACACAAATATTTTCACTAAATATGCCAACAATGCCTACGCGTTAAAATCGGGTCTAATCAAATATTGCGTTACGTAAAAGAGCACACTGGTACTACCTACTGTGCGTAACGTTAGCGTAACGTTAAGAAAAACCACCACCGACCGTCGAAGCGTTATATAATTTATGCATGCCCCCTTACAACGACGGGAAGATTCTTCCCAGGGAAAAACTATTTATGGAGTGAAAATCTGGTGTCATGGGATTGACCGAATAAATATTCTTCGGTTCATTGTGACAGTGAAAAAACATTTTTCTTAATGCGGTAAATTTGTAACTCGCACAAAATCCTGCGATGACATAGTGTAAAAGATGAATGTGAGCTTTTGTTTATTATTAACTACCCGAAAGCCCTGCTTTGTAAGGGTACGTACTTTGGGATGTGGAAGTCATAGTCAATGGTCATAGAACGCACATCATAACCGTGTGCCAATTTAGCAAATGCGTACAGAACAAACGCATGGAAAATATCACGGTTAAAAATTCCATCAGCCCATTGTTACATCTACATAAATACGTTTTTGATTAAAGGTAAACTGGTAAGCCGGTACTTTTACTAGAATTAAAATTACATCTAGTACATTTCTTTCTTGAAAATTACGTGTTTATCATTGTATTACAATCGAAAACGTGTTCAAATCATTGAAAATTAAATAAATTATTCCACTTGGAAGTTGCATTAGTAAAGTTATTGATTTACAAACACGAAAGAATTTACAGGATAAGTATCCTCGTCTCATTCTTTATTTTTCGGAGTATCTTATACACAGGATATGTCGTACATATGTATGGTGCTTTGTCTGAACATTGCTTTTGATTGGTTCGAGTTTCTAAAATTGATTTTTGGGATTTAACATGTAAAAATTCAAACGAGTAAGGGTCCTCCCTGTAAAACTTTCAAAAAAAATAAAGCTTTCAGAAATCGTACTGCCGGAACCAAGAAGAAATGACATGAAGTTTGTGGTTTGTATGAACACTATTATTAGTGTCTACAATTCCACCGAGTTTCATTTAGTTCTGCATTTTACATCGGAAGACCTTGCTTGTCAGTATTACAAGTACGACACGATCCCACCTTCGATTCTGCTTTGGTGTGGTGAGACAACCCTTACATTAGAAAATATGATGAAGGTGTAAATTCTAGAGACTAATATAACTTCTCAAGAATGATTTCATGTCGCAAAAAAAACTACTGAAAACATGTTTGAGACCGAGAGTGCTTCGAGAGCTTTCATGAAAATTGTCAATGTCATGAAAAAATGAAAATGTAAAAGTTTGGAAATAAACCCCGCAGATATAATAAAAATAGTATATTGTTTTTTTTCCTGGCAAAATTAAATATCTAGTAAACTGAACGATAACAAAATTAGCAGTAGTGGTAATGTTAAATCCCTATTTATGCTGTAATACTTACCCAGCTAGCACTGAACGTCATAATGATATCATTATTAATCCTTGAAATTCATAATCAGTTCATGTCTTTTTGATGAGGAGATTATGACTTCCAATGGGCATCTTATCAATGAGCAATTTCTGACACGGTTCTGAAATGGTACATAAAATATTACTATAAGAAACTATACACTTACAAAGATTTTTGCCATGTTGGAATATATATGTAAGTTTGGATTTAAAATTAAACTTGGGTTGTTAATTCCACTGTAGTTTGATAACTGATGGTGAGTCCACTTGGGGTGGGTCAATTTACACCAGTTGGGCTCTGCCTTTGAGAAAAATCCTCACTTGAGCTAAAACAATTGCGGGGATAATACATAAATGCTACAGTTAATTATTATTACAGGGCCTATTATGCCTACATTTGAGCCGAGAGGGAAAAGTAAAGTACCTTTATCCCTCCCATGAGGATTTTAGCAACATGTACTACCCAGAGGTGTGGAAAATACACGAAATTTATTATTAAAACACAAAATACGAATACAATTCCAGAAACATTACAATGCAAACATAAAATACAGATACTAGGAACAACTTAGTTAAAATACAAAATAAAATACAAATATCCGTAGGAATTTTTCCAAGATACAAGATAAAATATTTTGCCTCCAACAAAAACAAAAATACGAAATGAAAATACCGTATTTGAAATTCAAAATACATATTGAAAAATACTTTCAAATTTGTCTCAAAGTGTACGTCTGAGATGCAACTGTATTCTCTCAAGCACAGTATCTTGGACAATTTAAAGAAATAATTAGGTATCCGAAAGTTATTCAGGAAACGTAAGGTAACAGGCGCGTGATTAGAGTTTAGAACTGTTCATCTGTGTAGATCAAAGTAAATAACATGTCCCTAGATACAGAAAATAATTTCCTTGAAACGAATAATCTTATAACTCCTGGGTAACTTATCACTGCTTTTATGTTGGCGTCACTAATTTTTTTATGACCCCAGATACATACGTGTAACGAATATAATGTATTTATCCAATAAGTAAGTATTGCAACAAACCAAAACCATTGAAGAAATGGTTTCAAAATGTTTCAAATTAGTGCTTTTAAAATATTTGTTTGAACATGTGATACAGACAACTTTGGCAGTTGCCAGGGCTATGTATTTTGAAATTGTATTTCGTATTTGGAATACGAGATGGATAACGTTACAGTACAAGATAAATAAATACAAAATATCATAACGTTCGTTGATCTTGAAAATACGAAATACAAAATACAGTAGAAATGTTGGTGCTGAAAAAATACGAAATACAAAATATCTTGAAACATTTACGGTGAGGAAAATACCAAATACAAGATACGGAATGTATTTCAAATACTATTTTAGATACAATATTTCAAAATATTCCACACCTCTGGTACTACATCAAATTTATCAAGTAAAGCAATTGTACAATTGTACATCTGATGTCAGATGCATAAATGCACTTATTACAGTAATAAAAAAATATATATGTAGGGTTTATGTTTATAGCATATAAGAATTCAACAATGTACGTAGGGTATGTCGATTGAAAATGCCCTGCAGTATTTGCCCGCCCAGCTGAAAATGTCCAAAATACCTGCCCACATGCCCAAAATTGGGCAAGTGGGCAGATTTTAAAAATGCCCTGATTTTGGGCATTTTGGGCATTTTTACGGCGCCAAAATTGGATTACTAGCAAACATTCAGAATATCCATCCAAATGCATGGAAGCGCAGCTAAGTAAAAGTTACAAATGTGAATATCTGGTTATTCGCTTGTTCGTTAATATATTATAATGGCAAAATCCAGGGCATTTTTGAATGATAGCAAGATGATATACATGCTGTTTCACTCAATTGAACAAAGTGTATTAAATTAAATGATCTAGATGCAATGTGTGATGATTCAAATAAAGTGTAGTGATGTAAATAGACTTTCTTCAAGCCTTCCAAGACTAAAATATTTTAAAATTGCATTCTTTAACATTTTTACAATCCTTAAAATATTTGGCCTATTTTTCTATATTTTTTTGTAAACGGAAACATTTTGATGCTAATCAAAAATTTACTTAATCAATTTGCCTACTCACCGACGAAATTGTACAGTCAGTACAGTAATTACACTCGTTAAGACAATAATAGTGATTGTTATGTACAGTAGTTAAGAGCGGAATGACTTATTGAGGCATTTTGCCGAATTTTGCGCTCAAATTAGAAACGATTGCAAGTTGCAGTTAACCTGATAAGTATTTTTTAAATTGCAACTTTTTGCAGTTCAAGCGCTTGTAATTGCAATTGAATTTCTTGCAATTTCAGTTGTGCTTAACCGGTAATTGCGAGTAATTATTGCTTTTGTAATTGCAATTTAAGTACACTTAAGTAAGAAATTGTATTTGCACCGAGAATTGCTAGTGTCTGCAGTCTGAAACGATCAGCCAAAAATGGCTCGAGTAAAAACCAATATACATCCTCCATACAGGACCCCAAATACTGTTGTTTGTAGTTTTATGGTGTATAAAACAATTACCATATAACCAATAATTTATCACATCAATTATCACTCTAACTAGTCAGATTGGCTGACGGCCCCAAATCAATTGTTCCAGGTGCCAAATATAAATAGCCTTGATTTACTCAATCACACTCACTCTGATATTGGCACACGAAAGTGATTCATTTTCAATGACGACATGAGGTCATTTGTGTACTCCGCAATCCTATTGGGGGTAAGCTTGCCAAAATAATTCATTCAAAAATCTCAATGTGCCCCCGAATCTCTGTACAATCTGTAAACAGAATCGTAAATACTTGGCATTACAAAATTAAATAAATTACTTTTAAAAAACATTAAGTGTCCCGTACCTGAGCTGCGCTCAAGTTCAAGTAGTACTTGACAAGTATCAAGTCAGGTCAAGTTCGGAGCAAGTTCGGGATCATGAGCGTTTCTACTTGGTTAAATCGGGTCAAGTTGAAGTATTTGCTGGATCCGAACTTGGAACTTCAAGTCGGTTCTGGTCCAAGTGCAAGCCCACAGAATTGACTTGAACTAAGGATCAAGTTCAAGTCGGGTCTGGGCATGGATTTTACTTGAACCCGAACTTGAACTTTCAAGTACCGATTCAAGTAGCCTAGTTCCAACGTTTGTTTCCTTTGTACGTTCTTCTCCCTCGGTTGTTCGCACTTCTGCAACACGCATTCTAGAAACTAGTGATGCCAATGGTCTGGTCTGATCCAGATTTTATGAAACTGGTCTGGTCCAAAGCTCAGACCAGACCAAAGACCATGGTCCGGGAAACCATTGAGAGCAATTAAATAATTACATTTTATCCAGTCAAATTTTTTCTTTTATCCCCAGAAATGTCTGTTTTAATTTGTTCCATGGGATTTCATCCTAACTCATAAATTTTTATTTTGCGTACTTTTGAGACCATGTCCTGTGGTCAGGCCTGGTCCTGAAGCTGGACCAATTGTATCTGTTCTGAACCAAGTGTTGAATCAGACCGGACCAGACCACAAAAATATGGGACCAGAACGGACCAGACCAATAACGGATCATTATAAATGGTCCGGACCAGACCATTGGCATCCCTAAGTAGAAACCCTGCCTGCAGAGATATGCACAGGAGCTGGTGCTCACCAAGGCTATGCAGTCTTTGGTTTTATCAGTCACAGTCCTTTAACAGTCCCAAGTAGCATGCTATCAGTCAGTCCACTCAGTCTTTTAGTATCAGAGTATCAGTCCCTATCAGTCTCAGTCCTAGTAAAAGTCCTTAGCAAAAGTCTCAGTCAGTCCTTAATGTACTCCATATGCATATAAAACCACAGGAGCACAGGAGGGTTAAGAATACGCATTTTAATGGTCTCAATATCGACTATTGCATAATTTTTTGAACTCTTCTTTTAAAGTAATATTTTTTCTTCTGTGTGCTAGTATCTTGATAAATAATCATTGAAAAGAACTTAGGAGAATGGTCAAAGGACCAACAACTCCAACAATTTATCATGTTACCAAACATTTCACATCCTACAATCTTAATTTCGTCAAAAATTTCTCCATTACAGCATTTCTATTAATTTGTCGCCTGGTAGAGTTTTTCGTATTTCAGCTCGTTAACGTTAACTTTGCATTATATATTTGATGTTGTCTCTACAGAAAATACCATTGCAATGATCGTCTAATAGCTGTGCAAACAATCAGGGAATTTGCTAAAACCAAGCATCAAAATGTATTTTCAAAAACAGTTTTGGGCCAATAAGAAGCGTAATTTTGAACTCCCCGGAGCTAATATGCAACATGTTTTTAATCCCTGTAGTCGCAAATCTTTAAATAAAATTTAATATACATATTTGTTCTTCTTCAAAATACACCTATTTTAATTGTAAGCTATGAGAACTTAGTTACCTATCAGGATCTTCCCTATATTATCACTTATCAGATGACTCATTGGGGTCACAGGAGCCAAAATGTAACGTATGGTTTAAATTGATGATCATCTTCGTTCCTGATACTAATATTTCTCACTGGCTGGTCACGATAACAATTATTAAAGAACTTTAAAATATCTCACTGGAAATCCTATAAGATGTATGTATATCAAACGTATGGCAATTTTGAGTTTAGATAAATCCATATTTGTACTTTTTTTTGTGATTCAGAGTACCCCAAACATTGCCCGAATACAATGAGGTAAATTTTAGAAAATATTGGCAATATTGGTCAAAGAAAATGAAATATAATACCAGCCCAATGAAACGACAAATTGTTTATGCGTAAGTACATACACTTTGATTGTTACTCCTCATCTAGAAATCAAGCATTCTTTGTACATATTCATACATGGCTCAGCTACCAGCGGTCATGTCAGTCTCAGTCAGTCTCTGCTGGAATTCCTATCAGTCCCAGTCAGTCTCAGTCTTTAAAATGCAGTTTTCTATCAGTCCCAGTCAGTCACAGTCTTCAGTCAGTCCTATGGTTTACCCACTCAGTCTCTCGTATGAGTCCAAGACTGCATAGCCTTGGTGCTCACTTTCATTTGGAGTGACTGCTGTGTATTCTGTAAATCGTCGAGCTTAAAACTATTCTTATAATTAATAAGGATAGTTAACCTATTCTTCCTTTTTGAAAAACTGTTGAAGTAAGTTGTCCGGTGAGACTGTACCACAAGGAAAAAACCATGAGTGAACCCGAATCTGAATTTAATAAAGACGGAAATTGAAATTCTCAGCTCCACCACTGAGTAATTTTGCGACTTCATACTACAAAGTTGTAAGGTTTAAGTACTTGAAATCCAAGTTCGGGTTCAAGTCAATTCCAAGTTCGGCTCGCAAGATTTATGGACCCGACATTCAAGTATCAGATCAAGTTCGGGTTTAGGAAAGATTACTTGCAAGATATGACTTGGTATGCCAAGTAATTCCTGGGACCCGAAAAGCCAAGTTCGGGTACTAACAAATATATACTTGAAAGTTCAAGTGCAGGTCAAGTTCAAGTTCGGATCCTCAAAATACTTGACCCGAACGCAGGTCTGTTGAAGACAGAATTCCTGGATGGACAGGCCAGTGCATCGCATGGGTACGGGTAGTACCTGAGGATTTGGGTACAGGTACAGGTCCAGGTCCGAAATGGGTACTCTGTTTAAGTACCCAAACTGAATGGGAACTTTATGGGTACTATCTGTATGTACCCAAATTTTGGGTACCAAGCCAGGTGTTGGGTACAGGTACAAACTTGGGATTTTGTGGGTTGTACCTGACAGGAATAGATACAAGCTTCCAATATACTTGGACCTGACAAATTAATACCTGAAAATGTGGGTTCTTTTACGACCAGAAATTCATCTTACGACGCATCTAGTGTTGTATGTGGCTCTCTCTCCGACCTACAGGTATATTTTGATATTTAGCGTGTTTTCAGGAGAGCATCGTAATTTTTGAAAAAACATACGGCTATGAAATATAGATGGTTGATCAACTTAGCAAAACGCGCCAGCAATAAGTACGTGTAATTACAAATTCCACTTGTGATTAAGTAAAAATAACGTTAAATGATATTGCGGTTATGCAGGATGACCTAGAAGTGGAAGATTTAATTGAACATGGAATACCTCAGATGGTATAGAAGTTAAAGTTCCATTAAGATGTCTAGTATTGCTAAAATTATGACGAGGCAGAATTTTTTCCAGCTTGTAATTCCTGTGATGTAAATCATAGAATGGCATCATGTTAAATCATCACGTTGAATCGTTTACAGTAATACTTTATAAAGTACCTGATTGCGTACAAAATGAAAAATTTTCAGGTACGGGTCCATATATTGGGCATATTTTGAGTACTGGTAAAATTCAGGTACAGGTACGCACTACTTGCAAACTAATCAGGTCCAGGTACCAACATTTATTTAATAGGTACTTTTAATCAGGTACGGGTTTGCGTACGATTTTTGCCGGTACCCACTATTTGGGTCCAGGTCTAGGTTCAGGTACAGCATTTTTGTACCCATGCGATGCACTGGGACAGGCACAGATGAGGTAAAAGTATTTTCAAGAGCTCCGTGAATTTAAGAAACTCGTTATTGTCGATAATTTTACATGTAATAAATATGCTCCATATTTTCGAGGAGACAATTTGATAACTAACTTTACTAGGTTTTCGGAGGAATTATTTGAACATTCTGTGTTTGATTTTTACAAAACATTTGAAAGGAAAATTCTCGAGACAAAAACAGGAGATATTCGGTCTTATTTAAATAATGCTTATAACAAGTTATCCAACGTAGTCGGTTTGTATTGAGAATCCACGACTTGATCTGCGAAAACAAACTTACAAATTTTGTCGACACAAATCCAACAACACGGTATGCCATTTTGGCCAAAGCTGATGAAATTGAATTTTACCAGAAGGTCTTGAAGCGCATTACAGGGGTTACATTTTGGATAATTTGGAAGTTCAGGATGATTTCCTCCGCTTTTCGAGCATCATAGGATTTACATCAGGACTGGACAGCACATATCAAAATTACGTTCCCAAAAGGATGAGAAATGGAATCTGGTATCTACTGGTTCTGGGAATGGATGTTAAGATTACATTTCCTGAAGCATGGACCCAAGCGAGAGAATAGCGGTGCTATGAATATGGAACCAAAATCTTTGTCATTTAATGAATCTTGCGTTCACTTGGCGTTTCATCCTTTTGTGATTAGCATGATATTTAGTATCGGAGCTTGTTTCTTGGAGTATGCTTACTTCCAATTTACACTAAACAAAGCACGGTAATAATACGTAAATTTTGATGCGACCAGTAAATTAGTGGCCATTAAATTGTACTCACGAAGCAAGCTCTTCCGATGTAAAACTCAGAATTAAATGAAACTTGGTGGAATACATAATTGTAGACACTACTAATAGTGTTCGTAAAAACAACAAACTTCATGCCATCTCTTCTTGGTTCCGGCAGCTGGACATCTAAAAGCTTGATTTTTTTGAAAGTTCGACAGGGGGCACCTCACTCGTTTGAATTTTTGCATGTTAAATTCCATACGAGAAATCAATTTTCGCAACTTTAGCAGACTGAAAAAACCGTAAATGGACGCAAATTTTATTTCATTGTGTGGATCAGGGGGTCGGATATTTGTGGGAGGCCAGGAAGATTTTTCTTAGGGAAAAAATTGATATTTTCTGGCAGAGAAAATCTCAAAGGGAAGGGTTTCTATATTTTTTGGGGAACATAGATTTTAAAATTCATTGATCTTTTTTGGCAGGGATTTTCAAATTTGTTGGCGTGTTTCAGGAAAATTTGTTAGGCAAACAAGGATTTCTAGATTGGTTAACCTTATTTGACAGGGATTTGGCGTCTTGTAGTCAAATTATTTTGACCCGTTGGGATTTTGAAAATCGTTTACCTTTTTTTCAGCAGGGAAATTTGAAATCGTTGAGGACCTCTCTGCAGGGACATTCAATTCGTCAGAAAAATTCAGAAATGATCTTCCAGGTTACAAATACCCAACCTCTGAGTATTCGTTAATAACAATTTATTCGTATTCGTATTAGTTAATGAAAACGCATTCTTTGTTTAATATTGAAGCATTGGGTTCTTATTTTACCACGTGCTTAAATATTTGCGTAAACTTGGCAAACAAGAACGTCCAAGCTTTTTAGATATGACATTATCATTAAATGACTGGAAACTTGTTAACGTTGACAATAGTATCCTCTTGTGATACTCTACACGTGTACGTAATATTCTTTACTTGTTACAATTAGAAATAACAGACTATATGGCTAATCTTTACACACATGAATGCAATCTATTTTTTTTAAATATATAGATATTATACACCAAATATCGACTAACAATGCATATAATTTCCATACTCTTCTAAATTATTTATGAACCCCAAGCTCAAAATAACAGCGTCTATGGTCATGTTGTTTGTCGGATGTGAATGCAAAAATGGAAAGTGTCAAAATAAAGTTTCTAAAGTGACAAATTTCCCTCCTGAGCTGTTGCATATTTCTTCCAAATTTTTTGTACATAATGTATTATTGCGTTCACTGTAAATTTCACAATATTTGTCAATACTACTAAAATTTCCCTGACATTGTAGCATTAAATTTCCTTTTTAAACAAGTCACACTTTTACTTCCTCCTATTGTCAGTTTCATACCTCATGTCTAACTCAAACTAACAAATATCTCACTTTCCTCAACAATCAGGAAAAAAGTGGTTGCACCCATATAGAAAGATACGCAAGCAATTCATTATGATGTTAGTTTTAATTGTATAACTTAATTTAAACAGAACTGCTTATGATTTAACTTATCTGGAATTAGCAACTATTAGACATTTTGTTAATTGTATAATTCGTTTAATTTATTAGGTTAGCAGCTAATATCACTTTTATCTTCATGCTCATGGTTTCAACGAACTTGGTTGTGTCCCAGTTTAGCAATGGATACCGAAACTGGTTCAAATTTGCTAGAAACGTTCCACTGTATCCGCTGGTAAGTTATTCAAAAAACTGTTTTTCCACACAATTATCAGCCCAGCCTCCATAGCCAAACGGATGTTGTAAAAATAAGTTTTTATTAATAAATTATCAGTGCTTGGCTGACGGATCCCCTTGTTTACGCATGACTGATTGCTGCTCTTCGCATTGTAACTTTGATTTGGATCCAGAAGGAGTCAAGTGTGCACCCAGCCCGTGCGGCTGTCCACAGCCCCCATGGTCTCCGGAAATAGACGAGAACGTGAGGAACATTCATTAGTATAATTGTAAAATAATCAATGCACGTTGATTTGAAATCCTATTTTTTATAGTGTCGGTATTACGCCCGGATGTGTGACTCTGATCGTCAATGTTGCAGTGGATACTGTATGTGGTTGGTCGGGTATCATGGCGGTGGTGGCAGAAGGTGCTTTACGCCTCCCTGTACAATCCCCTGTTGAAGATCTGACTTGTTGGGACATAGCAAATGCACTACTGAAGTTTATCGTGATAAAAATAAATAATACATGCTTATACGATTATTTAAAAACGAATGCAATAAAGTTACTTTTGCAATGCAGACACGAAAGTATTTATTAACCCTGAGTTTTCCATGTTCCGGCAACCCTATAGCCTTCAAAAACTACAGGTTTAGTATTAATTACATTTTGTAGTGAGTTTCGTTTTGCGATACAAATTTAATGTCAGATCTGAGCAGTGAGAACTACCACAAAACTCAACCTTGTACTTCCAACCTTTAACAGGCATAACGGGTCATTAAGTAAAATAATCAACATCTAATGCCGGATTTAGACTAGGACGAATCAGAATCAGGTTTGCTTCAGGTTACACGTCAGAATTTGTATTTAGATTTAAGATTCAGAATTCGAATAAGAATCACAATTCTGAAAATCTTAAGAATCTGAAATTTTTAAATTCTGAAAGGCATTTATACTTCAGATTCAGAATTCGAATCAGAATCAGAATGATGGAGTTCTTAAGATTCTGAAGAGTTGACTCGGGGTCACGAATTCTGACAAACCCATAGAGTACGGTGTAAATCATTGAATTGCATTGATCGGAGTAAAATGTTTGCACATAATTTTTATTTTCTTTGGCTGCCATTGTGTTTTATAACATTTCATACCGCTTTCGTGTCTACTCTTTCATAGTTTCAGTTCATACAAATTTTTATTACAAGGTCTTAAAACACATTCATTACAATTAGAATTAGATTTATTGGAGGAAATGCAAAAATGGCAGAATCTAAGCTTAGTCTCCAACACAAAAGTAATCTATTGCATGAATACTGTGGCAACAACTATTTATCTATTAATTTATCTAAAACAAAAATTATTATCTTTCGTAACGGTGGGAATGCTCTTAAAACTTGGAAGTGGTCTTTAGACGGTAAGCCCATTGAAGTTGTTAGCGAATATACTTATTTGGGTGTCATTTTCTCTTCCTCTGGATGCTTCCGTAAAGCCGCAATTGCAATGAAACGCAAAGCCTTGTCATCTATAGGTCCTACAATAAAAATTATCTCTGCCTCTAGAACAGATTCCTGGGAAGCTAAAATGAAAATATTAGACAACTGTTATCCCCCTAATGGCTTATGCTTCCGAATTTTGGTCTATAAACCTTAGTTTGGAGGTTGAAATAGTGCAAAATCAATTCTTAAAACGGCTTCTTTGGCTTCCCAACTGTACCCCGAGTTGAAACTGAGTTGAAACTGGAAGAATTCGCGTGTTTTACAGGATCATTGGTTGGATTTTTAAGCGATGGTTTAAAATTCTTCTTATGCCCAACTCACGTTTAGTAAAAATTTGTTACTAAAGGTTACGCGACACAAGTCGAAACAAACAGTCCTCCGAAATAAACTGTACGTGGACCAACTTTACCCGAGATTTTTTACCCGTCACGGATTTGTAGCTGTTTGGGAATACCAGTGCCGAGTACCTAGCAGGGTTTTACTACACAATAATGGCTGCTGCGTTTGACTGGTTCGTTGAGGAGGACCTGCACATGATTAAAAACTCTTCTTTTGTACCTAATTACATACTTGTGAAGAACCACTTTTCTACATCTGTATATCTGTCTTACCACATTTCTTTTCAATACATACGGCTATTTGCCAACCTTAGGCTAGTGTCCACTCTATACACAAAATATGTGAAATATAAACTAACCTCCCCGCAAGAATGCCATGACTGCAATCTACATGAACGTAATAACTTACTTCACTTTTTAGTAAGGTGCAGTATTTATGATTTTCCCAGAAAACATTTGTTAAGTAAATATGGTATATATAATATTAAAGATGATCAATATTTGATGTACATGCTTAAAAACTCGTCTATAGACCTCCTTTGTGATATATTCAAATTTACTCTTAATTGTACAACTAGGAAATTCCTATTTGATAATCTAATTGAAGAAAGCTAAATTGTTTGGATGATATGGGTGTCGCCCGAAAAGATTCCTTAATAAAGTAATGAATGAATGAATGAAATAAAAAAAATGGCCATTGTTCTTTAAAAAAGAATTAACATTTTTAAAAATACATCAGCTAAAATTGACGCCTGAAAACCCGTTGCCAACTCGGTTCAAAAGGATCCGAACACAGCAGGTATACATTTTTACCTACAGTTTTTTATTTATATTTTTATAAATATCCTCTTTTCTTAAGAGATAGACGGCGAAACATAACGAGCTCATTAAATTTTAAACTTCAAGAATAATCAAGGAATCTCCCCCCGAAAATACTTTGTTGCCGCCCATATTGTAATTCGTACTTTCAAGGATGCATTTCAAAAATTTAGAATTCGAATTCTGGAAGTCTAAACCTCGTTCATTATTTTAAGAATCTGATAAGTGTCAGAATTCTGATGTTCATTTAGACTTTAAAGATACAAATCTGAAGCAACAAATCTGAAACTGATTCTTATTCTGATTAGAATTACGATATCAGGTTTTGCATTTATACTCTTCGTGTTTGGTGAATTCGGAATCCGATTCTGATTTGAATTCTGATTCGTCCTAGTCTAAAACCGGCATAAAGCTGTGGAGTCACTACCCGAGTAGATATGACTGGTCAGATTTACGTCTGAAAATGGGAATTGACGTTAGTTGACGTTAAACTGACTAAGCTCAAATTTTTGGTCACAGATGCGATGTCCCATGAACGTCAATGAGACTAGCACAAATATTATCGTAATTCTCAACATACGTCAAGCCCGACCGTTACTGAAACGTCAATTTTTGGTCAAACATGGTAAACTCGGCACATGCGTATTTACAAACTGGCCGTGAGCGCAATTTAGTTCTAAGTCCGAACTTTAAATGACTTGGCTCTGATCTGTTACTTTCCTGTACCCTAACAGCCAACGAGCCAACTATTGCTTCTATTCGTCAATTATTTCAGGTAAGCAAAACAAATTATTTTATATCCAATTGTAAGTCGTGTGTATTATTTGAAGCAACGAGTTTTATAATAGTTATTATTAGAATGTAGAAACTAAATATGTTCTTGCTTATATGTTAAGGTAAGTAATTTTTAAATGATTATGGTTAAGGAAGTATGTACTTGTAAGGCAACGCTTAATGTTAGCTATTAATAATGTTGAATGGTAAGAAACCCTATATTTATTTGGAATAATTATAGGGTTTCATTTTGTGACAATTTTCAACATTTTCAATATCTGATAGTGTGTCGTCAACACTATCAAGTATATCCCTACCAACAATCAACATTCTTTCCAGCAAATAGTTTTTAATGTAGAAGGACAAATAAACAATAAATAATTTAATTGTGAATTCAAAGCAAATAATGTCCTCAAATATTATAATTAGTTGGAAGGTTTTAAAAGATGTAGACAATTAATTGTTGTGCCTTTCTTTAAGTTGCAACTGAATCTTTAAAGCAAAATATTTCTTATTTTCAGGTTTCATTTTGACGATCGGTGGGCAGATATTGAGATTTGGAATCAGGAGTAAGGACAGAAGAATGCTGCGGACAACTTTTAATGATGACTTGTAGAGAACTATTTAACTATTTTGTTGGGATGGAATTTAGTCAGTAAATTATATTTCAACCCACGTGAACAGGGAAGGTTAAATTGCGTTGCATTAACGACAATATTTGACGTAAGCCAGACGTTATTTATATAGTTATATTTTCGCAAGGTGGTGGCGTTCAGCTGTCGTTGTCAAAGCGGACATATTGTATTCAACTGGACTTTGTTCGGACCAATTGACATTAATTTTTAACGTACTAATAACCACGCACTGACCAAAATTTCTACTCGGGTATCCCCCACTATATTAGACCCAAAATACAGTTGTGATCAATATTGAACAATCTGAAGCAAAGAAATCAGTTGTGACCAATATTATCCAATGTGATGCCAAGAAATCAGTTGTGACCAATATTGTCCAATCTGAGATCAGAAGCCAGAAACCAGTTATAACCAATATTGCTCAACCTAAAGTCAAGAACCCGGTGGTGACCAATAAATGTTAGGATTTGAGCCTTGTAGCCCCAAGAATGTGTACTTTATAGAAAATCATTTTAATTCACCGACTATCGAATAAAAATGTCTATAGGATTTATCTTCTGAGGGATTTACACGACTAACCATGTCGAGGTGGTCCAAACTTATAAGTGCGCTGGGTAACTAAGCTCGCAAAATTCATTTTGATCCAGAGATGGCATCAATCTATGGTTATTTCTAAGTGTAAAATGAGCATTCGTGAGTAAGTGTAACATATCTACGCCAGAGCAATGGAGCAAGTTTTGGAACGCCAGTTAGACCAACTCAGTTAGTCAAATAACTTCGTTGTACTATTTCAAACGGTTTATCCCAGGTTGCAAAACAAGGGGCCTTATAAGAATTCAATTGCATAGCTATTTTATTATCCACTCTATAATAATTTTCTTGTGTAACAACAAACATTTAGTAATGTCGTCGTTTAGCAAACTTCGCCTGCTGCATTTGTTTCTGTGTTTCTTTCTGTCTTCTGTGTATGAATAAAAATGTCAGAAGTTTAATTTGGAAGTAACTAAATCATTTGATAATTTCTTACACTGTTGTCCCTTTGACATTATAAGGGACGACAAGAATCCTCCGGAACGCACAGTTTGTTCTCAGGATAAATAACAGTCACAAGTTCATTGTCATCTCCGTTTTGCCCAGGTTCACATATCTGGATGTGGTTTCCAAATCGTGTAAGATTTTGTATTTCAAGCTTCTAGCTGTCGTCCCAAGCAATAATGCTCAATACTTCAGAATACCGATTATTGGCAAATTTTGGGAGTGCTTTTACTAAGGGATCCCAAATGCTGTCCCTGTGAAAGATTAGATCATGATTATTAATTACATTGTAAACGATAATCGCTATAATTTAACAGGTTTCAGTTATAAACTATTAATAACCATTCGATTTCTTCTATCCCAAGCCTTTTGTGAATGACACTTCATTCATCAAAATGACTTACACAGTGGACCATACTGTTAACGCGAGAGTAATACATCAAAAATTCTAAACACAATTCATTTTGTGTGCGCAAATCCTCCAAGAACAGTCTGCGGTGGCAATCGATTTGATGAATTATCCGTGCAATCTGTAGCCAAGTAGTAATTTTAGTACTTATTATTTATACTAATGTTACATGCTTAAATGCTAAATTCTTTACCGTAAGTCAAATGGTCGCCTTTGAAAATATTTCAATACTCTGGTGATAACCGGTTTTGCTGGTAGTTGAAGTCGTAATGATCGTAGACTATCCATGGAAGCTGCGTCCCGTTTCTAAATTGACGAAATTTCATTTTGCAGCCTATACGAACAAAAATAAACAAAAGCATGTAATTAACACCAAAAATGATCCTTAAACAACGAGGCTTCCTCTTCCCATGGTTTCAGATTTTAGTACATCTCCCTGGAATATAAATGTTGTGATTCCTTGCTGAATCTGATGTCCCTGGAAGTGCAAACTTTCTCGCTGAAGCAATTTTAAAAACTGAAATGACAAAGGATTATTCCTACCAGACGTCCGCATACTTAAAAATCCCTTTTAAAAAGGCTAATTAATTTCAATTTCCCTAAAAGATGTCAACAATTGTGAAATTCCCTGCCAAAAATTCCAATTGTTCCACAAATACTGGCATAATTTACTTGTGGTTGCAAAATATATTCCAAAGGATCCCTTTTACAATTTGTTATGTGGCTCTTCCTGTTTGGCTACAAATTTTACATTCTACAAGTCCATAAAATAGGAATTTTTAATTCTAACTTGTATTTGAGAGTAAAATTATTCCCAAAGATTACTTCAGAAGTTACTTTCAGGGTCAATTTTGCTGAGATGAAGGCATGGCGGGATTTCGCAAGGAAATTTAAAAAATCTCAACAATTTCTGATATGACTTGATTTAACCCTACTGCTCCCAACCTATGTCCAGCCTGTCCAAAATGGAAAAATTTGAGGAATACTATTATTTTTTTAAACTCCAGTTAAACCTACAGATTTGAAAAAAAATGTATTCGTTTCCGGAAGTGTTTTCTGCTGTTTTAAAAATTTTCAACATTCCAGGTTCATAAACAAAGCTGCAATAAAATTATAAAAAATTAAAATCCTTATATTTCCGCCATTTTCAATGCTAGATAAGCGGTCCATGCAATTGCATAGGGGCCATCAAAATATTTCTACGAAATGAAAAGGCGATTTCTATTATTTTGAAACCACTGGGAAGGCTCAAAGTGGTACACATGTGTAGCAGGGATACCAAAGATTGTCCCTATCACCTTTGCAGGTCACCTAGGTCAACTTGAGGTCACGATAAAAACGAGTGGAATTCTCCCAAATAAAAGCCATCTGAGAGTTTCAGTTTTATTTATAGGAGGCACTGGTGGTAATTGTGTCCTATTGACAATTATTGAGGGGCACCACGCTATAAAATGACGATTTTGACGTTGACCTCATCATACTCTTTTTTTCTCTACTCGGTATTTGTTTCCGATTTATTTTCCATGTAGTGTTTGACCTCCTGATAACCTAGTTGACATCCAGGATCACGGTCTTGAATGAGGATATGTTTGGAGGGGAAAGCAGACATTATTCGTCAGTTACACTGTCTAACCTTATTTGACCCAAGTTGACCTGTAAAGGTCGCGTCAGTCATTAGCAAAAAAGTGGCCCAATCTAACCATTTTTAGGTTGAATACAGCGGGGTTATCAAAACGTTTCGTCCAGACCAGTGCTCGGCATGGGTACGAAAAATCGGTACCCGTACCCGTACCCGTACCCGAAGTGCGGGTATTGTAATATCTGGTATCTATACCCGTACCCATACCCAAGTATCCGGGTACAAATTTTTCATACCCGTACCCGCAATGTAATCTCAAACTATGTACCTGTACCCGCATTGTACCCGTACCCGAAAAATACTCGAAAATTGTGCCCATACGCGGGTATCTCAGTGTCGTACCCGTAATCGTACTCGGGTACTTTATATCCAGATTTCTCTAAATGTAGTATATAGTATGTTATGTATAATAATGTATGACAGCTTATTGTTAGTGTGTAATTTTGACTAGCTAGAGCGGTATTTGATTTTGTATATTTTCATTGAAGATTAGAAACACTAGAAACGTTTTTACCCATACCCGTATCCATACCCGAAATTTTTATTTACCAAAGTGTACCCGGGTAGTACCCAAAATTGATCGGGTACACAAAATTGGTATCCGGGTAGTACCCATACCCGTACCCGTTTACCCGAGTATTACCCATACTCGTGCTGAGCACTGGTCCAGACGATCTACTAACTGACCTCAGGTCAACCTAGTTGACCTGATGGTTGACCTATTGGGTTACACGGGGAATTTGTGGAAGGGTGTTTCAGTTTTCAAAGCAGCCTGGAGGAAATTGGGTTACTGCATGTGGCAACTCCTTTGTAACTTTGTTGATGGACCCTTGCATGGAAAATTCCATTGGACAGGCTGTCCATACCTTGGGAATATATGTAACTAATTTAGGTTGGGAGGCAACGGGTTAACCCGTTCATTCTGGAACTTTTATACAATTTCTTGCTAGTTTAGTATTAATTGTTCATTTTGCGACTGTGAAACTGCTGATAAATCAATTTGCTTTTAAGTTTCTAAACAAATTTACCCAGTTGAACAGTGATTCAAACGATTAAGTTAGCCAGATTTTCGAAACATGAATACAGTGACGATTTTCTTAAATTTAGGCACTAGACGAGACAAAATGATCCAATATTTGAAACCGATAGAAAGATCGAAATTAAAACTTTGAAATGAGTCGAAAATTGAAATACAGTGCACTCCCCCTAAAATCACTTCAAAAGCCCTCTTATAACGGTATGCTCTTATAAGGAACATGTATCTATAATACAATAAAATACTGGCTTTACAGTATTAAGAATTGCGCTAATACGTTAAGAAAGGGCGCTAAATAAGACATCACAAAACAATACTTAAGATTCCAGGGTAAACCAATTTTTATTTATAAGTAATCTGTTTTATACTATTCATTTTTGGTTGTAATGAAGTAGTAATTTGGGTCCGTAGAGAAATCACTGGGCAAAGATTTTTGCAAACAATATTTGTATTTGAATCCAAATAATCGATTAATAATGCGTGTTCATAGTAGTTAGAAAAGGAAGGGGTTGGCGCCCTTCTGGTCCGGGTTCGCGCACTTCCGGGTTAGAAAGGGAAGGGTTTTGCGCACTTCCGGTTAGGGTATGTTGATGAGTGTGTATCAGCATGGTCAAATCAAGCTCCAATGCTTCGTACTGAGCATTATTTATGGTTACCGCATATTTACATACGTAGTACTCAGGATGTGTAGATTCATAGAATTGATTAGGCGTGAGAACTTTGAGAGTTCTAGTTTCCCACGATAATTAATGATGACAAGGTTCGGGTATAAAAGCGTTTTAAAAGTTAGAATAGGTTGATATTTTCAACATGCATTCCACACTTGAGACGGACTCAATACCTTGTAACCCGGGAAATATCCCCCGAGCAGCTTCAGGTTATATATCTCATCTTCCATCCCAGGGCCGGCAAAGTCATCGGTGAGTTTTAATTATCATATAAACTAATTTTCATTCAAATGAGTAATTGATAAAATCAATTGCAGTACGAGTGTGAGTGGTAGTGGTTTCAAGAGTGAAGTCGAAAGGTTGCGAACATTCTACCCTCACTGGTACAAAAATTACATTTACCCACTGGATCTGGCTGGAGCTGGATTCTTTTTCACGGGTCGATTTGATTTGGTCGGTTGATAGTTTCAAATAATTTAGGAGATTATAAATAACTATTAAAATACTTAGGTTGAGTGTGCTTTCTGTGGGGTTGTACTGGGACACTGGGAGTTGTCTGACATCCCATTATCCGAGCATAGACGTTGGTCTCCTGGATGTCCGTTTATTCGCGGACTACCTGTAGGTAACATACCGATCGTTGTTTAAGATGGGAAACATCCGGTCTATACATCGTTCGAAAGTTTACAGTAAAATCATCAGGCACATCGAAAACGACCAGTTTAACGGGGAGCTTGTGAAAACAGATCTGACTAGCGAACATTTTGAAGACGTTACAAATTCTGAGTACTGTGTTTGTATAGATGCGGTAAATATAGATAATGTTCAATACGAAGCATTTAAGTTTGAACTGAACCGACTACGAACATTTTTTGCTGGACGGAAGTGGCCAGTTACGTTTATAAGTCCTATTGACCTAGCAGCATCGGGGTTCTTTTACCTCCAAATTTCGGACACTGTTCAATGTGTCTTCTGCAAAAACATTCTGTATAAATGGGAGAAAGGGGATTCACCAATTGGGGAGCACACTCGATATGTCCCTCACTGTCCATTTGTTTGTAATAGGAGAGTAGGTAACGTTCCTATATTTCCGTTGGGGAAAGAAACCATTAAGGAATTGAGCAGAGAAAAAATGTTGTAAACGCAGAAAAACTAAATATTATTTAAAAACTGTGTTTGAGTAATGACATTTTAAAATAATTAGACTATATATATATATAACTTTTCACAATAATATTTATGCACAAAAATGTTAAAAATATAATAATGTTGCACAATAATATTTATCAAAAAAATTAAAGCACAAATATTTACGATATTGTCACAAAACCATTGGTTGTCATTTCTGTATTTGGTAATCAAAATAAACATTATGGTAATGTCATCTCATAAACATCTTAAATACCTTATTGCATTACGTTAGGAAGAAAAGGATACAGACTAATACCTTTTCAAGTTTTTACATAATATTGGTTAAACACTGTCAGGTCGTGTGTTCTCTAATATAGCTAATCAGCCAACCGCCAGCCCTCCTAAAGATGGTCCCTAACTACGTACCCACCCATAGGATTGGTACTGTCTTGTTTAGGCTAGTGGTTGGCTGATGAGCGTACACTTCCTTTCAGCTTACATTTCGCGTACCAACCTTATGAGTGGGTGCAACTTTATGATAAGTCTGGTCTGTATAATTAATTTTACTTTGGAACATAAACCGCAAATAAAAATGCAAAAAGTGAAAATAAAAACTGTACTAATAAATCAGAATACATTGTTTACAATACCATTGCCTTGATCATATGTTGATTCAACATTGAAGATTATTAGCATATGGAAATCTATAAGTTGAAAGAAAATAATGGATTCATAAAATTCATAAAATCATAAATTTTAATTGTCATTCTTGGCTGTCGACGTTTTCCGTGCAATGATCTGCATTTGGATGATCTCCAGCAACGGAAGTCTTCTTGTCGCGTTTCTTCTTCTTTTTTTGGAATTCTTTTCTTGAGATTTTTTTCGTTTTTGCGCTGCTTTTTCATTAGGAGTGAGGCTGGGCATGAACATGCCGGTAGATTCAACTCTGGTCTATGAATAATACGTATGTTTAGAGATTGAAAAATAATTTTAAAATGCATTCAAGGAATAAAAATGTACTTCTATGTCAAGGATGGTGGGACGTTTTCTCTTCTGCAATAGACTTTTTCTTCTTTAACAGCTTCTTCCTGTCATTGTTTTTCTTGTTTCGTATCTTCTTCTTTTCATCGGCAGTTATTTCTTTACTTCCAGAAGTTTCACTTGCGCACTAATATTAAGTAACACTTATATTGGTTATGAATAAATATTTTTTACATAGCTTTAAAAAAATTACTTTGATGTTCGTTGCTCGGGCTAGCGCGTCTCCATCCAAGGATATCAACATTTCCCTACGTTGGCGCTGACACTTGTTCTTCACCGCGCTCGATCGTGGCTTCCAATTATTTTGACTGTACGTCAGGCTGACCGATTTAGGGCCAGCAATACCGGAATTCTCTGCCAAGTTCTTGCCAATCATTTCCGTCCATGGCTGCCTGAACAATGGGATTTCTGGTATGTTCTCCAGACCGATTTCGGTCGTGGGCAAATAGATATCATCTTCCTGAGCAGTAGCACTAGGGTCCGAAGCATTGTCTGTGGTAGGTGCTGTAGGAATCACATTGTCACCTGGATTTTCAATTGTATCTTGAATGACGTCTTCCTCGGGTATTTCTCCAAATACTGGGGTGTATTTCTGGAATGAAAAGTATTCGTAAATACTGCGGAGAAAGCTTGGTCCTGGCGACAAATGTTGCGCTTTTTTCCAGTGTGTCATAGCTTTTTCAAAGTCGGATTGAGTGTGTACAGACGACTTATCCATGCCGTGTGGACGTTCCAGGGAATCACCTTCGTCATCGGGTTCCACGTTTTGGTGCAATGGAGGCATTTGGCATTTGCAGAATGAGAAACGGTCGGATATATCCAGCCATTCCTAGGGATTTTTATAGTGAATTTATTACATATTGAAAGAGTTAGAATGATGATTTGTTGGGGTAAAACTTACGGTCATCCAAAAGTTGACGCCGATACTCTGGTTGAGAGTCATGGAAATTGTAAACCGCATGCATCCTGGTCGTACCAGTAGAACATCTCCAAGACGTTGGTAATATACATAAAATCCTATCTTCATGTTGTACAGCATCTGTAGAGTAAAGATGAACCTCTGGTTAGCGTAAAAACTGGGGCAGCTAGTCACTTGGTCTTCGGTGAAGGCTTGTTCCAGCTCCTGCATTTTTTCGAGGAAGTCTTCGTCCTTGATCGCCTCCAATGCCGAAGGTGCAAGAATTATGTGGATTCTCTGAATACTTTTTACATTCTTCAGAGTCGACAAAACAAGTAGATCATATTCTGCTAGTTCTGGGTGGAAACAAATATGGATGTAAGTACTACAATATATTGTTTCGCACGAACGTAAGCATTTACATATATAACAACTTTTAAACTACTAAACTCACTTAGGTCGTTAACGTAGACTGGTGTGACCAACTTTGGTGGGTATGTTACCAAACATGGAACGTTGACACCCTCATCTGTATTCCTTAGGTGAAGGAGGACATCGTTTTTCCAGTACGGATTGAAGGGATAAAGATATTCGTTATTGTTGAAGGCTGTTTTCTTCACATGGTTAAAAGGGACAGACTTCTTCAAACCTCCTGCGTAGGATGATACTAGGCAGTCCAAATCCCGGATCTTCTTTTTGTCGGGAAAAAATGGTTCACCTTTGACACCAGCGAACATCTCGTAGACATTGTAAACTGGAAATAGATAACTTAGTTTAATATTTGAGCTTCAAAGGTTTTTAGCTATGCATAAGGCTACCTACCACTTGTTGATTCGCAATCCGCATCACCCTGACTGTCATAGTAAATGTCCGCTTTCGTACTGTTATTCGGCCAACTAATTGAAGTCTTGACAAACTTGTAACGCCGTAAATTCTGTAAATGATGGTTCAGCATTGACTGGTGATTTAGTGGGTCGAACGTAGATTTCACGTCCAATCCGGAATGCAGACTTACGACAACGGCTGGAACCTCAAAGTTGACGGTGCTATAAACCTTGAAGGCTTCTACAGCGGCATCGGTCAGGCTAGCTACAGACTCTGGATTGCGCCTTAGTGTCGGAATGTCTTCTATATTCAAAGTTGGAACATGAATATTCTCGAGACTCAGATTTGACAGCAGCGTCCATGATTTGATTGGGTCGAGACTTAGCTCTCGCTCCCAAAAGCTTCGGAACGATCTAAAATGACAAAAAGTATGCTTACAAAACCATGGAATAGAACATTACAAGATTAGCATTTGCAATAAAAAGCCGATACGTTTTTTCATGTATAATTATGCATATGATTTTTTTTCAATTTTTCAAACAGAATATTACAAGCGGGTCATTTAAATATAATAAAATCTGCATGAGTACTGTATATATACGTATATAATAAATATACATACATATGTATATATATATATATATATGTGCAAAATCGTGAGAACTTAAACTGTTCTGGTTTCCCACGATATGTAAAGGTTATTGAACTTTATTCTTGCACATATGAATCTTGGAAATGATTATATATATACGTTTCTTTAAAATGAAGCTTGTCATCTCATCTTGAGGGTTTGTCCGTGGAGGATCATAAAAATAATTCTCGTAAAGTATTTGTTCTCATGAATAATAATACTCAAATCATCGAGTCAATGGTGGCGGGTGAGCAAGCTATGCCGGATCTACTTGTTCGAACTTTTGACGTATTTCTGAAAGCGATTAACGGAGGAAGGGAGGGAGCAGGAGGAAGTCCGGACTGGAATGGTAATCAGTTAAATTATCATGCCTGCCGCGAGTATGTTTTAAACGACACTCATTTGTTTTAGCTATTTGCATCTGTCTCGGAGTCATAGCGGTACTAAAACTTTCGGACCTTTTGCTGAAGTACTATTTTAAACTCCGAGAGTCAAGGAGAGTAGATGCTCTCTCCGCCTCCCATCCAGATTTGAATGGACAACGGGGAAATGTTGAAACAAAAGCCTGTGGCTTTGAAAACAGGCGTGAAGAATAAAGTACGTATAGTCAAATTGAACGCTTTTAGCAATGAACCCTACATTTAAATACTAAAATTGATATTTAAATAGATTTACAGGTGTCCAATTCTACGATGTCCATTTTTCTGTCGATACAGTAACAACTTTGACGTCCATTTGGAAACCCAGCATTTTTGTATGGACTGTGCTGCTTATTGTAATAACTTGCAGAATCATGTCTGTCCAAGTCCAGCAGCTCGTGCCTCTGATATAGTAACCAGGAAAAATGTGTTCATGGAGAATGGATCCGGTTGGACCATCGTTAACATTGAGTCTTTAGAAATAAAAATTGGTGAAATACGACTGATACGAGACGTGTCTGGTGCCGGATATCTGGCCATGCCTGTGCCAAATAAAAGCGGGTTTGTGAACTTCCGAAATAAAAACGACAAGTGTTTTCTATATTGTATAGCTGCCTCCATGTTTACAGATGAAGAACGCCGGAAAACGGGAAAGCCTGTTTCCAAAAAGTCACAGGGTATCTGGGAAAAGTATTTTTCGAGGCTTGATACTAATGGTGTGAACTTTCCAGTCAATATTCAAACTGACGTTCCTATATTCGAATCAAATAACAACGTGGGAATAAGCGTCTTGGGATACAGGCGAGGACAAATCTGCGTTTTAAGAACATGCTCGACACAATTTAAAAAGAAGATAACTCTTTTCTTGATCGAAAAAAAGATGATAGAAGAAAAGGTCTGTCATTATGTACTTGTAACGAACACAAGTAAATTTTTATGTAACGGACGGAGAGTTAAGCAATTTATTTGCGAAACTTGTTTTCGATCGTTTACAAGTCAAACGATGAAAGATGATCACAAGTGTGGGAAAGTGCAAGTTACGGAGACGCTACCAAAAGAAGGAGAACAGATAGAGTTTAAGCGAATGGAAATGTCCATACCGTACCCGTTCGTCCTCTATTATGACTTCGAATGTTTCTCAGATCCCCTTAATGCAAACAAGGGAGAGTCAACAACACTCAACTACGAATACAAAGCGGCGAGCTATTCTCTTTGTTTAGTATACTCGGGTAAAAGCGGACCGGAGGTAAGAGCATTTGAATATTATGACGGTCCGAAACCCATACATCATTTCTACGACCGAATATTTTATCACTCACAGAATGTACTTTCCGAAATTCGGAGTACAAACAATTTTATATCGCCTTCAGCCGAGGAAATTGATCGGCATAACAGAGCAAGCCATTGCGAATTTTGTCATCGATTATTCTCAACGGGAAATGAAATGGATGTGGTCGACGAGAATAAAAGGGGGAAACCAGTGGTTAAATGCTATCACCATAACCACCAGACAGGAAAATATTTGCACCCATTGTGCCAGGGTTGTAATTTGAAAATAAAATATAAGAAGGAGCTTGTGTGTGTTGCACATAATTCATCCAAATTCGATGTTCACTTCTTACTGCAACATCTCAATTCGCCCCTATTCGATTCAAAAGACGTAAACGTTATAGCCAAGGGAGGGGAGAAAATTATACAGTTGGAAATAACAGCTAAAAATATGTATATTCCCGGTCTGAGACGAACGTTAGATAAGAATGATTGTAATCAGTTTTGTGGCGGTAAAATAGTGAAAGTACGACTTATCGACTCCTATCAATTCCTTCCTGGAAGTCTTGAAAAACTCGCTTCGTCTCTGAAAAAGGAAAAAGCTAGCTCGTTCAAGTTGCTGAATCAAGGACTAAAATTCATGTTCCCTTACGAGCAGGAGGACATGAACATGGATTTGCTCACGGAAAAATTAAAGTATCCGTACACTTATCTATCATCTGCAAACGTTTTGCAGCATGGTCATCCCATACCCCCAAAGGAGACGTTCTACAACGATCTAACTCTTGAGGATGTCAGCGATAAAGACTGGAATAATGTTCAGCAATTAATTTCGGAATTCAAAATCAAGGATTTTCGGGAGTTTACTCGTATCTACACTATGACAGATACTATATTATTAGGAATCGTGTTCGAAGATTTTCGTAAGCAATGCTTTGAGACTTACAAACTGGACCCCACGTATGTATGCACTACAAGCGGGTACTCGTGGCAATGCCTTTTGCATTTCACAAAAGCCAAAATCCAGTATATACGGGACATGGAGATGTTGAAAATGATAAAAGACGGAATTAGAGGTGGAGTTAGCTTTTGCACGCAAAAGATAAACACTGCGAATAACGAACGCTGTCCGCTTGGGTTCGATCCTGAAAAGGAGCGTACACATCTCTTTTACTTTGATTTAAATTCACTTTACGCGATAAACTGATAAATATCCATCATCAAACTACGAGTGGGCAAGTCAGGAGGAATTAGACAGCATTAATTGGCAAACCTACGAAGGGGAAAAAGGGTACATTCTAAAGGTAGATCTTAGCTACCCCGAGAAAGTACAGGACGAGACGGTGGACCTACCTCTGGCGCCGGAGAAATGCGTCATCCAAGCCACAGATTTATCCGAGGAGCAACGTCAAGACATGCGAAACCTGAACATTGGTGATACATTTATATCGAAGCCTAGACTACTGTTGCACTGTGGCGAACGAAAGGAGTATGTAGTGCATTATAAAGCCCTGAAATACTACATGGATATGGGCATGGTTCTAGAAAAGATTCATTCAGGATTCAATTTCAACGAAGAGCCATACTTACGAGATTATATTCTATTCAACATCGAACAAAGAAAGCTCGCCAAAACAGAATCTCAAAGAGCGCTAGTAAAACTATTGTCAAACGCGATATTTGGGAAGTCTTCAGGGAAACAAGGACAAATTAATAGTAAAATTTTGCAGTTCTTCTTTGCAAGCGAAAAAATTAATTACATCAGACCGTTATCACGACTTTATGCCTCTCACCAACAACGTTAGCATGTTTTTTCTGAGACCAAAGAAAGTAAAGCTAGACAACCCTATTCAAAGTGGGTTCGTGTGCTTGGATCTGGCCAAGGTACTTTTTTATCAGGTCTATTATCAAAAGCTGAAAAAACGTTTGGAGACCGGATCAATAACCTGTACTCAGACACCGACTGTAGTGTGTGCATCGTACGAGATCCGGAAAATACGTTGTGGCAGGATATGGTGAACAGACGAGACCACTTTGACTTTTCTCGCGTTCCCCCTGACCATAAAATTTTCCAGCAGTTTTCCGACATCCCTAATTTACGCATAGAGAATGCGGGCCAGGCAGGTCTTTGGAAAATAGAGTCACTGGATATTACAGAAGCTGTCACGCTGAAGGGAAAGCAGTACAGCCTATTGTACTTTGATGGGGAGGAAGATAGGAAATGCAAGGGGTTGCCGAAAGCTCATCTGAAAACGTTTCCGCATGCCCGCTACAAATCTGTAATTCTCAACAAGGAGCAGGTGTCCTTTAAAATCAACGCTATTCGGAGCTTCAAGCATAAGGTGTACCAGATATCTGTGAACAGAATCTGTTTCAACTGTCTAGACATTTACCGTATACCCGGATGTAAATAATATAAATAAGAGCTATCCGCTTGGCTACTATCGGCTTTCATCCATGATGTAATTACATGTGTTTGTGCATTGTATATGCGAATAAAAATAATTGAAAATCCATTTGCATTATCGAATCATTTATTGGCATAATAATCATGGTACAGGTCTGGTCACTAAGTTTAGCTCTGGCTCGTAAAACGAGGCATTCACAAACTCATTTTGTAAATCTATCAGCTTATACGTGTATGGTAGGGTAGGAATTACAGATGCAATCTTGAAAAGCTCACGTCCCCAATTTTCAGAGTAACCCTTGTTGAACAGAAGCTTTGCTCTTGAAATCCGTACAAGGTCGTTCACCTTAAACTTTGGTCCCCTCCTTGGCCGGAGTTTCTCCTGCAGAAACTGTTTATACATGTACTCCCATACTGTATGACTGTTGCGAGTGGTTACTTCATTCGGACTTCTGCCAATGGTTCTGTGAAAACTATTGTTGTAGGCTCGGACAAAATCATGTAGTACATCTTCATATCTCTTGGTTTTATTGAACGTTAAGTACCGCTGAATCTTGGTGAATATTGTTCTAATTGTTCTTTCCGCTAGACTGGCCTTAACGACGGATGAGACATGATAAAGTTCAACTCCATTCTTTTTTAGAAATTCCTTGAAACGGGTATTCGTGAACTCAGTGCCCCTGTCAGAGAATATGTAAACAGGCCGCGCCCCAGCTTCGGTAAAAATGCTTTTAAATGCTGGGATTACAGAATCCACGCTCTTGTCCTTTAGCATACGACAGTATGCCTTTTTTGACAAGGCGTCAACAACCACTAGTACATACTTGTACCTTTTATTATGATATGAGACATTTTGCAGATCCTTGAGATCGGCAGCAAATATTTCATTCATGAAATTAACCATTATTCTTCGGCGAGGAAACCTCTTCCGTATAGGCTTGTGAAGTGAGTAAGCTTCCAGCATTTGTAACGTCTTTGTGACCGCATCTTTGCTAGCAAATTCTGGTCTATTTTTCAAAAATCCGGATAACCCAGAAAACGATCAAGCAAGTCGTTGGTTAACGTACGCGTTTCTTGCCCGCTCTTCCGTATCCATTCGTCTTTTTTGGTAGACGAGAACGATTACGACGACCCTTGCCCGTCTGCAGCGGCTTTCTTTCTCTAAGTTTCCTATCAGATTTTCTAGGATTTACTGTGGACTGCTCTGCCGGTTCCAGCGGTTTTACAATTTCCCCGGCTACCGACTTGTCTTCTGTATTTATGTTATTTTCCAAATCCTCAAACGTTTTCACGTCTGGCTCAAATAATGTATTGTTGTTTTCACTATATTGCCAGCAACATAGGCATTTACAAACAGGACTCTTTTTGCGTTTCTTCGGAGTAGGAGGATGTTGTTTTTCGGAAGATACAGGTTCTGCAGTGATGAATGGATGTTCTACAAGGACAGGATCTTTCGGGTCGGATGCGGTCGGATCTTGGGAATCTGCAAATTTTGTCCCTTCGTCGTCTCTGTTGTTGCGTAGCAGAGGCATCAGCTTGTCATACAAATTCGCGTCAATAACTTTTAAAACTTGAGCCATCAGCTAGCCGTAGTAGACCAGCATTAATGCTAATTCTAGCTCGATAATTTGGCGGATTATGGTACAAGCAACCCGTTTCAACAAAACAGGATTGGTTTTTAATGAATAATTTAAATCGGTCTGACAGATTCTACTAAGGACCTTGCAGTTTGCAATTGCTTCGGCATTTGCAAAGCACTCTAGTAGTTATTTGAATTCGGCATCGGAGCAATTTAATACGCGCTTCTTCACCGCCGACTTTTTCAAAAATGAAATATCTTGTAATAAACACACAGTCTTATTACATTTCATTTTGGAGAGAAAATTTCACAAGTAGGTGTCGGGAACAATTCAGAGCGACACCAGTACCTGTATTTCTTATGTTTGGGGTGTAGATCGATGATCAATTTACCCCATTCCTTTCCCATCACAGCCTTTTTATAGGCATCAATGAGGAAAGCTGACTCTCCTGGACAAATCTGTCGAGCCAGTGACGTAATTACGGACCTATCTCTCCCGAAATCAAAGAGACATGTCCACTGTGTGTTCAAATTTATTTGCCGCATTCCAGGAGCAAATGTGGACTGTAATATTAGAACCACAGTTATACCCCTATGATGGGCATGTTTCAGAAAGTATTGGGTTACGAGATCGTTAAACCGACCTTTCTGAATCTCATTCTGATGATAATCGATCACTAACAGACACTCTGTGGATGTGAGGTCTTCAATTTCGTCCAGCTTATTTGTAAACACAACCTGATCGTCGTGTGACTGTAACGAATAGAACTCTGGTTGGAACTCAGAGAAGACATAGACCACCCTATTTAATGGTGGGTCAAATATCTCCCTCCGTCTCCTTATCATTTCGAGCACAAAATGTGTTTTGCCCGACATCGTGCTCCCCAGCAAAGTCATCGTTGCAGGCGTCGGGACTTGAAAGGAGATGTCTCCCATGTTCAAAATATAAGTATCAAATGACGATTTAAAGCATAAACATGCGAATTAATAAACTTGGATGCTCGGACTTTGAGAGCAGAGGAAATATTTTCGATCATTGTTTCTTCTACTTCTCGATCGAAAACTTCCCGATTATTCAAGTCGAAAATGAAGCCTGAAAAAGGTCTGCTTTCAGTTTTATATTTTACATTGTGACTGAGTGCTCCCAAGTGAAAACGAGTGAATTTATATTTTCTGTTGATTTACAGCCTGCTTTAATCCGGAGGGGTGCAAAGTGTGCATAGTCGGAGGGAAACTCTACCTGAAGACCGAATCTGGAGTGTTCTGCTGCATCAAGAACCCTAGCAAACTGGACGCTAACATCGTGGAGGTGTTCTCCAACGTAGCCGACTGTCCAGACGAGGGGATGCATGATAACCTACTCATCTACGTGGCAGGTATTCAGTAGTTATTAGTGATGAGATAGGTCTGACTGGCGTTTTTCAATTTATGTGTCGGTTTAAATACTTATTTTATTTTAATCTGCTGCAGTTTACCTGGCCGCATTGCTGTTACTGACCGGCTTGCTGCTCTACATGTTCTGTTCCAGCAGGAGACGTAGGATGAGGTTCCAGGAACCTGAATGTATACCAATGCGTCGGTTACACACACTGGAGTCATACAACAGCATGGGCTCATTTGAAGCAGAGCTGAACCGAGCACAGGAGATTATCAACGAATACCGACCGCAACGACGGGAAAATGATGAGAACGTTGCTGGTGCGGGTGAGGAACGTATCTACGATATTCCACCGCCACCACCACTTCCTCAATAATTCGGTTATTACAATAACCACTGAATAAATGACTACCGGTCACAGATAATTTGTTTATGTACACTAATTATTGCATTCGGCATGTTTATTTTGATTCTCATCTGGTTTTCATCCCGAGTAAATTGTACTTCGGAAATAATTAATCATACGCTGGCGTTTGTCAACTGCACAGTCTCTCCATCTCATCATTTTACCAGTTAGTCAACATTTCTCACTCCATTTTAAAATAAGTGCATACTGCCAAATTTGTTTTTCGGATCTAAAACGGTCCCCAGGCATCGGGCGTGACCTGCTCATTATTTGGCCGCTAAAGATATCGATTCTGCGCGGATTGGACCATGGACACTTCAACATCCTGGACGAATTTGACTGTACTGGGGTCGAGGGTTGGCGGAACTTCAGCTGGTTTAATATTGCCCAAAACCGAGCCCTGTCCAGCTCCAAACATCAAGGATGCCGCCATGGAATGCACTTACCGTGCATGCTTAAGTACCTGGACGAGGTATTTAGGTACCAGCACCGAGTTAAAGAAAAGAACTACTCAGTGGCATGCAGCCGCTGCCCAGGAAGCTGTAAGTGGTTTTTTGAGATGGAGCCTCATACCGAGTCCAATTACGTGCTGGACGACTACGTCGTGGCGAAGAGTAAGTAGTTTTTAAATCGTGTAATTTTAAATAACTATCCATAGCTATGAAGTTTTAGTGTTTTTATTCTTTTTTATTTTGGTTCCTACGAATGGAGAAAGGTTCGGACCGCGTGAATACAGTCGGGAGGGGTTTGCTCAACTATATCAACGTCCAAGATCTAATGACGAGATGTACCCGCCTACATCACCACCGAATGTTTTTCACAGCCGGTCACCGTCTCCAACTACAACACATCAGTCTACAATGCAGGTATGGAGCAATGGGGTATTTGTAAGCAGCTTCAACAGGAGACCTGCTCCACCATCACCGTCACTGTATCAACAAGAAGAAGTAGGAAGACCATCATCGGTCGAAATTGTTGCAGAGATTCACCACGACCTGCCAGCACCCATATCGCCTGATATGCTTGATGAATTGGAACGTCATTTGAACGAGTGAGAATGAGACATATGCGCATTATATGCAGAATAATTGACTTTTTGAATAAATCAACATTGTCATGATGAATACTAATTTCCGTTATTTATTTAATTTGTCGTTGCATCAAGTATGTAGGAACATTTATCTTAATACTAGCATCAATACTACATGGTCGACGCTCCTCGTTTAATGCAGGAAAGTCGGAATAATTAAATCTCGCATCATCAATTTTGTCATCAAGAAGCATAAAATCGTGAAACGACTTGGTTCTCGACAAAGTAATGTAGTCAATTCCAGGAAACCTTTGCGAGGAGCCCAAGTAAACAGCAATCAGCGGTACGGTTAGACCTTGAATGCGATGACAAGTAGTAGCATAGCCTAGCTGCAGCGGGAATCGTTTTGTCCAAAGAAATTTTGAACCAGCTAATACACTTGCATATTCCGTGAAAATCGGAACGCCACCCAAGTGTCCGACAAAAGGACCGTTGTAGTTTTGGAAATCTACAATGATGCAGTAGACTGTGCTGCTGCGGAAAACGATTTTCTTGACGATCCCACGACTCGAGTTGACCAGTCCCCAAGATAATTTAATGGTTTTGGTTAACATCACAGGGGCGCCCACAGCAATTTTCAAAATGTCATTGCCATTGACAATACTGACAATGTCACGCTTAGGGTGGTTCATGGACAACATCTTTCTGTTAGAAAATACGAGAGTTTCGGATTTTGTCTTATACATCAAATAGTCAAACATACTTACAAGTTGTAAACTTTGACTTGTCTGTTGAGAGGAAATGCGTGCGGGCATAATTTGAACTTTTCTTGTTCCTCTACCGTCAACCTCGACTTTAGTCGTCTTCGCAAAACCTCAACATGGTCGGGAAGCAAAGTTCCTCTTTTCAAACGTTCTAGCACATTTCGAAATTCCGGGTATTCACCCTGTCTGTACGAATTTTTTAGAACAAAGACGGTCGTAAATTGTCTGTAGAGCTGAAATCCCGCGAGAAGATGAGGTGATTGAGTTTCAGGATTTGTAAATAGTCGTTGATCTCCCACCGGTCAAATTTGAAATAGGTCTCCTATTAAGATTAAACTTCGAGATGCAAACGGTTTGTCCTTGTCTGTGAAAGACACCCTTTTTAGGATTTTGTCAATAAGTTGAAATATGTTCTTGTCGATGAAAGAAATATCATCAATTAGGATGAAATCTGACTGTCGCAATTCCGTAGCCTTCCAAGAAGTAATGTTGAAGTGAGCAAGGAAGTCGGACTGCTCCTCGAGTTTTAGAAACGGAGGAATTCCAAAAGACGAATGTATTGTGTTACCTCCAATTACGTGTGCACCGTTTGCCGAATAAGCAGCAACAATATATCTGAACATTGGTTTCTTAATTCTGTGACGATTGAGCAAATATTTTATGTGTTGAGCCAGAACAGATTTTCCTGCACCAGCTGCAGCCTGACAAATAATTCGCAGGGGAAACTTGAGCTGATCAATCTCAGATTTATTTAAATGAGTTTTGACTAGGTCTAAAATAAGTCGCTGCTGCAAGCTCAAATCGCACTCTGGAATAGCAGGCTTTTGATGGTCTAAGGTTGTCCAACGCCCTGCTAATTCTCTAAGGATGTTGGAATTTAGCTCTTCCATTGTATATTGAAAATAAAATCAATCGGGGAAGATGCGTTATTAACCTAGGCAAATTTCAAGCGTGGGAAAGTCCGATGACTCCGGTTCCCACACGGACTATTTAACCTGATAGAGCGAGGGAACCAATCTGTTGCAGGGTTCTCACGTAACCCGGGGATTAGGAAGTAGATAGATGAGATACTGGTCGGGTATATAAGCAGCGAAAACGCAAGCCAAAGTCGATCACACTTTGTGTTTACTGACTAAGTCTTTCCCAATCAAGCTGTTTGCCAACAATTATTCGAACATAGTTTTCTTGACTTAAAATCAGATTCTAAATAAAGGTTCACTTTACAACTACCCAGCCATAACGGTACTACTATAATCAAAATGCAGAAAAATAAAGAAACTGCAGGAACATCGTCCAGAAGTGTTGCAAGTCTAAAAAATCTGGCTGACCTAGGTACAGAAAAGCAGGAGGACGAAACAAGTGAATTCGGTTCTGTCGGTACCTGGTCGTTTTTTGAAAACGAGAAGGAAAGCGGTCATGTAAGTCAGAATTTCATTTTAATATACGAAAACTGATTACTAAAGTCTTTATTTGTTTTCTAGATCGATCACGGCATTGTGGCTAGAACGGCTATAAATGGACATCGCAGATGTGAATTCGTCTATTTAGGCAAGAAAAATAAATCTGGCGGAGTGACCGTGGTCAAGTTCAGCGTTTTTGAAGGAACGTTGCTCCTGGAATTCTTGACCAATATCCTTGATGAAATTTCAATTCACTTTGAGCAGCAAAAGAAGAAGACAATTCCTTTCTTTGAAGATTGCCCTTCTCGGGCTTTTGAGTCCATTGACCCTGAAAATCGGGACATCTTTTGGGAGCATCCAGACATGGAGTTGCAATCTGTTCGTGCTCGTGTAATCTTCAACAGAATTCAAGGTAACTTTCAGCTTGTGCTGAACTTTCCGGTTAGTGCAGAGATTACCAAGAAGCTCAAGGGTTGGAATGGACCCACCTTGCTTCTCACTCACTTGGGCATAAAGCATTTGGAAGCTTTTCTGATCGAGCTTGCAGCTCCAGCCTACTTTGATTCCCAACCAAACTTGTAAATTTGTACATGCGCTGGTAATCAAAATACACACTGCACTACATATTCAACTAAATGTCAATTTAGTCTGTATAAGTTTCCTTCTCTTTCCTTAATACAAAAATATTCAAAGATGTCTAACATTTTAACAATTTAACAAACATCTACAAAATATGTAGCAATGTAATGTAGAATAGGTGTATAGGAATCTTACGCTGTACTTATTCATGATTACTTGAATATATAAAATCAATAAAAAATTTGTACATATTGTAAAATATGAATATTTCATTTATAGCATCTTGCACGCGCATATAAACGCTCATTTACGTTGCAACATGCATCGACGACGGAACGCTCGCTTCTTAAATTTCGAGCCAGAAGTTGACCACTACGTAAACATTTCAAATGTTGGTCAGTCAGATAAAAGTAGCATATTTAATCAGCTCTTGACTCCATTAAGCTGTCCTAGAGGTAGATATGAAGTTGGTTTGCTGAGTCTGAGGTACAGACCCTCCAAATCAATGGTGCCGGGACTGGCTGAGGCACGCAGACAAGAGGAATCTCGAGCCATGCGCGCAACTAGACAGCGTAAACGAGTGTTAAGGAGATCTTTGCCCTTACACGTTGCAGTAGTTCCATCCCCTCCATTATTTCCTGGGTACATTCCGCCCACGGAGAACAAATTCGAGATGATTTAAACCGCCGAAATTAAATCATAGCCTCATTTGCTCACAAAATTCAATACTTCTATAGGAATTCGAATGAATACCATATTGTTATTACGGTACACCGATCTGGACAAAGGAACTTACACTATGCAGATATCGCAGCTTCCACTTCATTCCATGCTAATCATGTCCAACGTAATGGCCCAATTTCTGGGATTTGGGAACCGAATTTTCCTGAATGGTCGATCGACCGGAGAGAGGGTAATTACCAACTCCGAAATTGCTGCCCTTCCAAATGGCAATAAATTGAATATGACCATTTCGACAATAAAATATTTCAACAATGTCATAAACTTCAAAATATTCTTTTTTAGACTTGCGCAGATTTTCAAACCCGAGGGTATGGATGTGGGATTTGCATGGGACTCGGAAAACAAGTGTACCATATTGCTGACCACAAATCAAAACTCACCTCAAGATCATTTTATATTCCCAGCAAAGATATGCAAGATTCTCGGCTTCAGTCAAGACACGTTTTACTCAGACCAAATATATTCAACAGAACAGGCCGTCAATCTAGAGGAATTCCAGAAACTTGGAGAAAACGAAACGCTTTTCTTCCGAGTTAGAACTATGCGCGAATACTTCCTCTCCATGAAGGAACCAAAGTCAATGACATTGAATGATGTTCTCGATGAGCTGAACGACACGTTTCCAGCATTTCTAACCCCTGTGGTTCCCATACGATTCTCCTACAGCAATGGTGAAATAAGCATGGGAGAGCTTCCCGCTGACGTTGAAATCCGGTTACCTAATTTGCTACAAGAATACTTGGGACTGCCCATGGACACTGTATTTACTAGTAATTCCAAGTTCCCGGCAAAGAAGGAACTCGTGGAGGAGCAAGAAGAGATTGAGTACGAAGACATGAAGCCACCCGAGCCAAAGCCATTGCCAGGTTTGGCAAACCGAATCCTCGTCCTAGCCCCTAATCTTATCCAAAATCAAACCTACGAAAACCAAAGTGTTCCGCTGCTTCGTGTAACGAAACTTATTCACGATTATAATAACGAAGTGGAACACATCTTTAATCCAGTGTGCTACCTACCACTGGAAGGTGAAGAGGTCAATTCCATTCGTCTAAATTTTGTCGACGAGTCACTAACAAACTTGAACTTTGCGGATCAGCCTGTCGGAGTCAATCTTCATTTCAGACCTAAACCATGAGGGAGGTCAAATGCGATGATAAAGGTTGTGTGCTGGAGCAGAGTCGTCATACGAAATCCGGATTCAGAAGGCTCAACATCGACTCCATGGATTCTGCCAGTAACGGCCTGAACCCAGAAGCATCATCCTATCTCATCCCATTACGAAGTGTCAGTGCAGGTAGAAAGAAAAAAAAGGAACAAGTGGGAGGAGGTAGAAAAAATCGTAGTGTTCAAAATGGTGGTCGTCGTAGACAACGTAGGAAACAAAGCAAACGATCGAAGGGGAGAATTGGACGGGTCCAAGTAGGAGGACGGAGAAAGCGAGGAAAGCGTCGTTGTGTGAAATAAAATGGACATTAATTCGGTGTTTGAGACCGATCCGACTGTGTACGAAGGGTCTGAACAGACCGTACGCAGTCAGGTAGCCTTATTCGATCTACCTCCTACCGACATAACTACCCAATTAAGCAGCGACTATATTCAATGTTATCCTGTAGTGTCAGTTCGCGAGGGTTTTAATCCGCTAGAGTTTCAGGTTGTTACTGATACCAATGGATACCTGGATCCTTTGGACTGTTTCCTATCCTTGACATGTAGAATAGTGCAACAGGATGGAACAATGTGCATTCCAGCGGATAAGGTTGCTCCCTGCAATCTCTTTTTCCAATGCATGTTCTCTAATCTTGAGCTGTACATTAACGGTCAACTAGTACAAGATACGTCCAATTATTATCCTTGGATGTCCTACATGCAGCGCCTTCTAAGTACCAGTCCTTTGGAGAAGGAGGGAAAGTTAAAGAACGAACTATGGTATCCCGAGGAAGTACACGGTACGTTCAAGGAAACTGACGCTGGCTGGAAAAAGAGATATGACATGACAAAGGAGTCAAAGACCTTCACAATGTCCGGTCAAATATTGGGAAATATTTTGACGCAGCTGCGTTACCTAGTTGCTGGTACAGAAATTCGTTTGGTACTTAGACGAAACATGCCTGAGGCATGTCTTACTTGCGAGAACGATACAAAGGCGGGATTTTACGGGGTGCCTTTTAAATACGAGATACTCGACGCTGTATTCTACGCGGGAAAGAAAGTAATATCCAAGCCCATTATCGACATGCACAAGCAGGGATTAGCTGTCGGGAAAACGCTAAAGTACCCAATTACTGAAAATGAAATAAAAACATTCACCGTAGCAAAAGGGCTAGCTCAGGCAACAAGCGAGTCGGTGGTAATTTGAAAAATTCCGCGAGTAATGGTTCTCGGGTTTGTGGACAGCGACGCTTTCAACGGGAAACTGTCCAAGTCCTCATTTAATTTCGCAGATCAAAATCTATCGGAACTGAGCATTACTTGGAACGGTCAGAATGTCGAATATCGTCAAATCCCGTTTAGCTTTAGACAAAAGAATACAGCAGGCGTGCTCACCGGGTCAGATTCGTTTTTACTTGGCTTGCGCACACTCGAGTGTACTGCTGGAAATTCGCTCCTGGGCAATGGCATCAACCGCGACTCTTACACCAATGGTAAGTTTAGAATTTTAAAAATCTTTTAAAAAATTTTATTGAAAATTCCAATTTTGAAATTCTGAACTTACAGGTAACGTTCTGACGGCCTTAGAGCTTTTACCAAATTCGGGGAATTCTATGAGCGTCAACCGACGAGGTCAGATTAAAATCTCTATGAGATTTAAGGAGTCGCTTAAAAACAACATAAATGTTGTAATTCTATGCCTCCACCAGTCAATCATAGAAGTTACCAAGGACAAGGGAATTATTTACGATCGTTAAGATGAACACGACCGAAATATTGGAAATACTGCGTACGTTTTTGGGATCGAAAATTCGATATTTTGTCCTATCAGCCGATGGCGACTGGGACGCTATAGATTCTTCTTCCTATCCCTACATTGTCATACAGAATACTGACACGAAAACAGGGCCTGGTTATCACTGGATCGGTTGGTTCATCCTTGACAACCTCCGCGCGGAATACTTTGACAGTTATGGCATTCCGATACAGATTTACGAGCACGTAAATCCCCCGCCACAAGTTATTATACGCGAAAACTGCCGCGTGTTGCAGAGCGATGGATCTGACGTGTGTGGGCATTACTGCGTATTTTTTGCCTACTGTCGCTCCATTGGATTGGAATTTAAAGAAATATTATCAAAATTTGGATCTAATGCTAAGAGCAATGACAGGTTAGTTAAACGATTCATTCGTAACATCTACGTTATGCGTAGCCAAAACCAATGTAATCGAATTCAAACATGTAAGACTAAGTCACATGTAAACATATTCAAATACGTTCTTTAATAAAGTAGCGAATTCTATTTCAATTCCAATATTGGATAAATATGTTTATTCATTGGGCATAATAATTTGCATAAGCATAAATGATACATAAATATTTCATGAAGTATGTCAACAGCTAAACTTGCATATATAGCATTGCTCGCCATCCCGAATAAAGAACGAGAATTTTGATTATGACCCGCAACTTGAGATAACGGAAATCTGTAGAAATGATTCTGCATGGTTTTCATTTATTCGCATTCATATGTGCATAACTGGAACGGGTAATCATGTCAGCTGAAACAGTTAAAAGAATCTCAACCTGCATGCGCCTTTCATAACACTCAGATGCAATTTTTCCAAATACGACATACTGATAAACAGTAGTTGCAATTCTTTCGAAACGCATCCACTTTAATACCAAATTATGCCTGTTCGTTAAATCCCGCAATATGTGATAACCAGAGGCAAGTGCCTGTTTCAAAACACGACATTAATAATCTCCGCAAACAAAAACGAGTTATCATCAAACCATGCTTTAACTAGAATAAATAGATGCTAGTTTCGTCGTAACACGTACCCGTGTTTGAAATGAGACCCATGATGCCAATATGTGCTACCCTGAAATGCCTAAAGCAGAGGCGAACAATGAAAAGTGATGCTCTTACCTTGAGTTGCGCGCAGCCAAGGAGTATGATCCACACAGAAACGGTTAAACTCTATAAAATAAGAATTTAGAAATATGAAACAATATTTAGATAAACACCATCTAACTAAAAAAGTTTAAAAATTAGTTGTTCAAATATTTTAAATAGTCAATACTTAGAAGAACAGAAGTTGGAATATACATGCATACATACTCTCATGGTACCGTAAGTAAATCCCTATACATGTACATGGACGCCCGTGGTACCGTTAGGGAATCCCTATGCATGTATACGGACGCCCGTGGTGCCGTAAGGGAATCCCTATTCATGTATATGGACGCCCGTGGTACCGTAAGGAAATCCCTATGCATGTATATGAACGCCCGTGGTACCGTAAGGGAATCCCTATGCAATACATTCATACATTCTCTCGCGGTACCGGAAGGGATTCCTTAATAATTATTAGCACGATTACTTATGCAACATAAATTAATCAAACTTTTGTTTTTAAAATACAATCTTACCTTTAATAATAATATACCCTTTCTTCAGTCAATCTTCAGGTAACCACGATCCGTAAATCCAAAACGAACATGAACTTCAGAATCACTTTCAGTCTATTACACTAATTTATATCCAATTTGAAGTTCCCGTCTTTAATTATTTCCCACAACTTATTTCACCACTCAAAATGTATCTACGTTTTCCCCAACGGTCAAACTTACACTAAAATATTCACCAATTTTTTCTACACACTTTACATGTAGTTCTACTTCACCAACTTTCAAATTCATCCGAATTTCGGACGTTTAATAAAGCCGTTTTTTCCCCGCCACACACACACAAACGCGTGTGGTCTAATTAATTACAAAGCTCTTTTGTCTGCTAACGAGCTCATCCCTAACGTATAAAATACGTTAGGGAAAGACGCTGGCCGCTGCGACGAAGACACACGCATATCATATACACGCATTATATGTATGCACATATGTACATATATGCAGCCTCGGTGAGCTGGACAAGTGCATAATTTTTTTCGCACTTGTCCATTGTCAGATGGGAGTCCATGCTCATTTCCATCGCTCACCCAGCTCACAATCAGACCGCAATTTTTTCCCAATTGCTCCATTCAGTCCCTCATTAACATTTTCCGACCGGAAGGTCGCGAACCCGGACCGGAAGGGCGCCAACCAATTCCTTTTCTAACTACTGTTCATATGAATCTTTATTACAAAATAGCCTCTTTTGCTTTTGCTACGTAATTATAAGAGATTGTATATAATATTTCGTCGTCACCAATTTCAATACACTGTAGACATTGACGCTGTTAGTGTTTTTGTGCAAACGTTTCATAATCGTTTATATGTCTGCTCATATGCTCTTATAAAGGACTTGTTTTAACGTGAGGAAGTAAACTGCTAGCTCTTACATCGAAAATGCTCTTATACGTGGTGCTCTTAAAGGGAACAATTACAGTACTACAATCCCATTGGGAGTACCTGGTAGTGCTCTAATACAGAACATGCTCTTATTCTAGGCATCTTATAGCGAGAGTACACTGTACCCGTTTTGTTTCAGATTCAGCCACTTTGGCGTTGTAAAAAACAATTGAAACATACTTCTTAAAGAAATTCATTCGCAAGTTGAAACTTACGGTAAATAAGCACTACATTGTTCCTGAGGATATTTATATTTATTTTACCATTAACTGAAAGTATCCAAGCAGTAGAAGAAAGACTAAAAACATCTTCGGATTGGAAAATTCAAGAATTTGAGTTACTTACAATTGAAGACATTATATCTCTCCTGAGAATCTGTCTCAATAATACTTATTTCCAATATAATCATGAAATCTACTCACAAAACGATTGCTGTCCTATGGGATCACCTATTTCCGGAACAATTGCTGACATATTTTTACAAAAACTAGAAACTGATGTCGTGGTAAATAACTCCAAAATATTATTCTGGAAACGGTATGTTGACGACGTAATTTCTATAGTTGACAAGTCCAACAAGAATGAAATTCTTAACTATTTAAACTCATATCATCCACAAATCCAATTTACAATTGAAGAAGAGCAGCATAACGAGATTCATTTTTAAAATGTTCTTCTAATGTGCAATGAAGATGGCAGCATTGAAACAAGTCTACAGAAAGAATACACACACAGATAGATATCTAAATTTTAAATCTTTTCATCACACCTCCCAAAAAATTTCAGTCGTAGATGCTTAGTTCACAGAGCTTTTAAAATCTGACACCCAAAATATTTGGAAGCTGAATTATTACACATCAGAAAAGTACTTACAAGAAATGCTCACCCGAGAAAATCCATAGAACGAAGAATCAACCGAATGAGAAACAAATTACATCCGAGGAGAACCACAATCTCATAAGCAACAATGATAAAAAATCATAAAACAACTATATCTGCACCAGACTTATCAATTCCTCTCTCATCAATCATAGAAACAGAAAACAAGATTGAACCATGGATTCCAATTCCATACATAGGCAATATTTCTAATAGGATCGCAGGGTACTTGCGAAGAGTCTTGAAATGGCAACCTACTTTCTTACCCGACATAAAAATCCAAAACTTAATGAAAAGTTTCAAAGATGGAGAAAATTCTGAGAATGCTGGAGTATACATCATACCTTGTAATACTTGCAATTCAATATACGTTGGGGAAACCTATAGACACCTAAACACAAGAACATAAAGAATGTCAGAAGAAAAGAATATAAAAAATCAGCTATTGCAAGACACATAATAAGAAACAGAAGTCATCAAATTGCATGGAACAAATAAAGGAAGGTTTAGTTATCCAACAATCAAAAGTCATTGATGAACGTCAATCAAGTTTTTATTTTAAGCAACGCATGGAAGCCAATAATCCCGAAATTAATAGATTGATCATGCTTTTAATTTAAATTGTTGAAACAAAATAATAATTTTTTGCAAAATATTATTCACAACTCAATAACTTTTAAATTAGAATAATGTAAAAAAAATTTATTAATACTACATCAAACAAGGATAACATAGTTAGTCATAATTACGCCCTGAAGATGAACACTGTTTGAGTTCGAAAGCTTGGCAAATAAATTGATTCCAAGCAATATCCACGTATTCCAATTATTTCAACATGGTTGATATTAGGATATTTTTAGTTATTTTGGTAGCAAAATTGTATAATTTTTACTGATTTAAAAAATTAACTTTCAATGAATTGTCATTGATGATACTATATAGGCGCGTAATTAGCCAGAGGCATCATTAAGGAAGCGGGAACACATTAAATACCGCTTATACTGCACCTCAGATGCTGAATTATTATAACATTGCCGGCCAAAGGTACCCAAACGAATCAGCCTACCTGTTGGGTCCTAACATTATAAGATATGTTAAGTAATAGCGGCTACGATGATTTTGGATTTTCAACATTTATGTATATTCCATAATTTATTATGTATTTGAATACGGAACGTAAAAGGGTCATTTCGTATGCGTGTAACTTTTCAACTATTCTACGGGTTTTTTGTAACCAGCCTGTCGCTGGCATTGTGTAGATGCTGTTAGAGCCTTTAATCACTAATTTTGGCCGAACGGTTTAGTAGTTATGCTAATTTGAAATTACGCTTTTTCAGTGCTTTGAGTATATATATCTGAAGGAGCACTTAGGGGGCTAATTTGCCTATCATGGAACGAGGAATATAGGCCTGCCACTACTATTACTAGTAGTGGCCCCAGCACTAAATGAGCATCAAGAGACCTCGTTAGTGACATACAAGTCCATGACCGGACACTTGATTCCACAGATGCCCTGGACACACACAAAACACAGTATTAGAATTGACAATTTTATTTATTGCGATTGCAGTGTCCACGTCCCGAGCCTCGTCACGTCACACCTGCCTACGATTTAATTAGTTTGCTCAAGTTTTAATTTGTGTTTAATGAACGAATTTGTCTGTGCTTCTTACGCGTACCGAACACTTGAGCATTGTTGTTTCACTGGGCACGCCAATATTTACGGCTTAAGTGCATCTGAATTCACGATTCGTAACGTAATAAAAATAGGCAAGGCATTTATATGCCTACATTTTGACGGTCGAATAGATTTGCCTATCCTACATCCTTCCTATATGGGGAGCTGTAAGCCTAAATTTCATTGACAAATCAACACAACAAATTCTACACCGTTCCTAAAGATAACAAAATGCTTTTCGTTATTGGCGGAATACTTAATACTTAATATATAGGATAGGCGGACACCTTTGTTGCCGGAAGATTGAGATTAGTGTTTCTGTCGGTGCAAGTATTGGGAATAACCGAACTTGCAATTACAATTATAATTGATAATGCAAGTACTGGTAATGCCGTAACTGGTACTTGCTAAAATGCAGCAATTAAATCATGCAAATAACCACAGTTGAACTTGCAATTAGTTCATAAGTTACTTGCAGTTGGTAAGTCAATTGCAAAAACATTTGGCAGTAATTGCACCGATAAGTACAATTGCAAGTGCAATTGCAATTTGTAATTGCAAGTAAACTGATATACATTATAAATCGTCAGCGAAGAGGCAAAATGATGTGCATTTTTGATTCGTGCCAAAATGATATTCATGTTTCAATGAATTGAACAAAGTGTATTAAATAAAATGATCTATATGCAATGCATAATGAAACAAAGGTGCACAAATGAAATAGCCTTTCTTTAAGCCTTCCAAGGCTAAAATATTGTAAAATTTCATCCTTCAACATATATTTACAAGAAACACTTAAAATTAGTATAACTATAATGTATACATATTTATATAATCTATAATTTTGATGCTAATCAAAAATTCACTTAGATAAATTTGCCTCTTCACCAACGGAATTGTACACTCACAATCAGTACAATAATTATTACACTCATTGAGACATTACTCTTGATTATTATGTACATTTGTTATCAGAGCGGAGTGACTTATTGAGGCATTTTGTGGAATTTTGCGCTCAAATTCGAAACGGCTGCAAGTTGCAATTAAATTGATAAGTATTTTGTAAATTGCAACTTTTTGCAGTGCAAGCACTTGCAATTGAATTTCTATCAATTTCAGTTGGGCATAACCGGTAATTGCAAGTATTTAATGCTTGTGTAATTGCAATTTAAGTACACAGAAATTGCACTTGCATCGGCAATCGCAATTCCCTGGTGTAAAATAACCGTAATTGAACCGAACTTGCAAGTGCAATTAGTAATTGCGGTTAACTTGCAATTGACAAGAAACACTAATTGAGATTGCCACAAGGACTTTACAAATATTAAAGTTACGTAGTTGATTAAGACGTGATGATTAAGTATTTGATTTTATAATGTCGATAAAATGAAGCAATTACCCATGCTGCTAAATAATAACTCCAATGAGATGATACCTGAGTTCTACATTTCAAATTTTAATTGCCAAATATGAATGGAAAAAAACTGTAAAGACATTAATGCTTTCGTTCGGAAGACGACTCTGGGTGCAATGGCTGCCACAGTGACCTACAATAACAAAGCTGGAAGTATTTGGAGGAATTATCATTGCCAGGAAGGTGTCATGGCCGACTCTCAGAACACCAGCGTCGTGTTCCCTAAATCCAAATTATAAGAAACTTCAACAATTGACAATAAGTACTTGTAATTAGAATTACTATATAGTTAGAACATGTAATGCTTAGTAGTTGCACGTCTCCCATTTATCTAAAACGTTTCCCCCTTCTCAACCATAATATAGACAATGGTAAGAAATACATATTTGATTCCATGCTATAATAACGGCAAGTAAAATTTCTTAAATGTTTGTAACAAGTATTCATCTGCAAAATTATTCTAAATATAAGGTAAATCAAATCAGGCTTATTTTGGATAAATTGAGATTTTAATTCCGTAACGGTCATTTCAAGGAAATTTATGGCTTTTGGTTAAACGCCATTAAACAAGCCCACAGTATGACGTTGTGTCTACGAAATGTGCCTGTGCAAAATTGAAGACTAGATTTTTCCCAGCAAAGTGCGGAGATGAGGAATTTTCCATGCTGTCAATCTTTCATAGATGAAAACTAATTTCCAATATAATGAAAATGCCATGACTTCAAAACATATTTTCGTGGCCCAACCATCTTAGTCACCAATAGTCCGTCTCAGATTCAATATACGCAATGTAAACTGGTGATCCACGTTTACCAGAAATACACCGTCGTCAAATCTTGGACGATACTCCGACTACTGAATTTTCAAATTGCAACGATGGTTTAATTTTAACTGACCCTAGAAGAAAATTTAACTTGCACAAAAATGGGTTGGATACATACTGTTATATGTTCGTGTAAAAGGAAACGTTTGCCATAGGCCGTGAATGATTCTGGCATTTAGTTTAATAAATATTTACTACTACATATAAATTTAATATTTAATGAAATAGTGATACCGTAAATTAGTAGTTGTATAAGCAACAATTCCCGTCTCGTAGCTTATACCCGGCAGTTTACTCGGGTTATCGTAAGGTTTTTATTCTTTTCCAGCAATTTCCAGTAAAAAATACTCCGGCAAACCGTACTCATTTAATGGGCGTTTTCAGGTAGATACAAGGGCTATCAGTAAGACACATTTGAATCAATTAAATGAAATGCTCTACTACATCGTAACTCAAAATTTGGACGTAAAACTAATTATTACACTAGATTGGTTGAGCTTATTTGGCAGGGATTTGACGTCTTGTAGTCAAATTGTTTTGACCCACTTCGATTTTGAAAATCGTTTACCCTTTTTTCAGCAGGGAATTTTGAAATCGTTGAGGACCTCCCTGCAGACACATTCGATTCGTCAGAAAAATTTAGAAATGATCTTCCAGGTAAGCACGGTAATAATACGTAAATTTTGATACCACCAGTAAATTAGTGGCCATTAAATTGTACTCACGAAGCAAGCTCTTCCGATGTAAAACTCAGAATTAAATGAAACTTGGTGGAATACATAATTGTAGACACTACTAATAGTGTTCATGTAAACAACAAACTTCATGCTATCTCTTCTGCAGCTGGACATCTCAAAGCTTGATTTTTTTTGAAAGTCCGACAGGGGGCACCTCACTCGTTTGAATTTTTGCATGTTAAATCCCATACGAGAAATCAATTTTGGCAACTCTAGGAGACTGAAAAAACCGTAACGCATATTTTATTTGATTGCAAGGATCAGGGGGTCGGATATTTGTGGGAGGCCAGGAAGATTATTCTTAGGGAAAACAAAGATATTTCTGGCAGTGAAAATCTCAAAGGGAACTGTTTCTATATTTTTTTGGGAAGAGATTTTAAAATTCATTGATCTTTTTTGGCAGGGAATTTCAAATTTGTTGGCTTGCTTCAGGAAAATATGTTAGGCAAACAAGGATTTCTAGATTGGTTAACCTTATTTGACAGGGATTTGACGTCTTGTAGTCAAATTGTTTTGACCCACTTCGATTTTGAAAATCGTTTACCCTTTTTTCAGCAGGGAATTTTGAAATCGTTGAGGACCTCCCTGCAGGGACATTCAATTCGTCAGAAAAATTCAGAAATGATCTTCCAGGTTACAAATATCTAACCTCTGAGTATTTGTTAATAACTACATATTTGTTCGTATTCGTTTTAGTTAATGAAAACGCATTCTTGGTTTAATATTGAAGCATTGGCTTCTTATTTTACCACGTGCTTAAATATTTGCGTAAACTTGGGAAACAAGAACGTCCAAGCTTTTTATAAATGACTATGTATTTATGAAATCATTAAATGACTAAAAACTTGTAAAAGTTGACAATAGTATCCTCTTGTGATACTCTACACGTGTACGCAATATTCTTTACTTGTTACAATTAGAAATAACCAGGGTGGCTTGATTTAAATCACGTTGATTTAAATCTTGATTTAAATCAAGATTTAAATCACTTGATTTTTTTCAAATAAATCATTGATTTAAATCAAAATTGACTTTTCAACTTTTGCGGTTAGATAAAATATAATTTTACGTCTCCAAACGTTGTAAAACGTCCATTTTTGTGTTTTTACAAATTTTTGGCATGAGACCATTTAGGATTTTGATAATTTTTAGGATAATTTGGGTACGTTGACATATTGATTATCTGTCAAGCTGTCACAGTCCCATATTTGGATATGAGTGAGTTTTGAAGTATTGTATAATACTAGAGCTTCTGCTGGGGATAATTGTAATGTCCCACAGAAGATTCCGTCTCGTTTCAAAATCCATTGACAAAAATTATTATTCCAATGCCGTCCCAAAATAACACGGGGACAATATTTATATCCCGAAATTGTCTCGTCCGTAACAGAAACTACAAAAACATTCCAATATCCCATCTTTCTAAAAGAGTACCGTTTAAAGTGGCAAGGTTTGACTGTGTGAGTTTTGCATTTTTTAAATGTTATACTTTTGTAGAGATATTCACACTTGTTTAAACGGTATATTCCCAATTTGGATATAATTTTTCTGTCAAAACATATTCTGCCATCCCGTCCCGAAACACTGTACACACTATACACATTTTATATAATGTGTATCGTGTATACATTAATCAATAAAAATCCAAATGAGACAGTCGGTATCTGTCCAACACAGCGTTTGACTTCAAAAACCAGGTTTTAATTTCATATTAGGTAGTTGGCTTGCCTCTGAAATTTTCTCTCAATACATTTGATTAATTGTTCAAGTTTCATTGGTGTCAACAGTGTACAATATTATTAGGAAAATTAAAATCCAAATATTTGTATGGAAATTCTGTCTTACGATAAAATTTTGAATTTAAATCATAAAATATTGATTTAAATCAAAAAAATCCGATTTAAATCAAATATTCTGATTTTTTGTGATTTATTTGAAAAAAATCAAAAAAATCAGCAACCCTGGAAATAACAGACTACATGGCTAATCTTTACATAGATGAATGCAATATATTTCTCTTAAATATGTTTGCACCTATATATACTAGATATTATACACCAAATATCGACTAACAATGCATATAATTTCCATACTCTTCTAAATTACTTATGAACCTCAAGCTCAAAATAACAGCGTCTATGGTCATGTTGTTCAGAGCTGCGCTCAAGTTCAAGTAGACCATGAGTATTTCAAGTCATGGTCAAGTTCGGGTCATGGTCAAGTAAAATATAATGGATACTTGAACATTCAAGTCATGGTCAAGTTATGTATATACTTGACCCTGAGATTTGAAATCAAGTAGTTATCATGGTCAAGATTAAAAATTCTACTTGAGAGTCAAGTCATGTTCATGGTCAAGTAAAAATGTATAAATTCTTGACCATGAACCATGAGTACTTAAAGTACTTATTCAAGTAACGAAACGTTACCCATATCAAAGTTGTGGCGCCATATTTTTCAATAGGCTTTCTTTCTAAGTGTCGTTGTCGTTACTCCGAGACTCCGTACCCATGCAAGTTCGTCAAAAAACATATTTACGCGTTACGATTCAATATCTCCAGATCCGCTTGGAAAGCCACGGTTGCACTCAGTGCTCGGCACGGGTATGGGTAATACTCGGGTAAACGGGTATGGGTACGGGTATGGGTACGGGTATGGGTACTACCCGGGTACGGATTTTGTGTACCCGAACAATTCCGGGTACTACCCGGGTACACTTTGGTCGGCTCAAAATCTCGGGTACGGATACGGGTATGGGTACGGGTACAAGGATTTCAAACTGGGTATATACCCACCGGGTATGGGTATAATGGTGTCATTTACCCGTACCCGCGACCATTGTACCCGAGTATTTGGATATGTTCAGATTTGAGACATTTCGCTGAATTTTATGAAAATAATGGAACTTCCGTTGGAAAATTCTGTCGGTATTTTTAGTAATTCTGAATACATATAGCTTATTGTTAATACCCTTTTAACCTTACAACATGCAGTAACTGTATTTCAGACTGTGTTGCTAAAATATATATTTATATCTATAATATATATTTTTATGGAAACATGTTTTGGGAAGAATAATTAATAAACAGACGAGGAATAATATCAAAATAGAAGTGGAGAATAGGATTCAACGAAATTTTATACAAAACGTCTTCATAATGTAGTATTTTGTCACTAATTGCATAAATAGTCTGATTGACACATATGCACATGATACTTCATTAGCCACAATGAATACAATTTAAAAATTAGAGTTCCGATGAGTTGGATGGCAAGATATTTTTTGTAATTGGTAGTTGATTAGGAAAAGGCGGATATTTGTAACAAGATATTAATGAGTTACATGTACACAGAACTACTGAGATGAGAAAATTAATGTAAAAGGCCGAATAAATCAAAAAGTGAAAAATCGAGTAGCCAAGTCCCAAGCCAAAAATGCATGTACATATGGACTGGGTGCTATAAAATACTTCGCCCATCAGCCCATAAACAATCAAATGGGGATAATTTTACTTCTAATCAAAAACGCTTATAGTTTTATACTCTTCAATAAAAATATACAATGTCAAATACCTCTCTAGCTAGTCAAAATTACCCACTCAGGTGTCATACATTATTACATATAACGTACTATGTATTACATTAAAACAAATCCGGATAAAGTACCCGGGTACGAGTCAAGGTACGACACTGAGATACCCGAGTATGGGTACAATTTTCGCGTATTTTCGGGTACGGGTACAATACGGGTACAGGTACATGGATTGAGATTACATTGCGGGTACGGGTACGAAAAATTTGTACCCGGATACTCGGGTATGGGTACGGGTATAGATACCAGTTATTGAAATACCCGCACTTCGGGTACGGATACGGGTACGGGTACCGATTTTTCGTACCCGTGCCGAGCACTGGTTGCACTAGTGAACTAAAGAATAAGAATATAAAAGGTTCGGAGCACCACCTCTGAAAGCGACAAAGTTCAATTGTTTTACTGTATTATTGTATAAAATAAATGCATTGTTCATGAATCAAGTTACTTAAATTCAAGTACTCTTTTCGTTCTAAATAATGTAACATTTGTACAACGTTAACAAGTGTAATACATATATAAGCCAGTTTGTTGCATTGTTGCATAGGGCGGACGCTAAATTGTGAATATTTCGAGTGAAGCAACCTAAACTTGTATATTAGCACAAAGTAATTATTATTAATAGTAAAATTCAATGGGAAATGATTTACTTGCACCAATTTAAGACATTAATTAATCATCGAGATTTAGTCAATCAAAATATTTTTGGTGAAGCTTGTGAATTGTGAATAATATTTTCATTTGCTGTTTTAGTCGATTAATTGAATGCAGTAAGAAAAATCAAGAGTATTTGATCAGATTATTTAGAATTAGTGTTGTTGCTATATTTTAAGTGTGAATACTATTTTCATATTTCTATTTTGAAAAACTTGACAATTCAAGTCAAGTTCAAGTTCGGGTCATGGTCAAGTCATGATCAAGTCAAGAGTTGTCCCGGCTATACTTGACCAGGTTCAAGTTACGCGAAAAGTACTTGAATACTTGACCCTGAATTTTCAAGTAATTGTCTGACCATGAACCGTCAAGTTCAAGACAGTCTGAAAAACCTACTTGACTGTCAGGGTCAAGTCAAGTTCAGGGTCAAGTTTGGGTTTTACTTGACTTGAACGCAGCTCTGATGTTGTTTGTCGGATGTGAATGCAAAAATGCAAAATGTCAAAATAAAATCTCTAAAGTGTCAAGTTTCCCTCATGAGCTGTTCAACATTTAATCAACATTTTTTGTACACAATGTATTATTGCGTTCTCTGTAATTATTTCACAATACTTTTCAATGCTATTGAATTCTCACTATGTCATTGTAGCATTAAATTGCATTAAGAAATATTTAAGCAAGTCACACTTTTACGTCCTTCTATTGTCAGTTCCATACCTCATGCCCAACTCAAACTAACATTTATCTCATTCTCCTCAACAATCAGGCAAAAAGTGGTTGCACCCATATAGAAAAGATACGTCCACAATTCATTACGACGTTAGTTTTAATTCTATAGCTTAATTTAAACCGAACTGTTTATGATTTAACTAATCTGGAATTAGCAACTACTAGACATTTTGTTAATTGTATAATTTGTTTAATTTATTAGGTTGGCAGCTAATATCACTTTTATCTTCATACTCATGGAAATTTCAACGAACTTGGTTGTGCCCCAGTTTAGCAATGGATACCGAAACTGGTTCTTTGCTCCTAGAAATGTTCAATTGTATCCGCTGGTAATTTATTGATAAAACGGTTTTTATACAATTATCAGCCAAGCCTCAATAGCCAAACGCATGTTGTAAAAACAAGTTTTTATTAATTATCAGTGCTTGCCTGACGAATCCCCTTGTTTACGCATGACTGATTGCTGCTCTTCACATTGTACTTTTGATTTGGAATCAGACAGTCAGGTGTACACCCAGCCCGTGCGGCTGTCCACAGCCCCCATGGTCTCCGGAGCCTACAGATGAGAACGTGAGAAACATTCATTAGTGTAATTGTAAAATAATTTAGTCTAATCAATGCACGTTGATTTGAAAACCTATTTTTTATAGTGTCGGGTTTACAACCTGATGTGTGACTCTGATCATGAATGTTGCAGTGGATACTGTTTGTGGTTGCTCGGGTATCATGGAGGTGGCAGATTTTGCTTTCAGCCTCCTTGTAAAATCCCCTGTTGAAGATCTGACTTGTTGGGACATATCAAATTCGCTTTTGAAGTTTATCGTGAAAACAACAAATAATACATGCTTATACGAGTATTTAAAAACGAATGCAATAAAGTCACTTTTGCAATGTAGACACGAAGTATTTATTAACCCCGAGTTTTCCATGTTCCGGCAACCCTAGCCTTCAAAAACTACAGGTTTGGTAATAATTCTATTTTCTAGTGAGTTTTGCTTTGCGACTTAAATTCAAAGACAGATTTGAGCAGTGAGAACAACCACATACCTCAACCTTGTACTTCCAGCCATAAACCTGGAACATGGAGAGCGGGTCATTTAGTAAAATACCGTAAAAACCCTAAACATGGCCGGGCCTCCAAAGGTGGCCGGGACCCTAAAGATGGCCTGGGTTTTACCCCATACATATAGAGATAGCCGGCCTCTAAAGATAGCCGGGCCCCCAAAGATGGCCTGGTTTTTTATGCAATAGTTTTTTCTATATATGCAGTTTAAATTTTGAAGCTGTTATTTACTCTACGGACAATCTGGACTATTCATCTGAATCCGAATTATGCTGCATTCATTATTCTGGAATAGAACTAAATATTAAAAAATATTTTTTCATAAAAAATCATATTTTGTAATTTACACTTTTATATTTAGTAGAGATGGCCGGTTTAGGTTAATGTTTGGAAGTTGGCCGGGGGCCATCTTTGGGGTTTTTACGGTACCCAAAATGTAAAGCTATGGAGTCACTTATCCCCCATATGGGCTCATCTTAAGCCCAAAATACAGTTGTGATCAGTGTTGAACAATATGAAGCCAAGAAACCAGTTGTGACCAATATTTTCCAATCTGAGACCAGAAACCAGATCGGGTCAAGTAATATTAAAACTTGACCACGAAACTTTTTTAATTTTCAAGACGCAACTTGGACTTGATAACTCGCGTTTGTAATTACTTGACTTGTCAAGTTCAAGTAATCAATTAAATTTGACCCGAACTTGATCCAGTAGTTACAGTTTCAAACTTGACTTGACCATGATTTGAACGCAACTTGAACTAATAAACTGATAATTCAAGTTAAGTATCATAAGAAACAAAAATATGGCACCAATATGTTGTTAATCTTGCATCGGAAAATTATTTACTTGACACTGAAAACCAGAACGCATTCATTTTTTCTTGAAAACCATTCTAGGACATCATTCCGCTTATTGCGAATAAAGTAAAACCACGATATAAGAGATGGTGAACCGACCCGATAATTTAGTCCTTTATAAGGGAACTTCCCTTATAGCATGGTGTACTTCCAAAATAAAGTTGAAAGTTGGGGCCAAACAAATGCATCCCTTATAAGCTGAGCCCTTACAACGGAAGACACTGTATATCTATTAATATTACATGAAGTCAAGATTTAATTAATGCTCACACACATACCTATTTAAGGATTAACAGTACTCGCAAGTTAATTTTTAATAAAGTAAATTCGCATTTACTTGTTTATTATATGCCTTTGGTAAAGGGCCATCCAAACCAACTGGGTTTTGTTTATTGTCACTTTCTAACTTGCTGGGTTGGTGACATCTTAAGTGCTTTAGCAGGTTCCCAGCTCCGGACGCCTTTTCCTTAAAACAATGCGTTAAAAACGCAAAAAACGATGAACTTAATAAGACTTCTTTTTCTCTTTTACAATGTTACTAAATAGTTAAAGAACTACTTAAAAGCAGTGGTTGTACAGGTATTCACCCTTCCTTAGGCTGAAAATTAGATGATGAAACTGTGACCTTTGAATCGCCTGTATTAACGTCGTCATTTCTTTTAGTTTCAGACTGAGCTTATTTTATATTAAAATTTATTTACTCAAGTTCAAACTAGCAAGGCCAGCAACAAAAGGAATTATCAAGACAATTCATCAATCATTTCATGGAGAGACCGCTGCAACAAGTAGCCAGGAGCAACGTTAGGTAAATAAAGCCTTCATAAAACACTCTGCTTTTGATTTATAAAATGCGCAATACGACAATTATCATGGAAACACCAGCTCATGGTCACCTATCTTCATCACTTCCCCGGAACATGGTATGAAGTTGTATTGTCACTTTTAGAATTCTTCCATCCTTTTCAGCATGCGCAATCCAAAATTGCTTAAACTTGACCATGAAAACACACTTTTTCAAGTTTTTTCTGTCCCATTTTTTCTTTGCTTGACCACGAACTTGACTTGAGGTTCAAGTAAATTTGAATTACTTGTACTTGAACCTGGCTTTTCTTAGAATGTCATGGTCAAGCCGAGTATACGTACTTGAACTTGACCATAAGGATGCCAATGGTCTGGTGCGGACCATTATTAAAGGTCCGTTATTGGTCTGGTCCAGTCTGGTCCCAGACTTATATGGTCTGGTCCGGTCCAGATACAATTGGTCCAGCTTCAGGACCAGACCAGACCATGGTCCCAAAAGTACGCAAAATAAAACTGTGAGTTAACGAAATCCTATGGAACAAATTATAAATGTCATTTGTGGGGATAAAAGAAAAATATGACCGGATAAAATGTGATTCTTCAATTTCTCTCAATGGTTTTCTAGACCATGGTCCGGACCATGGTCTCTGGTCTGGTCCGAACGACTGGATCAGACCATTGGTCTAGTCCGAAAAACTGGACCAGACCAATGGTCTGGTCTGTGCTTTGGACCAGACCAGTTTCAGGAAATCTGGATCCGACCATACCATTGGCATCACTACTGGACCCGAATGATTTAAGTAAAACAAATTAACCTACTTGAACTTGATCCGAACTTGACTTGAAAACCCAGATACTACTTGAACTGATCCACAGCAATGTCAGAAACCAGTTGTAACCAATATTTTTCAACTTAAAGCCAAGAAGCCAGTGGTGACCAATGAATATTGGGATTTGAGCAATGGAATCTCTAGAATGTGTGCTTTATAGTAAATCCTTTTAATTCACAGAATAAAAATGTCTATGGGATTTGTCTTCTACGGGATTTCTATCCTTAACCCGAAAGAGGTGGTCCAAACTTATATGAGCGCTGATTACCTAAGCACCCAAAAATTCTTTTCGATCCACAGATGGCATCAAGCTGGGGTTAATTGAAACAGTAAACTTAGCAATAGTGTAATTGGCAAATGTAATATCTATATCTAAGCCAGAGCATTGGACAAGCAAATGTTTTGTTACGCAAGTTAGACCAGCTCCATTAGTCAAATAAATTAGTTGTACCATTACAAACGGTTTATTTCAGCCTGCCAAATATGTTAACAAAGAGGGCCTTATATGAATTCAGTTGCATAGCTATTTTATTATCCACTTTAGTTTCAAACTTACATGTCTATATACATATATGCGACCACCACCAAAACATTGTATAAATACATAAAGATCAGTTAAATTGTAGTTCCCAGCTAGATACAGCTAGTACATAATAATTTTCTTGTAACAACAAACATTTAGCAATGCCATTTAGTAAACTTCGTCTGTTGCATTTGTGTCGGTGTTTCTTTCTATCTGTGAATATAAATGTCAGAAGTTTAATTTGGAAGTAGCTACAGTATTAGATAAGTTCTCACACTGTTATTACCTTTTGTCGACATTATGAGGGACGACAAGAATCCTCCGGAACGTACGGTATGTTCTCCGGATAAACAGTAGTCACAGGTTTATTGTTATCTCCGTTTTGCCAAGGTTCACATGTCTGGGTGTGCTTTCCAAATCGCGTAAGATTTTGTATTTCAATCTTCAAGCTGTCGTCCCAAGCAATAATGCTCAATACTTCAGAGTAACGCTTATTGGCAAATTTTGGGGGTGCTTTTACTAACGGATCAAAAAAGTTGTCCCTGTGAAAGGTTAGATCAGGATTATTAATTACATTGTAAACGATAATCGCTATAATTTAACAGGTTTCAGTTATAAATTATTAATAACCATTTGATTTCTTCTATCCCAAGCCTTTTGTGCATGACATTCAGTTCATCAAATTGGCTTACACAGTGGGCCATACTGTTAACGCGAGGGTAATACATCAAAAATGCTAAACACATTTCATTTTGTGTGCCTAAACCTCCAAGAACAGCCTGTGGTGGCAATCGATTTGATGAATCATCTGTGCATTCTGTAGCCAAGTAGTAATTTTAGTACTTATACTTAAGTCATATGATTAAATGCTACTTTCTTTACCGTAAGTCAAATGATCGCCTTTGAAAATATTTCGATACTCTGGTAATAGCCGGTTTTGCTGGTAGTTGAAGTCGTAATGGTTATCGTAGGCTATCCATGGAAGCTCCGTCCCGTTTCTAAATTGACGTAGTTTCATCTTGCGCCCTGTGTGGACAAAAATAAACAAAAGCAAAGTGTAATTAACACCAAGGATGTAACTTAATCTACGAGGCTTCCTCTTCCTATGGGTTCAGATTTTAGTACATATCCCTGGAATATATATATTTTGAATTTCTCTGCTGAATCTGATGTTCCTGGTGGGAAGTACAAAATTCCTTGCTGAAAGCAATTTGAAAAACCCGGATGACAAAAGATTATTCCTACCAGACGTCAGCATATTTTAAAATCCCTTTTAAAAACGTTAATTAATTTCAAATTCCTGGTTTACGACACATTTTCCTGAAAGATGTCAAAAATTGTGAAATTCCCTGCAAAAAATGCCAACTTTTCCACATATACCGGCTTAATTCATATGTCCTTGCAAAATGTATTCCAAAGGATCCCTTTTCCAATTTTTTATGTGGTCCTTTCTGTTTTGCTACAAATTTTACATTCTACAAGTCCATAAAATAAGAATTTTTAATTCTAACTTTTATTTGAGGTAAAATTATTCCCAAAGGTTTAACATGTAATATTTACATTTTACATGTTAATCATTATTCTTATTACATTTTTGTTATAGTTATACAGTTATACAGGGTTTGCCTTCTTTAAAAACATGATAGGGGACATACACATATAACGTTATCATATGGGTGGGTCCTCAAAAAAAGGTTAACTCATGCTAACTGTACACATGAGTCATGGAGATTTATAACGTTATCATTTAATGAGCCCAAAAGCCAACTTTTCAAATCAAACAGTATTCAGTGACTGGGCCATCTACAATGTACAATAAAATTAGAAACTACAAGCAAAGACCGTGAGTAAATCATTGTGTGCACAACTGACCGTGGTTAATGGACCGTTTACATTCGTGTCCCTTAATGTAATCCGCGTGTACATTAGCTGAGATGCGGATAACTTTAAGTAGCATTGCCTCATTTAATTAATACAAATCTTTTAACAAAATTGTGTACGCCAGAGAAAAAATTCGGGCTAGTACCTAAAAGGGCAAATGCCAAAATCGCCACAACTGAGAAGCACTCTTTGTGGAACAAATTGCGAAGTGTGGAAGAAAGCCTACCCAAATAAACCGAGTTGGTTTTAAAGCATAGTGTATAATGGTGAACCGAAACAATGCTAATTAAATAATTATATAAATTTTTTAATGTTATTAACGTCTTATTAATTACAGAGGGTGAGATCATAAACATGAGCTAGCTTTTTGTTACATGTACACGCTAAAATCTGAAACTTTTAAGCTCAACGAAACGTTATATTTCACTGGACAAGTTTTTTAAACAATATTTTTTATATTTTACTAATCATAATGTATGAATTTTTGTAAAAAAATACACTGCGACTAGGGGAATAGACTATAGACTGGACTAGGGAACCAGTTGCAGAATCAACACTAGGACTAGACTATTTCTACTTAAACATACAGCTGACTTGACTATACTTGACTAGCTGCGGGACTAAACTTTAAAGAATAGACTTGAACAGGTAGCCTGGCAGGCAGCAGTGGTTTGTACTGGGACTCAGATTGAGATTATAAATACCAGTTCAATAATTTTGAATTTTGGTGCGGTTTAACTTGTGCATGCTAACGTTAGCAGTAGGTCGTCTATTTCCTCAAAGCTAACCAATGATAACCAAAAGGTACATGGGTCTAAATTATGACGAAAAATGATAACGTTATATATGTATGTCCCCATAAGAGTTCAAGTATACTTTCAGGGTCAGTTTTGCAGCGAAAAAGGCATGATGACAGGATTTTGAAAGGAAATTTAAAAAATCTCCATAATTGCTATAACTACAATAGATTTAACCTTTTGTGTCCATTCTGGAACTTTTTCAATATAAAATGTGGCGTGTAAGTCATCTCTATATGTATCGAGTTTCTACCGACGAAACAAAAGTCCCTCCGGACAATAAATTGGACGGTCCCGAGGACATAAATATTATCCCAGAATAACATTGAGCAGGGACAGAATATAAAATTGTTCATTTATAAAATCTGAATGGAAGTGGACGCAACATTGTTCAATTTCAAAACCACGGATAAAGAATCATAAGCTCACAAAGTAGTCCGATTTATAAGTTTCTGTTAAGAGGTACTAAATTACCTGGTTATCTCACGAGCAAACTACCTATGTACATAATTAGACTAATTGCACAGCTGCGACTGTCAAACCCCTTTGAGTCAAAATTTAGCCAAAAAGTAGTTTTGCAAACTTTATGTGTAATAATTGTCCGATCAGAATCAACAACCTATATAATTTATGCTTAGAAATCAGTGCCTTTATAGGGACCCTCGAAAACCAAATGAGATAAGACAACGAGGTAAAGTGTGATATATAAAATATACATTTACTTAACCATATAGTAATTAAAATTATTTGTAAAACTTTTTCTGTACTCTTGTGTATGAGCATACTCAAAAACGCAATAAACATACATACATACATACATACATACATACATACATACAGAACCACGGATAAAAGGTGGCAGGAAAATTGTGTGCTTAGATAATCAGTTGGGTGCAGTGATCCGCCCGTTACGTTACTTTTACCCAATAATAACGGAATAACGCCGTTTTTAACGTAACGGCCTATATTTGGAGCAGGCAATAACGTAACGGTAACGGAACTAGGGTGTGCTAAACATTTATAGGAATAACTATAGCGTTCCAGCTTGTGTAAACAGAAAACGATATTGTAACGTAACGCAACGCTATCAAATAAATAAATGCATGTACATATTTATTTTTGCATTACGCATTGACATCTATTATTGGCTTTGCTTGGAGTAACTGTGCACGCACATAAACGGGGGAAATATTAAAAGCATGAGTTGGATGTGGGCACCCTGTTCCCTGAGCATATGTTCAAGAAAAAGCAAATTCTAGCAAAAGGACAAATGTTGAGATTACCACACCCGGTAGTCGTGATGCGGATCACATTGCAGATAAATCAAGAACTACACAGAAACTGTAAATTGCCTTTTCGCTACATTTTCTGCATACCAGGTACGTCTGGCAACACTAGTTGCTTGACATTTTAGATAATAACGAGCGGAACACAATAGTAACGATAAGGGAAAGTAGCGGCTATTTTATATATTTTAATGTTAACGAAAATTAACGCTGAAGTATTACCGTTGTCTTGTAGTAACGAAACGGTAACGCTGAATTTTTCATACGATATTTAGTAATGTAAGGATAATTAGCGACAATTTTAAAACCTATCGTAATAGTGTAACGTAACGTAACGAAACTGTGGATGCGCATCTCTGGTTGGGTGGGATAAAAATTTCTTAGCAAGTACAGTATAGTTGCGACTGTAAAACTGCTTTAAATCAAGTTGCTTTTAATATTTAGCTCGATTTTCGAATCATGAATATCTACAGGGACGATTTTCTTAAGTGTAGGCACTAGACGAGACAAAATGATTTGTCCAGATGATCCAATATTTGAAACCGATAGAAAGATCGAAATTAAAACTTTGAAATTAGTCGAAAATTGAAATACCCGTTTTATTTCAGATTCAGAAAATTCGGCGTTGTAAAAAACACTTCAAAATTAAACTTCTTAAAGAAATTCATTTGTAAGATGAAAATTAAGGTAAATAAATACAACATTGTTCCTGAGGATATTTTTAGTTACTTGTGTAGTAAATTTGTATAATGTTTGCATATACTGATTTAAAAAAAGGACTTTTAATGAATTGTCATTGATGCTTCTGTATAGGCTGATAAATAGTCCGATGCATCATTAAGGAAGCGAGACCATAATAAATACCGCTCATACTGCACCTCAGAAGCTGAATTATTATAACATTGCCGGTATTGCCGGCTCTTGCTATAAGTTGAGACCGCCACAAGGACTTTATAAATATTAAAGTTACATGTAGTAGATTTTATGATGTCAATAAAATGAAGCAATTACCCAAGCTGCTAACTAATAACTACAGTGAGATGAGAGATCAGAGTTAGAGTTCTACATTTTAAATTTTACCTGCCAAATGTGAATGGAGAAAAACTGTAAAGACATTAATGCCTTCGTTGGGAAGGCGACTCTGGGTGCAATGGCTGCCACAGTGACCTGCAATAACAAAGTTGGAAGTATTTGGAGGAATTATCATTGTTGCGACGGTTTCATGCCCGACTCTCAGAACACCAGTGTCGTGTTCCCTAAATCAAAATAATAAGAAACTTCAACAATAAGTACTTACAATTAGAATTACTATGTAGTTAAAACACGTAATGTTAAGTAGTTGCACGTCACCCATCCGGGCTGAGTATCATTGACCTCAAACGTTTCCCCCCTTTTCAACCATAATATGGACAATGGTAAGAAATACATATTTGATTCCAGGCTATAATAATAACAAGCAAATTTTCTTGAATGTTTGACACAAGTTTTCATATGCAAAATTGTTCTAAATATAAGGTATATTTTGGATAAATCGAGGTTTAATTCCTTAACGGTCATTTCAAGGAAATGTATGGCTTTTGATTAGACGCCGTTAAACAAGCACACCGTATGACGTTCTGTCTATCAAATGTACCTGTGCAAAATTGAAAACTAGATCTTTATCAGCAGGCACTCCGGAACGTCCAAAAAAGTGGGGGGGACAATATTTTAAAATTAGTTTTCGTTACTTTGCTATTGGTCACATACAAACGTATGTATGTACATACGTATATATGGTTACACATTATTTTTCGTTAGTTAACATGCAAAATATAGAACTTTTAATTTTTGTTCCATTTTGTTTTAAAAGAACAAGTTTTTATAGAAGACACCAACTACATCTCGTATATTAGAAACATTTTCTTACACACACTAAATGCTATCAAAATTTTACTGATTTCAAATAGAGGTATCCAAGAATTGATTTCTCGATCTATTTCCGGGAATGGTTCAATCTGTTCTTTCATTTTTGGTCTGACATGGTCCAAATGTGTAGAACCATTCCTCTAGATCTGTTTTTTTGACGTAAATGTTTCACCAAACAACAATATTTCATTTTAATTTTTAATTTCCCGAAATAAACTCCTTGTGTGACGTTTTAATACTCAGTTGTACTCTTTTCAATAATATTGGCGCGCTAAAACCTATTGAGTTTATAAATTGCTCCTAGCAAATTTTCGGTTCAGTTCGTAATACCGGAATGGTATTATCTGTCTGGTCCGACATTTTGGAACAGATTTATTGGTCTGGCATGAATTTGGAACGAAATTCAAAGTAAAAGTTTCAAATTGTTCAAACTTTTGATCCAGGTCAAGATTTTGGCCTGGATCAATCTGGCAAGGGGAGGTCAATATGTTCGGCATACGAACGGGAAATAATACTCCAAATTTGGCAATATTAAAGAATGTTGGATAGAAAAATATCCTTTTTTCTCTCAAATCTCCTATTTTTTTATGGGCTGCGTTGAGTTGAATACCTAAGTTATTATTTGAATAATCACGCTATCACACAATTTCAACCCTGAAAGTATTGCAATACTGGCATAAAATCGTTTGAATAAGTTCAAAATCATTATCAAGGATGAAAACGGTAGCTTTAAAAAATCTAATGTTGACTGCAGTAGTTAAGAAAAGGTTAATTTGATTCTTAAAATTGGGGGGACAGCAGTATAGCCTGTCCCTCCCTGACATTTTTTGGGAGGGACAGTGACCCTCCTGTCCCCCCTTATTCCGGAGTGCCTGTTTATCAGCAAAGTGGGGAGATAAGGAATTTTACATACTGTCAATATTTCTAACTTTCATAGATAAAAACTTATTTCCAATCTAATGAAAATGTCAACCATCTTAGTCACCAATAGTCCGTCTCAGGTTCAATCAGAGCTTCTGCATGGGACAGGGACGTCCCGTCGGGACACTGGACGGACCAGGACGGGACGTCCCCAAGGACAAAAGAATTTTCCCCATGTGGTATTCGGGACGGGACGGGGCCAAAAAAATGTCCCCATGTCGTATTCGGGACGGGCCGGGGACAAAACAAATTGACCCCATTGTATTCGGGATGGGACGGGGACAACAAAAATTGTGTTTTTTATAATTTTGGACAGATATTTTTTGAAAGAAGTTTTCCTCATGTTCCGATTTTTGTTAAGAGAATGTCTACAACTGTTTTTAGTAATTTTTGGGACGGAACAAGAATTTTGTTCACATGCCCCGGACCGGGGACAACGTTTTTTTAAACTTTTGGGGACGGGACGGGGACATGGTTTTTTAAACTTTTGGGGACGGGACGGGGACATGGTTTTTGTCCCCATGTCCCGACTTTCGGGACGGGACAGGGGACAAAGATTTTGAAAAAAAATCGGGACGGGGACGGGACAGGAATTTTGTCCCCAACAGAAGCTCTGGGTTCAGTATGCACAATACAAACGAGTGATCGATAATTACCAGAAATATACCGAACTGTCGTCAAATTTTGGACGATACTCCGACTACTGAGTTTTCGAATTGAAGGGATGGGTCAAGTTTAACTCACCCTGGAAGAAAATTTATTTTTGCCCCAAAAGGGTTGCATATATATACTTGTATACATATGTATACTTATATGTTCAGTTGAAGGCGGAGGAAAACGTTTGCCAAAGGCCGTGAGGATTTCAGGACATGTAGTATCTTAAATATATCCTACTACATAATTTTAATATTTAATGAAATAGTGCTACCGTAAATTCGTAGTTGTATAAGCAACAATTCCCGTCTCGTAGCTTATACCCGACAGTTTACTCGGATTATCGTAATGTATTTCCAGTAAAAAATACTCCGGCAAACCGTACTCATTTAATGGGACGCCGACGTTTTCAGGCAGATACAAGGGCTGTCAGATAGACACATTTGAATTAATTAAATGAAATTATCTGCAACATAGTTACTCAAAATTGGGACGTAAAACTAATTATTACACTTACGTCAGCACCAACAGCCCAACCGTAGATAAAATGTTCACATGTTCGTCTCATGTTGTAAATATTTTCGTCTTCATAGCAAAGACCTCCAGGAGTGCGGAGGATGCTTTCATACAATTGTATTAATTCTTCTGATGACGCTCTGCACTGGTGGAGGATTAAATGATGTGTGTGACTTCTGGATTCTGGGGTCTCCAATTTTACCTTGAACTATGAATCCACAACAAACAATTGCACAATATTAAATGGCCAAGAATAAAATGCAGAACAATTATTATTATTATTGGAATAATTAAAGTACTGCAGAATAACACTACCCCAATTATGTGCCGCTTGGAAGTGTAAGGGGGGCTTTTATGTGCTGTGCACCAGTAGGTTGTTTCCATAGCTGGCAATTTTGTCTTTACATTCATTTCCCACACCTGAGACCTATAGAAACGTTTAATGACGTCATTGAGTATACCCCATTGAAAATAATCAAGTGCAACCAACTGAAAAATACAGCTGCTGTTAATTTACTTACTCTGTAATATTTACTGGAGGAGTTACTGGATTTAAGATAATTACAGATGCACTTCCCCGCTTCTGGTGATGATCCAAGTCATCAGTTGTCCCAATAGACCAGATAAACTTTGTAGTATCATTCTGTCAATAAATAATATTTTCAGAGCTCCAACTTCCGACAGGGCATGTATGGAAGCCTATTTTTAAATCGTTTTCCTTCCGGATTGCATAATAGGTACAGGAGTTTCAAAGTATTCAAATGTACGCTTTCTGACACCAAAATTACTTATTTTGGTAAGATAATAAACCATTGGGGCAAGCCTAAAAGTGTCTATAGGGAATTTATTAGGGTTTATGATTTAGAAACCCCAAAGAATATTTTTTATGAAAACACAGCTCGTTCCATTTTATACATTGCTCCATGCATTTTGAAGGAAAAATGTTGCTGTATAATTTATAAATATTGTAAAATCTTTTTTGAATCTGTCCAAACAAAATTGAATTAAGCAACTTAGTTTGAAATAAGTTAGTTTTTGCATTCTCAAATTCTACATGTGACAAGATTTTACTCAGAAGAAGTTACATTTGTGAAGACGGGAAACAATAATAATAATTACATCATAGGGAACTACGCATACAAGGAAGTTGCTAATAGTGAGAAAGTTCTGTATTAGATCGAGATACACATTTATTTAGGATTTTTTCCGGGCGGCCCCATATCATCCATAAAATGAGTAAATAGGAAATTCTGTATTATGATTTCGCAAGTAAAAAATCAACTTCAAACGCTTACATTAATGGGAAGGTCGTCATTGTCACAAGTGTTAAAGACTCGGCTGACTTCCAACGTCGTATGAGTTCCATTTTCGGATGCGGAGCGTAGTTGCCAATCCTGACTTTTATCAACCACTGGTTTCCAGTTTCCTTCTCCATGGCAATCCTATCGATGTTGTGAGAGCCATGAGTTGTTACATCAACAATTTTTTCAATTAGGAATTTCGGAAAAATTCAATATTGACCTATCCCCAAGGACGGGATTGGGCATTATAGGAAAAACTCACCGAGATGTAGGGTTTCCCATGTCGAACTCCACCAATAATAATATCCGAATATTCCATACCACCTTGGGGCGAAAGTCCAAAGCCCACGTAGCCCAACGTTTTTGCAGTTATGAGGAATGTGATGTTTTCAAAGGTCATGTCAGCCCGCCATTCTACGTGGTAGTCATCGTCCAGCTTTTGGAGTCGGTATATTTCCAAGGTAGTTCCTGGGCAATACGCGACACAAAATAACAGAAACAATATACAACTATACTGTAGGAATGACATTTCGTCAAGTTTTAAAATTTTTAGGCAATACTTCTCACACAGGTATCACAGGTATACTTCTCTCATGAAATGCTCAACAATCTATAATCCGAAAGTGAGTTGACTATTTGAGCAGTATCAGTCTAAAAAATTAATATAATCCTCCGAGGGCATTAAAATATCCGTCGCTTTTGTTAAAGTACTTCCTGCAGATGGTCGTTTACTCCGATCGCTGATCGAGATGCTTGTAAATGTTGCGAGATGCTCTGACATCACGAGGAATAAAATGAGGGAGGCTAACTTTGAGGCCACTCATAAAAATACTTTTGACACGTCGATTTGAATATTTATACTTAAACTCCAGGCCCATCTCAATGCATCAAATCGAGCACTCATCATCATCCTTTTACTACAAGTGTTAAACACCGAGCGATTGCATACAAAATCAGAGGAGCGCCCTTGCCCTAGATAATTATTAGTTTTTATGACGAGCCAGAAAGTTTATAGTTCATGTATAAATAAGGCGGAAGTACGAAGTACTGACGAAATAACGTACTGACTAATATTTTCCATTTTAATTAATCAACCTCAAGTTGGTTATGTCTTTTGGCGAACTAAACTTTTAAGGAAAAGAACCCATTTTTTGTAACGATAAAAGGATCCAAACACACAAATTAGCATAATAGAGACGAAAGAGCAAATTAGTCAAGGGCGCAGAGGGAAAACTTATGCTGAACGATGTCCGGCGCTTAACTTGGAAAGCATGGAAGAAAGGGTACGGAAAATATTGATGGAGGAGATTTACAAGATAATTAAAACAAATGGGGGTTTATACATGCTCCGATTCTTACCCGAGGGTCTTACAGAGAGTTCTCTTTACCCCCTTTATTCCTTAAGTTTTTACATTTTGGAGCCATTCTGGAACAAGATAATTAACAAGTAGGTATGCCATTGACAGGTATGTCCTGCTTTGAGCATTATAATGACAAAAGGACGCCGCATGTAATTAAACCTAGTCTCAACTATATCGTCCGGGAAAATGTGTTTACTTACAGAGCAATAAATGCTGGAACGGATGAGAGAGAGAAATTAGTATGGACGACGCCATACACGCCTTCAACATGGGAAATATGTAAACATTCTAAATTACGCTGACTATACTAGTTGTTGGTAAACGGTAAACCAGGGTTCACCAAAATATCTAACTTTTACTTTGTTCATCATTAGGGTGATTACGTAACTTTGAATGTACTGATAATACTATATCGAGTACTAATCAAGCCATGGGCTCCAACAGTACTAGGTAAATCTGTAATAAATAATATTAATAATAACATATATAATTATATAAGTGATATTCCACTGGCTAACTAAAAGGAATCCATTGGAGATGCATTTTAAATACAGCAAAAGAATTATTTGAAACTTACGAATTCCCAAGTAATTTTGAAAAAAATATCCTCTATGAAAAAATCAAGATCAGGAACTCACATTTGCCGCAATTTAGCTTCTGGGGAAAAATTTCCACAACCATGATAGTTGCTCTCAGGTGTCTCTTCTGCAATAATTATTCTCGACGCAGAAAGTCGTGTGAAGGCTCCCCGGAAATCCAAAAACTTTGTTACAAGACAGCTTAAACATAAAATGTAAAAACAATTTAGGGGGATTTAAAATTTTAATAATTTCAGTCCTTACGTGATGACTGTATCCAGTGGTTGTTAGCACACGAAATGTAGCAGATTTTTAAAAAATCGGGAAAATAATTACTAAATCCTGGGGAGTTTGTACATATTTTCCTCTTACTCCTTATATAATCCAGTTTGTATAAATTTTATAGTTTTAATTAGTTAAAGACGCGAAGTGAAATATATATAATATATTAAATAAGGGTAGAAGTTCACTTTTTAACACAAGGCTTATATTTTATTCGCAGCAACGTTTCGAGCTTTTACTCTTCGTCAGGCAAATGATATACTAGTAGTAACATTCAATATAATGCATACTACAATCAATAAAAATTGAAAAATTGAAATTATTGATTTTTCGATTATTTAAAATAATCATAATAAACTATTTTTTAAAAATATGAATTAGTTAAGCCATTTAAAAAAATTTTTTTTAAATGGCTTAACTAATAAATAAATACACGTAAATAATAATATGTAAATAAAAGCTCGAAACGTTGCTGCGAATAAAATATAAGCCTTGTGTTAAAAAGTGAACTTCTACCCTTATTTAATATATTATATAAATTTTAGTTTGTTTCATAATGATACTGTACATACATAAGCTTGAATGACACAATTAGGCCGAATGTCGTGTGAAATATTTGTATGAGAGAACAAAATTAGGATTATTTTACGAATAATATTTCCTTTCGAATAAACTAATAGTTTAGTTTTACCTGGATTCATTTGTACGTTAGGAAATGAAACAATTTTGATGGAATGATTACAGATTCTCATGGGCGTAGAGACAATTGGAATATTTCTAATGACCAGAGCTATGCAGTATTTTCAAATACAGTATTTTCAGGCCACAAAGTATTTTGTATTTGGTATTTTCAAGTTAGCAAGCAGTGGGCAAGTATTTTGTACTTAGTATTTTAAGAGCCTGTAAGTACAAAAGTATTTTGTATTTGCTTACTTTCAAGGGCCTGGAAAATGTATTTCAAATAAATATTTGGCTCAAAATACTTTTCACCAGCATGATTACAACTTTGACATTGTTTGTAGTTTACATGATGTTCAATATCTGTGCGAATTCCATTTTAGCAATGCAATAACATGCGACGGAATGAATCCTTTTTACTGGATACATCAAACATTTTCAGGTTCTCCATTTTCAGTATTACATAACGTCACTGAAAGGGCAAAATATTCTACGCGCGCATGCTTTTGTACATCACGATCACATAGTCCACCTTGCCTGTTTAACAACAATATTTAAGATCCGTCCAAGGCACTCAATTTAATTTTCAGATACTAAAAATATCATAATAATCTACATCACTGAATAAACAATCAAAATAACTGATTATCGTTAGTCAATGTAATTATAATTAACGGACTGACCAATTCAACAAACGTTGAATCATTTGTTACTACACCAGTCTTATATGCAGTCCTTGAAGTGATTAGGTATCTAATTAATTTTTTAAATGATTAATTTGAAAGCTGTTTGAGTCCCAGAAACTGAAAATAGTGAGCATTATTTGGGTATTTTAAGAAAAGTATTGTATTTAAAATACAGTATTTTGTATTTGAGTATTTTTAATTACCGACCATGTATTGTATTTTTATTTGTATTTTAGTAATGTACCCTGAGGTATTTTACTTTGTATTTTGTATTTTCTATATTTCACTTCAGGTATTTTATTTGGTATTTTGTAATCTTAGACCAAGTATTTTGCATAGCTCTGCTGCCTATATGTATAGGCCTATTTGTAGGCTATTTATAGGATGCAAGATAATACACTTAAAACCGAGCCTACAGAATAGGTAGGCTCAGCCGTCGCAGAATTATAGGCATAATATGTAGGTTATTGAAGCATGTCATTTTCATTAAATGGCATAAGGAATGGGCAAAATTAATGTAAAATCCGCGCCTGGTACTTCCAGATTGTATGTTTCATGGTGCGGTTCAAGCATGAATAGTTCGCTCTATCTCGCCTTGATATGCGCTAAAACCTCGTCAAAATTAAAACTTCTAAAATTCGGTAAAGTGAAAACTGTATAAACCTATAAAATGAAGGCATATATGTAGGCTCGGTTTAAATTTTATAAATGTCTAGGAAGGATATAGGATAGGCTGAGTCATTTGGACACCTTTGGCAAAACGGATTAAAGTCCACAGATAAAACTATTAAATCTTAGTAAATAAAATATTTCGAGCAGTATAGCTGAAGCAGAGAAAATAATTATTTTATTTTCTGCACCAATCTTCATTCTGCCCCTTACTATTCACGCAGTCAGTCGCAAGTTATTTTTCGCTATTAGCGCTGCACTCACGAGTCCCAACAAGGACAAATCACCTGGTTTCTGCAGCTTACAAAATTCTGGTTTTGATCACCTATTTGTGATCTCCATGTTTCAACCTTTATGGAAACAGTTTATTTCTATAATTTTATCCCGTATCTAGTTTAATATTACAATAAATTATTCGTAAATACTGCTTTTTTTATTATATATATAATATGCTTTATACAAGAACCAAAACTAGATTATGTCCATGTTATATTTAAATATTATCTCCCACAAAATCATTGTGCTAATAGGGAGTTTCATTCAACTGTGAGTTTGGCAAAAATCGGAAGTTCAAAATTTTATTGTCGCCGAAGACATAGAAGAATTTGAAAAATTATATATTAAATAGGTAATATTTAACCTTAGTTTTCAACCGTTAAAACTTCTAATACCCTTAAATTATATACTTATGCAAATTTATAATTTTATTAATTTCCTCAAAAAAAATAAAATAAAACTAATTAAGCTTTCCATCGACGGATGGCTTAATTGCTATACTGCGAAATGCACTTATAAAAAATACCATCACCCCAAAATCAATGAATTGACATGATATTATACCTCGGATATAACATCCCGACTAGAATAATATGACATCATTTTTTAACACAAAATAAAATATAAGCTGAAAAAATTCGATTTTATTGTATGGATAATATTTTTGAAAATGTATGGAATTTTTGTACGTCGACCTCTCAGGAGGGGTGACGTAAATCGTTGCGTATAATAGCAAGGATTTTATAACATAACGTTCAAAAGGAAGGGGAAGCTCGACGGCCGCCATGTGATCAGTTGGGAAGGGAAGCGGATTTGCTGGCGAGTGAGAGATCTAAAATCCAAATGTGAAGTAAGTGCTCCCTCAGAATTCCTTGTCCATTGCCTTCACTATTACTCCTTCCCTCACTGTGAATATACGTGCTCAGTAATGGGTTTTAAAAGACAGTAGGAATAAGCGTACAAGGTTATGTGCATATGCCAGCGGATGGACTGATGAGAAGTACCTACTACATTATGGGGCTCGGAAAAAGTATTTGAAATTCCTGGAGAAATTCAACGGGGTCCTTGCATTTGCACGGAAGAAGTTGTTCTCAAAATAATTACTTCTATAAGTATATTTATAGGATTTAAAATTTTTCCTCAAGAGTCAATCATTCCCCTGTCTCAAGATTAGTAATAATTATTTCTGGGGGAAACAATTTAAAAAAAAAATAACATTGTTCTGGACTGCACATTAATCATCGTGGTAATGGTTAATAGTGTGGGGAAAGTGCTCGAACACATTGAAGTTGAAATCATGGATTTGGATATCTCAACAGCAGAATTTGTGGACATTTATCGCTACTTAGTTGCCAATATTTATGATCTGGATGAAGACTTTCTGGAACAGCTGAGGTTACTCCGGAAGATCCTGTCCTGCTCCGTCTGTACAAATATAGTTTGTCAACCTTTCTCGGTAGAAGGATGTGACCACTTTGCATGTAAAAGTAAGGAGGAGGGATTTGTTTGAAGGAATTTAGAAGATAAAAAAAATTTAATTGGGGGTAATGAATGTATGTAATTATGTGTGTGCTAAGAGAGTTTTTTTTTGTGTAGATTGTCTCGGACTGGATAAGCAACCGGTGTATTTGGACAACTGTGACAATGTGAATTGTCATGACTGGTCGAAGCATAGTATGGATGAGTTGTTGCTGTGCTATGTTACTATGTTCATAGATCTCTGTAAGTATATTTGCACGACGGACAATATGCGACTGCACGTTCAAACGGACCCGTCCAGTCCCCTGTGGGCCCTGGTGAAGGAAGGGGTCCTGAGTGATGTGGCTCACAATGACTCGGTGGATGAGAATGATACTGACAATCAAGAATTCCTCTTGGAACATTTGAATAGTGAGAGCATTATCGGTGACCAGCACATTGAAGTAACGGAACATTTAACGAATGTAAGTTGGGGCTATGGGAGGCATTGACTCGGGTCTTGGGGTGACACGTATGGGTTGAGTGTTCAAAAGGAAACGTGTGGGGGGTGGTGAAGGTTTAATTTTTGTTTACAATTTTTGTAGGGTTTAGAAGTAACGATAGAGGATCCTTGTAATGAATCTTCCAACCCCGCCTCGTGGGTAACAAGAGATCCTAATGCAACTCCCGTGATTATTAATTTAACTTCTTTAAAACAGAGTGAGTTTTGTCACCTTGGGGAATGTCAGTATTATTTTATGGTTAATATTCTGTTGATTATGAAGACCCCGCGAGATTATGCTAACCAGTAACTGACGATTGTGTAGGTACAACACCGGAATCTCTTATTCAAGATCACAATCAACTTGTACAAAGTTGGGCGGAAAGCCAACAAAATATTCATAATAGTGCTCAAATTCATGACCCGGTGTCTGATCGTACGAATGAATCACCGACGTTGTTTAATCAGAACTTTTCTACTTCTATTGTGGGGAGTGTTGTGAGGACTGAAGAATCTGCTGTTCCAGCTAAAAAATTAAAAGTTGGTGATTTCAAAACTACCCTCATTCCTTTTCACCGCTTTTTGTTTCTCAGAGGAGGTTACATATGTTGCAACAGATTGTTAGGATGAGGGACCGTATTATGAAACAGGAGTTGTTCCCAGTGGTTTTTATTTTAGTGGTTATTTTTTATATTGGTCAAATTATCAGTTTTCTTCGAAAATTTTAAATGTACATCTTTTTCAGAGGGGTTCGGGATTGCAGAAAAATTCAAACTTTGTGTTCGTATTGAAGGAATTGAAGATTAGGACAAATTCAAATAATTTTGAAACGTTAGGCGTGTTAACGAAGGCACGGGAGTTCTGTATGATGGTCACCCGATATCACTTGGGTTAAAATTATGATATTCTGATCGGAAGTGGCGAAGAAAAGAGTTACGAAGTTGTAAATCGAGACCTCTAGCTACCTGTTGTTCAAATCAGGAATTGGCGACAGTGTCTAAGTCTTAACTGCTGTAGAATGTAACATTCGGTCTCAAATCCGTTTCAGTCAGAAAATTCTAGCTGTTTGTTAAACTGATTGAAAAGTCTAACAGAAAGACTCGTAAATCTCCAAAATAAACTAATTTCCAACTTTGGCCGTAAGGGTTTTGTAGGCGAAGCCTTAGTTTGAACCAGTCCGTCATATTTCCAATAAAATGAAAAGGATGAAAAGGGTTTATTCAGCTTTTTTCCATATGGTTTCGCTACAATAACTCCGTATTTAGCAAATTCTTTTTTGCGCAGTAGTCTAATGAAATTAAATATTTTGCATTTATTAAAACTTAAGTAACGCTTTGTACATACTTATATGTTCAAATAAGAGCTTTGCTAAAATTTACAGGAATAATCAAAACGTTTAAATATAAAAGTACAATATGTCGAGTAACTTATAGACTAACTTTGGAAATTAAAAGGTTCGATTGCCTAAGCCAAAGACGCAGCCGAAAATCCGCCGAGGATGTCGATGTGGTAATGCAGCGGCAGTACCGGGGAAACTGACATGTTGCGGTCAACGTTGTCCTTGTTATGTTGAAGCAAAGGCTTGTTTTGATTGTCGCTGCAAAGGCTGCCGCAATCCACACTTGCCTGGTGGCAAGAAATTGTTACAAGGAATCAATGCTGTGATCGACACCAAAACTAATACAACTGTTCAGTTGCCCCCGTCTGCTCTTACTCCAATGGTTGCAGCCTCGGGAGAAACAGTTTACGGTATGGAGTTCGAAAATTGTTCCTATTTTGTTCCGTGAAATATTCCTGAAAAGGATCTAACTGGATTGATAAATGAACACTATAAGATCAGAGCAATATTAATAATGAGCCGAACAAGCAATTTGCAGTCTGACAGAAGAAATGAACGTATGCGGCTTTACGTTATAGTGCGTTAAATATTAGTACATAAGAATTGAGGTGGACGAGGCCCAAATGTGAGTTACTTTAGTAAAGGATTAAAACATCAAAGTACTCTACGGAATTAAAGAACAGTAAGTTTTTGTTCTCGTCATTGTTCTGGAACCAAATCAACCAAAATATTTTTCTACAATACCCCAGCACAAACAACTAAACAATAGAACCAATAAAGTTAGTATCCGAAGTGAATGTTCTACTTATGAACATGGGAATATATTGAGAAGATCAAAATAATGCCCCCCAAATTTTGATGTGAATATATAGGAGGGATTTCCCAAGGCCCAAGCTTTACCCAACTCTACCCTGTGGGGACAGTTGCCAATTTCGCTGGGTTTTCCATTCCTCTACCCATATTGTCGGTCTCCCAGCACCCGCAAACCCCTGACGTCTCACTTACAGGAGGAATTAAGACATCTCCACCTTACACAGTGGATTACTAGAACAGTTATTTATATATTTGTAGAATAGTTAGATCACAAAATGTAACAAGACTGATTAATGTTAATCTAAAATCCCCACGTAAATATTTGTTTTCTCCCCAGAAGCTGTGCAATATAATCCAGCATTATATATTTTAAGTTATGTAAATGGTTTAATTATGTATCGCATAACATGCTCCAAAACCACATCATTTAATGCAAAAGGTTTTTGTATTTAAAAACATTAGTCAGACAAGACATGTGGCTATGCGTGCTGATTGCGCTCCAATGCTACTGTAAATCTAGTAAATATTAAACAAATCAAATTACTCAAAAAGTGTTACTTGGTACAAACTTGTTTAACAAGCCCGGAAACTTGAAAATATTTACTAATCAGGGTAGAATTTTATTTATTAAAGCCAATAGTATGTACGTACATGTGTTGCTAAATAACTGAAAAAAAATACGAGGGCTAGCTTTAGAATTAGAAATCGTCGCTGTTCTCATTTTTTGTATCAGTCTCAGGCTACGTTTCTGTAGGCTACTTTATTAAACGCAATCCAGGAGTATTTGAAAATATCGGCAGCATGTGTTCTAAAAGTGAAATGCTTGGAGGCATTTTGTTTATATGCAGTGATTAATATTATTATTTCTCATCAGAATTTCATTCAAAACTTAATTATTATAAAAGTTTACAATAATGTTAAACGTAAGCTGTCTGAATTGTAAATAATAATTATTTGTTTAGAAAGGTCGAAAGTCTTTAGGGTAACGATGAGCAGCGATTGTTTCCCGATTCCAAACCGACATATTCCAGCCGAGTTTCTTAAATATATCAATCAATCGCTTATCACTCTCGGCAGTCCATTTTAAAGGATCAGAATCTAACTGCTTGTACAAGAATCGAACCGCTCTGCCGTAATGACCTCTGGCAATAGCATGTTGAACTGATAGTTCGAGAACCTAGAAAATAAATACAGAGATCATTTTCATGATTAGTTCTGACTTTATACAGAAACTTTAAATTAGGAAATGAATAGCCACAATTTGATAGTACATACCCTTGAGTCGGTGACTTCCATAAATTTGTTAACTTCTTGTAATATTTCATCAAGTTGTTCTGTAAGTGAGTTCTTCTGAGCAGGTATTAGCTTAGCAAGCTCAGCTAACGCTAAACCTTTCTTGACCAAAGCTTCCACGACTGCATTTCTTTGTTTGTCCATCGTTTGTTTGATTTTCGTTGCATCAGCGAGAATTGACGAAGCAGATGCTTTTGTGCCGTAATAAATGAGCAAAGCAGATAAATCAACCATGCCAAGTATTTTATCACTAGTAGCAATAATTTCTTCTAGAATTTCTTTTGTTTTAAATTTCTTCTCCTCTTTGACTTTTTCATCTTCACCGACAGGCGAGTCACTACTGCTTAGCTTGGAACCACCGGCTCCTTGATTGTTACTGCTACTGGGTAAATTATCTAAATAACTCAACCGCGCTACATGTACCGGAAGGTGTGAATTGTGCTTTGAAGACAATTCTTCGTAAATGCGCTTAGCATCATCTGGGGGAAGTTTAGACATCCAATTTATTGTCATGTCACGGATTTGTTCTTCCATTTCTTCAACTTTGGACTTTTCAGAGTCTTTCGCAGCAGAAGATTTTACTTTAGGAGGAGCTTCAGGAACGCAAAGCTTAACCCCGATTGTGCTAACCTTTTTCCCCAAATCATCTTTACTTGTAGTAAAAGTCCCCTGGAAATACAAAGTTGAGCTTCCGGGTAAGTTCTTGAGGCTCCTGAATTGAAAATTAAGTAAATCAGTTACAAATTGATCCAGTTTGGCAATCAATTTTAGCTTTTATTTCAGCAAACTTTATTAGCTAATGAAGAACCTACTGGAATATAAACAGTAAATAACTTACTTCTCGTTAATGAAAGATGATATAAAAACATTCACATTGCTTTCTTTCTTCATCGTCACGGACCCAATTACAGATTTTTTCGAAGGATTTGAATTCTGCACATCATAGACGGATGAGTAGCAATCCAAAGAAACATTAGAGGGAAGCTTCATACTCAAGAGCAAGGGTAGACCGGGAATCAGGCTGTCTCCATTCCAACTTGCAACAGAACTTGAGCTATCATTATTTGATGAGGAACCCAAGAACTTTTCTAAAGCTTCTCTTTTCTCGTGTCGAATTGAAAGACGTAAAATGTAATCTCCTTTGTCCAGTTTTGTTGGCCACTAAAACATCACAAGTAAATTTTGCTTACATCCTACGCATAGCCAATACCACTGAACTTAAAAATTAAATTATCGAACCTTCGATGGGTATGCATCCCCACTAGCAACGTAGCGCTTATTGGAATCAAAAAGCATCCATAGCTGTGATTCGTATTCGCACTCGTACAAGGTGTCACTTAGAAGCGAACTGAAATGAAAGTTGCAAAATCGAGTGAGTAAATCAAACAAAAAATGCATTATGCATGCTCTGGCAAATCATTCCAACCCCTAAATAATTTTAACTCGTGTATTAATTTACCAGTTGATAGTTATTTCCGTAGCCCTACTTAACGTAAAGCTGTAAGTGGATATCAGTTCGTAGATTCCACGGTTGTTCGGGATCACATCTCGAGGTTCCGGGAGTGCATTCAACTTCACGTCAGATGGCCGCAGTAACTGTACTTGGTATTTCAGCGTCACATTGGGTTGGATTTCCTCAGTTGCAAATGAATTTGTCACAACTAGTTTGCTATAAGCATCCCCGGCTGACATAACTACTTCCTTTTTATTCACAGTCACGCTTCGGAATGATAGCGTAGCACTAAGCGTTGCTGTTTCATTCGATTCTGCCCACCAGCGAGCTATAACTAACTCCAATGTTAGGTTTTCCTAAAAGAGTCCATAACCTTAAAAATTCTCAATCTCATCTATTTTAAGGGAATGTCGGATAAAATAATAACTAACCGTAACAGCGAACGCAAGGTTGCTTTCTTCTAGTGGCTGCAGGCTAACCATTTTGTAGTACTCCTCGGTTGTGCAGCTGAAACCTTGCACGAGAGACATTGCATGGACTACGAACCTTGACGTATTTATTCCACCCGTTAGGCGTAAATGGAGAGCTGAGAATTATACACAAATGCACCTTTTATTTCCCATCCTGAAGAACATTAACTTATTTAGTATCTTATTGGTAGTAATTATTACTTACACGCCCATGAAGCTCCTTTCGGTACCTGGACGAAGTAACGATGAACATCCCCCGGTGCGTACGCAACATTTGAAAGTTCCACTGTGGGTCGGAAGTAAGGAGCAATAAGCGCATTAGTAGGACGGACCACCGTCACATGTACATTGAATACCGGCCCGTTCGACATATTTTGTGTGTCAAACGCTTCGATTCTACAAAATACAAAAGCAATGAAACCGGTGTGTTATTAAAAAATAGTCGATGACGCATTTATTACCTTGAGTAATAAACTCCTGGAGCCAGCCCTTCTGTATCGACTTTTACATTAAAGGTCCGCTGTATATTCGCCAAATCGAAGTATTTCGGTACTTGTACCCAATGAACATTACTAAGTAAGCAAAGATTCATTCTGAAGTTTATCTTCTTTTCAGGATCTGGAGATGCGTGGTTTCATTAGAATTTATGCAATGAAAATAATTCGTGCGAAGTATTTACTAAATATCTCGGGACAAAAAGAAAATAAATTGAGTAGCAATTATTACCGATAGAATCTTCTTGAAAGAAAACAGGATCTACTGAGACAACGAATTCCTTGGCTTTATTAAGGGGAGGATCGCGTATATAAATTCCTTTCAATGGCCAGCCAGAAATCATTCCCGCACTTGTAACTGAAATGTTGAACCGAACATCTCGATCCAGTGCTGTAGAGTACGATTCGAGAAGACCAAATGCTTCCTCCAACTAGTATATACGACAATAAAGATTTAATAATTTTTGCCTTTAAAGCCCATAAAATGACATTCTGATTTTTATACATACCCTCACTAGTCCATGACCCTGAGCAAAAGGTTCTTTGTTGGGCAAAAATAAAGCACTGTTCTGAAGAGACCTTTTTACACTGTATGGTGACCACCCGAATGGTTTTTCTAAAGCTCCACTCAGCATGAGAGCTGAAATACACGCAAACATCAATGTATGTGCCATGCCTTAAAATAACATGTGAATCATTGTTTAACGAATACTGACCAACACAACCCGCAACATGAGGAGCAGCCTGACTAGTTCCGTTCATGAGTTGTGAATTCCGAAGCGTAAACCCAGGGACGGATGTGATAGCTCCACCAGGGGCACATACGCTTACTCCTAAATCCCCATCAAGAGTCGGACCACGAGAACTCCAAGTATAGGGCATGCCGGGTAATTTTTCCCGCAGTGAGTATTCTGCGGCCATCATATCTGGCGAAACGTATGCACCAACCCCTAGGGAATTTTCAGTTTAAAAATAAGTAAGGAAAAACATTGCAAATTTTGAAGTTTAAGAAATAAAACAGTGAAATGGTTACCAATAATAGTATTGGATAGGACCCACGGAGGAGTTCCCACTGTGCTAAGAGCCGGTCCATGGTTACCAGCAGAGGCAACCCAAGTAATTCCATATTTATCCACAACTTCTTTCATCAACTCTCCAAGACGTCTGCTCAATAAATGTTACAAACATATCGCAAATATAAATACAGTTCTTTGCTGGTTGAATGCAATCGTTACTAAGTCCATCGGGATTTGAGTGTGTATTTTTTTACGTGTATCAGGAGATTGGAACTGATTCACTTATCTCCTGACACATGTAAGTGACATGTTGATTTACCAGATATAACAATATAAATAACATAAAAACAAGTGACATGCACAAAGGTACAATTAAAACTGACCCATGAGCACTCCAATGTGCGTGTTCCCCATATGACATGTTAATAACATGATATTTATCCGAGTTTCTCATTACATGGGCCATAGCACGTACAAGGGCAGTTCCAGTTTCCATTGTGTTAAGTCGCCCGTCTCCTATACTGAATGACGCAATTTGAGCTCCGGGTGCAACACCATTGAGTTCGGTATTCTCAGGGAAATAGCCAGCAGCTATTGACGATACATGGGTACCATGACTTCCGCACATACCCACAATTTCTAATTTATTCCCATTATCCCAAATATTTACGGATATGCTAACTTGATCTTGCTTCGTCAAAACAGAAAAATCGTGAGTCTTCGAGAACTCTCCGAGCAACACTGCACTTGAAAGATCATCGGGATCTTGAATCAAGCAGGTTTTCCAACTCGTTCCGTCGTGAAAAACAACACAATCTAGTATTAGACCAGGGTCTTTATACTTTTTGTCAAATGTGGACAGCATCTGCGATTTAATAATTATTGGTGATTAAGCTCAACTCCGTTTTACAACATAAAACGTAGATACTCTAAATAGTTATAAAGCAGCAGTACCTCAACTTGAGCTTCTATATCTTCCTTATTATACTTATCGTCGAGGCTGGAAGACTCTGATGACTTATTATTATTTGCATCCCCGTTGAGCTTCCGGCTCGATGAAGAAAGGGCATTACGGAGGTCCGGGTCCCAATTTACTTCCTTTCTAAAGGCTTCCATTCTCTCTCTAACTTTCGCCGGATACAAATCAAATATTGGCTTTACACCAACATGGAATTCCCCAGTAGGACATTCCCAAGTTTTCGGAACCTACAAAAAAAATAATTTGCTATTATCATAGTCCCATTCATTACGTCTTCCAAAAGAACACAGTCTTAGCCGTAGCTTTAAAGTAACCATTCCAACCTGAATGACTTTACCAGATGCACCTTTGATTGTGCCATCAGTCGACACCGTCACAACTGCTGAAGTGTCCACATCACCAGCACCGCTGCAGTCATATCGTTCAATGACCTTCGGCAATCCGGTAGTGGTTTCCTGTACACAAGTTCAAAGACACAAGTACATTAGATCTTTCACATCAACAAAATTCATTCCGATTAATTAATTTTAACCAACATTAAAATATCAAAGACATTCCACCAAGAAATCCTACCCTCAAGCCAGGGGCTCCGGGATCCACCCCAGAGTCAAAAATGGCAATAACAACTCCCCGTCCATCGTACGTGGGATTTCTTGCCAAAAAATTGGTCACACCCGTTTCCGTTTTCGGACACAGAGCAATCAAAGGGTACTCCGAAGGCTTAATATGCTGATCCATCCTACTGAATTAGCCGGCTAATTTTGTACTCTGCAGATGTCATAAACTGACCCTAGGGAAAAAAGCAACCTTCACAGCAAATACTGCCACTTATTACAACTTCAAAACTACACAACTTCCAATGTATTTTGCCGCTTCCGAATGTCAAAGTGTAAAATGAGTCCGAGATTATTTAGTTCTTGTAATTTATGTATATCAAGTTTAAAGTTCTCCTTCAATTCAGCTAGAAATTAAATTACTTTGCGAAATTTCTTGTCCACTTATTTGAGGCATTCATTGACGAGCAACTGCACTGACCACCAAAATTCTTTTTTTGGGCAGTACTTTATTACTTGTTACTTTATAACACCGACTATGACTATATACACCTCAGGTGACAACCTGTCTGCAGAATGCACCCAATGCAGCCGATAGCACACATGCGCCGAGTCAAAGAGTTCGCTACTTCACTTCACTCTCCTCGTCTCCTCTCCTCTCCTCTCCTGCAGAGTCCCAACTTTAGTTCCAGTGTCAACAACAACAACAGGCTCAAATATTGTTGATAGTCAATAATAAAACAAATGTAAATAATAATTATTCAAACTTAATGTCGGCAAGCAACCTTCAAAATTAGCAACAACAGCAATGTTACAACAAAACAATAAATAACATAGGAACAAAAAAAATAAATGCAGAAATAATAGCAATGCAACAACAAAATTATCAAAAATAGCAATGCAATGCGTAATAACGACAAAATTATCAAAAATAGCAATGCAATACGTAATAACGACAAAATTATCAAAAATAGCAATGCAATACGCAATAACGACAAAATTAACAAAAATAGCAATGCAATACGCAATAACGACAAAATTAACAAAAATAGCAATGCAATACGCAATAACGACAAAATTAACAAAAATAACATTAAAATAGTAAAATTAGAAAGCATACAGCAGTGCATTAGCAAGACTAGAAATGTAGGAACATTATCGTAAAACTTGAAAATAGGGCAGCAAAATTGGAAAGCATTGGAATATAGCAGTAAATTTAACAAATTAAAACAATAGCAACATTAGAAAAAATGTAAACAAAAGCAAAATTAAAAAACATTTACACCAACATTAAATTAAAGCAATAACAAAATTAGAAAAACATTGACACCAGCATCAATTTAAAGCAGTAGTAAAATTAGAAATAAGACAACAGACAAATTTGAAAAAACTCAAAATAAAACAACAGAAAATTTAGAAAAAACTCAAAATAAAGCAACAGAAAAATTAGAAAAAACTCGAAATAAAGCAACAGAAAAATTAGAAAAAACTCGAAATAAAATAACAGAAAAATTAGACAAAGTCGAAATAAAACAACAACTATTAGAAAAACTTAAAACAAAACAACAACAATTAGAAAAACTTAAAACAAAACAACACCAAAATGTAACCAAATAAAATCACAGCAAAGTTAGAAGCAAATCACAGCAAAGTTAGAAGCAAATCACAGCAAAACTAGTAGCAAAACTAGAAGCAAATCACAGCCAAACTAGAAGCAAATCACACAAAATTAGAAGCAAATCGCAACAACTAATAGATAAAAATTAAAACAACTGATAAATGACGAAAAATAGGAATGCAACAACCAACATTTAAAAAAATAGTATCAAAAAAGCTTAGAAAGTGTTGCTTTGATATGCATAATACAATTCGGTATTATACAATGTAGTTTCATTATAAAACTAATTTTAAAATGATCATTGTATGCATATATAATAAGTAACTATAAGTTAATTATAAGTTAGATTTGTTAAAGTATGCTGTATCGCATAACATTTGAATGATCGCGTTGCTTTTGGTTCCAATATTTTTTAGAGTAAAACAGAATTACTATGATATTATTTAGTAATTTAAAAATATATATATTAATTCATGTAAAAATAAATGCTATAATGAAACTACCTTGTTTAATATTTTTACGATGGCTGATTTGTATTAGGAATACAAAGGCAACTCTTTCGGACAAAAATATTTTTTTAATCAACATAATAGCAAATAAGTTATTTGCTATTATTTTATTTAACTTTTTCATGGTAAAATGAGCTTCCAAATATTATTGATATTAAAATGTTTGCCAGAAGTTGTATGAAGATAGTTTTTGTGTAGTTCTTTTCGAAAACTGTTTTTCATTTCTTTTTGCCATGCATAAGTATTTGCTGTTATTAATACTAATTTATTATCACGTTTCAAGCTGAACCTAGTAACGTGAAGCCTAAATAATTACATGTATAGCTTCAATACCCAAAATATTCTTTTTCTAAGGAACCGTGATACGTCCAACCGTCATTTTAAATTATAAGGGTTACATTTATATGATTAAAGCTGTTAACAAATATCAAAAGTAACTCTTACACAGTAGCAGCACAACTACAAAACTATAAAATAAAACTATATTCAAAAGAAAATTGCAACATCAGATTTAGTCAAAAAAATTAATGCGCTAGGGGTACCATAGTTATGAGTATGAGAAAGCTATCCATCAAAAGTATAAAAAGAAGCAATGCAACAACAAACTATAAAAATAATACAAATTGATAAAAATAACAAGACAATAGCAAATCACAAACAGCATTACAGCAATAAAAGTAATGACTATAGTAACTACAAAAAAATTATTGGAACAATGAAAATAACGATAGCAAAATCAATCAAAATAGCAACACGACAGGTCAAGCTGGATCCAAGACACTCCCTCCTTACATTGGTATCAATTTGTTATACCACATGCAAAATATACACTAAAAATTCAGTCAAGACATTCCTTGAACTATCTAATCCTTTAACCATGTTTTCTAGTTAAGAATAAGACACGTTTTTGCATGGTTTGTTAAGCTTCATCAGTTTACTAAAAAAACTACAATGTCATGGTCGAGTATGTGAGTCAAAATAGTGAAATTAACAGAATAAGGGAAAGTGTAACTAATCCAAGAAACACGGTACGTTAAAAGTATAGGTACGACCTCAAGTCCAAAATAAGGGCAAGTTTCATGAAGCAGGTCAAACACCAATATAACGCAGCTTTACATGCTACTGAATTTGGCTCTGTTGCTGCGGTAACATTATTTTGATTTATTAGAAATTCCTAATGAAATTATTGCAGCTGCAACCAGTACCCACAATTTGACTTGGTCATTTTGGAGGGATATCGGCAAACTTACACTTTTGCTTTGCTTCACAGGGGATTTTGCATGCATATACACCGGCATATACATAGGTACTTGTTATCTGCTGATTCATTCACATCTCAAGAAAAGAACCTTCGTTGAATGACTTGGATATATGGTGGTGGATTGTCCTCCACTATAGGAATGTGTGGAATAGTAGGATTTTGACTTCGGATTAAAGACGTTTGCGATTGCGATCCCAGCTCCCAGCTGACAATGAGAGATCAACTTCCTTTACGATCGGAGTGGCCGTCGTGTAGACGACGGCAACCGCGTTGCTCATGAGGATGTCTAGGTGGCTTTATAAACCATAACCGGAGCGGTGGTGTTTAAATCCTTCCTACACGTGTGTCATGGTCGTAAGAAAAAGATCCGAAAGATTGTTGACAGTCTCACACTGCCCCATATACAAGTTCAAGTCCAAGCTCAGCACTTTTTTTTAAAACGACAGCCCCGCAGCGCAGCCTAAATTACTACGGATTAATTTAAAGATTACATGCTTTTTGTAGCTGGATTACTGGAATATTACAGTCATTAATGCTATTATAGTCATATGTCAAAAGCACACTAAATCCCTATATAAAGTTCCTATAGTTATATATTAGTCACTGATGACTGGGAATGTCAGTTGCATATTGCATATCACCCATATTATGAGCCTCGTAGTAAAAGGGGTTTGAGTGGGCAGAGCCCATAATCAGATATTATCGTCAATCGGTGATTTTAAAGCGTAAAAAAGGCATTTACAACTGTAGTAAAGTACATATTAGAAACTATTAACTTGATGCATTATTCTGTATAGACTTGAGGGTTTTATGACTATACTCAAGACTCTCCTGATAGGACTGCATTTATAGTTTGTTTCTTTTTCCGTTCAAGGTTGGCTACTGTTGCTATACTCAGGACATCCAATAGTAGGCTGTAATTACAGTGGTTGGTTATGTAAACAGTAACAGTAAAAAAAAGTCGTTGTAAAAACCGAGACTCAATGAGTATTACGAGGATTTGAGTTGGAGTGTGTGGCTCAAAGAAAAATTAGAAATCAATAAAGTCAGAGAATAACTGAGGCTTTAAATGCATGCACGGCCATTAAATTATATAATTATCATGCTTGAGAGTACTCATATGTAAAAGTTACTTGTAAATCACGCTGGGTCATTGAGCACATAATGAAATAAATAATTGGGGGTGAAAATATAGACACTTATTGTGAGAGAAAGGGAGAGAGAGAGAGAGAGAGAGAGAGAGAGAGAGAGAGAGAGAGAGTGAATGGAGATATTATATATGTGTAAAGCTTGTTATTTTATTACATAACTAAAATAAAAGAAATAAAGAGAAAACAAAACGAAACCGTACATAAAAGAAAAACAAATAATGTTGACATCATATCAATTTGTGCAACATATATACTCTATCATCTAGTAATTTCCTCATTACATCTATGCATCTATATAACAATTAAAACAACAAGAAGCTTACAGAAGTCACAGATGGGTATGAAATAATAATAATAATAATAATTAATGAAAAAATAATAATAATAACAGAAATAACAGGAGTTGAAATTAAGGTGAACTTAACAAAGTTAACAAGTCATTATACAAAATAATATTAAAAATAAAACGAAAAGCAAGGAGTTCAACTGAATGTACAAAAAAAACAAAATAAAAACGATTAATATATATATATATATATATGTGTCTCTAAAAATAATGATAACAAAAACAAGTTAATCAATAATAACGCAATAAAAAGGATCCTGCGTGGAGCAAAGTAAGTAATAATAATAATAATTATATTATTATATATTGTTAATCATAAAAAACAAATTGTGTCTTTGAGATCTGCAAACTCTTACAACAACAAATTTTCTCTCAAAATTCATTTTTTTGAAAAAAGTAGTAAAACAGTAAATATATATAGTATATCTAATGTGTATTTATATATGTAAATGTATATAATTTCTCTTTAGCAGGTGTGCGCGGAAGTTGGATATTCCTCTCTTGTAAAAAACAAAGATATTTTAAAATACCAACAAAATAATAAAGAATATATATGTTTCAACAATTAAAAATAATTAATAATTTTTTTATACTATGTAGACATTTATATATATACTGTATAACATTAGAAATTTCTGCAGACGCAATGCTTCTTTCCATTCACGGTCAATAATATGTAAATGTAAATAGGGATATCTATATATAATTAATTCATGTCTACCTGGGTGTATCTACTTAGGACAATATATAGCATATATAGGGTATATGTATCTACTTATTTATATCTATATTTAAAAAAATAAATTCAACGTTATTTCGGAATCGAATTTTGCTGTTTTTTTTTTGTTTTCGTAGACAAATTTACATGTTCGCAACCCACTGGTAAGTTGTCCATCCGCGTGTAGTATTTACTTTTTGTATTTAAAGTCGGTAATTGTGTATTCCAACGGAGTAGATTGTATTCGCAGATACATTTTTTTTAGTGTAATAATTATTATTAACTTGTCTCTTTTATAAAAATTAAAACAAAACAAACAACAACAAAAACATTTTTATAAAAAAGGTCTAGTCTCTTGGAAGTCGTTTATGTATTTGAACATGCTTGAGTAGATGGGCCTTTTGTCGGAATGCCTTACCACAGGTGTCACATTTGAAGGGTTTCTCTCCCGTATGTGTTCGAAGATGAACCTTGATATTGGACTTGTTCAAGAATCCTCGGTTACAGATCCCGCATCGATGAATGGGCTTCTCCTTCCCATTGTCCACCATGTCTAGTGACTGACATGACGAGGCTGCCGAATTTAATTTGGATGCCTTGCTACTTCGCTTCTTGATACCGTTGGATAGTTTGGAAGACACGGCTCCAGGCTAGAATTTCCAGAGGATACAAAATAAATAGGAGATGTAGTAGTCGTCATCAATGACTCCCAACATTTATAATAGGTCCAGCATTTATACTCAACTACTAATACTACATACAACAAAATATGAGACACGGTGTTAGTAGTTAGTACAAAAGGATCTGGGTTTAGAGAATGTCAGTAGGCTTCAGTACCTGCGTGAAGTCTTGGAAGCCTCCGGGACCATTCATAAAGCCGTCGTAGTTCTTTCGTTGGTTGAAGGATTTCCGGTAGCGACCCATCGTGGAAGTGACCACTGCGGGGGGTGACACATGGGTAGTGTGAGGTCGCTGGATGTCGGAATTAGGCCCCATACCATTTTGATTGTCGAAAGGGGGTGAGTCTGGGTCAAGGGTGTACGGGTCAACTTTTAAGCCATACAGGGAAGTTGTGGATTCAGGTAATTGATGTTGTGGCGATGATAAATGTCTTGGATTGTTATTATTCTCCTGTCTCATTGATGGTTGCTGCAATCTTTTTATTTTTATTCCGTAGAAGAATGTTAAATTATTTATTTATTTAGATACATATAGAATGACACATATAAGCCCAATGTTACACAAGTATGTTTTGTCCGAGTTCAGTCGGTGAAGTAGAATCAAATTGGATGAGCACAGAAGAGAAACAGCGAAAAAGCAGGCCATGAAATTTGATTGAAAAAGCAATGGATTAGTGTTTTTAATCATCATTAATAATAATAATGATCAAAAATTGAAACTAGATTAGAAAAAAAAATTGATATAATAGAATATAAAATAAAGGAGGAACAAATAGGGAAAATAGGTGTCAAAAATATAAATGTGGAGAAGTCAAGTATAAAAATGATATGTGTGTGTAAGTAAGTAAATACTTGGGAGAAAATAAATAAATAGAAAAGTGACAAGACTGGAGGACTGTAAAATAATTGAGTGTATATATAGGTAAATGTAATGATTATATATGTAATTATATGTTGATAAAAATAAAAATAAAAATCATTTTAACCTTGATTGCAGGATAGACGAAGAAAAATGTTCTTGGGCCTTGGTCTGGTCATGGAACAATTGTTGCTGTTGGGGTGGTGGTTGTCCAATAATGTCATTTTGTAGTAGATTCTGAAGTGTGGGATGAAAGTCCGAAGTATGTATTGTATTATCTTGGTCGATTTTTATATTATTATTATTATTGCTACTGCTGTGAACCGTTTGAATCACACATGCCGACTCAATCCAGGCATCTAATTCTGTCCATGGGTCAATTGTTGAGGATGTCACTCCACCACATTCATCTATACCACCCCCTAAAGTGGGAACTGTACTGTCCGCAATAGCACTCCCGATCAGGGCAGCAATATCATCAATGTCAGAATTTAGAAGGTAGTCGGCTAATTCGGATTTTATATTGGTGGAAGAATTTAACATGGGGGTCATTTGGGTTGAACTTGTCACTAGGTCAAAAACTGCTGAGGCTCCGCCACCGTTCCCACCTCCTCCGCCTCCTCCTCCTCCTCCTCCGGATGGATTATAAGGACGGACGGACGGGACAACTCCCATCTGTGGCATGTGTGGGTCATTCGTCGTCAATTGGTACTCTCCGGGGTATAAACTTTTGAGTTCTGTCAAATCTGGGGGAAGGTCACTGTGAAGGTTGCCTAATTTTGCATCCAAAGTTTCTTCATTCAATCCTGAACTTGAGGTCACAGGCACTCCGTCGGGTGTCTGCGGCATCATGTAGGTCCAAGTGTGTCCTCCACCATGACCACCTCCAACAACCGCGTGCGGAGGTGGACCATTATGTGAACCTACATTTATCTGCAACAGTCCACCCGCTGAATTCAATTTCATCGTAATCGTCGGCGTCTCTTCAGTCGTCCGTCTCGGTCAAATCCAATCATTTCTCAATCCGAGCAACTCTGAAATTTACAAAAATCCCCTTCACATACATATCTATACCTCCTTATTGTTAGTTACTGCTCAAGACAGTCTCCTCCATCCCCCTTATGCAGGTCATGTACTCCAATCAACTACATATGCCTTGATAGTAGTTCCTGCTATTGAGAGCCTCTTCCAACCCCTTTTGCAGGTCATGTGCTACAATTAACTTCATAGATACTTTTACTAAAATTAATAATTTAAAAATAAAGAAATCCTAAAAAAATGACGCTTAGAAATATTGAGGGAAATCCTTACAGCGTCCTCCTTTGAGATCTATAACGCGGCATATCTAGCCCGTTAAAGTACATGAAGGATTAACCAATAGTGCTTAAATGTCTCACTTCTGACTTACTGCCCTCCAACTTTATCAACTGTAGTAATGTATGTACCTGACATGAAGCTTTTCCCCTCATGTACTAAAGTATCTTGTGAATATCAAAGTACTTGACACTGACATTGATACTTACTGGCTCAGTACTAACAAATGAATGAATGAAGGGAATTCAACACTCAGAACAAGGTATGGGGAAATGTGGTACGGCACACTAATTCCCAACCTCTGGCACGCATATACATACACACATGCTCTCACATTTGTCATGTACCGGAAAGTAAACATATTCCTTACCGTTCGCTGAGCCTCACACTCAGAGTAAGTGGAATATATGTACATGTACAGAAAGTGGTGTACACAACAATTCTAGAGAGTCATGAACAACAAGCGAGTACAGCACACACACACACACATGAAGCTTTTTAGTATGTACATGACTCAAGGAAAAATCTTGGAGTTTGGAATTGAGAAACTTGAAACACCTATTATTTACTTTGCACACGCGATCAACTTTCAATACAACTACTGGCTTCCACTGATCAAGCAAGTGTGTGTGTGTGTGTGTGTGTGTGCTGAACACAGGATTGAAACTGAATGGCCAATTTCTTTCCAGTTTGCTAATTATTAGGACACAAGGTATATGTGTTCTAGAAAAGTCAAAACAAAATGAATTTTTCCCCCCTTTCAATTTATTAACTTAATGGATTAATTACTCGGTAATTACTCAATGGATGGTCAAACAGTCATAGATGAGCTGATCCGCCGGAGGGGAAAGCTCAGAACTCAATTTACGGCTAAATCTATGCAATCCCACCACTTAGGCAGTACTCTAAGGCTAATTAGGTCGTACCACTTATCCCTCCTCACAACAATTAGGACTGAAATAGAAAGAACTGGATTTTTATAAAAATACTCCAGACTCAAGCAACGGACTTGTGCTTACAGGATTTACGGAAATGATTACACACTACTGCCCTGGCCTTGTATATCTTTTCCTTGCAAGGTAATACTGTAATAGCGTCAGAAAATTCTTGACTATTTGTAAAACAGAAAAAAAAGAGATTTGGAAATAATTTTAAAATTGAAATAGCTCTTAAATCAAATTCGATTCCCACACTGATTCTCAAGTAAATCGTGTGTTGATTTCAGAGCCCAAACTCTTTTTTTTTTAATTTAAAAAATACAGTATAGTCACACATATAAATTCTAATGAGTACACATCCTTGGACTAGTGTACCTAAAATATTTCCCATGAATTTTAAAATCAATTGTAAAACCGAAAAAATGCAACAAGTTGGGGGTCTACCTAGGAGTCTGGGACTAATCCCGTAGCAAATGGGACCACATCTCTCAAAATATATTCCCAACCTCTTCCCTTGATTATGGAATCTATTTGAATTTTTAAACCCAAAATGCATTTAGCTGGATTTTTACCCCATGAAGGACAAAATTGGATTCCTTTGCGTCATTAAATTTTAAAAATCCCTTATCACATGACCGGTACCCACTACCTAAGATCAGCCACTAAAACTCCTTGAACTTGAATAAATGTCCTCAGACACACACACACACACACACACAATATCACAAATACCATGTACCAGTCCCACATGGACTGATCTCCTTCCAGATACAAAATCCTTCCAAAATTACCCGAAAAAACTCACTTGGTCACATGTCCATCAAAGATTCGGCTTGAGAATTAAACTTGAACTATTTACACTAATATGTTTAAACACATGCTGAAGAGCCCTCAGAGGAGTTTCAGACTCGTTGTAATCAGGCATGATGATGATGCTTCATAGTGAAAAAGCACACTTTCAGTGGAAAAATCAATGTCACAAAAATGTGTCAAAACAAGGTAGACAATCTGGCTTGAGTCGAAGGAGATATTGCCAAATAAAAATGAGGAGATCAAATGAGAAGGTGAGCGTTGGAGATGGACTTGGCAAAAAAAAAAAAAATATGCGGAGCTGAGTACACACACAAGGGTTTTTCGTGGCTGCGTGTAAATAAAATTGGAAATTAAAATTCGCAACCAGAACGACTCATCTTGAGTAGCGTCAAGCATAAAGCGAATATTTAATGAAACTAACCCACGAGGGGAAGTTAATGCAGAGAGAAAACCATGCATGGGTATCAAGTGGTAACATGGTGGTATGGCAATAAAGTAGCAACAACTACCAAAAGGAACCCTGCACTATACTAGATGAGCATATTGGGGCATGTTGTGTTCGTAAAACGATGAACTCGTCTCGTCTCCACTCACACACAAACTTGACTTAATATATGGCATATACACCTAATCTCGACTCGTCTCAAATGTATGTATGTCTGTTGAGGACGTGCACTCTCAAGTACTCACAAATTATTATAATAATGAGCGTAAAAGAGTGAGGTGGTATGGAAGATATAGGTGTTGTCTGGGGATGTAGCAGGACGGTTTCTGAATTGCAGGTCATGGTGTATTTATTTGTCTTTGATATATTTCACTTTTATTTTAAAATGCTCGGGGTATAGCATATAGAGAGATAGAGAGAGAGAGAGAGAGAGAGAGAAGAGTGGAAAAAGGAGGGAGTAGTGCGAGTGAGTCGTCCCTATAGTCGTGCATATGGATATTGTTGTAAAGTAAAATGTGAAAATTGTTTGTTGAAAAAAAGGAGAAGAAGTAGAAAAATGTGGGTCAGTGGTCTACATTTTCCCCCCGATGCTCATCAAGCAGGACGACGACTACGGCAAGTCAAGTTAAACAGCTGAGAGCGTGGAGCTACATACTGTTGTACTTTTCATTTTTACATGCATTGTTGTCAATGGGCTGTACATAAGGTTGTCCCACTTGTTCAACTCTGAACACTCTAATGACCAACAATGTCAAAAATATAAATATATATATATTTTATACAACTTACTTGCATATCCGTCTCCTGTCTCGCTTTTACTCACAAGTGGAACACTAATAATGTCATAGCTTCCAACAATCATTTCTACCTTCTCTCTCTCTCTCTCTCTCTCTCTCTCCCTCGCCTATGCTCGTTCTTCACCTCACCAATATTACTTGCCAACTTGGAACGACCCACACATTTTCCGCACTTCTTTACTTTTATCGATTCAAATTAACTCCTATTAAAATCTAATCTCAACTCCTTACTTTTTAAGGCCATTTTTTCGAGCCAAGTCTCACGGAAAGGAGTTTATCATCAAAATCATAAATCCTACAGCAGCGGTGCTGTACTAGTCAAACATATAGCATATATGTGATCCAACTGAATGAATGAATACTAATAATTTCTTTCCCCTCCAACCTTCCAACTCTTTCTGGGCTACTTCCTACCAAAATATACCCTCTCTCCGAGCAATTTTCCAGCTTTTAATAGTATTCAAACATTAAGAATCCCTTCAACCGCTCGTGGCATCTCCAAGGCATATGCCTGATGGTGCAAAAAAAATTGTCATCATGAAGTCAATGACAAATTTTGCATTTTCAGATACTTCCCGATCCCTTCTACTCCACAAAAATTGTAGCTTCTTCTATTTCATGCAATTTAATTAAAAATTCGGATAAATTTAATAAAATAATAATTTATTGAATTTTCTGCAAACAGGAGGATTTTTTATAGTCAATTTCAGTAGAACTACTCAGGCTTACAATTTCCTCCTTGAACAAATAATTCCCGACTTCCCGAGATTAGGTTGGAGGAGTCAGACAAAAACAAGGGGATGTTTTGCTACTAGTATGCATTTCAATTTGCAATTCTGTATGTATATGTATGGATGATGGATCCAGCAGTTGATTGACATTCTGTTCAGTGAAAACTGTAGGCTGTAAGGGGGAGAAGGGATTTTTGCAGGGCTTGACTTGAGCCTCTGACAAATAATCGTTTTTGTAAATTTTAAAACCAATACCAATTTTTCCAGATGACTGAATTCTGAATAACTGAATGGTAAATTGGTGATGTCGGCAGGGAGTAAAAAATTTCTAAAAACTCTGAGCCAATTTAAAAACCCAAGGAATGAAAAAGAGTGGAAGACGAGCTAAGTTGAGAAAGGTACCGTGGGGTTGAGAAAGTATGATGAAGAACGGACCGACCGCTGCATTGGACAAATGCAGCTGATGATGTTAAAAATATACACAGAAGATACCGTAAGACAAAGAGTACGGGATAAAGTGAGACAGTAATTTAGGAAGGGACACACATGTAACTACAGCTATGGCAATACTACTGGTGAAGTAAATATGAAGGAAAAGTTCCTTAGTCACTTACCAGTTTAAAGATCCATGAGTAACTGTTGTACACAGATGCGATAAAATCCGAGAAGTTGGAGAGAACAATATTTTCCATAGGAACAACTGATTGGACAAGTGAAAACAAATAACTAATGATATCCCCCCCGGTCCCGGTCCGGATCCTTAGACTGAGTGTCTGGAACAATTTATATGACTCTATGTAGAAACTTAACTTTACTCCGATGATCCGATGGAATCCGAAAAAAAATGATAATTAATTGAACGATGGCAGAGTCAGAGATGTGAGTGTTCGAACCAAAATACAGGACAATTATTTTTGTGTTGATTTTCGCTAAACTTGTGCACTGAGAATAATAAAAATACACGAAAATGTTGTTGTTATATTGAGAAAAGTACAGGAGGCAGAAGGAAAACCGAAATAAAAATGGAAATTTTCACTATAAATAAATAAACACAAACAAAAGTCAACAATATAAGAAAATAAGAATGGAAGTGTGTGTGAGTGTGTGAACGGTTGGAGCCCCAGTTGAAAACTGACACAGAAAAACATTATTATAGGACATTGGAAAAATTGTCCTAGATTCCTTTTTGCTGCTCTTTAGTGGGGCACAAAATATTGTTAAATGCCTTTTACCTACAGTATAACCGCGTCCACAGTACAACTCAGTATTAAAAGCCCCGTACACTACTTCAGTTAAACTTGCCGAGATATACCTTTAACTTGCTTTACGCTGATAAACCCCAACTTGAACGGGATAGGTATAAGGCACACTTTGATTACAGACCTACACCCTTAGTCAAGTTTGCCAGACATAGAAAGTGTATAGTTATAGGTGAAGGAAAGAGAGAGACAGAGGATCTTTTGAGGATCATGAGATTTTTCAAACAGGTAGTATATATACAGATACTGTAGTAGGTAGTAGTAGTAGTAGTAGTAGTAGTAGTAATTTTAAGGTAGTACCGTCTTCACACAGTACAGTTGTTCAAGAATTAACTATGTAGGTACACACACACAGGGACTTGCATGTAAGTAAGTACAATTTATTGTAGTTGGGCCATGGTTTTTAACTTCGCACACACCTTCAGACACATCCCAGCATTGTCTTGTACAGATAGCTGTATAACCAGCACGCACAGTACTTTAAATCCCCTTGCCTGGGGCAAATCATCTTAAGAGTAAATGGGTTTTAACTGTCACTTCTTCTGGTATCATCATCCTTCGTAGTTTTCCTTTTCTAAATAACTATTTTGCTCATTTTCAATGATGCACATAATGTACTCCGCTGTCGCAAAACTACATTACTGCCAGACATTCTTTTTTTCGCACGAACTTGCTAACATTTATTTGAAAAACTCATAGTTTTGCATTGGAAAATCCATCCCTCGTCATTAAGTACCTACGACACCGGATTATAACTGAGAAAAGGAACCAACTGTTCTTATAGAAATGATTTAGGGCAAAGGCTACCAAATTAAGGTCAGTGAGTCTTATGGAGGGGTACTTGCTACTACCACCACATTTAGAAATGGGTTCAAATCCTACACTAATTCTAATTTTAAGGTCTAACCCATTTAATCTAAAAAATTGAGCAGGTCAGCTATTCTGATTCTTCCGTTTTGGAATAATTACACCGTAAGGGTCAGTTGGTCTATTTACTCAAGTCCAGCTTGCACTTGATCAAGTTGTCATGACGTCGCTGGGCTCCGTTATCCATCGTCCATCTATGCAACCATGATTTGGTAAAATATGAGGTACAGACAAGAGGAGCTTTTTTTTTCTCCCCAGTAATAGTCATCCCAATACAGTACAGTAAAAAATAATATGCTGACGCATTTCGTATGTGTAATATTGTACAAAATGCAGAAAGTATTCCTAAATGATGGTCCTCAGAGCCTTAGAAGAAATAATTTATTTTGGATAATTATTTGATCCCAAGCAGGGGTACGGGATCCCACTCTGACCTGATTTTCAGAAAGTGCAGAAATTTATAAAAAAAATAGACTATGGTTTAGAAGAATGCAAAGGGTTTCTATGTTTGGCATTATGAGTATACAGCAACTAGATCAATTGTTGTGCTCGACGTTGTTTTTTACTACCAGGGGAATTAGCTGAAATGTACTTGATGTTTCCGGATCTTGAGATAAGGCTTCTCCAAATAGTATGCAGCTAGAAGCTCTCCGCATTTGAAGTGTGTCATCAGAAGGAAAGAATTATACTGTCCGAAGGAAAGAATGCTCTGAGGTTCAATTCGGATGTGAATGTAGAGTTTAATGGCAAAGCTCTTGGAAGAATAATGGTAATAAAAATGAAAAGAAAGAAGGTATGAGCACAGAGGGAATAAATCGGATTAGAACATTGAATTGCTATCAAACATGTGATTTGTATGTCAAGATCAATGCCTGTAAACTTTTTATTTCCTATTTCCACAGTAAAGAGAATTTTTGACCTACAACACATATTAGAGAGTTTTTTACCCTTCGAATATAATGTGACGACATGTACTTCTCTACTACCTTTTGAGCTGGTTGAATGCAATGCAAAATGTTGGTTGGCTTGGCTGATGTACTTGAGAGAGGGGTTTTGCTTATACATTTAAAAAAGTTCATCGACACTATTTTTCGCTTTCACTTAATGTTTGCCGAACCGTATGTGTATTCCAATGAGTTGTTGTGTATGCGTTGCTTGAGTAGAACGGATTTTACGTGAGGTGACGTCTTTTTTTTCGTACATGGTAAAATGGAAGTGTACTGACTTACACACAAAACGTTTTTTTACGTTACTGTGGACAACCTAGGGATAATATAGGCCAATAATGTTGTATATATGTTCGCAACAATAATCAGCTCTCTGCGGTTCGTTCATCCTTTCTCATATTATGCACAGCCTTTTGGATACAACAAAACAACCATGGTTGTCATCCCATAAAAATACAGTCATTGTTAATTTATTATTCATGTATTTTATAAGTATAAAGAACGCGTGTGAAACTCTGCTCGAGTAACTACAATGCCATGTATATGCAGAAGGATATCATGTACATACTCCTGTCGTTTTCCTCTTCCATGCTCATATTCATATCACACTGGGCTATCATTCAGGAAATCTAGGTTAGAAGTTAATTATTATCAATTATAACGATTGTGCTTCTTCATTCAACATAATTATGAACTTAGCAACAATACTTGGCAAAATCAATTCCATCCAAGTTTCTTCATTTGCGTAAGGAACAATTAACAATTGTAATTAGTTAGGTAGCTATATGGGTGAGACGCAATGGCTCATTGTCAGCCTTTATAATATATATACGTATAATTATGTTTACACAAAAAAAAATTCACCACGAGGAAACAGAAAGCAACTTGGAAAACTCCAAAATTGTTTTCATACCATTATTCTAATATATAATTCTGAATTATGACAAATATTAGAATTATAAGTGCATTAATGTCAACCCCTCGGGAAATTATGATTCCACTCAAATTCATCATATTTAATGACATATTGTGATTCCAGTAGAAACAGCCAAGTTTTTAAATAAAATTCAATCTTGCAGGCAGAGCTGAGCTGAAACCACATATCAAATATTCATGGTCAAATATGACATTCCAAATGTAGGGAAATAATTTGAGGGATTGGTTTTTAAAGGATACATTTTTAAAAGAGATTACTCGTTATAAGGAATGCATTTCCACTCTTTTATAGAAATTTCCATCATATCCATTCTCAAGATAGGAAAGAACCTGCCTCTAATAATTGTAAGGGACAGTTTCATAAGGGACACACATTTTCCATCCTTTGCGAATCTAGTGTCTTGACTTAGAAACTATACATACATAAGTAATTATTATTGATTAGTCAATCTCCGTCTCATTGTTAGACTTATGGAAAAATCAAATCATCATGTTGTGGTGCAGACACTTCACAAGTCTGAACATTTCAGCTGACTGTGATAATACAAATGAACAAGACAACCCTTACTGTTTTACCAATACATACCACCCACGTGATCTGTACTGTTGATTGTTGGTCTTAATTACTCTGTTGACTTTAAATAATTAATAATTGATTAATGAGCAATAGTAATCGTGTGATTGCTGATTGTACTCCACTTACTAATTATCAACAGAATAGTCTAGAGCAGAAAAAACTTTAAATGTATTTTCAATTTTAATTTTTATGTCCTCATCATGCTTCATGTTTGTAACTTGACATCCTATTTCCATCCAGTATGCGAGTCATCAAAATTGTTCCTGTATGGTGAGGAGGGATGATTGTTGATTGTAAACAATTTTTTGCAATTAATCCCTGGAAGAAGAACTCTGAGACATTTAAAATACTTCCAACTGTAATTTTTGTCAGTCATGCGGCATTCCAGCTGTGTCTACCTCAAAATACTTGGGTTCTCTGTGCATACTGTAACTTCTAACTGTGACAGTCAAACAGTGGACAGAAATAACCACTCATAGCCCCTAATAATGCATCCATCGTCAATAATAATGTTTAAGGGAATTATCTGAAGGCATTTCAACGGAAGATTTTCTTATTTACTCTTAAATTTGACGTGTTTGTATGTACAATATATGTAAATATCTTTTTCCCTGAAATTCGACCACTAAAATTAAGAGAGAAACTTCGCCAGGAGGACTATTTCTCACAATCAGCGTTTTTCTCAACCAAATCTTTTAGAGTTGAGGACAAAATTACTCATTGGATTGCTCACGAACCAAGTCGGTAGACACCTCCATCTACCCTAGAAAAATATTACAACTCACAGAGCGTTTCCTCAAAGGGAAAATTGCAATGCAAATAGATATCTGACTCGCAATCGCACACACTATCTCATTGTCAGTTGAATCCCAGACTACGGATCTACAGACAAGGAGTATGTATATACATCTTGAGGTACTCAAGTGTACAGGTAAGGTTTTGGGAGGTAAAGGTAATTATGCTTGTGCTACTTTATCCAAGTTTTGCACTCCAACGTTTTTATCGTCTCGAGCTAATTTCCCACAATATTTTCTGTATTAATGTAAAATATGAAAAACCCTCTCGCACTTTACCTTCACATGCACTATTCACTTCAAAGTCAGGGTAGCCATGAGCCGTGACTCAGGAAATATTGTAGTGTCTGCCTTGATAGGAAAAAAACGTTTTTGCCTTTTAAAACAGGTATTAGCAGGGAAGTGCTTCTGCCAAATTGCAGGCTTTTCCTAGTTAGACTAAAATGTGTTTATTCTACACCCGTTTTTTACGCGTAGTTTTTATTACTATGCGTAAAAACGCTAGAGTAATTATTATGTGCATAATACACATTTTTTTTGCTTTCATGCTTTGAGGAATTTAGTTAGTTTTTTTTTAGAAACATTATAATATGTTCTTTGATGTTGTCTTTACTGTGTGAACAAAGTTTGACATTGTTTCAATAAAGTGGAAAAACCGTTTGATGAAACATAACGATGTTCATGTGTGAAGTTGAAGTGTATGCATATGTACGGACATATATGTATCCCTATACGGCTCAACATACAGAATTGAGTAGGTTAATATCCACATTTTTATGCGCAAATACTATGTACTAAGTACTATGTACTAGATAGTTATCTCTTGTGTTGGATATAGGAGTAGAGTATGGAAAAGTATACCGACGATGAGTCTCTTTGAGTTTACGGCTTAGGGAACGTGTACAATTTACGTCCTGAATGTACGTCGGCAAAGCAGACCAGAGCTGAATTTTATTTTTCGACGGATTTCACCTACCACCCAAATATCCACCGCCCAAATATCCACCGCCCGTGGTAAATGTTTTGGGGGTAGACAGGTGGTACATGGTTTTGTGGTTGGCATGTGCATTTACTTAATTTAATTATTCTAAAGGATCCGTCAAAAAGGCAGGCACTAGCACAGTTTATACACAGAATATAAACGTATCGTTTGATTTGTAGCCTCAACCAACGGGAAATACACGTGAACGCTTTGATTTTTGGAAAAATCTAGAGATGTCAAATATTGTTCAATGAACGGTGTGGAAGCAGGCTGAGTTTTATGAAAAAACCCTAATGACATATTTACTAGTAATAGACTGCACTGTGGGACTCACTCACCCTGTCATTCCATGGCACATATTACAGCTGGGATATACTGACTAAAGTCATGGTATAATTTGTACACGTTCCCTTACGGTACAGCATTCAAAAGAATTGTCAAGACTTCTTGTGTGTGTGTGCAGTTAAGCTCGATGTATGTATGCAGTTGAATCAAACGACTTTCAGTTTCTTATATATTCCATTATTTTTTCTTTCAATTGCCCCTCAATACAGAAATGATGCCACGAAATAAAAAAAATGAGGACTTGAGTGTCTCTATGGGTTTTCCAGAAGAACTGCAGTCTTCACTCAAGTATGTAGATTTTCCTCGCATATGTGATCATGATCCACTTGTGCTATTAGCATATATTACCACATAATTTAATAAATAGTGGCAGTACGTAACAATTCTCAGAACACCGGATGAGCGTAATTACTCACCCAATAAAATTATACATGTATGCAGATTTTTAGAATTATTCCTACAACCGATCAATATTCAAAGGTCTGCAATCTTGTGTAAAGTGTGCAATAATCAATAATAATAATTAATTGTTTGAAAATACTTTTTCTGAGCGTTTGAATAAAACTGACAGAGTACAGATGAGACTGATACTTTTGAAAATGCATTTAAAAATTAACACGAATAAGTGCTTATAAAGTACGAAATCAAATACACAACTGTGGAAGCTTAATATGCCCGCAAATAAATTAAAATGCAGTATTTGTAATCTCAGCACTTCTTTAAAAACATGTCTCTTGCTTCTTGTTTCGGTTTCTAAAACACTTTTCACTTATACAGTTTTTGCAGGTATGACCTACATATAAATATAGTTTAAAATTAATAATACTCGAAAAAAAAATTTTTTAATCCAAAATACTTGCATTAATACTTTTGATACTTGAAGAATTACTTTAAACCACGGAACATTGGTTGAAACAGTAAGTACGTAAATGCAAATTAAAGCAATGTTAATGCAAATGTCCTAGTAATAAAATGGCTTTGCAAAGTTGTAAAATATTCGGTACAATTCCTTCAGCCCAATATTTTTAAAGCGAGTAGAATGTACATACATAGTTTAGGTCTCAAAATATTTGAAATAATTTTATTTCGAATATAATTTGAAAATATTTCCCTTCTTTTCAATAAGGTGAACAGAAATTCGAGGGAAAGCATTTGAGCTATTTTTAGAAATATTTCCATTGTCAATTGTGATGATAATGTCCCCACTCTTCACCAAAATAATGAGGTCTATGCGAATTTTCATTTTCAACAAAATGAAACCACATATAGGGTAGGGTCGTCTTTTGACAGCGAGGCTTATTTGTCTGCGACGGATGTTTGTGGCATATAGCAATGCATGCCTAATGTGGATGACATCAAAGTCTGTACACAGGTTGAAGGAGAACCAGAATAATGAGCCTGGTAGCATTTATGGTATTGGTCCTTCCTGAATTGTTTCTGCCTGTGTGGTAAATGTAATTATTCCTCATTAACAAAGCCCATTCAATTCCCACTGCTACTTATAGATTTGGGGGCAACATAATGTATGCTCGTAAAAGTTAATTTCAATTCCCACCGCCTGTCGTGGAAACAGTTATATTTCTGTTTGAGGATAAAAGTTGTAAAAAAAAATGGTAAGACGACCATATACAGATATAGGGTATACGCAGGCTGGTGAACCCGTTTCGTATGACGTTATGAGTATCTGTCTAAAAACTCGGACGTCAACCGGATGAATTATTGCTGACAATGAGAGTAAATTCCAAATTAATATTCCTCACAATTAATTATGTACTCCAACGTCATGGGATTTCTGTGACATCATAAAATAGTACTGAGAACACACTAAGCACTAATCCCATTGAACTATATAAAATATCAGTAGATACCCACATGTAAAGAAATAAGTAAATACATAAAACTCAGAAGTATCTCTGTTTCGCATACCAACATACAGAGCAATAAGTCCATTAATTGCAAAGTTCCCTTTGATCCCCAACTTTTGAGCGTTCTAAAATAAGGTTTTAACTCAATCCGCAAAAATTGGTATGAACTCCTTTCTTGAACTTTTTGTGGTTCATTGAAATTTGCAATCTGAAAAAACCGACTGACATGGAAAGGACAGTAAATCAACCAGTTTTAGCGATACCATCCATGACCCCCAGCTGACCATGTGGCCCCAAGAACCAAGTCCAAGTCCAGACCTAAACCTCACATGCTTTATTTTTCTCACCCACTCCCTCCATACAATTTCCCTGATTCATTCTGAAAACTCTCAGGCTGAACTTTGAGCCAAGGTTTTTTTTACGCATCTAATGTATATAGTAACTGCGATTACTCCAGGATAATTATACCTAAAAGCTGCAGCTCCTAATCACTCGCTCACACCACCATCAATTAACTACCATGTAATTATCTTCCTGTGCAAGCACATCCAATTCCTCAGCACTTATTAAACCTCTCCATTCACAACAAATCTCGTACATGGGTAAGTACTTATACGGACAAGTTGTGGGGAGTCATAACTATTATATTATAACTATTACCAACTGCAGTAAGTCAGGCTCACAGTCAGTCAGTTGATGTCTGGCCAAGAACACCTTCACGTGTGTATGGCTTTCAATATCAGAATCCAACATTGATAAAAGTGGCACGCAGCTTCCCATATTTATTACAATGCAATTCATCCCAGATTTGGATGCTCCCCAGGTAACGTATGGCTGGGTCTCTGGCTTTAATTCCCACCTGGATTATACCCTATACACAATCATTCATTACCTTAAATGTGTAAAGATGGGAGCAGACTCCATAACACAAATTACCATATGCATGAATGTCTCATATATTCAATACCGCACTTGACGTTGACACCCTCAATGCCTTATATTTCAATAACTCTGCTGCTCTCAGTGCTCTCCACAATAATTAAATATCTCCAATAGCTTACTCCGTCTATACCTATTTCTATATACCTATTATCCAGTCTGAAGTGGTTATGTCTACAATAATAGCACCAGAGGAGAGTGCACTGTGTCAATGATATTATTACACGAATTAAACAGAGCCCAACTCCTATATGAATCAACTTGAGAGAAAGCATGCTGCTCCTTCCAGCCCCGACACGTGTTTCAACACTTTATTTACAATTACCCAAATAACCCACTCGAATTTACAATGTCGACGAAAATATGGAAGGCACGGCATGGGAATCTAAATGTCAATAGGTTGCTCAAGGAGTGTTATTATATCATCCGTATGGAGGAGAGGTGGAAGAGATAATTGACGTTTACACACCACTGTAGTCATCATCATCAGTGATGCCGCATCTCCGCATCATCCCTCGTCACCACCGTTACCTTACAGATAACAAAAAAAAAGTACACACAACATTCATCTACAAATATGTGAAGATCAGCAGACTCTCTCTCTCTCTCTCTCTCTCTCTCTCTCTCTCTCTCTCTCTCTCTCTCTCCTACAGTAATAAGTATATAGTTATAGTTCAAGTCCCGTAATAAACTGCATCATCCAAATTCTGGTTGGAATGGTTGTTTGTACTTAGTCAGGCCGCAAAAAGAACCAAGCATTTCCTATAGGCCTGACAACAGACAGTTGCACTTTTAGTGTAATAGTCAAAAGCATTGCGGGTAGGAGTTCTTGTGAGTTGTGTATGAGTAATAGAACCACACGTAGAATAACGTTAGCGTAATCATACACATTTAACGTAATCAGTGATTGTGAGATCATGCGATGTTTTTAAAAATACGGGAAGGCTCCTAGTATTTCCATTAGAACTCACTCACACCTTTGTGCACACAGTGTGTGTGTTTGTAATAAGTCACAAATTATTACATCAGAGACGAGACCCAGCGGAATAATAAGAGAGTGTGGAACGTGCGCCTGTTGGAGTTGTTGTGATTGCGAAGGCCCAGCCAGTGTGTGTGTGTTTAAATTACAGTGGTGGTCCTATCCTATGGTCATCAAGTCATAATAAGAAGGTGCTCTCGTCTCATCGTCTCTCTGTCCGAATATATTGAGAATCAGATGGTCTGGAGTCTGGAGGAGAAGAGGCTCGAAAGTTTGAACAGTTGTGTGAAATAAAATTGTATAAAATTTAATTTATTGAGTGTAGAGTAAGTCCTAGTTATAAAGTTACAGTGTAAGTTGTAGAGTTTGTAGAGTTTGTAGAAAAAATATAGGATTAAGAGGGGATTTAGTTTATTTTTTTTGAAGGAGTAATATACATTGGGTAAGTTGGAGTAGAGGGGATAATAATATGTCAGAAGAAATCCAGAATACAAATCATTTTGTGCATACGCTTCACGATGAAGATAAGATGACCAAGAGGGCAATTATTGGGCATCGGGAGGCACATGATGAGTCAAGTAACCTTGAGGGTGACGACATGAATTCTGTCAAAGAGTCGTGTCAGTTGGATCCAACGAGTTTGATATTAACGGAGGAGTCATCCGAACCAGTGACGACGGGGAGACAGACAGTGGAAGGAGACGAGGACGACGAAGGAGTCAAGAGCCGTCAGTTGAGCGCACAAAACCCACGAGAGTCGGACGTTGTCATGCCATCATGCTCCGTTCCCCGGAGAAAGAGGAAATTGAGCAGCGGTAATAATTTATTTCATTGTGGACATCCAAGTATCCCTGAGACAACTATGAAGGGTGGGGACAAGATTTATGCGGAATTGAGTCAAAAACCAAGAGTTGAAGTCCCACCGGCCGCCCGACCATTGTTTCCGGTGAGTTGACACAAAACTTGTTTATTATATATTTGGAATGCTGTGGCATATTTGGAATGCTGTGGCGCGAATCAATAATGTTAATTGTTCATTGTTGTGGGACAGCGACGGGGTAGTTTTTGAGATGATGGGCACTGCGGGAAGATTTTTTATTGAGGATTGTGATTCATTTGATTAATTCCAGACATTATGCCTAGAAGCTCCCTTCAGTGACGAGGATGGTGCTATTTTGGAGAGGAACCGAACAGATTACAACTTTAAAATTACCCTTGAAATTGCTAGGAGTGGACAAGGTTAGCATGGATTTTTGTTTAGTTGGGGTATTTGTTTTAGTTAGGTATAAAGTGTTTTTTGTAGGGCTGACGCATTGATAGGCTCCAAAGGTTGTTGATATTTTAAAATTGGACTGAGCTGAAGAAATGTGTGGGGTAGGAATGTATTATTTGATGTATTTGGGATTAGTTTGTACTATATTCATGGAATCAATTTCTGGGTAATAGATACTTACCTTTAGTAGAGGTTAAATTTAGAGAGGAGGAGGAACATTGTTAAATATTTGTTGTGGTGCAAATGTGCAAAATGTAACTGATGTAATCTTATCAGACACAGCAGTGTTCAGAGTATTTATGGCTGTTATATTGAAGTGATATTGAGAGTAGTTTGTTTTACAGACAGGATAAAAATGGAGAGTATCTAAAGAGACAGAAATATCTATACATGAAAGAACTTCAGACTTGAGTACAAGTTTCAGGAGGAGTAATTATACACGTAGAATTTGATCAACAAGAAAACCAAACAAAATGGGAATATTATTTACAGAAATGAATCTCAGGAACAACAAGAAAAACTACCTTTATTTTGTTAGCTGCAATTTTTTTGGGTCAAAATCAACAGCAGTGTCATCAGTAATTATAAACATCTGAACTTTACAAGGCTGGCATGTGGAACTGGTACACAATGCACATGTTGTCAAGTGGTATCTTAAGATTGATAAAGGTGGCTTTGAAAAATGGTTGGTTGGGAGAATTTTATTCAAAGATGTGTTTTCTTGGAAATATGCTTCAGATGAATCAACGTTATGATTTTGATTTCAGCTTCACGTCCGGTTCGAGTGTATGCTGATGGAATTTACGATTTATTTCATCAAGGCCATGCAAGGCAGCTGATGCAAGCCAAAAATCTTTTCCCCAATGTTTACCTTATCGTAGGTGGTAAGTTCACGTAGATATGATGTGTGTGAATTTTGAATGCATTGCTTGCTTTGATTAACCATTAAATGAACTTGTAGCATATTTAAAATCTATTGTTTTGTATTGACAGTTTGCAGTGATGAGTTAACACATTCACGGAAAGGATGCACTGTCATGAGCGAAGTGGAGAGGTACGAAGCAGTGCGACACTGTCGATACGTTGATGAGGTCATTTTATGATTACTTTTCTTTCCTTGTTGTATCGTTAAAGAAATATCCGATTACGATAAAGCTCAGCATTTCAGTATTCTTCCATGATACTGAAGTAATCAGTCTTTCAGATCAGAACAAATAAAACAAAATAAATTCTTCTACACGAGTACTTAGTTATAGATATTACACAAAGATTCGTTCCCTGTAAGTTTATCAGAATATTACTTTTGAAATAAAATGGGGTTAACGCTATCTTTTAGTGAAAATTGTTTTTATATTAGGTCGTTCGAGATGCTCCGTGGGAACTTGATGATGATTATTTAAAATTTCATAAGGTTCGATACTAACAACATTATTTATTAGCATGATGCTTTTTAATGTACTTTAATGTCGCTGACGTGAATTAAAAGTAAGCAATGGAATTTAGTTAAATGAATTTTTTTTAGTAAATCATGCTTTTCAACTATTTTAGATTGATTTTGTGGCTCACGATGAGGATCCGTACCCAGGAAGTGCTGGAAGCGAGGATGATATTTATGCTCATATCAAAGCCCGTGGAATGTTCGTTGCTACACAAAGAACTGAAGGCGTGAGCACTTCTGATATTGTCGCTCGCATCGTCAAAGATTACGATGTTTACGTGAGAAGAAATCTTGCTAGAGGTTACAGTGCCAAAGAACTCGGAGTCGGTTTTATAAACGTATGTTTATATTTATGATTCATGTTTGATTTCCTCGCACAGAACTGTTTTCTGTAATCATCCTTCTATAGTAGAGGGATTCTCAGAAGTATCGGTTATAATGATTTAAGCTGTCATCCTGATTCCAATTGTTTACTCGTGTAATAGATAATCTTATGTCAATATTGATTGCAGGAAAAGAAGTTTAAATTCCAAAATAAGATGGAGTCATTGAGATTGACCGGAAAAAGGGTTCTTGATAATTTGGAGGAAAAAAAGACCGATATTATTCACAAATGGGAGGATAAGTCTCGAGAATTCATTCACTCATTTCTATTGATGTTCCAGCGGGATGGACGATTGTCTACAATGTGGAGTAACAGTACCAATCGAATCTTGAAAGCCTTGAGTCCCCCACCATCACCTAATCAATCGCCGCGCTATAGTCATGATGACGACGACGATGATCCGGATGATGACTTTTCACATACGGAAGTTCCTCCCTGCAAAATCAAGAGATTTAACTAGTCCAAAAGAGATATTACTAAAATTGTTTTGTTGTCCAATTTTTAAATTATGTCTCCCGGGAAAATCCTCCTCTCCCAAAATATTTTAAATTATTGCTTTAAATTATTATATTTGAACCATTTCCGAGAACGTTACGTAGCTATATAAGGTAATTTAATGGAAAAAGTCTATTTATTCAGTGCGGTTGTAAAAAAAACTCTTTTAGGCAGTCTGGTTACATAGCGTTATAGTATCTCCACAGTCATGTGAGAGTTGAGAGTCCAGGAAGCAACAACTGTAGTACAATGCAAAATGTGTCGAGTTTTAGCCAACGTAATATCACTTACTGTTACTACCATATATTTAATATATATACTACACTGTTGTAAAAGCTATTTCGAGTAGCAAGTCTTACACGCTGATTGATATCATTCAAATACCTATAATGTTGTGTATTCATGTGCAATAAAAAGAAACGAAAATTAATCATTTAAGTTTCCCCTGTAAGCCAAAAACCCTCATCAGTTAATTAACTAACCCATTCTTTTATTTCTAGCAAAGTCTTCAGCCTCCATCCCAAAATTTTATCCGTCACGTCCCAGCCTTCTCTACCCGCACAAGAATCTCCTCCATCCAGATGAGTCAAGTCTTACCCCATTTTTAGCACCAGCAGTCTTTTCCTCCCTAATTCCCTCCCTGGTAAAGTTGGAAATTCCCAGTATGTCCAATAATTATACTTAATTTAGCATGCCATACATTCTCTATTGTACTATCCACCAATGTAAACTCCCCACGTGTGAAAACATGTCGCGCTAGATAATTACACAATCATCAGACTATAAATAATAATCCTTATATATCTGCATTCCATTCCAGGACTATATACCAGAACAGCAAGAAGTGAAGTTCCATAGCAGTACAATCCTCCGTATAGTTCCTTTTAGATGTAATTATACTTTCATCTATGTAATACCATCTATGTAGTTACATCTTTCTTATGAGATGGCGATGACATTATCAAGCCCCCTATCATCATAGTGATCATTCCTATAGTCAGCTTTAATCCAATAGTCTCTCCGCTTAATTAGAGTTCCTATATATTAAACAATAAACATTCCGCATACCTAGAACGTATCAGGAATTTATTACGACGTGAAGCACTACAAGTGCTAAAAACTTCATCCTATACATGATAGGGCTGGGGCTTCATACTTTTTATGCTAGTCCCACTGTATAACTATTTAAAAGTTAAAAAACTATGGTTTAAAAGGAAAGCTCCTATGTGCTCTTGAAGAGCGATTGCAACGCTGGCAAGTGTTGCTGCACAGGACGTGGGCTCTGCTAGGATGGAAGAGTTCCAAGGTGCTCGCTTTGGCAACACGCCCTCGTCATCGTGCTACAAGAGCGGTAATTGGTTGCGAAGAGTCAAGTTTGTGCCGCAGATTTGAGTATGCAATGCATTTAGATGGGAATATAGAAACCTACATTATACAATAACTACGTCGTGTGTGGATGGAACAGCGAGAGTTAAATTACAAGTTGCGGAAAAAAAACAATTTGGAAATATTTATTGTTTTTCGCAATCTCGCCGTGTAACATCACAATTTGAAATCACTATAGGTTTAGACGAATCCTGGAGATTCCATAACTTCAAATGTGATTAAATTCTGAATCCATGAGAGTCATGTAGTTACTACTGTACAAGATCTCTTCTGCGTCAATTGTTCAATTTGTGTCTATATCATCATTTTTTTTAAAAGCATGTTCATGGCGATTTATTTTTAAAAAAGGCCATTATCCAGTCAACGCGAACACAAAAGTGCAATTTATTGTTGTGTACAGTGGAACCATTATAAGTCAATCATTCTCAGTTTTAGTGTTGTCGTCATGGATCAAATTGCAACAACCTCTAGTGCAACTACTGCAACAAGTAGTAGTGGAACCCCGTCGGATAAAACTAATAAAAGTTTGACGTGTCAAGAGTTACAATTACTCTCCGAAATGGATAGGTAAGTGTGGGGGATTATTTTTGAGTCGGAGTAGGGTAGTTTAGTTGGGATTCAACAAGTATGCATTCTTGTGTTTAAATGAGCGGGATTCTGAAGCAAACCTTGATGATGGGATTAAATATGTAGACAACCTGGGTTGGGTGGATTGGAATTGAGATGTTTGTAGAGTATGATGCTTGTGGATGAGGAGAGGTGACGACAGTGGTGAGGTGGTCTTTGTAATGGGGATGGTAATTGGTAATATTATTGATCTTTATCTATTTTGTTTTTTCAGCCGGCAATTTGGAGTCCTCAAACTTAAAGAATCGGAACATTCGGAGAAGAAGAAGCTTGTTCTAAGGGTGCGATTTCCTCATTATGTTTGATACTTTATGCTTCTGTATCCAGAGTTGGATTGGTGTAGGTGGCATTACCAAGCAGTAGTTCCGAAGAGTAATTTGATTAGTAGTTGTTTTCGAAGAATTTTAAGCTTTGTTTGGTCTCAGATTGACGAATTCCTGCAGTAAGTCTCGGCCTCGATTGGAAGTCGGAAGGGGAAGGGTTAATTGTTTGACGTGGGAGGGGGGGAGTATCTCATTAGAATTTGTAATGTTACTTTTAATCTAGTTGTTTTGAGAATAGGGAAGTAATTTTAGTATGCCTGTCTGACTTGTTGATGGAATCGAAGTCAGAATTGAAACTAGGACGTCATATTATGGCAAATTTAGCTTGAAGGTATTGAAAGCTTAGAATTGTGCCGAGAGTGACCAAGGGCCTTATTTAAAATCTAGCTTGCTAGGTTTTTCTATAGTTTAACAAACTATTAGGTTTTGGCTAGTAGAACAACCTGACTTTTGTAACATTCAAATTTAGATGGTCAAATTCAAGATTGAAACTAGGACTTTATATCGGTGTGGCGAATTTAGTAGGATCATGCTTGAGAACTTGTCGAAAGCTTAGAATGATGATGCCTGGAGAGCAGTAATTAAAAAATAATTTGACAGGTTTTTCTATACTAGTCTACTATAATTATTATATATACGATTAGTGGGACAACCTGGCTTTTGTAACAGTCATATTTAGATGACCAAATTCAGGATTGAAACCAGCAGTTCGTATTCATGAAATAATATCAGATTGATTTCAGGGGGTTATTCTCGAAAACTTGTGATCTAACTAAAGTTATGATTTTTTGCCTTAACGAAACGAAATTACCAACTTACGGTGTCGTAACTTACGGTATCGTAAATATTCAACTTTGAATAACCCCCCAGTACTTGGGTGGTATGCATTAATAGTTTATGTATTGTATGAATTTACAGGCTATCGACCATTTGGAGCGTCTTATAGTTGAAGCCCAGGATTGTGAGCAAGATGATGATTGCAAGACTTTATTAATTGATCCTAAAACCTTTTGTAAATTGGGCCATTTTCATCTACTACTGGAGAATTATAGCAAAGGTACAGATAACTCGTACCTTCCAATGAAACGATTTGTATTTTATTTCATTCAAATACAGAATTTAATAATTTACGATATGTTACATAGTATATAACGTTAAAAGTATTTGTGTGGGTATTTTTTATTATTTCGTAATCCACGTGTGGATCCACACAACTCCGTATCACGCAAACAAGAAAATCCTTCACGAATTGATGATTAGCCATTACAATAATTTCCAACTATTAAATCAGCAGGCTAATTTACTGTTCCCCCAAAAAGGATTTTTCCGATATTTAGATTTATATGCGATAAAATTCTGTAGAACTTTCGAATTACAGACCGAAAGCATTTACTCTCAGATAATAAGATATTAAATTAGAAATTCCTTTACAAAGAGCAGTGACTTCCTTAAACCGGAAATGCAGCACATGCTTCTCCATTTTTCTAAAGTACGAATTTTGCACATTTTATACAGCAGTCCGTGAAATTTTAAGTAGTGCATTGATTGTTGCTTATGGGCAGCCGTTAAGCTCCAATAATTTGCAGTATTTTGAGTGTTTACCAATACAACTTTGAAAGTCGGAGGTGGTTAAGATTAAGATGAGGGATTAAGTAGAAAAGGTTTAGATGATCCAGGGCAATACCCATTTTTATCACACACAGTCATACAAGGTAAAGATGCAGATAAATAAAATTCTTTGTCATGCAGTATAGAATGAGTTAAAAAGAAAATTGTGCATGGAATTTAAGTTTTTCTCTCCTGACTAGTTTTGAAATGGAAGCTAACTTTAAATTAACAATGACTCTATGACCCAATAAGCGTATTATTTTAATCAGAAACATAAGAAACGACCTTACTGTTGACTTCGCACATCGGTACTAAGGCTTCACATACCTTGTAAAGAATGTTCTGTTCAATCGAATGTATTTAAATATTTCACTACTGCCTCAACTAAATTGCTACCGTAGCCATATTTTATGTTTATTAAAAGCGGGCCTCACTTACATACATAGGTTTGTTATAAGCACATCGTTTCAATTACTTATACATTTATTTTAGTCATCAATTTTATTCAGTCCCTAAGCAGTCGTAACTTCAACATAAATTGCAACTTCAACAAGATAAATTTTATTTATTGTGAATTGTCTTTGACGAGTGTAATCTAAACTTAAACTTTTTGTAACGGTCGTAGCTATGTTTTCAACTTCTATACAGCTTAATTCTTATGTTTGTATACTTGTCATTTGTTCACACAAAGAAATTCACAAAATGTATTTGTATGTACTTGAAAGGATATAATTATTATTACTTAAATGTCCATAAAAAATATGCCTGTCGAAATTCGAATCAGCCATCAAGTCAAATAAAACTTCATTCCATAAATTCTAGGGTCTAGGTCTAGCTACATGTAATATAACAATGAGTAAAATCCCTTCTCTAGTCGCATTATTGTTTACAACCCAAGCAAAAGCGTCTCTAAACCCCATTCATTAAATTTATATTAGGTACTCGTAAATCCTTTAAATTTTGTTCAGAATGTTTGAACTGAAGTGAAACATTGTATCCAAAGTTTATAGCGGTTGTTGCCATCCTGTCAGTTGTAGATTTAGAAGAGTGATTTTGTAGATTTAGACAAATAATTTCGTTATATAAATTATCTGACATACCATGTGATTATAATTGTTTTGTTTTTGTCATTACAGCTCATTCTGCATACCAAAAATTTTACAATCTAAAAACGGACGAATACTGGAAAGATCCCTGCTTCCTTTATGGATCTGGGTTGGTGCTGTTTCATTTTAATGCTTTAACATGGTAAGTAAGAATTTCTCCCTTATTTTGAATCAATTCATGTGACAGGTTTATAGTCCCCGTGAAATGCTATGGATTCTAAATGTATTTATGTTTAAGCTTCAAGCAAGGTCGCATACGACCCGTACTGAATCATATATAAGGTTGAACAAGCCAAGCCATGGGGCTATATACCAAATCAGAATAATAACTTATCCCCATTTGAAGCATATTGAGACAAACCAAAATCTGAAGGAACGGACGATTCTAAAATGTCAGCTAGATTTACGCTTGCTTTTCATTGTTTCTCCAGCATTACTCCTCTTAAATAATTATCCTGGGTAAATCCAGCTCCATCGTTAAGCCATAAACAGAGCCTTGTCCTATAGTTTCTGGTCGACCCTGCCGTACCGTCCCACCAAACTTGTATCTATATATATGTCCAAAAAATTTCTCACGGTTTTACGACTTGACAACTCTTAGCTTTCTGGCAGTCTCGTTGTAAATGTGGGCTCACAGAGCCATATAATTATACTGTCAATCAGGGTTCTTTTCGATGTACGTAAAATTCGGAAAACGTTCTTCAAACTTCAGTCATGATCAGACGTCAGACACTTGGTTTGTTCCCCTAAACAAACTACAGTGTACATATTCACTAGTACTAGTAGTACCCAATAGTATTAGTACATCAGTATCCAATAAATTATAATGGTGGGACTGTCAAGCCTTGATACCTGTCAGTACTGTAATATATGTAGCATCGCTTTTTTTGGACCTCACGCTTGGACGATGACACTGTACATTTTCCCTTGTTAACTGTTAAACTACTATAAAAGTATCTATTAGCAGGTACACAACCATGTGTAGCTTTGCCTACGATTTGAGATGAACGTCGTCAGTGGGATCCTATACGTACTCACTGCTATACCATAAAATAACTAGTGGTCAATACATGATTTTTACTTCTACTTTAATTAAATCTTGTTTGAATTCCCCGTATATCCTCGGATTAGAAATGTACGTCCTCAGCTTAGAAGTCTCCATGAATTTTTCAATATATGCAGACATGTTGTATGTGTGAGAAGTTAGAAGTACAAAGTAGAAGTAAGTATACAATACCAGGAAAAAACACTAATAATTATTAAGTAGTTATGTAGGCAAATAATAGCAGTAGTAGTATAGTAATCACGAAAATTGAGAGTATTAACAATTGATATTTGGAGGAGAGTGAGAGCAGAAACTTCTTAACCAAAGGTCGATTGAGATTTTGCCCCATCAAACATCTTTTTCCAACTGTGTAATCCATTTAAGCGTTAATTATTTTTTGATGGGTCATCACTCCATTCCACACTTTCACCTTCTTTGCTTCTTTTAATAATAGCTCTGAACAAAATATGTAAGCAGATATACATACACATATGTATTATGTAAGTATCTCATTATAAGTATGAAATTAAATGGCTACTGCTCCTACTACCCCTTCCTTCCATTCTATTGATTCTAAGTAAGTAACTGCACATACACACTTTTTCTCTCCAGTACTAATTTATAATATACATATATACTGGAATGCACTATTATGCCTACACTTGCAAAGTTTTTAAAAAAAACTGTAATATCAAGGAAGGGAGCATGCAGGAGGATTATTACTAATTCTGAAGCGCAAATATTTTCATACATTCCAGTGAGTCACTGTCTATACATATTGTTATTATAAAAAGGTTTGTAAAAAATGTCATTCGCTGTATTGTGCAAGTGGTGGTGTCTATGTAAAGTCAAATGTTATTGTCAACTCCCACAATAATGCATTCTGTTTACATATTATGCATTCGTACACACAGTAATACTCTGTATGTGTGTTTCTGTCTCTCAGCTGCCCACTGTTATGTTTCATTGCCCTTTAAAAATTGTACTATTACTACTACTACTACTATTACTACTCATACTCCTACTACTTTTACTACTACTACTACTACTATTAAGAATTATTATTATTATTTACTACTACTGTGTATATATATATACCCATCCATGAGCACATAAGGGAGCAGATGCATCAAAAAAAGTATGGTGCAGATGTGTGTCATGCTGTCATGTCATCCCAATGCTACACATTAATAGCTCCTCATCATATGTGTTGGATTAAAAAAAAAAAGAGTAAGTGTAAAGTGTAATCTTGTAGGGATAGGGATTGCCCGTCTCTGCTTTCATTAACTACAACCGCTACAGAAAGTACAGAACCCCGTACACTACTGTCCGTATACACACACGGGTTTTATTTACATTTTTTTTTGTCGTACCCGGCTGCCGCCGTTTTGTACGGACTATGCGTAAGCTCAAGGGTTCATTGTAAATTGATGTGTGTGTGTGTGTGTCTGTCTGCCTCTCTCTGTCTCTCTCTCTCTCTCTCTCTCTCTCTCTCTCTCTCTCTCTCTCTATGGGGACATTCATAAGCTGGGAATTGTAGTGGCGGGGAAGGTAGTACGCAGATGCTCCTCTCTCTCAGATGGTCCTTCAAATGAACTGTCTATTAGATCCAGCAGAGGATTGAGTATGTATGGGAAGTGGGGGTGGATGCGTGGATTGGGAGAGAGACAAGAGAGAGAGAGAGAGAGAGAGAGAGCGAGTACTATGTATTTTATGAGGAAAGGGTAAATGCCCTGAAAGGAATTTGTGAACGGCCCCGGAGTATTAAAGCTTTTTCCTCCTTTATTTTCAACCCTCACTCAAAAACTCCCTCACTCAGACTGTCACACTCTACATTCAGATCTATGCGTATACATAATACATACGAAACCAAACACATAATATAGGGAAAAGACTACACACTCACTCACACACACACAGACAGACACACACATAACATAACATAACATACACGCAACGTCTCTCTCCTCACTCACTCTCCTGCTGGTCTCGGTCTTCGCCTCTCTCTCTCCTGTGTCCTCTTGCCTGATGTGTGTATGTATGTGTAATGTAAATGAATAGGGCTTTTGACTGTTGTAGTATAGTAGTTGTGGATACTGAGTGTGTGTATGTGTGTGTGTGTATGTATGTATGTATGTGGGGATTGGGATGGATATATTGTAGAGTATTATACACAATACACAGAGTAGAGCAGACAGATACACACACACACACAGTACACAGGAGAGTGAATGAGAGAGAGTTGAATACGGGTATACGTGCAGCCAATGGTTGGAGGGATATGATAGGGAGTAGATGTGGGGAACCAATAGAGAGTTGGATGAGATCCGGGTTGGGATTGAGGATCCAATGAAAGGGCAAGTGTGAAGTCACGTAGGCATGTTTTGATGTGTTGGGTTGCCATGTATATGTATTTGACGGGTATGTCTAATGGGGTGATATGTACTTGTGTGTTGTAGGTCCCGTCGTGTTTTCCTCGAATTGTTGTATCTTCACCCGAGTTTTCAGTGCACGGCTCAAGTTCATATACGTCTAGGAATAATCTCAAAACTAAGTGGGGATTTTCATGGACTTGTTCATTTCCGAATTGCACTGCAAACATCGAGTTTAGATATTAGTGATAAGAATCGGGTTCTCTTCCACATTGCTCATCTCCATGAAGTGACCGGGAAGACCAATGCAGCGATCCAGTACTACAATGAGATCATAAAGTCCAGTAATAACAACAGTAGTAGCAGCAGCAACAGCAACAACAGCAATAGCAGCAGCAGCAACAGCATCATCATCAGCAGTAACAGCAACAGTAACAACAACAACATCAATATCAATAACAACAGTGGTGGTAGTGGTGGTAGTTCATCATCCCCAGCAACAACAACAACAGCAACAACAACAACATCTTCAACTAGCAATAATACTCAGCAAACTACCAACAATAGTGAAGATTCAAGTAAAACTTTGGCCAGTATTAAAGCTGATGCTTATAGACAGATCGGTAAGGATGATCCCGTTTTTTTTTTCTTGAGTATATGCTAAATAGGAGCTTTAACTGGGTTCACTTGTGAACCTATGTGTGTGTGTAGTGGATACTTATATACATAGTGTGTACAGTTACTATATTATAACTGGGGATTATTTACGTAAGTGCTGACGGGGAGATAAGGGTATTTAAAAAGCAGTGCTTGTACAGTGCAAGAGTGAATTCCTGTAATGTAAATGTAGTGAATACTTTGGAGTTTCTGTGTGTGTGTGTGTGTGTGTTTTTGTGTAGTTGTAGTAGTGGTAGGTAGATAAGTGAGTAAGTCTATAAAAGTGTGCGGTTCTTATAATGGGTAGAGAAACCGTGTAGGTTTCTGGGATTGGAAGTGGTGGTGGGTATTTAATATTGAAAGTGAAATTATTCATATGGTATTTTTGGTATACTTATGCTGGTATTTCCTATCATGGATGAATGAATGGAAGTGTTGGTGTCTTGATAGAGTTTGTAAATAATGTAGGTTTTGAGCTCAGGGGAGCGATTGTGTTTGAGTGACTTTTGTATATGTAATTATATATGTTGATGGTGTGGTTGTACCGATTATGTGTGGGGATACGTCAGTGGATTATTTGATGACTTTTTATGTTTTGCTCAGGTTGGCTGTATCATAGTAAAGAGTGCCTTGGTGAAAGAACTGGACGGGAGTCGACGGCTATTCAGTATCTCCAGAAATCTATTGAAGCCGAGCCGACCTCGGGTCAAACATTGTACTTACTTGGGAGGTGCTACGCTTCCATCAATAAAGTTCATGATGCTTTTCTAGCATATCGCAATTCGGTGGACAAGTCCGAGGGAAATGCTGATACTTGGTGTTCAATCGGGTAAGGAATAACAGTCAGTCTTGGGGTTGGTGTTCTATTGTGTTTTGCAAGTACCGTTAGGTAGACAGGTAGTCTGAGTAGAGCTGCTATGTATAGAAGGGTCTATGTATATGACGGGCATAGGTGCTATGGGGGAATTGTAAGTGCCCTGATTCTGATTGAAGGTCTTTTAATCTTCTGGAGGGTTCCATGATGTTAAGAGGTACAGTACAGTGTTGGTAGCCTTCCTATTAGGACGCGTCGCTCGGATAGAAATTTCCATGTTATGATAGTTTCGTCATCGTTTTGCAATATTTGTGATAACAAATCCAGTTTTGTGACTAGCAATGTGTACATTGGATGTAGATAAGGATCAGAAGCGTGCCAGATAATATTAGCTAACCAAGTGAATTTCTGAAGTTACGGTGATTGGGAATATCTTAATTGAAATAATTTTGTGTTGTAGTGTTCTATACCAGCAACAAAGCCAACCATTAGATGCTTTGCAAGCCTACATTTGTGCTGTTCAGTTGGACAAGTATCACGTAGCAGCGTGGACGAATTTGGGAATTTTATATGAATCAGCCGGACAGATCAAAGACGCACTTGCCTGCTACGTGAACGCTGGAAGAGGAGCAAAGCAAACCCATGATTCGTGGCTTAACCCCAATCTACTCACTAGAATACGTTTTATAAGTAATCATATGGCTCATGCACCGCCACAACAAAATAGTACAAAAGGACGTCAATTACCTGTTATTGAAGAAGCTTGGAATTTACCCATCACTGCGGAAATGACTGCCCGTCAGCATAATCAACAACGGCAACAGCAACAAGTTAAAGTAAGAAAGTCATTTGATAATGTTCTTGTTGAACCATTGATATGATTACGTACATTTAAATACGACTAGGTTTAGTCTGAAATTTCATACTGAGATTCAATGCACTTAATTTTTGCTCCCCACATATTTGAATGAGACATTTTAATGCTGTAAAACAGGATGCAAGACTTGGGAGCATTGGAATTCACGATGAAAATTATTATAGGTAACAAAAACGAATGCAGCTCTTAAAGTATGTTCTCCTTACTACTTATTCACTATTGCTTGTTGTACTATAAGTATATAGTATATAGCTTTTAAAATAGTCTCCTTCCTTTGCAAATCTGGCAGTGTAATTCACGTAATTTCCTAAACGAGTTTGAGAAAAGTTGTATAATCAAAGACGTGGTTTCCATTTGTTGGTTTTTCAGAGTCAAAGAAGAATCTTCTGAAGATCGTGTAGTTGGCCATAAAAGTTCCATTACGGCGTCGAATCGAGCGACACATTTAAATAGTTCTAATAGTAATAATGCAAAAGCTACGTTAATGACACCTTCAGATTTAGAATCACTGTTGAAATTAGGAAAACCAGAAATCCAGCGAGAGTATGAGAAAAGTATGGAAATCAGTTCTCATCTTTCTGAAAAGCAACCTATTATTGAGTTAAGCATGAAAATGAGTGGGCATGAGTTGTTCGAACAGTGTAAGCGGAATGTTTCGGAGCTGAATGGAATTGGGAATACTTCCATTGTTGGAGATGACCTGGGGCCACCTAGACCTCCTAGCCCTCCCACAGTAAGTACTTAATGTCTGAGAGTTCTATGCTTTGTGTCAGTTATGGGAATTTTTATTAAATGTTCTATAATTTCTTGCAGACCCGATTAACCAAGGAGCAACTTTGTCCTCCAACACCTAGTGTTTACCTGGAGCATAAGAAAGATGCATTTAGCCCGCAGTTACAAGAGTTTTGTCTGGAACATCCGATTGCTGTAGTTCGTGGCATGGCGTCCGCCCTGAAGTTAGATCTTGGACTGTTCAGTACAAAAACACTTGTTGAAGCTAACCCGGAGCATGCTGTGGAAGTGCGGACACAGTTGCTTCAACCGAGTGATGAGAATTGGGACTTAAATGGCAAATCTGTGTGGTCTTGTGTTAGTCATAGGAGTCATACTACAATTGCCAAGTATGCAGCGTACCAAGCCACCAGTTTCCAAGATTCTGTGAAGGTAATGACATCGCAGATCATTTCAACACTACAAAAAAATCAGTGCTAACGGAAGTTACTACTTTTTGTGTGTGTAATGATTTTTTTGTATAGTAAGTAGTATGTCACTTGAAGGCATATATCATTTCGTTTACAGGAAGAGGAGGAGAAGGTTTCTGGTGGGCACAATACCAACAGTGATTCGGATAGTAAAGACGGTTTTAATATACGAAGTAGTAACGGTAGCAAGCGCAGTAAAAGAGGCCCCAAACAAATTAGGTTTGGAACTAACGTGGATTTGTCGGATGACAAGAAATGGAGACTTCAGCTTCAAGAATTAACAAAATTGCCAGCTTGGGCTAGAGTTATTAGTGCTGGAAATATGCTTACGCATGTTGGTCATGTCATTCTGGGAATGAATACTGTTCAGCTGTACATGAAAGTTCCTGGAAGTCGTACTCCTGGACACCAAGAAAACAACAACTTCTGCAGCATCAATATAAATATCGGACCGGGTGATTGTGAATGGTTTGCTGTTCCTGATGCTTACTGGGGATGTGTACAGAGTTTATGTGAAAAGTTAGTATTACAGTTCATTATTGCCAGATTTTAATTTTCTTCCATGGTTACATCTTATTTAATCGTTATTTTATAGAAACAACATCAAATATTTACATGGTTCGTGGTGGCCGAACTTGCAAGACCTTTATGATGCGGGGTGTCCTGCATACCGCTTTGTTCAAAGACCTGGAGACTTGGTGTGGGTTAATAGTGGTTGTGTTCACTGGGTTCAGGCAATAGGTTGGTGTAACAATATAGCCTGGAATGTGGGTCCTCTAACTGCTCGGCAGTATCAGTTGGCTATTGACAGGTATTTGAGCTCGTACTCCATTAATGACTACCTTAAAGACAAATTTTTCTCTTTATTTATAACCTCTAATGCTACAGGTATGAATGGAATAAACTTGAAATGTTCAAGTCCATTGTTCCGATGGTTCACCTCACGTGGAATTTGGCCAGAAATGTTCTTGTATCGGATCCGAAACTCTTCGAACTGATTAGGTTTGTTTAAATTGCAAATCGCTCATTCTGCTGTAATAATATTTAAACAATAATACAATAATTTGCTATATATTTTGAATTTCATTTAGATCTGTACTAATGAGAACCCTGGTGCAGAGTATAAGAATGCTCGAATTCGTAAAATGCAAGAATGTAGAGGTCAGGTTTCATGGAAGAACCAAAAATGATCCGTCACATTACTGTGGGCAATGTGAGGTGAGGATCTAAATAAATTCAATTTGATGGAAGTGGATCGCATATTGAAGGTTACGTCAAATTATTTGGGCACAATTTTCAATTGTTAAAAAAATTTGTTGTTTATAGGTTGAAGTATTTAATATTCTATTCATACGAGAACAAGAAAAGCGTCATGTTGTTCATTGCGTTGACTGTGCACGAAAACAAAGCTCAAATCTCAATGGTTTTGTCTGCCTTGAGGAGTACAAACTCCAGGAACTAATTAGTGTCTATGATAATTTTAAATTATACCAGGTGAGCGTATTAATATTAAAATTATCCGTATCCTGTCAACTAACTGCAACGTCTGTATAAAGTTAGGCTTAATTAATCCTTGTGATACTTAACTTTCCAGCCTAGTACGACGCCTATACAACAGCAACTCCAGCAGTCATCAACTCCGGCATCAGCGCCATCATCCGCAGCACTCCAAGCTCAAACACAAAATAATAATGTGAACAACGTCCAAGCACCGACATTTAATACTAACGTAACTGCCTCATAAAACTATATAAGATGTATCTTATTAATAATTCATAAAAAAAATTGCAAAACCACATATAGGGATGGATTAGTTTCTATCAAACTATATACGATATATGTAAGTTTATTCTACTATACTGCAAACAACAATACTGGAAATGTTGTTTTGAATTATTATATTGAAACAAATTGTGAAACTTAAACATCACTGCCAATAAGACGGACGACCGAAAATCCATTTTTTAACTATCATCCTATATATGTACATGTGTAGGAAGTAAAACTCGCAGGAATGTAATGATAAGTAATAATTCTTGATGCATGTAAAAGTGCAGTATATATAGTAATGAGTAGGATAAACGAACTTAATTTATTTTTAATTTATTAATAATTAATTATTACTGTTTTTTGTATGTCAATTGTATGTTCGTGCATATATAGGCATCGTTATATTGACTGTATTGTGTATGGGGGTCTTCTTTTTAAAAGTGTAAGATTTTTAAAAAAAATATAAAGTATTTATTTTCTGTTTTTCGTGATCGTTATTATTGTGAGAGTGTCTGTGTATGTGGGAAACAAGTACAATATGGTTAAATCGAATCACGATACGATTAGCTGTTCGGAAAAAATCGGAAAACTATTTATGTTTATTATACCTCGAAATTTCGGATTCGGATATAGAGTTATACGTATTTGTGGAAATTAAAATATAGACCTGTAGTGAATCTGTTCACTCTGACAGCATTTGTATAATAAATGAAAGAACGGAGTTTTATCTCCCTCGCATGATTTCACTACCAAACATGCGTATTTATTGTTTTAAACCATACATACCATATACCAATACCAACAAGGAAAAATGACAAAGCCATGTAGTGTTAGTATTTGTCATACAATATTATTGTAAGCTACTAATGAAGCTAAAAAAGATAATGAGTGGGTGGGTGTATTCCTAAATCCCATTACAAAATTAATTATCCATCTACTTTACTATTCCTAACATACGCACAAACATTCATATGCACTGCTTGCAATATTGTGCTTTAAAATTCCCATACGGTCGTACATTATTTACTATTTTTAGACATATACACATGTAAGTACTTAAGTTAACGATATCAATAGCATGCCTACTTCATAATCATTCAGTTGCATTTACTTCGGAATGGGTTGCAGGACCAATGAACGATGTTTTCCAGGAAAAAGCGCTCGAAAACTGGCAGGATGATTAAATATAGTGAGTATAAACATTATTTGCTACAACTGTGATATTGTACCGTTATAATTTAATTTTAATTTCAGTTGAGCAATGTGAACTCATTCTTGGAATATTTACCAGCGTTTAAGAGATTTAAACTCTCCGTCCCGAAACTTATCTAACACATTCGTAACATAGTTAATTACATAATACATGTCTTTTTTCGTTCCCCAATCTCACAAAACCCCTCAACTTTCTCAGCCCACACTAAAAACTTATTGTACAACTACAACACCTAACAGTCATTATTTCTAGTGCTGGCCTCAAACCTATCGAGTTTCAAATGGTAGGGTGGGAAATTGAGGGTTGTTTTAATCAACGCTAATTTGAGTACGTTTATAACTCATTCAAACTATTAAATCATCATGAGCCAGTTCCAGCTAAATTAAAAAAATATTATTGCTTACAGAGTAGAGTACCTTGTTTAAAAAATATATTTAAATCTCTTTTAACCAAAAACTCTTCAAACCAAATTGTCTATAATACACGAACTTGAAATACATACTACAGCGCAGTCATCAACCTTCTCTACCCGGACATCTTCCAGCGATTCCCAATTTATTTCCAGCTCGGTCAGTCCTGAAAAAATGCTAATATATTCTGTAGACTATAAAATTCTCTATCTTCTATTAATTTATAAACTCATACTGCAATTTCCTTTATTAAATATCCGCCCAAATCTTTGCAGGGTATATTACAGAAACTTCAGATTTTCTAAAATAATCCAAAATAAAAAATGAAGATACAAAATAAAAATTGAAAATAAATATCTAGCACAAAAACAAATCAAATATAAGAATTATAAAAAACAACCAATTATTATACAAAATTAAAAAAACAATGCAAACACAATCAATAAAAACGTTGCAACAGCGCATAGCAAACTCAATCCAAAAACAACAAAATAAAAACAATACAAACCTACCAAAATAATAATAATACATAAACAATCAATAAAAACATTGCAAACTAAAACATTAGAAAAACATCAAATAAAAGCACCCAAAATTACAAATTAAACCCTTGAAGAACCAACATATAAAAGCAATACAAAATTACAAATTAAAAAAAAAACAAAAGCTATAAATTAAAGCAATGCAAAATTACAAATTAAAAGTAAAGCAATGCGAAATTACGAATTAAAAACAAAACAACAACCAAAATCAATCTAAAATCACATTATAGAAAAAAATAAAAAATTCCCCATTCAAATCCTTAATTAAAACGAGCTTAAAATCCGGGCTTAAAACATCTTAATAGGAGCTTAAAGTATTTACAATTCCTCCGCCTGCTAAAATAAAAGTCTCTCACACCCTGGAAGTAACTTGTAAGTCTATAAAGGAGATGGTGAATTTGGAAGGAGTGTGTGGAGCGGAGCGAGCTTTTTTTTTTTGCATGAGACTTACGTGTACATAGGTACTTATAGCACTGGGAGCATTAAAAAGCCATGGGTTTGGCATTTGGCACTTTTTGTGTCTGTGTGTCTATTCATAATGTATAAGGAGTACAGTATGTGCATACAGTGTGTGTGTGTGTGTGTGTGTGTGTGTGTGTGCATCCAGCTCGTATGGTGAGTATACAAAAGTGAACTGAAGCTCAATGACTCATAATAAAAGGAGCAGAGAGTGGCACAAGTCCATGTTTATGTGGTGTGATCAGGTGACTGTCGTTTCGATGCCTTGGTGGTCGCTTTTGAATTCCCCGTTCATTTGTTGCCCTGCCCTGCCCTGTCATCAAGTGTAAATTAAAGGTTGAAATAAATTATAGTAGGACGATTAAAGTTAATTCCGCTCTTTTATTTTTCACCGGTTTTGTTTCGCCAACAAGTTTTTTAGTCATGGTAAGTCAATTTCTATGGATTTCCCAATGTTTTGTGTGTAATGGGTGACATTGGGACATGTCAATCCTGTCAATGTCAAGCTGCTCATTATTTTGATCTATTGGGGGCCCAGTGTGATGGAAATAATAGAGGAGTCAAAATTATGGATTCGTAAATTTAAAATTAATAAATTAGAAATGAAATGTTGATAGTAATTGAGACGTGGGAGTGATAGGAGTGGAAGGATGATAGTTTTGATGTGTTTTGTTCCGGGTAGCTGTGTAAGGATTTTTTTGGGGGGATTTGTGGGTTGTGGAGTAATATTAAGAAATTGTTGTTGTTGTTGGGAGAATGAGTCATTTGTTAAGTATTTATGTAGTTGTTAGATTTGGTTATCTTTGTTGTTGTGGGGGAAGGACCGTGAAGTATTTTTTGTTGATTTAGACGGAGCAACAATTGGACTGCGCTCTGGACCTGATGAGAAGACTCCCACCTCAACAAATCGAAAAGAATTTGGGTGATTTGATTGATATCGTTCCAGCACTATGTGAAGATTTACTCTCGTCGGTAGATCAACCACTTAAGATTGCTCGGGATAAGCAATTCGGTAAAGATTATCTATTATGTGACTACAATCGTGATGGAGATTCCTACCGCTCCCCGTGGTCCAATCAGTATGACCCTGTTCTTGAGGATGGAGCAATGCCTTCGGAGAGACTTAGAAGACTTGAAATGGATGCTAATTCCGCATTTGAACAGTATAGGGAAATGTACTTTGAAGGCGGGGTGTCGTCAGTGTATCTGTGGGATCTTGAACATGGATTTGCTGGTGAGGGGGGTTTTTTTGTTTGAAGGAATTGGGGGGATTCATGGATGATCTGTGTGGTGTACAATGGATTTGTTTTTTGGTGTCTTTGCAGGCGTAATTTTAATTAAGAAAGCTGGGGACGGAAGTCGCAAAATTAAAGGTTGCTGGGACAGTATTCATGTAGTTGAGGTACAGGAGAAAAGTACCGGTAGATCGGCACATTACAAACTTACTTCTACTGCCATGTTATGGCTACAAACAAATCGTGTTGGTTCAGGGACCATGAATCTGGGTGGGAGTCTTACGCGTCAGGTAAATTTTTGGTTTCAGTGGGAGTAGCTGGAGTAGTAGGGAGGGAAATGGCATGGAGCTCAGAGCTATGACCCCTAATTATGATTTTAATTTGTATGGTAGACGGAACAGGACTGCCCAGTCACCGAATCATCCCCGCATATAGCGAACATAGGGAAAATGGTTGAAGACATGGAGAATAAGATACGGTCGACCCTGAATGAGATTTATTTTGGAAAGACTAGGGATATTGTCAATGGACTTCGTTCAGCCTCATCCCTATCGGACCAACAGAAGAAGCAAGAATTGAAGAAAGATTTGGCTGCCGCTCTCATCAAACGACATCAAGTCAAAGAGTAACAACGACGTTATTTATTAAAAACAACCACTTAATTTTTCCCCGTTGAAAGTTTAAGAATTTTACCAAGTATATATTTCTTATTAGCAATTAAATTACATTGTTTGAAAACTACTACTATACGTACATACGTATGCACACGTGTGTCATTGTGATGAAACAATGGGAGTTAGACATTCTTTTTTTCATATTATTTTACCAGTCTTTTTCTCACATTATTACGAACATATTACATAAAATGTTTACTTAATGAAATTGAAATTCGTGTTATTGTTATAGAACACTTCGCTTAAATACAAAACTAATACATTCTTGTTTGTAAAATGTCGTTTTCGGGGGCAAGGAGAGGGAAATTATATTGAAAGATATTGTACATTAATTTAATAAAAACTAACATCTCTTATATGTACGAGCTAAATTAATTTCTCTGTAGCTTGAAAGCACAGCATGGAGCACACGAAATTGTTCGCATCACCTTTGTCTCAATAAAATTTTCCAGTAAATAGTAGATTTGTACGACTAAGTAACTTGGGTATCATTTATCAGTTTTAAAGTACTGAACAACCATCGAGGAAAACGGGTCAAATGAAGTAAACTCAGATCCGGACTGTCTAGAATAAACTTTGTACAATATTTTTTTTTATTATTTCATAAATAACAAACAAGCCAGCTTCAACCACGACAGTGTTGGAATAAGTATGTGAATGAAAATTTCGATACTGGAGGACAGATTTTTGACAACATTTGATGATTCATTATTTGCGTACATCATTCTAATTGGCCATACTATACCTTACCGTAAAGCGCTCAACCCCTGTTTTCAAGGAAAGCTTGAATCTTTAAAAGTTAAAAACTAATAAGTAAATACATTTTTGTAATAAAAATATAAATTGCGCAAGTTTGTATGACATGTATTGCTTCATAAAATTGTGATGCACATACATTCATATTATTTAAAACAGTACCATAGAAAATTAATTAATTATAAATTAACTCTATATTATTGTGTAATGATGCTGTTCCAACTCCAATTTTATAGTTGTGACGTGACAATCACTTTTTATGATATTCTAGAAGGCTGAAACGCTTCAGGTGGAATTTTCCCCGCATTATTCAATTCGCTGAACACGTACATCGATCTTTCTAAGTCCCACCCATTCTCATCCAAACACCTGAAAATATAAAAAAATTATCAGTAAAGTTAAAGAAAGGTAAATACAAATATTTACTGTAAATAATTAAGTCAAAACGGTGGAATACTTTCGAGCCCATTCCATGTTCATTAGAGATTTTTCACAAAAAAGTTTCAGCTTTTCTTCGACTGTTTGAGGAGGTTTGTAAGAATCAAACAAAGGTTTGATTTCTGGCTTGGTTGGTGTTTCTAATCTTGATGATTGTGGCCGTTGATCAGACTGTACTGTGGTAATGCTCTAAAGGAATGAAATGACAGCAATATTGTTAAAGCAGACATTGATTGTAAAGTAATGCTCGGAAAACTGTTTACTTACTTTTAATTGAGGAGACGTAGGATTGGTGACGAAAAACATTTCATTCACTATTACGAAGCCAGTATTGAATGGAACTAAGATAAAAGATCTTGTGAAGTGACGGGTCATGTTCTTGTCTCGTGGTTCCCGAAATAATCCTTGCATTGTAAACATAATAAAGGCTTCCTGGAATATTATACCATTCAATTATAAGTTAACTATAAAGATAATGTTAACAAATACATTGAACTCAGTAAAACTTTCCTCACCAATGCAACAGGCATATCAATGACGTAATCCAGATGCTTTGAAGCAGGCAATTTGGCTAACAATTTTATTATTTCTTGTCTTCCTACATGTACGTGTCTTCCTTTCCGCGATTTGTTACTCCGGCTGTTGTTCAAAATATTCCTACTCTCACCGATATATTCACTCAACCTGTAAATTTTTATTGTAAACAATCAACGTAAAGCACATTTGTTTACTATCTATGTGCATAGAATCATAATTTTGGAATTTTCTGATCACAATATTATTCGTTGTTACCTCTGGTTGTTACTGGAATGGTGACTGCCAATAGATGAGGATATGGATGTACCATCCTTTACGTAGCTACTGGATAAAGTCATGACAGCTTGCTCTGAATAGGCATTTGCTAGATCTTCTCTGCTGGAGTCGTACAGACGGACATACTCTGCCACAAAAGTTTTCACAACATTCTGGGCGGATTCATTGCAAAACCAAGACTTCTTCAAGGTAGGAACTGAATACTTTTCCACATCAAAATTGATGCATTTCGTTGGATCGATCTCCTGGTTGTCCTGCCGAAAAAAAATATAGCGTCAATTTTCAAGTCCTGTTTGTTACTTTGGAACAATTACTTGAATTTGTAAACCGTACAATTAAACTATGAGCTATGTTTGTAAACGAGAAAGAGAACACACTCACCAATTTGAGAAGCCCAGAAAATTTCTTCCTAATTTCGAGCTCATATTTAGATCGATCCGTGAACCTATCGGTAGCTGGATTATTTCTAATATTCAATTCAAGCAACGTGCTGGATTTCAAATGGTCGAGGGCATTCAAATCCCGGAGCTGGAAAAATGTGAGCATACTTTCACAACACGGTCTTACTGCTGTAAAATCTAATGGAGTTCTTCGTCCGGATCACATTTACTAAAACTTCTGGGGCAAGTAAGAAACGGAAGAGTTTACCTTGTTATCGTTTGCAATTAAGCACTTTATATTGGTTCCTTGATTCAAAAACGCGATACTTTCTGTTGATGGTAGCTTATTAAAGCTCACATCCACAGACGTAACGTGGGCAATCCAGTCTTTAACTAACTTCCCGATCACATTCCCCACACTAATACGAGACAATGGCAGGTAATGTTCAACAGCCATTGACACAGTATTGTGGAAATTAGATAAATTCAAAAGGCCAGTTTGGGACAAGCGAGATTTCAACTCAAAACTTAATCTCTCTTCTAATTCTGGTGTAAACGGTACTGTCGGAGGTGGACTGACATGGGTAATACGAAATTTTATAGATTCAAAGGATAAAGATGCAATTGCTTCAGCCACAGAGCGGTTTTCGATGTAAAAAATTGAATTTGGAGGGTTCACTGTATACTGCAAAGAAAGGAGAAGAATTATTAGTCAAAATAATCAAATTACATCTGAGAATTCAAATCAGGCTCTACTTACACATATAGGCTGAAACAAAATATCTTTGTTCCGTAGTGCTTGAAGTATGACTTGAAGGATATTATCACGGTTCATTGACGAGCCTCCCATTATCTGCAAAACAATGAGTACACATATCAGTATTTGGTCATACGAGGTCAAAAATGAGTCCAATGGAGTGTATTCATGTACACATACTCCCGCTGTCTGCACAACAACATCCACAATACAAATTACTGACTATTCATAACCACTGAAGCTTCAAAATTCTACATAATGGTCAAATTTTCCCCGCTAAAATATTCTTTGAATGAAGCTCATCAAATAAGTTTAGACAGTCTCAACTAGCATCATTACAGAACGACCAAAATTACCGTGCACTTGTGCCAAGCAGGTCCAAACTCATGTCGGAATCCCTTCTCCTGGCCATCAGCTCCTGGATGTCTCGGTTTAGTCCACTTTCCTCCTTTACGCCGGCCACCACCTCTTCCTCCTCCTCCTCCACCTCCTCCATGATGCTTATTTCCTTGGAACTTCTTCCCACCTCCATGCCTTCAAAATACAAAACCAACCTCAAATTCTACTCACTCAACTCCCGCCCAACATCCTTAATTCCAACAACATTCAAAATCTCCCCCAGACTCTTTACCTAGAGTGATGAGACTGATTAGAAGGGCCATCCTCATCCCCCATGCTCACATCAGTATCCAACTTGATCTTCATATCCTTCTTCCGGATCCCTCTCATTCGATCATCTGTAATCATAGTAACGACAGTCATGTCAGCCAGCACTTCCCAAACAACCCAATGACTCAAAAATACACAAATACAGTAACAACTCCCCCTAAATTCCATCCCCTTCAAAAATGATCCCATCAAACAGCTCTTACTTTGGAATCCTTGACGGGTGTCAAGCAGGAATTTGGCGGATCTTCCATCATTATTATATCGTGGCATCTTGACCTCTCTTCAACTTTGACGCTTCTCTCTCAGAAATTGATAAGCAGGACGGGGACAAACTCCGGACAAAAAGAGTACTTATTTAAAAAAAACTACGCACTTCTAACAACCAACACTGTAACAACTAACAAACTCTACCCAACACAATAAAAACCTCCTCAACGAAAATACAAGGGAGGGGGTGAGAACTTTCTACATTTACATACAAAAAATAATAAGTACTCCCTCAAAATTAACATACATCAAGTTCAATGTGCTTATGTAATAATCCCCAGTTCACAATTATTCACTTGATTACACTACAGAGGAATATATATATATAAAATAACTATATCGATGTGATGGTGCTTGAGTGAACTTTCAGGCTCCCTTCACGTCCCCAATATCTAATTACTCCTTGGGTTCCTTCCTAATACACAGGACTGTCTCTAAAATAAAAAGGTGACAGGATTTGATCAACTCTCCTTCGATTTTCTCCTCGATGTTAGAAGAAGGTCCAAAATTCATTTAAATACGTATGACCGTATTGTCTCAATTCACACAATTCACACACACTCTCCTCCACACAATAAGAGCCTCTTCTCCTTAATGCAATTCGTCCAACGTCCAACTATCATCAAAAGTGTACACATTTGCAAGTTTCCGCGACCAAAATCCTCTCCGTCACAGGGCTTCCTCACAATTCAACAAATAAAGTTTGAGCTAACTCGATGGTAACCATCGCGGGATTTTTCATATTTACTTCAACCCTGCGATTTTTATGGGCCCAGACCAGTCATGGGCGTTCGGATGAATACAGCTCCTATCCCTTCCATTCCAGTCCGTGCCTATCTATGGACGCTCTCAAGATAAAAAAAAAATCAGCTGTGATCCAGACAACGTTCTAAGTCACTAAGGGGCGAAGTGAGACTATGTCATGGAACTGTATGAGCTAGTAAAGCTATACGCTTCATTATTTTGTATCATATTTTAATGGACATTTTTTATAAATACCCTTAAATTATTTTTTTTTAAATAATAAAAATTTTGTATGTACATACCAGTGACTGTCCATACGATTGGTTATTAAAATGCGTATACATAACAGTGGACAGTAAAACGTTCCTGGATAAACTCATCTACGTACGTATAATTACTTTTGCACTAGTGGTAGTTTGATCTGTCTTAATTAATATCAAATTAATTTTTTTAAACCGTAATTAATATACGTACATTAATTTTTGTAAAAACGTTTAGACTTGTATTCAAATTACGAGCAATGTGAGAGCTCGTGTGACATCTGCCGGCTGATGTGAAAGAGAATTTAATGTAAGAGACAAATCCGATTATAGATGGCGGAAGCTTAATACCTTGGTTTTTGTACGTATGCATTTGCAGATGTTGATAAACCTCATTTAATTTTCTGAGGTCAGACGGTTGATGTCCTTAAAAAGAATGGGCTTCTTATTGTTGAAGTAATTTGTTACTACGATTTTTTAAAATTACTTGGCACTTATGGTGGGGACAGACAAGCAGACAGCCGGACACCATGACATTTGCAATAGCGTCTTTCAGCATCGCTGTCGTTAAAAGTACTGGGGTTTAATAGGGTTCCTATTTTTTGTTTCTATATTTGTTGTAAGCACTGATTGTGTGCACTTACTGTAAATCTTGGAAAGATTCACCTTAGGAGCGCTAATAGTTGGAAACGTGTATGAGAGTATTATGAGAAGGTAAACAATGTTCTTTGAAATATGATCTGCCAATTATCTTATCCAAATGTGCCCTCAGTACAAGGAGCTGACGGAGGTGGATTTTTTCTCTATGGAATTCTCAGATTTAGACAATTTATTATTATTTAATTCCTCTGGATACTTTGTTTCCCAGTTTGTGGCTGTCTAATGGAGCATTGCACAGGGATAATTTATTGTATTTTTAATTTTGTAGTATACTAAAATTGGAAGGGAACTCCTATCTATAGGATTCTCCATTAAATAAAAATACTTTGAGAAAAATGTCCTTCCTTGATCTCGTAACTCGTCTGGTACTCCATGGACGCATACGAATTTCCGGACAAATCATTCCCCCAGGACTGATGACCAAAAGCCTAGTGGCTGTATGTATTGTCATCCCAGTTATTAGATCATACAAATATAATTAAAAATCCATTTATATACTTTTAGCAAAAAGATAATAAATGCACATGCTTAGCCAACAAACTTATCATTCCAAACAAGCTTGGAATGTCACGAACCATGAACGTGCTGAGCTTCATAAAAATGCTCTCCCTGTCAATACTCTATCTGTCTCTGTGAACACAGCATTATTACGTCCGCGTCCCCAAGAGACAGACTTACTCTTCCTTACTGTCCCTAATTTTAAAAAATATTTCATAAATATGGACGTCAAAATTCATAAAATATAGACTTGGTGGTACACAATCGGAGCAGAATGACCACACTGAATATTCTATTGGAAATAACGACGCATACTTCCAAGTCCAAGAGCAACAGCAATCATCAAAAGAATATCATGCATAGGTAAGTATGCATTTATGCATATTGACCCTGTCCTGGCATTAGGCTAATTCACAAGAACAATCAAAATTCCAAAATGTAATTCAATAAATTGGAGCATGTATTTTGGTTTCCTTGAACACAAAATGAGGGAACAGTGCTTAGGAAAGCTACTTCCTCTAATCTGACCGTTGTTACAATACAAACGAAAGCTAATTGGGAGACTAACGAGGAATTAGTCTCCCTGTCAGTCTCAACTTACCCCAACATTTAACAATACATGTGAATGAATGAGCTTGGCTCAAGCGGAGTAACTAATCTATTACTACGAGGGCTAGTTCCTACTTCCCTGACCCTCAGTGACCCCAAGTAAGTTCTTTGGGCTGTCCAGCATAGTACTAGGTACTTTGAATGTGAAAGGCAGCTTTTAGTTCCATAGATTCAGGGATCTTCTGTATCTTCATCAAGGTACTTATGTACCTATCTAAAAACATGTGATTACTGGGATTGGGGAACTGTTGAATGGTAAGTCCAAACAAATTATACAAACTACTCCTCCAACCTCAACCTTCGAATTTTAAGATTTTGCCATAATTGAACGGATAGTTAGATTTTGAGATGTGTGTAATTTAATATGTTTTCGAAGTTCAGTGGAAGAGTAATTTTTATAAGTACTTTGCATACTGTTACAGTAATATTAAGTAAATGGATTTAGTGATGGTGCATGGGCATGGAAGGATCATATTTGGCAAACGATGATCAGGAGTTTTGTCATTAATTGTAATTTTAAATACTCAAATTTCAATGTTGAATTATTCCGAGTCATAATTTGATATTTTGATGTGCTCTTTTAGATCTTGAAGTTGAAGGCTACACTAGGATACGAGGATACCAGTGACCACTGGCCACCCCGTTGAAGATAATTACTGTGAACCAGTCCTTATGAGAAGTGATGTTATTGTAAAATGACTTACGCAACTCTGGCTGTGTAATTATTGTAAGCTAATTTTATTGTTATTTGACATGTTGTTTTTTGTTGTGGTCATCACAAAATATCCTGGAATGTTTGTAGCAGCATATTAATTACATGTATGATCGAAAGGCTAAAATCTTGGGTTCATCCTTCAGATATTTCAGAGACCGGAAGAAGAAATGCCGAAGGATTCTGAAGATGATGGTGATGGTGTGAGGATGATTAAATGTGGGAGAGACTGATTCCAGAAATTTTTACACTGCCATGCTTGTGGGAAAAATATTTTAAAATAACATGAACAAAATGTTATATCCACTACAAGTACACGTGTCAACGCCGTTGTCAACGTCACATTTCACGGGAATGAAAATCTGGTAGAATTCCTGTGTCCCTTCTCTCATCATATTTTCGACCTACAAGATTCAGTGATTTGGAATTGCAGGATTGGATATAAAGTACCCGATAAAGAATTCCAATTCCAGTAAAACCAGTTCAGCAAAGGACCTCACATGAAAAAATTCTCAGTCGGGTTAGTTTAGTAGTTGTTTTCTTGTTCATTTAAAATTTAGGGAAGGCATTACATGCGTGGATTGAGTGCTGAGTTTTTATTTAATGATGGGGTTTCCAGTACAACAAGATATCTTACTGTACTCAAAAATTCTGGATAATTGCAAATACTGTCTTAGGCCTAAAGACTATGCGTTAGAAGGTTACTCGTCAATTGTCAATTCAGCAATATTGAATTCTTGGCTTAAGTATACTATGAAGTAACCTACACCCAATGCGAAGGAGTATGAAATGTTACTCATTTTAACGCATAAGTGCATAATGGGTAGTCGTGATAATGGATAGGGTGATTGTACTACATGTACATCTATACTTTTACCTTCTAAGCACTTAGACACTATGGAAAGTATTAAAAAAAGGTAAACTTGTAGTTAATAAAAATGAGATGTCAATTTATTAAAATTAGTTTTACAGCATTACCTGGTGGTCGACCCCGACTGGGAAATTCATTGCAATGTTAAAACTACATCGACGTTTTGGATGAAAACAACCTCATATGATTTACGTATCGACTTCCACTACTTGGTAATCAACGTCCTTATTGCACTAATTCTGTTGCGTGGATTCTTGTACAAACAGTTGGTTTTTTCGAATTTGGGAATGTGGTAACCTGATAGGTCGCTTGGAGGACTCATGTAGTTTTCAAGCACTCGAAGTTTTCGGAACATGATCTAGAAAAGTTTGGATGGTGCCTTTGTCCCATTATCTCGTCGAGTAAGTTACTGTAATTTATTATTCTTCCAATATACTAAGCAGTTGAAACTGTGTTGCCTCTGTCTTTACCTTTTCATATGTGCTGGACAGGATGAAGTTTGGATATTGGAAGAAATAGTGAATATGCCGGAGCCGGAGGAACAAGACTTCATCAGTAATGGTATGCCGTCATTTGCAAGACTGGACTCGGGGGTACTGGGTGTACTAGATCAGATTGTTCATTCTGTGGATCAATATCTAAGTACTGCGGTTGTACTGCTAAAGTTTTTGTGAAAGTCTATGACCTCTGGGTTCATCTCGAAATCTGATCATTTGCAGGTATGAAAAATGTTTTTTTGAATAAAACAAATAAAGCATATTGATTCGATTAAATTGTAAGTTCTGAATTTTATTGCATTAGGCTGAGTGAAAGGGCCAACGGTTTGATCCTGGTCCTAATGTCAGAGGAGCTAACTGATGCTGGCTTGCTAGGAACAATGGTTTGCGTTTTACTTATGTATATGAAAATATCATGCACTTAAGTACTTCAGAAGAAACCGGAAGTACAAACTGTCTCAACGTCAACAGAAATATAGAAAGGAGCAGCAATTATATACTACGAGTTTGGGACAAAGCCATCCTAGTCAAAATACGGATGAAAATGGAATCTCATGTATCTGTATAGATTATTTTTTGAGAAATGTCGAGAAGCAAACAAAATATAAGGTGCTACAGTAATTTTCAAATTCACAAAAGTATGTTTATATTATGAATAGAGACGGCAATCGTCAATCTTTGCTTTGCCTTGTGAGGTTTGATATAAAATGTACCAGTATTTGAATATGTATAATTATGTATATAATATTTATAGTATTTATTTACGTATTCATGTTCATTTTAATATCAAATCATTCCAAAACAGATAACAATTTACCTATTTAAAAAAAATATTTCATTAAACAATAATGACAGCTTTAGAAATTTAATATTTTGGATCCAGGAGCCTGATTGTTCTAATAAAAATGCAGAGAAACATTTTACTACTTTGACTAAAGGCGATTATAAAGATCATTGTTCATGGTATTCAGTATTCATGCTTTACCAAATTGTTATTCTGTAGGTCTATAAGAACACGTTCACAAGGATTTCAGGTTGTGTTTGCGATTGACAAATGACTAAATACATATTCATTAGTAACCACGACAACTGCTGTCAATGCACCTGAAATATCGAAGGCCCGATAAACATATGAATTAATCAAATGTACTGGGACTGGGAGATTAGTTTTCATTCTGGAACAATCCAACTTTTTACCTAGTTAAAACGCACTACATGGACAATATGCTGTGTTATGGAAAAATATACAACAATTAAGATGAAAATTAAAAATTCCATCCAGAAAACAAAAGACCTGCTTTACTGTTTACGGGAGAAAATCTTAGTCGGTTAAGGGTTAATGGGTACGAATAATGTTTAGGGCACGGAATGATGCTTTTGAACTCTTTAAGTAGGTATATCTAAGGACCGTTACGGAGGTGCTGTAATTTTAAAAGGAACATGTTTTGAAGAACATTGATGAGTTTTTTTTAAATCCACATCTCCAGCGGCACTTGGTACTTCTTGTCTAACATTATACTCTTGACTGTTGGCTTACAGTATCACATGCAGATAAAGCCCGAAAAAACGACAGTTGTAAAAGATTGTTAATCAACTATTTCCAAAATTTACATCATTTTCCACGTTAATGCCTCGTACCCGTCTATTTATTTTATGGTTTCTTTTTCGTGTTAAAATTCGTGAAGAATGAAAGCAATTAGTGTCTAAACAAATTTTTCGGGGCTCACGCTCGCAATGATTTTGAAGTCGAGGTACTGCCTTTTATAAACATGGTTTCTTGTTACCACTGAGAAACCCGAAGTATAGCAAATAAAAGGTAAATACATAGGTATGTATGTACATGTACCTAGATACATTGTGGACCTTCGGATTATATGTCCATGTTCATGCGATTTTACGAAATGAGGCGACTTACAATACTTTTAAAGGCTCCAATGCCTCTCGATGTACTTACCCTTTAATGCTAAAAGTCCGGGATTTGACTACAGAACCTGTTACAAATACTTTGTCATTTCAGAGCTTAGAAAGTTCCAAAATAAATATAACGTTTGTTTCTGAACGTTACAGGTTGAAGGAGTTGCTACTGGGGCGGGGTGGAGTAAGAAATGAGAAATTCTCAAAGTCGAATGTAGAATCTAGATGCCGCACTAGAAGTCAAAAAGGAGATGAAGATTGTTCCCTTCACTATCCACACAGTAGCCAAAGTATTTATATTATTATAAAGGAAGTTTATATTTCAGGGAGTTTCTCCTCTAAGACCACCCACACCGGTAAAATATTATAATTTAGCAGAAAAATATTATGCGGTAACATGTGCATACAATTATACATTATTTTTACGGGCTGTATCAGAAAAATCTCCGGATAATAAATGGCTAATGAATGAGATAGCAATCTGAAAAAAAAACTGGGGAGAGTTGACGTGGAAACAATCACACTAAAGTTGCGCCCAGCTTGTCAGAGTGAGAGAGTGAGAGAGAGAGAGAGAGAGAGAAAAAAATCCAACATGGACAAAATGTACGACGAGCCTCAGTAGTTGTATTTGTAAGTTAACTAGTAGAGAAATTTCCTGTACCATTCACTTCAGCTTTTAGTGTTATCACCATTGGAAGATTCCCTTTTGCTTTTAAGACTCGTATTATGCAGATTTAATTTTTTTGTGTGTGGTTCTTTACATCTGCGTAATGATATAACAGGAATATTCATGCTATAAAATAATTCATTCCCTGGGGTTTGTCATTATTGTCACAGAGAGGATATACACCCTACTTGTTTACCCTCTTACTTTATGTATGCATTTATGTGTTTTTTGAAAACAACGAACCATTTAAATAATGAAAGCCATTACAACTAATTCTATGATATTGACTTTTTTTTGTCACCATTTGCATACAAAATTCCCCGTCGAGAGTTCACCACGATGACCTGAAACATCACTATTCCTTCCAAGGTGGGGAAGACATTTGTGGAGGATAAACTCATTCATAAAACTTTTGTTGTAATGTCACACAGCTGAGATAGATGAATGGTGAATTATGGCGGAAGAAATTTCCACGTGCAATCAGTGCCCTATACCATTTAGAACTACAGTATACGTTCCGTAAATTTTCCGTATTACTTACATCTGCTCTGAACTCTCCATTGTATTTTGTTATCTTCCATCCTTTTGTCTAGTCTTCAAACCGTGTTCTTACACACTCACGCTCTCAAATTATACAATTCCTTTGCCTTTTCGAATTATTTGGCAAATTCACAAATTGTTCAGGTTCTCATTCCCTGTATACTTATCCTGCAGTATTTTGGCGGTAGATTCTTCATGTATCTTGTCTTGAGGATGGATAATAAATGGTTTTTCAAGCAATGGAGAAGAATTCAAATTTCCTCGGTATATCCTACTGATACTACAATATTGTTTCCATATGTCAAACATGAGCATTGGGAGAGAAAAAAAATCCTCCGTCTAAATAAGCTCCTTGTAAATGTTTACTGTTCAGGGGAGATGAGATAATATATTCTAAATTTCCTCCTCAATGTTTCCTTAGAATATCAAGTTTCTTAAGGCTATCGTTTGAACGGAGAATTTGAGTAGGGGGCATATTGTTTTTCATATTTACAAAAGTACTGGACAACTTGTTTGCATGCCCTATTTTGCTAATGGCACTCTTCCACATTATTAATAGTATTATAGGGTATATTTATACACAGGGCTGTAAGTTTTTGTATGCTTTTGTAATTATACTGAAGGACCCATTAAAAAAAAACCATACAGCCACACGCAGTACCTTTTCATGTGTGTTTGTGTGTGTATCTGGTTCGGTATACGTATAAATCCTGTACATAATTATTTAGATACTAAAACTGTATACAGGGGATTAAAGATGTGGAGATGAGTTACCTGATGGCCCAAGCTCAAAAATTTTCTATATCTTTTCCTACATACATATTTAATCGAAGCACGCAGTGCCTAATGGCTATATAGGTTTCAACACTTGTGAGAGCGGATGAGCTACTTAGAAAAAAAAACTCTTTGAAATTTCATTCACTTCACAAAGGTCACTCTTCTGTGGAAATAAGCAATTACATTATTCCTGGAATGTCCTAATAACAGTAATATGACCAAGTACAAATTCATCTTTAATAATCGCCATAAAATGTACCGGTTCGGCATATCCTCATCATCCACAGGAGATAAGGACCTGAGTCGGCCCAAGAGTGAGTATACACATAAGTTATGAAAATGTGGGTACACCTGGAAATCAAAGAATGGAAATTAATTTGAGGAATCAAACCCTCCTGCTTCAGAGTTCAAACGTTGAGGAGAGAGAGAGAGAGAGAGAGATGCGTTCAATCTGTGTGCATTTGATGATGAAAGACGTTGTTCCAGCCAGGAGCAAGGAACAATTTCGAGAAGACACAAGAATCTATAATTATGGATGCCTCCTCCATTCATCATACCGTCGCCGACGGATAAAACCATACCTTCAAGTTAAATGTATTTAAATTGAGTGTCTGCCGCTCCAGCATTAGATGTAACCTGTATGTATCTTCACAGACTCCTCCGGGGTTCGCATTAAAACGCTATAAGCTAATAACGCATAAAATAATAGGAACAGAGGTAGAAATTACCTATGTACATGTGATTACAATCCTTATATTTTTACCTCAAGAAGTATAAGTAAGCGACGAAAGCTTTGTATAGACTCGTCAGAGAATATTATCAGTATAACAACGTCACTTTGTTTCGGAACAAAAAGCCTCCTTGAAAAGGCTTAACCGATCCTTTAACTTCCATTGTGAGCACATATTGTTTTTTCCCTGGAATAAGTATTAACGAGCTCTGGTCGGGAAACTCCTCCGTGCTTATGTACCATGGTCTAAAGTATATATGTATATCGATGTATCTACATATGGCAAGGATTTAACAAGTAGATTGTAAATAAAGTACATGGATGTAACTCCGATGATGAGCAATAAAACGCCACAAAGTGTGTAGGGATGCTTGTCTTTGGGAACCACCATTTTATTTCTTCATTCGGGGAACAATCATCAAACAATGAAATCGCATATGAAAATGCACGTTTCGCATATTTCCTCCGTCTTTTAATGAATTCTGTCGTAAAAAAAATGTCTGATCTCCTCAGATTGCCCTTTTAATTTACAATCTTTGCTTGGAATAATAATTTTCGTGCAGGAAATGCGCCTTTGTAGCCCTCTCTCTCTCTCTCTCTCTCTCTCTCTCTCCCTCTGCTCCCAATCCCACTCATGAGCACCTTTCATTCTGATGTCAATAACAATTAACTATGTTGATTTTTCTGAAGATTTCATTTTCACAAGATGCATGGTTTCCCTTTCTCCCAAATGTTCTCTCAGGCATGCTCATCTTCATGAAAGTCCGTTGAAATAATGTGCATATGGGTAGAACAACCCTCAGTGGGGGACTATACAGGAGCTGTCTGCTTCACCAGCAAAAACGTTGAGGGAAAATGAACACGTAAGGGCATTAATTAATGTCAATAACAGCTACTCTTCTTCCTTTACCTATCCTGCCTGAACTTATGTTGACTTGAGTGGGTGTTCCTCCCGGAGAGACTAATCTTTGACAGGGTCGATGATGGTAATCTTGAGTCGTATAAGATGGTAAATGGCATTATAGTATCTTCATACCGGATTTTTATTATAGCCGTGTGTGTGTGTGTGTGTGTGTGTGATGCAAGGGTTCGATAATTTTTAATTCTATTAATAAATTTTGGGCTGAAAATTCACAAGAAAAACCTTGTAGGGCATGGTCTAATGTGTACAATTAGCTAAACCGATGCGACAATGGGGCATAAAACTGGCAGTAAACAACGAGATACAATCTCAATTCTCATCCGCGCTTCCAGTGAGGATCCCTGAAGGTCTCAAATCCGGCCAAAGAGGGATAAGCCAGCAATTCATATTTTATTTACGTATTCCAGCTTTTATTGCTCCCACAATAGAAACCTATGGGGCTGATAAAAAAAATTACTTATTCTTATCTTGGACTTGTTCCAACAGTTAATACTCCGTGGTAACTTCTTGTCCCAGGGAGAAAAAAATATATACAATTTACAAGAACAAATCGGCGGGGAAAATTTCCTCTTGCTCCTCTTTGTGTTCCCAATTTCAATTATTATTCAACTGCACACTGGACTTATAGACATTTGATTTAGGTTGAGCCAAGGGCTAGAGTGGAAACAGGATTGGAAATCCGTCACGATTTTTCAAACCGACAAACATTACATGAATAACAAACAGCATGGCTTCCTCTTGATATTTCCAGTTTGAAAACCTCAATAAAATTTTGAACAAGTTTTTGCATGGTTCTAGATTCTTTCAGAGAGGAAACTGAAAAAGAATAAAAATGACTAGTTTGTCAAGTTTTTTCCCTACCTAATTTCCTCTCTCTATTAACAGATTTCCTCTGAATTGGAAGTAGATAGTACTTGAGAGTCAAAAATTCAGCATACGCTGAGCTATTACGATTTCACACTACGCTTCACACACAACACCACTTTGACTTGAAACAGTGTTAGGATGCTTTGAGAGCCATACGGTAATATGAGTAATTACCTGCTCTCCCACCAATTAACACCCGGCACAGCCTCGTCGCTTTCGTTTCCTTTTCCTCCCGTCTTTTAACTACACACACACACACACACACACACACACACACACACACATACATTGAGCGAAGGAATGTCCAATTAAAGATAACATTTACACTGTAATTCTCTTCATTCCCTCGATAATGATAACATTTCAGCCACTAAAACCATCAGCCTTCACATCCATTCATTAATTAAGTTCGTAACCTATAGTATGTTCGAGACTACCACCATTAATGAACATACTAGACCAAGTCCTAATCTGTTTGTGATACAATATGCAAAGCCCTGTCCAATTTTTTTATTTTACAGACAGCTTCCCTTTTTTCTGCCAGCAAACTAGCCCTACCTGATACTGATGATAATTATAGATCCATGTGAGCATACTCAAGAACCAACAACTCCAAATCCCCATGGAAAGTCAAAGAAACACCTTTTTCACGCTTTAACACGATTATTCACAATCCATTACAAAATTTAAGCCTATTCAAAAAATCGAACCTACAACAACGCTTGGAGAGATTCCTTTAATGACAGATGATATCGCAGGGAAGGATCCAGGGACCATATCAAAAAAGAATACTATGTTTCTCTGCCTTTTAGTGTGTGTTTGTGTGTGTGTGTGTGTGTGTGTGTGTGTGTGTGTATGTGTGTGTTTCTGTGACTATGCTCCCAATTAATTACTGTCTTCTTCGCTCAGCCCCTCAAAATGTTCCAAGCTAATGAAATTCCCCATTTTTCTCCCAAAAATCTCCTACAGTCCTCCATCTTCAGTGACAGGTGGATGGAGCCCTCACCATTTCTACTTTCCTCTCCAATCTCTGGGCTGCCCACAGTCATTTTCCCTTTTCAACAGCCTTAATCTTCATTTCCCTCTTCCCATTTTTCCTTTCCGTACAATAAATGGGACAAATTGTCAATATTTGTCAGAATTTTGATACAGTTCTGATTTAAAAGAAGATGTCTGCTGCACCTTGGATGGTTTTTGGTGTGAAAATTTCTCACGCGTCTGAAACTTGATTATATGGATTAATTGGCGTCCCCTTATTTAGCTCTATTAGATCAATTTTAATTTGACTGGAGTAAGTTCTTCAGCCAAATAGAGAGCTGTCAATGTCAGGGAGGATAAGGCCTGAAATGTCATGGAAATTCTTGGGGTTTACTCCCACAAAAACTCCCTATGTTCGATGGCTTTAATGAATGAGATGAATGGAATTCCCCAGTTAAAATAAAGGTAATAATAAAATAATGGGGACGGCCCTCTGCATTTATAGACTTCATGCGGTGTGGTCTTTGTAGTGACAGGACAGAGTCTGACTCCCGAGGAACTATTTGTTACAGCGTAGAAAGTTTTAGAGACATTTGCACACTCAGACACACACACACACACACATCCACATCCATGGCAGCCATACAAATAGTAGACGCTTATGTACCTAGCCCTTTGGAGCATCTCCTCCTATCCCGACACAATGCGACTCACATATAAATGGATTTTTTTTTCATGCAGGGGGGAAATGAATAATAATAGGAAAATACAATTTTTCCCATTTGAATTTGCATATTCAAATTTCTCCATTTGTAATTTAACGCTTCTACATTCTATCCTTTTACACAAACACTCACCGTGCACATTGCTAATATGTACTCCGTAAATGAGTAGGAAAAGGGAAAAAAATAGTTTCAAAGAGCACTATTATCATTGTGGAGAGCTTCACATGTTGCATAATGAGAACATGGATGTAAGCTAATATATAAGGAGACTATAGTCAAATGCGACACCGAGACCTCATAGATACTCCAAATGCTGGACGTTAACACAGAGACACAGTGAGGAGCCAGGAACCAACGGACATTTGATGATTCTATAAATGGAAAAAAGCAAAAGCAAAACGAATTCTTATTTCCCCCAACGAAAAGATTCTCAATGAATGAGTGAATATTAAATAGGTGAAAAAAACATGTTTTTTTTCTTTCTAAACCAAAATAACATTTCCCCCTATTTAACGTTTTTTTTCACTTCTTCTTCTTTTCATTATTATTTGGATTGCGTATTCCAATGGCTCTTGTTATTATTCAAGTCTCTATCGTAACATTTACGTGCAGTGTCTCTCTCTCTCTCTCACTCCATATAGTATTTATACTCCCTCCTATTTTGAATATGAGCCTACAAAGATTTGAATTTTAGTATAAAGAACCTAAAAAAAATTGGGGAAAAGCTCCATATATATAGATACACACACACACACTCTCTCTCTCTCTCTCTCTCTCTCTCTCTCTCTCTCTCTCTCTCTCTCTCTCTCTCACAGCTGTTTTATCAAATGCATAATTATCAATTCCATTCACATAATTTTAATATATGCACATTACTTTACACTCCGAGTCTCTGTTTTTCAAGAGTCTGTCTTTATTAACGTATGCATATACACGCATTGCATGGGAGTTGTAAGTAGGACGTTTGTCTCTGCAGTGTTCCAGGATCTTCATTTACTCCGTTGAACATTTCCGTTGAATGTATGAAAAAAAATATTTTTTTTTCACCCATTAGCTCCTGCATACGAGATAGAAGTGGATTTTCAAACACCTGGTCATTCTACTCTTCTTATCATGTGGTTCATTTACATAAATTCATCAAGAATATAATTTCCAACTTCCCCTGTGTTTCGTTGTGTCTCTCTCGCTGTCGCATTTCCTTCTCTCATGGAGTGCCTTTCAGTGAAACAGTAATGAGTAATATAGCCGTGTGCTCAGAGAGTCCTGTATAGTGTACACAAAGAAAGTCATGGTTGAAGCTATTCCCTATTTTTTGAACTGCTGGTCCTACCATGCTCTGAATACGTAATCCATATTTTTTCCAGGAATTTTTTTTCTCCTTATGAAAGTATTAATTATGAGCAGAGCGTACATACGTATACATAGATACACGGAGGAGGTATCCCTATAGGTAGTCTTTTTTTTTTGCAAGGGAACAATGCTGACTCCCGAATACTAGTAAAACATTGAGGTATATAAGTAATTATATGCTATACCGTCAACTAATTTCTAATGGAGTCTCAAGTTAAATTCTGTCAATCCTTCCTTTCCCCCCGTTTCCTCTCATTAATTAAGTCGAATTTATAGTTCTTATGTAAATTCTTGAGCTCATGTGTGGTGTCATGTCTTTCAATAATCCTTCCTTCTATTCCTATCCTGTGTGTGACTGTTCCACTTGGGTCCGACACTCGGTACAGGCGGGATTTGTAACCCCATTACCAACGGCCTTTGAGTACTTTCTTCAGCTGGAGTGGACAAGGCTGGTTTTTAATTAAGCACGCAATTCAGTCCTAGGACTTGACAGTGATGATGAGGATGAAGGCAGTTGTTGACAAGCTGTTGCATTTTCCACTCGACAAAGATCCTACTACCTCTATCTATCCGCTCTCTTAAACTCGGAATTGTGGCCTCAGATATTTAGTATTGTGTAATATTCGATACTGATTATATTCCCTCACTGGAGAAACATCAGCCAACTTCCCAATAATTGCCAGTTAACTTACAATCAACTCCTCAGCTTAGCACTCTCATCTGTACATACTGTAGCAATGTTTCGGATTTTTAATTAAGAGCTGTGGACTCAATATTTGAATTACGTCTCAGGCCGATTTCCCTACATAATGGTAATTTTGTGAGTTCATTAAATTCCCTCTGGGCTGGGATACTTCTGATTTTTAAATGAAGCTTTATAGTAGCAATAATTATAATGGGTGAGATGTGTACAGATTGAAAGAAGTATAGAGGGAATGGACTTTTAATGGGAAATGTGTAGGACGTAGGAGTTTCCGTATGGTAGTGTGTGTGTGTGTGTGTGTGGTGTGGAGTCGTCGAAAATATTACATGAAAAGGAAAAAACTCCATATTGAAAGTAAAAGGACTATAGTGGTGTGTTTATGAAGAGAAGGGCTTATCGGTTGAAAAATAGGATTGACATAAAATTTTTGCTACATGGATGATTGTATGAGCTACAGGAGGAACGGAGGGTGCCGGCACAATTGTACTTACCCATAAGCGATAGTAGTAGCGGTAGCTGACAGTGAAAAAATACTATAGGGGGGGTTTGCTAAGTATCGATTTATCGATTGGAATACCAATGTTTCACATTGGGGAAAAATGCTACCCAACAAGGAGCTTGCTCAACGTGAACTGGGGTGGAGCTAGAGGAAATTTTTGTGTCATATTATATTTGTTGGATGCATACGGAGACTCACACGTTCCCGTAAATGTAGATATGTATACACACTTGCCTCGGATTTTTCCCCCCTTTTTTTCCCTTTCTATACAATATAATGCTCTCTTTTCCCAATTGGTTCAAGTCCACTCGCATTTTATTTATTGATTTTATAGACGGTCTAATAACATGTCAATCTCTCCACCAATATCTCCCTGATCGGGTCCTGTCCTCTCCTATCGATAAAAAGATCACCTATTTTATGATCACCTATATGTACATGGGAAATCGTTTTATAGGACGGCTATAATAAATACGGATTTTTCCCCCCCTCTTGGAGTCCCTCTCAATAAATACAACCATCGTAAATGTTCCTACATCATGCTACAGCACACTTTGGCTCAAGGTATCCAAATTGAGCTACTAATTGCTCCAGTATCCGTGCCTTTGTGGTCGTAACTCAGGTACGCACAACACAGTTGAGGCGAATATATGGAGCTTATGACAAAGTCGCAATTAAGATTGCCATTACAGAAAAAATGATACCATAAAAAAAACCCAATTTGTACAAAGTCTCCAAGACTATTCAAATGAACACGGCTCTCGCACAAACAAATGACGATCATATCTTCAAAGTTTTACGAGTCGTTCGCATTTTTAATAGCACATTTCGGTCTACTTTACATCCGTCATAATGACCGTATTTTATGACTGGTTTTTCGGATCCATGGAATATATGTGAAACATGTTTTATTAGCTGGTATGTCAACTATTCCTATTACTATTCCATACAAGGGGGGGTGGGCCAGTCCATAAACAAATTGAAATGTTTAATTTACCTTCCCACCATTAGTTTTTATAGGATTCTCTTAAGTACAGTCTTGTTACTGTCGTAATTGCTTCCTCTTTCACTTAAATCTTGGACTGTGTGATGAGAGAGCCCAATATGTGTATGCTACACTACTTGGTTGAAGGAGGTGGAGGAAAAAGGCTGCTCCACATTTCACAACTACTTTCTCAACTCATTTTCTCAACCGAGAATGGCTCCCTTATTTCCTCTCCTTCCAAAATCCCAGAATTTCATTTTACATTCCACAAAATTAAATCAGATCCACCGAAATGACATCCTCTCCCAAATAGCATCTGGATATGTAGATATAATATGGAGGACGGTTACCCATCTATGAAGAAACCATTCATGATTCTATGATGTTGAAACTCATCCAAGGAATTCTTTGTTGATGCAACAATACCCACACCGCAGACAACAAGAGAGTAATTACACGTTCACCACTACGTTATAAATTTTTTTTTATTAGTACCGCCTCTCCCATGGCAGTGTGTGTGTGAGAGTGAGGATCTGTATTAATTTCACTTTTAATTATTCTCACGTTCAAGGAAAAATTATGACTATCTCGTTAAAAATATTAGTATGATAAAGATCCTACAAAGTGCCAATTAGAGATTCAATGCTCATATCGTCATTTCTTGATTTAGTAATTAACATACATGAAATAACCTGTTGCTATCACACCATTGGGAGTCCTTTAAAATGCAAATTGCGGGGCAATTAAGACAGGCATATAGTAGCTTAGTGACGGTTATCAATTTATGTTCTTAGGTAATATGCGTCTAATCTTCCTCCTCGGAGCAGAAATAAAGGTGGACGAGAGGCATACACAGTTAAAGCTTTCCCAAGAACCATTACTGAGGCATGAGCCTCTGAGTAATTATTATTAAAATTTTAGCAATTTGCCTTTGAACACTACAGGCCTATTATATCTGTATTTGTATGTGAACGCATATGATATGGATGTTCTTCCAAGCTTTTAAAATGGAATCAGTTCCATAATTACCATCTCCAACCGACTCCTCTTCCTCTGACGAAGCTATCAAAAGTCGTATGAGTTCCGGCCGAGCAGTGGGAAACTACTTTGGTTTTAATTAGTTCTATCAACCTGCGACACAGATTCACGATGCATATAGGTTGGTGGAGCCACACTTTATAGGAAAACTCGAGGCTCCGAGCAGCAATAACCTTTTTAAGGTCCAACACTTTGTGATTCCAGCTCGAAAACTAAATAGTTATTTCATCACGTAATTGCTTCCGGACTGTCACTCCCGAGCTTGTCTCATTGACTCACGGGATATAAGTCCGTGTGGTATTGAAGCGACGACGAGGGCTAAAACTAGTCTCTCAGGAACTCACGTAGATAGATACAAGTGTCTGGTGGAGCAATCTCGAATTTTAAGCTAAAATATCTTTATCTCTGTGAGACAACAGATTAATTGATCAGGTCCTGAGGAGACTTAATCCATTAGAGCTTACCGAAATTCCAATGGAGTCAGTCATGTGTGACTCCCATCTCTGGGAGTAATCTCTGTGTGGAAGATAAAGATTAGTCCCATATTTCCATACAAACGGCTTAAAAAGAAACTGACCCTGCAGACTGGGAAACAAGTTTGTTGAGAAAAAACTCAACTAAATGGATCTATCTTGCGTGAATAATTAGCATGGAGGATGTCCTCAGTCTGGTCCTATATTGCCAGTACTACCTCAGAATTTATAAAGGGTGAGGAATGATCAGGAGGAAACCGGCAAGAAGGAGAAGGTTCAAGATGAGGGCTATGATCATAAATTAAAAGCCTTCCTCCCGGCTAATTTACTGTTGGTGGAGTCCGACGCCTCTCTTCATTTGTATTAATTTATGCAGCAGTTTGCATTGCATTTTCCACATAACATCCTCCACATCCCCAGTACCTTGTCCCAGCCAGGACTCTTGACAATTTCTCATTCTGGAAAAGTAGTCTTAACGAGAGAGAGAGTGTCCTCCCCGAGAATCTCTTTTATTTCTCCTCACATGCACTTCTCTAATATTTCCCAATTCTTTAGGTCCATTCAAGCATCCCCTTCTCCCGAGTTTTTCTCGGAGAAATGAAAAATTCTCAATGGTTGTCTTCATTCAGGTCTCCAGACTCACTTCAATTCGATCAATGAATGACATGGCAGTAATGAAACTTGGGATCTTCCAATTCTGAACGTTCAAGAACTTTCTACAGTGATTGGATCTATGTATACGTATCTATACCTTGTTTGATTTCCTACCACAATCTAATATAAGGACCAGAGTCTGATCTTCTCTTTCCGAACTGTTAGTATTTACACACGATTCCTCGTAATAAAAAAAATAGCAACAGCGTACACTTTATTAGTTCAGTTTTATTACCCCTGAAATTATTGCTGGATCCGCACTATGCTGTCTACATGCCAAGTGTGTGACTACTTGCTCGGGATCCTTTGAAATTGGGGAAAAAAAATAAAGGTTCAGCAATTTCCCTAGGATTTCATTTCGCCTACAATAATTTGTGTTGATAATTAGTTGTGCCTTAATTGTTCAGGAGATTTTCCAAGTAATTATTTACGGTATCGAAAGGCCAGAGAGGATTCGGCAGGGGAACCATGCATAGGGAAGGACTTTGGTGATGATGACTGTTTGTGTGTTGTTGCTACGTGTGTCTGGCACTAATGAGGCTCTGGTAGTTTACCGTGGGTTTATTCCTCGGATTTGTGTGTCTGCAGTTTTTGTTCTAGACAGAGAAGGAAAACCGTAAGGAGCTGGGCCTGATGCTTCCGAGTGGGAGTTTTTCATTACAGAGCGGATGCAGGAGACTGAGTGGGATGAATATTAAATAGGATAAAATGATAAAGTTAGTGATACCACAAGGACTATCATGCTCACAACTGGTCACAATTAATAAACTCCAAGTTCATAATTAGTTAAAATAAATGCAATAAAGTCATGAGGGAAAAGATCAAAGATAGCAGACGAGACGTAAAGAATTAGATTTCCGAATGAGTGGAGATAGGGACTCAACTCTCTGTGAGCCGTGTTACATCCAACGTTTGACTTCAGGTCAAATACTTATATGACGGAATCATACTGGAAACAATACTCACTGAGTGTTTAAGCTCTTCGGAAATCTGATGTGAATGTTGGAAACAAGAGGCAAAAGATTCCTGGGACAGTCAGAATTGGATTAATTACAAACCTGTTTGAGACTAGTCAAGTTTCAGACGCACCCCGTATCAATCTCATCAAAGATAATAATAATTATTGTTGTTGGAAATGAATTAATTTTTTTCTTAAATTATTACTTTTGCCATCTTCCTTTCCTCGCGGTTAATTAAGTATATAATTAAATGTATACTACACCATTCTCTTATAGTGCTCAGAGAGAGAGGAAACTGGAAGTAACAACAGGAGCAAGCACCCAGGCAGTCTCAAAGGGAATGGCAAGCGTAGGTAATTATGAAACTTCTTGTGCCATTGTTTATTTATCCTTCTGAAATAAATGGTGCTACAAATAAAGTAACAAATTGTTTCCACTAGGTCTTTCTTTCTTTCTTTTCTTTTTTTTTTTTGATATGATGATAAGGGAGAGCATTGTGAGGATTTTGAACATGATGATTTATTGGATACATTCATGCTAACCTGTCACAAGGATATTTAATTATGATAATACAACCGTCTCAATGTCAGTTCCCTCAGTCGTAGTCCGTCATCAGTGGATGGAACTTGATCAGTTACCATTGTATCTGGATGGCTTCACCGTAATTATTAGACCTCAATTGATACAACAATGGGACTCTTATGAAATTTTTAGCTAACAACTTCATATATTTATTAGCATGGGTATGTATAGATATATGTAGATATAGGTAGCTACGTACTGTGCATCTATGTATGTGTACCCACGTCTCTACTTGAGTTGCACTCGTTTACTTTTTAATAACCCAACAATAAGTTATTTCATTCCTGAGCTTTATACTACTACTAAGGCTCAGTACCTTCGCCCCCTTTTTGCTTCGCTACATATTATATTGCTTGTAGGTATAGATCGCTTGAGTGTAGTCTGCAGATTACCGAGCGTGATTTCCCATTTCACCTCGCTAGGTGATCAGGTTGACTTTCCTTTTGACCCTTCTGCCTATATGAGCATTCCTCGGAGCTATTATGTTTGATTCTTTTATGGGAGATTGTTTTTATTAGGTTCTCTAGACTGAGCACTAGCTCTTGCTTATATTATTAGCATATGATCTGTATACTGTAGCAACAGAGATTTCCTCCGTGTGTAATCATTTGATTTGTTACGTCAGTCAACTATGGTGTGTTTCAGGTTTGGAGTCACATTCATATACTGTAGTATAGGGGTATGGAGGCTCAATGGATGGGATCCCTATGTGCAAATCCTGTCGCTGGGAATGCTACATACATACATAGATACTTGTACGGCAGTTGTCCTCTGGGATATGTGACTGTTTCCTCCACGACTGTCCTTTTTATGTGCTAACTTCATGCCAGTGTTAATTCCCTTGTCATCTTGGCATTCGAAGGCTCTTACGAAGAGTAGTGACACGTTGCTTATTAAAATTCAAGAATACTTTTATCTGAGCATCCCCATCTCCTGCCATGATACCTCGCGAGCCTACTCTCTGAGCAAACAGACATGACAATCATCAGTGCTAATGAATTTGCGCTTTTGAGTGTACACAGGACGATGATGCCATGATTTAATCCCAAAGTTTAGACTATCAGCTTCCTTCTGTAATAAAGGACGGGAGATGTGTGAGTGGAATTGATGAAACTGGATTGTATTTCGAATCGATTTCGCGCTAGAATTCCACACATTTCAAAGGATTCCTTCCGCAAGAGAGAGCAACGCCGTTGATATTTCTTATGCAAATGATGGTGTTAGAAGATAGAAAGAGAGAGAGAGAGAGAGAGAGAGAGAGAGAGAGAGAGAACAGAATGATTATGAAAAATCGTAGAAAAAAATCGAGAAGAAAAGCACTTTCAATGCCATTCTGGAGGCTCATAAGGAAATGTCCATATGTAAAAATAACTGTTCTAATATTTTTTGTCGGAGAATCCAGGCGTGCATGTGTGGACCAAGTAGCTTCTCTGTTCTCATATGAAATTTCATCTTCTTACAAGGTTTGTGTTGGGTCTCTGAGGGTCTTGACTGACTATGTGGATGTGCTTATCATTTGCATAGAGAGAATAATTTTGGGAGCCCTTGGAAATAGAGTAAGCCAAGAGAGAAAGAGAGAGAGAGAGAGAGAGAGAGAGAGAGAGAGAGAGAGAGGATGATACGGAAAGGAAAGAAGATAAAACCGTTAACCCTTTTTTGCGTGTCCCGAGAGCTAATATGACACATTAATATGAGGGTATGCATAAGAAGGGCGAGAAAGAAAATGGTCTGTGTGTATGCATAAAGGGCATATTATAATTTCTTGATTCCTAAGCATATGCAAAGAGTATTCAATTAATGGACAGTAACTACACACACATGAGGATATGGAAATCCTAGAGGAAGGTAAAGGTATGGAAGGCAAAGACAAGGGAAAGAGTTGCTCCCTTCAAGACAATCCGTCGTCGTGAAAGGTTTATTTCCATACGTGTACTTACTCCTGCTGGAGTGGAGTATACGTGGGAAAAAGTGTAAAATAAATTTTTTTCCCTGTGTTTATTATATATAAGGGTTAGCCTTAAGAAAAAGGGTGGCTCATTTGCATAGGGCAGAGGAAAAATGGTTAAACCGTTAGGTTCTCTCTCCCTGGTTCTCGTGACCAGGGCTACGTCCATGCACGCTCTTCGCAACCTATCGCAGGCCATGGGAGTATCTCCGCGTAGAGAGCAATGGGAAGGAAGGCAGGGAAGCCTCGGCAATGGGCATCCATCGTACGGCATATTAACCAAAGCAGACAAAAAAACATCGTTGGGTTAAATAATATTCATATATAAAATCAAATGAAGGATCCGTTCCCGGCTATACACTGGTATAAATACAAACCCTATAAGAGTTCAATCATTTACATGTCAGTTGCATATGTAAATCTTACAATGATAATATATTTTTTCAACCCTTCCAGCATTGATGCTCGGGTGCTTACAAATACCTATTTATATGCTCACCTTATCCACACATAGTTACAGAAGAGATACCCAAATGAGAACCAAGGCAAGCATCATAATAAGACATGTAAAAGATGGTGTTTTTTATTTGATCGGAAAGAGAGAGAGAGAGTAGAGAGAGAGAGAGAGAGAGAGAGAGAGAGAGGACCCTGAATTTACATGTACCCATGCATACCTGAGCATTTCATATTAACAAAATTGATCATCTTTATCAAATCTTGATTCAGTGTTTGAGTGGATCCTTCCAAATCATCCTTCGACTCTGCCATTTCTCACGGCCAAGGAACTCCTAGTCCTATTTCCATCCCAAGTCTCTCACAGTTCACCTCCAACTTGCAAACTGACTTGACTCCTCTCAATCTCTCGTCTCACTGCGGGCCTCTGTCATTAAACTGGTTCCCGTCCCATGGATATTTACTCGAAAGCGGAGAGCAACAACAATCACAGGAATCGTCCATTTTTACCTCTAATTTCTCACAGTTCTCCACCTCGTTCTCCACAAGTCTGGGAGAAATCCCTGAAAAAAAACCAGTTCCTCGTCATTTTTCATACAGTCATTAGGATTTTTGCGAAATTGTTCCTCTCATGTAATTACATGACAGTTCCGTTCCATCCAGGACTAAAACAGTGAAAAATACGGGGGGAAAACACAATTGCTATTAATCAGTCATGTATTTTTAAATCCCAATCGTTTATTACCATCAGGTTTGACTCCTCTCTGTAGTAATCAAGTGTACGAATGTTTTTCAACTCATCCCTAATTAAGCACTTGAGAAACACATTCGTTCACACACAGTCGTAAGCTCCTCCGTCTCCAACGCCCAACACTTAATTTCTCTAACAACAAAGTCACGGAAACACTTCAACTCCTTATTTACTTTTGATGTGGTCATTCCTTAATCCTAATTGAAATTGCTCTTGAAAAATCCTTATAGAGCTCAGGTACTCGTCAAAGTTCGAGCTAGTCAAATCAAATGATATCGCACGAGATAAATGAACACTGTCTAAGTGTATCTCGTGTGTAATCAAGCACTCAGCCAGAACTCTACGAGTACCTAAATGTAATGGAGCTTAAAGTTTTCAGAGTCAAACCGTCAAAAAAAAAATTAATAATTATTACAGTCAGAGTGAGATTATGTAACTCTGGAGTTGAAATTCCCCCTTAAACTTCGAATGTTCCATCCTGTCAATACTATTTTCTCCGAAATTTGCAAAGTCCCATGCAAAATATGAATTATTTACCATCAGATGAGCAATATTAGCCCCCACAATAATTATAAAAACCCTACCAAAATACTATTATTACTTTCTAACTACATAGAATTTGAGCGATTTGAGTGCACATACAGAGAAAGGACAGTTCCGGAATTGAGATTACTCTCAAAACAGAACGTTTAGTTTCAGGAGAGAAGTGCTGAATAAAATATCCGTAGGAGAATTTGACAGGAGATTAGAGGTAAGGGAATAATTTTTTATTGACTCTTTAAATAAGTAATTACAGAGTATCTAGATAACAATATAGTATTAAAAATATTTCTAATTCCCGCACCACACACGATCACTTGTCAACAGCTAGTCCTTCGCTTCTCGACTGTCCCAGCTTTCAGCAGGCTTGAGGGAACAATTTCAAACAATTTTGAACAATTTGAACATCGTTTAAAAACAGAGAGCATAGTTAACCAATTATACATGTAGATATACAGAAAAAATCAATTTAAATTAACTTGATTGGTACAAACAACTTTGAGGGCTTGGATTTGAGCTCACTCAATTTAGAACCCAGAGGTTTTTTTTAACCTAACGGTACTTTCTACAGGGAATCCAGTTTAAGTTGAGAAAGTTGAGGCTAATTGTATATTATTCTAAAGTTATCTTCGTTTTTTGTTTGCTTTTATGTATATTCACTTTCATTTGGAGTCGTTGAGAGTCAGGGACGACGAGTGAAAGATAATGATGGAGAAATTGTATTTTCTCTTGAGACTCCGACACAGTTGTTGTTGATCTATTTTTGGGGAAGTCCCCATTCAGGGAATTGAGGGCTATGGACACTGTCTAAATAAATAGTAAATTTAGAGGAAATTAAAATAATTATTATAGAAGGACAAAATATTTTAGAATTGAGAAAAATTGGAGGAAATTAGAGGGAAACCTGAAGGTTTTCCGGGAGGAAGGGTTAGGGACGCTTGCGCGTCGGGTTGGAGGCAGCAGAGGAAAAAAATCGGCTTGTATTTAGTTTTTCAGCCATTGCGAAAAATTTACATGCGTGTTGTATGTATAGCGTCTATTTATGTCTTTTTTCCCAACTGACTCATCCTCTCTTTTTGATTTTCTAACGGACAGAGACCCTCACTAGGAAGTTCACATTATCAAATCTACTTTTCTCCGTCAAATCCTTCACACTCAAAGTTCAATCCTCCAGTTAAATTTCAATTTCCAGCCGGAGCTTATTGGAATTTTGAATATTTGGGAAATATTATTTCAAATGGAAGCCTCTCATGAGCGGAGTTGACAGTTGATGGCAGAGTTGTTGTTGTTGTTGTTGTGTGAGAGTCTGAGGCAGGCAGGAGGGATGGCAAGGGATATTTCTTCATTGGATATCCATACGTAAGTTCTTATTGATTTTATTTTCCATTTTTCTCAATCCTTGAGAAAATATTGAATCTAATGTCTGAAATTATTTAAATTGAATTCCTCACTGAAATCCGGGTCGGGGGACGCTCCATTTAGCAAGATTTCACTTCCATTTTGAATCAATTTTATTCCTATAATTTAATAATTTATTAATAACGGCATCCATCATGATTTCAATGACTAGAAATAACTCCTCTCAAAATAGCTAGGCGACATTATGGATCCTAATTTCCAATTTTCTCCCATCACCATCAATTCATAATTCCCTTCGAGTCCAAGGCCTTCTTTTCCTCCGTAGGCGTTAAATGACTTTCTCCGGTTTTTCAATTCCATTTCATCCCACTATTTATTTCAAATAGGGCTTCCAAATAGGGATTTCTTGGAACTTAATTATTGAATAGTAATCATTTGAGTATTTTTATCCCAAAGCATACCTCACAATTGATGTATTTTGACATTTTGTTTCGGATATTTTTGTCATTGATAAAACATTCCTAAATTTACATTGAGATATAGATATGCATCCCTTTTTTATTTTAGTAGTTTTTAAAATTATCATTTTAAAATCCCACGGTTAGATTTACAACGACTATTAACTCCAATAAGGAAGGGTTTTAGAGGAAAGCGTCATTCCCAAAAAATTCAACTCCCGGCTGAAACTAAAATGTCTGCCGTCCGGTGAGATATGGAAAAGAGGGGGAAACTCCTGGAAATTGATCCTTTTTTCTCTTAAATTCACTCTCGACTACTCCAAAATGTTTTCAGAGAAAACTCCCGATAATTTTAATTTCACATAAAAAACAAAAAAAAAATTCCAGATTCAAATACCCACATCATGGCTCATTTACTAAATTTTGATGAGTTCAGACAAGAGCCATGAATATACTCAGGGTTAGACAAAATTGTACAAGCTCCTCATAGTATTTTGAACGCTTTTGATTAAATTCACAAATTAGCTCTCATTTTAGAAAATGATTTAAAACATCACAAAATTATAATATTGAGATTGACTCTGGGATTTTTGTAGTTGTGAATTTGATGAAATTCAAACTCGAGTTTATTAATTCCTATTGGATTAGGACTTGTCGAGGACTTTTCAAGAGTGATGTTGCTTTATCTACTGTTTCCATATATAGTCGTCTCCTGTTATGATTATGTCAAGAATTTAAAGAGAAATCAGATAGTTTATGAATATTAGAATTTTTTGAGGATGCTTCTTTTATTCCTGTGAATTCATTATAGGAAGGAATGCTTTTTTTTTTGGACAGGGTGGATTTAAACGAGACTGCCAAGCTCATTGGGACATCAAATAATTTTGAGCCCTCATAATATCAAAACTGAAATTGAACATCTTTGAGGGTTTCTATCCCTCAAGTCAAGGTTCAAGGTAAAGGAACTGTGTTGAGATGCTGTAGGGATATTATAGGAGAACAAGGCTTGGATGTACTAGTGAGAGTCTCCCCTGAAAGATGGTTATAGTGAAGTCGTAATTGGGAAAAGGAAAGGAAATTGAACTGCCCTAAACTCCTTCACGGCACCGAGTATCCCGCTGTGTAATCCTAATTAAGGTAAAAACTGGTTGATTTTCTAAACAATTTGATAACCATCGTCCTCATGCTTCTCAAATTGATTCGGACAGACACTCACGACTCTCTCTCTCCCTCCGCCACACTTTGATAAATACTATGGGAAAAGGACGGGGAAGTAAAGCGGAACTCTGTCGTGTGCAATAAATGTCACGTCTTTTTTTGCCACTAAATAATCTCCTTGTTAACTTTTCCACTTTTTTCCAACTCAAGTCACACCATCTTCAAGAGGAGAGAGAGAGAGAGAGAGAGAGAGGGCAAGGAGGCTGTAGAAACTTATTTTCCGCTCTCTGCCTTCACTTCCAGCGTCTTCACTCCTCTCACACTTGCTCAGCACGGAAAGCTCATATTTGAATTTAACACTTGACAACAACTTGACACATTTGAATTCACACGGCTCAAGCACACTTGTTGTAATTTGGAATAAGACCATTTCACGAAAAAAAAAAAACTTTTCAACTTACAACTTACTCAAAGGAAATTTAATAGTCAACAATGGAAGCTTGAGAACTCTGTTAAAGTGGCTCTGAGCAGACTAAGTAAGTACTATTAGCTTGTATTTTTAGAAGTGACTCTGCATACAGAGTCTACGCACAGATGTTAGCATTTAAATTAGAGAAAAAGTTTCCAATGTTACAAACTGTAACTTCTTCAGAAGAAGCCTACTTTATGATACTGTTGAGGGAAAAATATTCGCCAAGGAAACACACTTGCCAATTGATGAAAAAACAATTGCTGGATTGAGCAGACATCCCAGGAATGAGTTCCGCGGAGGACCTGGATTGGCAATGTAGAGACTTTGGTCGGTAAACTCCGACTGAAAAATAAATCTCAAATTGCAAAACCGGTCAGTTGTGATATAAATGGGTTGATTACAAATGTGGAAATATATTGATAATTTATTCAGTTCAAAACCCTTGACTACAAATGCAAACTAGGGAGAGAGAGAGAGAGAGAGAGAGGTTGAGATAAAAAAAGATACCCAAACCCTAGAAAAGATACAAGTATTATTATCGCATCTCTCTCATCAGACCGTGATTACTGTGGCTTTGTTGCCTCAAATGCGTCCTTCCATATAAATCCCAAACTTTGCATATATTCACATTAATAATCTCTCCGCATGAATAATTACAATCCTAACCTTCCTCATCTTCCTTTCCATTCCTCCTCCTCCTCCCATATCTGGAAATAATCAATCTTCCGACCACTTCCTAAGATCCTCACGGCTCCTCTAACCCCCCCTTTCCTGGAGGACAACTTCCTTCCCAGAGAAGTCCTTTTTTTCTGAGAGACGGAAGAGACTGCTTAAGCCTCTAAACTCCAAGTTTGAGGCGAAGTTCTGGAGATACTCGGAAAAAGTTAGTGGCTCTCCCGGTGGGAATAGAGACCCGGATCTGGTAATGATCATGATACACCATTTATGTAATCAGGCCAGGAAGACACCGACCCTTGGGTAAAGGGTTCACACTAGTAATTTTTTCCTCCCGAAAACAAAACAAAATTTACGGGCTTTCCGACCTACTCCAACTTGCGTAAAAAAAAGGTCTCTGTTTCTCTCCCATTTGACCATTTGGTCACCACCTCGGCGCGGCTCACACAAGCCATGGAAATACAGGACTATTTTTTTTAACCTTCCGTATTTTTAACCCATGTATATATAGATAGATACAGAACGGTGACTGATGTTCCTGTTGTTCTGTATCTATAGTAGCACATCATCTTCCATGGGAAGGATGGGTACTATATGTAGGACACATACGTATAATTATAGATACATATAGACAGTCCTGAGTAAGTACGGTATTTTCATGTGGTACTGTAACCTTATGGACCTCCTATTTGTATGCAACCATTATGGTTAAATGCTGTTTACTCACTCATACGTGCACTCTCTGTGCATACATATGGACGCTAATTAATAAAAATGTTATGCAAGAGCATAAGGCGGGCATGGAAACTTGAACAAAAAATGGTTTTAAGGGCTTTCCGATATATAGTTTTCCAGGTCCTCTCAGATCACCATAAAAAAGGGTTAATTTTGTATGCATGCAATATTTAAAAGGGTTTTTTTCCCATCTCTCTCTCTCTCTCTCTCTCTCGGACAAAAATCATTTCTCTTTTTAGTAATATTTCTGTCTTGAAGGTTCTTCTTGTCTTGTCCCAAAAATTTCCCTTTTTTATACAAACTTCCCTTCGAGTGCCCTTTTTACATATGGGATATTGTTCTTTTTTTGTGCCCACTCCCGATCTCTCTCTCTCTCTCTCTCTCTCCCTCTCTATTTCGACCATTACCCAGTATGTTCAATTAAGGCTCCTCCAAAGTAGTTGCTATATGTCAGAGCTGAACCCTTTGGCACCAAAGGACTTGATGATAAAACAAAAATTTAATAGAAACGGGATATATATGTGGAAAGGGTTGAGACCCGTTAGCTCTTCATCCTATTCTTACATGGTTAACACATCCCTTGGATCTGTGCCTGTGAGTGTTGTGTCTGTGTGTGTGTATGTGTATTGTGGCAAAAGCCACAACCTTTTTATGTACGGTATTTTTCTTAAGGTAACTTTTTTTTTACCTCTCCTTTTCTTCCCTTTTCTCCTTGGATTTGCATAAGATGTACTTTTTCTTTTGGCTTTTGTTCAGGCCAGAGAGGCATGTAAGGTCTCAGACAGTCAATGGCGGGGTATGCATGAAGGTTTTAGTTCCATTAGGGCTCCCTTGTAGGAATGATTATTAGAATACAAACCATAAATATTTGAGGGACTTGATCATTTCCCATCGTACCTAGGGCTTTTTTCTATTTTAACCCTTTTATATTATTACTATTCCTCAAAAAGATTGCGTCGATCATTAGGAAAAAGATTACGGTCGTAGACAATTACAAAAAAAAAGAGAGAGGGGAAATGAACCAAGGAGGGAAAGAAAACACTCATTGAAATTTTCCAGAGGAACCTTAAATATGTACATACATATCTAGTACAAGAAGGGAAGCCTTAAATTGAGCAAGAGTTTTGTTCTAATAAAAAAAAATATGCATGGAGTGTTTTTAATGGGGCCTGTCAGGTCTCCTTTTCCGCATGGGCCCTAGATGGCAGTACCATTTTCATCTCTGCGTTAGCCACGGAGAGGGAGTTGCTAAAGCCTTGGAAAAATCCGAGAAATTTACTGGTTGTAAAATTAAAGTATTAAGTGAGATACAACACTTAGTGCTTGTCACATAAATTGAGTCTTGACAGAGTTTTTTTTTTTTGAATTTTCCGCTGAATTGAAGATTCATATTGTGGGAATGGATTTACTTACATTGATTCAGTGAGGAGTACCTCTGTCGTAGGGTTGGAGGGGACCTGGAATTTATTCTATATTTATCAGATGTACGATGAATGCATCTGCATGTATCTAGTATGTATGTCAGTAACGGCAGATCTATGGAGGGAACCTTTATGAACAAGAAGTGATGAGAGTATCTCTCACGTTTGGGCTTCCATCCCTTCGGAGACTGACTGTGAGCAAAAGTGTGAGAGTCAAAGTGTGAGAGTATATACTTGAGAGGTTGAAGGAGGAGTATGGAAGACAATAGGAGGGAAGTATTTGGGGATATTTGTGAGTAGATATAGGAACTTGTCAAATAAATTAGCGTTCAATTAAAATTCCCAAGTTGGCCATAGTCATAATGGCTGGAGAGAGGATAATGTTTAGCAATAAATGGCCTTGTTCAATTTTTATGACAAAGTAACACAATGGCTCCAACTTCTATCCTCCGATCAACAGTCATGCTAATCATACTGAGAGAGGTGCTAGGTGTTCAAATTAAAGTTACAAACATTTTACACAGTCTCATCCACAAACATACAGAGTCTTATTGGGCTGCAGACAGAGAGTCAGACAAGCACTATGTGAGAGAGAGAGAGAGAGAGAGAAATAGAGAGAGAGATAGAGAGAGAGAGAGAGAGATGCTGCATCTCAAAGTATTTCAACTCCGGCAGGGGGCAAAGAGATAAAAACCCTTTCTCAGTTCGAACGTTGCCAGTCTCGCTGGAGATGATATTCATAATGTGCAACATACCTCTCCTCCCTTGACTCAAGACCAAGAGTCTCCAAATAACAAATCATGGCAGTATAGCTTTCAGTGGAACGAGCACTCACTAAATACTAAACGCAGTCACCACTCTCACTGACTGAGTGAAGCTAACTTTTATCTCTTGACACAAGTTATTTTTTTTTCTTCCACCAGTAGATAGATATAAGCTCTTCCCTTGTGTACTCTAGCTCCAGTGGTAAATATTTTTACAATTATGATCCCACATAGGCCGAGTAATTGCCGATGTGTGTAGACATGGATGCACGCATGTAATTACACTCATCGCTCCGCATAATAGAAGGTATGAGTTATAATGGCAAAATTGTCTCCAGGGAAAATACGATAAATCTAGTTTTTGTACGAAAAAAAAATCCCATAAATTACCACCCGTAATTATTTTCGTCAGTAATAGTAATAAGGAATAGTAAGGGTAATAATATTAACTGCTCCGGCATCAAGGTCGGTCCTCCGAGGAATAATTGATTATTATTACTAAGTATTACTATAATGGCTCTCTGGCACAAGTTTCCTCCTCACAGTCCAGATCTGTTTTGGTGATGTGTGTGTGTGAAGGAGGAATTGTCTGGAGAAAACAGAGCGACGTAATGTGGAGAGTCAAGAAGATTGACAGAACATGTGACTGTGTGTCGTTCCCTGTCGAGGTATAGCCTTATGGAAGGGAATTAAGATATAAAAATACCAATTATGACGGCAAGTAGATACGTCAGCTCTTGTACTGTACATAGGACGGAAAAAATGTTTTCGTTGTTAAATGTCCAGTCCACTTGAGTGTGAATGTATTAAAGGTATGCGGAGAGAGAGAGAGGTGTGCTTCATGAGAGGGTGAGGGAAGACCGAGACGATTTAATTAGCTTGATAGACAGTATCCGCAGCATAACAAGTTACGCCACCAATTAGTAAATATTATGATGCTGAATATATTTACAATTAGTACCTCTGCGAGTAATTTCTTTCCCTCCCATGTTGTCCTGTACATGGTGTCAATTATCACACTATCTGTACAGCCTCATCAATGGGTTAAGTTCCCGAGATATTCATGGGCTTTCTACGAAATAAGAGAAGGAAAAAACCATAGTTTTTGTGTGTGTGACTCTGTGTGTGTATGTGTATATGTGTGTGTGTGTGTGTGTGTGTGTGTGTATGTGTCTGTGTGTGCTTGAAAATAAAACCCTTGAGTTGTGTGGATACTTGTGTTAGTTGAAGCAAGACTTGAGTTTTAATTTTAGAGCAATGTTACTCAAGCCCTACTCTACTTGTAGGTACTGACTCTTCGGGAGGAAAAGTTGTGTTGTTGAACTTGTTGCGCTCCGCTTTTCAGAGAGTTAATACCTTTTGGTGACGTAATGTGTTCGAGAGTTTATTGTAAGATTGGATCAAAGAATCAGCCCTAGAATATAATGGCTGGAGGATGCGGGCGGGTTGGAACAGTAAAAAAGGGTTGAGAGCTCACATTCACAGACGTTCCGTGCTCGTTCCGTACAGAGAGAGAGAGAGAGAGAGAGAGAGAGAGAGAGAGAGATACACACATCATCGAGGATCTTCTGGAGTGGTTCACCCGAATGGAGAATTTTGAAAGAGAAGTATAATTTTTTGGAGTAATTTTCTCCCTCGTCATGTTACATATCTATCTATGAGCAGTCAGTGAGGAGGATAGTTAGTGTTTATAATTCAATAATGTGGAGAGGGGGGAAGTGTTTGACCCTCGCAATAGAAATTTGATTGCAAGAGGTAGGCTGCAGACACATTTGTGTCTGTGAAGAGAGTGTGTGTATGTGTGTGTGTGTGTGTGTGTGCTGTGAGTTACTATGAAGTTGCGGTATCTTGAAAAAATCTCAAATTAATCCAAACATCTGCTTCTTATGACTTTTTGTCCTCCCGCATATCACCAGCTTTACTCTTAGCCCATCTCTTTTGAGTCAGCATCTTTTCCTCCATTTGCCACTGGTCTCTGGAACATCATGGAAAGCTCAGGAGGTTACAACCTCATCACTTTTGCTAACACTCCGACCGTGAAACTACTCTGGGTCTTGACAGACTTTCTTGTTTCTAAATTAATTTACTTATTTTTCCTAGGAATTAATTCAAGCGAGATTCAAATCACTCCCAGATGCAACCCGAAACCATAGCATTCCAGCTTGTACATGGGAAGCTTTCCACTTCAAATATCTACTCAGGGAAACAAGTAGTTTCCAGTTAGAAAGATCCCATGTAAAAGCTGAAGAGTGTACTAATTACTGTAGGATTTTAAAAATTCTTCAGTTAGTTCGATATTATAGGAACCATTCAGATTTTTTTTTTATTTTCATATTATCTCATTAAGCCTTTAAACTTCGGATGTAGACAAATTAGTGGGGGGAAAACTCAAATCCTGGAAACTCTCATTAAGACGGAATTGAGTTAAGGAAGAGAAACAATGGAGGGAAACAAGTATTATGCGTAGTAATGCTCACTAGAAAAAATTAAAGTTGAGGTTAGATTGCATAAAATGAAGATGGGAGAGAGCGAGAGAGATATGAACCGTTTAACCGAAAACGTGAAGGAAAAATGGTTATGAAGACAAGGGCAATGTATGATAAAAAATGCTTTGGGCATGTATGTTTGTGTGGATAGAGATACACAAGGAGAGATACAGACAGACTGACTGACTGAGTGTGTGTGTGTGTGTGTGTGTGAGAGAGAGAGAGAGAGAGAGAGAGAGAGAGAGAGAGAAAAAAAATTCTGGAAACAAGTGAGAGCGCGGCAACAAAACGTTCCAGGGGATGGTTTTGGTTTTTAGCCTTCAATTGATATGATACGATGATATTTATAAGATATGAGCCGAGCAACCACCGAAACCCCATGTCTTAAGTTATAGAGTAAGAAATAAGAAGGAGCAAGAATGTCGACAAAAAATATCTTGCCCACACAGTCCACACATACAAACACATGCATCTCTGTCCATATACATTTGGGCAAAAAGGGTTGATAATGTAAAACATGGAGATTGTTCAGTTGAAGAAAGAAAGGAGAAAAAGGGTAGGATGAATAAAAAATTTAAATGACAGCAAAAAATATCTAGAGAGAGAGAGAGAGAGAGAGAGAGAGAGAGGACTTGATAGCCTTGAAAGAATTATTTTTTCAACTTCTTGTTCTTCTTCTTCTTCTTGTTCTTGTGCTTCTTCTTTCCAACCTTTTTTTGTGTTTGTCTCCTTAACTGGTCCTGGTCCTCTCTGGTTAACCCTTTTCCGTCAGTCCACTTCTTAACTCTTTCCATGTCAGTTCCTCAAAAGGAGCAGGTACCTTTCCGTGCAATTTCTTTCCGTTGCTCCAGCTCGAGGAAAAAACTCCCTTCGCTTGCCTCTCTGCCACATCAGTCTTTCGTCGACCGAGCTCCAAACACTCATTACTCACCTGAGCACTCCTCTCCCTCTCGCAACTTGGAATTATTAAAGCGTTCAAGTGACCAAGTGCAAATCTCCATTCAATACAATTAAGTAATTAACTGAGAGAAAAAAAAACACTCTGTTATTATTAATTAACAAATATTGTCCCACTAAAAATTCTTTGGTCAAGGACCTTTTCCAATTTAACCACTTACTTTGGGGTAGTTTCAACCCCCCCCCCCGCTTTTCATCCAACTCAGTTTAGTTTCTGTATGGAACAGGAGAAGGAGAAACGGTGTATTTTTAATTGGGCTGAATCCATCCTCAGAAATTAATCTCGAGGTGTGGTGTCTTCTTTATTCTGAAGGTTCCTCAGTTAGGATTGAGGTGCTGAAATTATTACCGAGGTATCTCAGTGACAATGAGGCCCCTGCCAATTCAGACATAGTTGTAAGATATCCCATAGTCTTACCAGGAAAGCCATTGACCAAGAGAGGGGAGGAATCAAGGGCTGAAAACCTGTAGAGAAAAGTAAGCTAGAAAAAGGAAAAAGTTGATTTTTTTTTCTCTCTCTCTCTCTCATATCTCTGCTTCTTTTTGTTGTTGATAAAATAGTGTAAAACCGCAGACACGCTGCTCCGTCTGTACTAAGGTACCTTGAGAATTTTCCCGTGAAAAAGTCAATCCGAGAATTCATTAGGTGTAGTTACTCATGTACAACGTCGGGAGACGTTCTTGTAGTATACTCTCTTTCTGCATAGTTTTCCCTATAGAGAGTAAGAAGTTTGGGGGGAAAAAGTAAATTGTAAAAATGGGAAGGAAAAGCCGCGGAGGAGTTTTATATATATGTAGAGAGAAAAAACGAGAGAGACAGAGAGAGAAAAAGAGAGAGAGAGAGAGAGAGAGAGAGCGAGGCGAGAATTTAAAAAAGGGAAAAATGATGTGAGGGTGTGGTTGAATATTTCCATTGGCGTACTCCTAGTTTTCCGTGGGTGGAGTTTTTCTTCGACACCACAATTTTTTTCTCTAGTTGGCTACCCTTCCTCTGGCAGAGTGTGACTGAAAAACGTAGCCCCCCTCGAATTTTAATTCATCGTCAAAGCAGGAGAAGCCCGTGTAGTTTTTTTTTCTCCTACATAGAAAATACTCTTTTGCTTTGCTGGCTGCTGCCTTCGACTCTCTCTCTCTCTCTCCCTCTCTCTCTCTCTCTCTCTCTCTCTCTCTCTCTTGACTCACACACACTAAATAGTTGAATCGTATACATAGAAAGGATTCAGTATGATCAGACCTCTCCGGTCTGTCTCTCGCGCGTCGTTGTACGCAGGAATATTATTATTTGATATACGCTGGCTTTTCCATTACAAACACACTTGGGCTGTGTACAATTTCTACCACCACCACCACCACCACCACCACCACCACTACTACTACTACTACTACTACTACCACCACTACTCCTTTACAACATACACTCCTTCCCTCATGTACATACTAAAGTACAAGTTCCTCCACACAGACATGTACCTACATACAAGTTCCAGATGTAGGGATACTTATATATAGACCCTCACATATTACACCGATAGTTTGTAGTTTTTTTTTGAAAAAAAAAAATTTAATGCACGTACATAATAGAGCGTCGTTGTCGATCGTTTTTCTCCATCTCGACGTTGTACATAAGTTTTTTTCATTTTTATTCTGTCCACTGACTCCTGCTGTTGTGGCTCTTTGTTGCTCCTCTGCACTCTCGTAGAACAATTCCAACTTTATTGCTCGTTATTAGCTTTTAGGCATCTCCTTACAGAGGAGTCACTCCTGATAACCAGTTTTCTCCCGACGAGATAATAACGCTCGCCTTCCAATTTTTACACCAGCATTCTTTCCTTTACTACTTCAATTATTACCGGAGTTTTCCATTCAAATTTGACTATTTAATTCAAAAAACTCAATTTTTATGGTCAATTCCCTCCAACTTTTGTTTTACGAGTTTTTGGAAGGAACAATTTAGCTGGAATTATTCCAAGAGTACTCAGTTCCTTTATTTATTTTGGGGTAGGGACTCCAAAATTTCCAAGAACTACCAATTTCTACCGGTTAAATTCAAAGTCTGGTCAAAAAATGTACTATTTTGGGGGGGAGGGTTTCTCCTTTGAAGAGGGAATTTTATTTCTTATTAAACTACACTCACTTCAACTTATTCCCAAAAGATTGTCACTTTTCAAAGGTACTATGAAATTTTCCACAAATTTCCGTCTATAGTATTTCTCCTTTTCAGTTTTGAGTCTTGGATTTACTGTAGATTTTTATAATTTAAAAATTTTAGTCAATTTTATGCAATTTTAAATGATTAGTTGGTTCTAACTGAAAATCTGGATTTAGTAACTGGAGTGTCTTTACTCTATAGAGTTTTTGCTAAATAGGAAAAAATTTGTAAATTTAATTTTGTCTTACTTCAGTAAACCGCTCACGTTGTTAGTCTTTTACTGGAAAAAAGAGTCAATATTTTACGATACTTGTTTTTCCTGCTATTAATTACTTGGAGGTTAGTTCCTAGAATTATTAGAATTCCACGGAATGAATGTGTCAGGATTTTTTTACAAAAAATGAATTTTAAGTATAAAGTAAACTTGTTCAGTGAACATTAAAAGTGCCGGTTACTCAGAACAGGAGTGAGTTTAAATAAAATACTAATACAAAAAAAAGTGAAAGAAGAGGTTCTAAAGTGGTTCACAAGTTGGCTTCGTCTACAAAATCTATACATGGCTGAGTATATATCGATCGGACTCCCAAATGGTAATGAATGGGGCGGAAAGTGAAAGTGAGAAGAAAAACAATTTTGACAATTTTGTACATAGTGAGTGGATTGGGATTTTTTGGGTAATTTGAGTAAATTCACAGGGATATGGGAAGGGAGTCACGAAAAAAAAAATAATGAGAGGTTTCTCTATATTCCACAGAGTGTAAAAATTCTTAATGAACTGGCTACTACTGATGCTGAAGTAAGTTCGAAGTAATAATAAATTATTGCGGGAAACTTGTGTCATGGATTCTTCACCAAGTTCGGAATACGCAGGTAACTTTTTTCCTGACTCTCTCAATACTTGTTTGCTGGTTTTTCAATGCATTAGCATCGGGAACCTGTTCCTGGAATCTACCACAGTCATCATGTTGTATCAAGGCAGAGAGTTGTGTGCATTTTTTGGGATGTGTTGTAATCTCAAGAGTCTCTCCTCAGACAAATGTGTAGTTTGTAATTCCTCCTTCCTTCAAAACCATTGTATATTGTAATACTTGACTGGGAAGAAAAAAAAGTAATTCCCCGTGTATAGTTAAGGATAGTGTGACTATCAGTAGTTGTACTCAGGTTCTATATTTAACGCTAGATTCCGTAAGTTACATTAAGAGTGCGATTGTTTTAAATAATTAAGGATCATTCCTCAGGATATTTTTTCCCCCTTTTGATGAATTAAATCGATAAACCAGTCTAGTTGCTGGTTTACAAGAGTCTACATGAGATATTATCATTCCTGTAACTTGAAACTAGACATAGAATCAAGATGCTGTGACTCCTCGTTAAAATTCTGTTTGTGTGAGCGTTCATGTCCAATGCTCATAAAGGCCTTTTGGGTATTGTTTGGATAATAATTAGACTTGAGGAAAAAAAAATTATTTGGGAGAGGGAATATATATTTTTTTTCTGTGAAGTTCCTTGGAATCTTGCCACCTTTCAATTCCCCATAAATTTTTATTGATGGGAATTCTTCAGAATTTTGCATTGTATTTTCTCTGGAGACAAGGATATATTATTTACAGAAAGAGTAAGATTCGATCGAATAATGTTTCATTGTTGTGATACTATATGGATTGTTATATTATTCCATTGTAGTTAAGGTAGTTACAGTAGTAGTGTGTGTGATATGTAATGGTACTGTCCCCTTCAGTACTCAATTCTAAAGTTAATTCGTTGAAGTGACTCAATCTGGAGGCATTTGTGGTTTTGAGTTTGGTCTAAGCTGTTACGTGAGGTTAGGGAAATAGAAATAATTAATTATTTCCATTAAACTTTTAGTTTCTCGTCCGTAATAATAATTATGGGATCCGTTAACAGATGTGAACCGCCAGAGTCTCTGGGTTGGAGGTTCACTTTAATGTTATCTCTCATTTTTTGTTTGGTATATATATATATATAGAAAGGCAAAGGGACATGATTGAAGGAAAACGTCAATCCCGTATTGTAATAATTGAGGGTTAGTACACACATCTAAGGGATATCAGATAAAAAAAAAATGTATTTCCAAGAAAGTCGAATAATGTGATACTGCTGGGTCAACTTTTGAGGGAATATCAAAAGAGACTGGGTATTATACTGAGTACTCGATGCACAGCAGAAGTCCAGGGAGGAGAAAAAAAAACAAACCCAAACCTATTAAGATGAGAAGGGCTGTGAAAGAGAGAGAGAGAGAGAGAGAGAGAGAATTGTTTTTTTTATTTCATTGTCAGGAATATATCAACCTTTTTTTCCACCAAAATTTGTTCAACAATCAGACAAAAAAACAATGGAGAGACAGTCGAAGTAGTAGTGTATAATAGTAATATGGTAAAGTAAAAAATGCAAAGAGAGCAGATGGTTTTTTTTAACCTCGGAGAATATAATCAAAAATGGGGATGCAAACCAATGGAACCAACAACAACAAGAACCTCAGGAGAAAAAAAAAATCCGTCGAAACTGGAGGACATCGCATTGAAGTACTTGACGCAGAGTGAGCGAAAAGCGAGGTATAGAGTTCCTACGTTTTATTCATATTGTTTTAACCTCTGTGCTTCTATGTACACGTTGAACAATAAAATATAATAATATAGGAATTTGTCAGGGCGAACTATGATACCCGGCAAAGCAACTATTATTGTATTTTACAAAGTTATATTTGTAGGAACTTCATACCGTGCTCTTTACGAAACTCTCAATCACCATTCCATCACCAGACCTACAACCAGCAACCACTCTCCCGGAGAACCATCTCATGGAAAATAATCGTTTACCTTGTATAAAATAGTCTGTTAACCTCATATATAATTATATATATATACCTAGGCAAGGGTTTTATAATAATAATTACAGATGAAGTGCTTACTTAAAGTTATATTTATGTTCGTTCCACGTAATCATTAAGGCTTGATTTAGATTTAAATCAACCCCGATATACATAGTACCTGTCACAGGAGTTGGGAATGACCAAAGTGTATTTCCAAGTCTTGTTAGAAATTCCGTCTTAATAGGAGGAATAAACCATGTAATTAACATATACTCGGGAAATATACAATATGCAGGAGCAAGCCCAGTCCTTGTAAATTACAGCCGGAATAATTATGACAACATGCAAGGACTCGAGTCCGGAGCAACTTCGACGAGAAATCCAACCTCATTTAGAACAAATAAGACCAGGAGCCGCTGGAAAAATCCGAAACTCACCAGGAGGTAAGTATAGCCTTGACATTCATATTTTTTTTATAAATTATTCCCGTGCTTTGGAAACTTCTAATTCTAAAGGTGGAATTTTCTGAGTTCCCAGGAGCAGAGAGCAGTAATCTCATTTGGGTAAAGTAGGAGTCCTCAAAGCGCATTAGAAATAGTATAGTCGAAGTGGCTCGAGCCGCCATAAGTATACATATATAATGCTCAGGAGTTAAATACTTTTTGTACGACTGAGTGAGATATTGCGAGGAGCTGGTAGTAAAAAGTCCCTGCTATCTCGCCAACATATCAAGTGAGAATTCTTAGAGCCAAATGGTAACTAAAGTCGAAAATGTTGCGCAATTACCAGTCGTAATTCAATTTCAAGATAGCACAACTGTGTAAAAGAATTGTTAAATTACTCCAATTTTCTTTTTCAGACTTTGTAATGCCTCAGCACAACAAAGTTGAGCTTAAATCTGACTAGAGAGCCTGTCCCCTTATAGATAGATATATATAAATAGATATGTACTTTGAGATATATTCCCAGATGTACTTTTACACACCAGCTCCCATATATGTAAGTGGACTTGTCGAATTTGTGTGTATATATATAGATATATATATATATATATCTATGTATACTTGCTCATGCATTAAACTGCCACACTTGTAGTATTTGCAGTGTCGGTCGTATAGGATTTCAGCCTTTGGACCTATTCCAGCGTATGAGTAATCTCTGGATCCCATGCTTAGGTGGAACAATTTTCACAGTTTTGATAACAAGAAAAATATACTAAAAACATTTCAAATGTAACTGATTTTTGAGTGTGCTACCACATAGTCCGACATGACACAAGTCTTGGAAAGGAGCCGTTCATCAAGTCCACAGTAGGTATACTTTACCAGATGGTTTATCTTGATGAACATGGTCGGAACAAGAAATTATTCTGGAAAATGCGATGAAATGATTATCACTGAACCTTAAACATGTTTCAGCTCAAAAGTCTCTCCACGCTCGGTACAAAGTAGTCTCATTTCTCATAGTACTTGACTATAGATAGATACATAATAATGCCAGTAAATTACAGCACATACCCACGAAATTACGAGATGTGTTACTAAATAAATGAACATTGCTTTCCTTCCCTGTAAGTCATTGTCAGAGTGTGTGTGTGTATGTGTGTGTGTGTGTGTGTGTATGCTGGGGATGGACGGAGTTTATTAGATCCTTATAAGACTCCAACTCTACAGGAGTGAGATTTTCAAGGTATGGTTTTGGTGGTAGACTTTTATAGGAGATTTTTTCCTATTTGGATGCGGGGATGACGTAATGAGGGAAATATTTTGAAAATCTTTGAAACTTGGCAGGTCAAGTACGAACCAGCAGCGAAAAAAGGAGAGGTGAGCTGAGCGTGGAGGAATTGTAAAGTGTCATCTGAATCTGCCCTTGTATAGAAGTATGCTGAAAGGAGCAGGGAAACCTATTGAGAAGAGTCGGGGTTGACATGTAATCCAGTAATAATTTGGCAGGTTTCAACAATGACCAAAAGAACCAGCCTGCTGCCCACAAGCCCACAACACCTTTTACAGATTTGACGATTGCAACATGACGCCGCTGACCACCCAACGGAAATAGAAACTTGGAATGTGAGCATGAGTTGAATTCACTAAAGGATACTAAGTGCTCCATACTCCGAGTCAGTGTACCTGTTTGAGGCTGTCTCCATCCACACACATCCACATGTGAGATCATCGAGCTGCCTTTCTGTGTGTAGATATAGTAGACACTGTCTATACACATAGTAATAGGAGCGTAAAGGGGGGGAAAAGACATTCTTAAAATGCACTGTTAATTCTCACTAGTAATTATAATTTTCAACAATTTAAAACTCGTACTGGTTTCCGCTGGTCTCCTTCCTAACTCTCTTAAAACTGTTGCCAGTTTCTGTAGGGAAACACACCCTCTCTCTCTCTCTCTCTTGCTCGCTGAGTCTCTAATCACCGCTGTATGTATCATACATTTCCAGAGAGTCTAGACACTAAGCTGATTAAATATTCAAATCATGAACACATTTTTTTCCTTCAGCTACATTAATCAAGATGGAAAAGAAAGGAAAAGGAATTTTTTCTTCTTCCACACAGCGAGGGGCGGTGGTACACTTGAAAAACGGTGGGGAGGGAACAACTTTTGAACGACTTATCGTCAGTAACAACGTCCGTGGACAAGATGCGAGTCAGAGAGTTAAAGTGAGAGAGAGAGAGAGAGAGAGAAGAAGACTTGAAATCGAAAAAAGAATTGTTATATATATAGAAAAAAACTCGTCTTTCCTGTTTTCTTTGCACAACATGTTGCCAACTGTTTCTACCTATCTCTCTCTCTCTCTCTCACTCATTCTCGAAATTCTCGTTCTCCAACAATATATACTCACATCCTGTAGATTTGTGTACGACGTGTGTCTCGTCTCTTGGCACATATAACACAGGATGGGTAATCTGAAGAGACGAGAGAGGAAAATATAGTTTTAAAATAAGTTTATTTTGCTGTGTATAAGTTGGATCGTATTATCATATTATAATAACGAATTAAAACTTGTTCTTCTTCATTTCATTTTATCTGCCATAATGAGTCGCGTTGGACTGACTTCTCTTTTTTTCTTTCCTCTCCATCTTTTGCTCTCTCTCTCTCTCTCTCTCTCTGTCTCTCTCTCTACATCTCTCTCTCTCTCTCGCACATTCTGCGAGGAGCTCAGATCGCAGATTTTAGATAAGCCGAAACAATATATTTATTTAGAATTGTATTAGATGATAGGAGAGCAATGGCTCAAACTTGAATCTCCACTTGAGCAATAACCCATGATGAGCACGTATAGTATGTAGGAGTTTTACAGGGTTGTAGAGAGACATAGTCTTGTTACAGGGGGGAACTTTTACAACTGGAATTTCTTCTTATCTCCTAATCTCCTGTACACATCATTCCTGTTCAAGTTGTTGTTGCTGATATGTGAGCAAGCTCCAAAAGGTAAAACTTGTTATGAAATCTACCTACCCATTTGTGTAACAAACTTTGTAAAAATATTAATTACCTGTGTAATAAACTCGGAGTGTGTGTGTGTGTGGATATATATGTGTGTGCGTAATATATTTCTTTTCCATACCTGTTGCTCGTTTAACGATCAATTATTATTTATATTTCCGAAAGATATGACCATTAATTTGTATCGTTTGTTCTCATGTTCATCGTGCACTTAAATGCATGTTGTTAGGGAAGGAGCTACAGAGGAGTAACAATGCCTTACACCAATCTCATAGTTTGTATCTACTTATTGACCTCCTCTTAACGCTAGGTAATTGACTCTAACTATTGTTATTTCATCTTGTTACATGTGAAAATGTGAGTGCTCGCATTTATGTGGGCATCCCTGTAATAATACAAGGGAGGCAGGGTTCAAGAGCTCAAATATTAATATATGTTTAAGAAAATAAACGTGTTCAATGTATCTACTTATACATGTAGGAGTCCAGGAGTCATTGCCTACACACGCTCCCATAGTATAACTGTAATGGATAAGTATCCGACGGGAACACATGGTGATTTTGTTAAACCAGCAGCCGAGCATGATGATTGGTATTATTGTTGGGAGCGATTATTTTACCTTTGATTGCTACGTATACAATGTGCAGAGCAGAAGATGAACGTCATGGGAATATTATATTCCTAAGATAATCCTTCAAGACTAAGATATGTGGAGGAATACAATACTTGTAAGCTTAGGCTTACTCACCAACCACTGCATGTGTGTTTGTGTTGTTCCTTCACCAACTGTGACTGAAAATGAATCAAGATTTGAGGGGATGATAATGCAAAAGTGAACGTTTACGTAAATCAGGTTAAGCTCTTAATGGGATCAGGTTATTTAGAGACATTTGTCACCTGCACGGATTAAATATTCCTTAATCAATCAAAGTGTAACGTACAGTTTGATCTGATAAAGGACCAGAAGATTAATGAGATTTTTTTCCCAGTGAAAGTCATGTCTAGGTCACAGAGCAACAAACACACACACACACACACACTCACACACACACATATACATACACACGAGATAAAGCGATATTATTATGATTATAATATTACATGTCCAAAAAGTCTCCAACAACTGCCAGCCACAGTCGTTGCTGTTGGCATTCCTTTGCCAGACGCACACATGCCACTCCTTAGAATGTCCGATGCCTTAAGCAGTCTGAGTCTTACAGAAAGTGAAAGTCAATAGCGTTTTTGGAGTTGCTTGAGGTTGAGGAGTGTTCCCACTAGACGACAACTAAACGTAAATATGCTAAGTATATTTATTGCAATCAAGTAGTGTACAAGTGGCTGCTGCTGCGTGTGCATTTTGGGAAGGGTATCACATTTATCGTTTCTTTTTGGCATCATGTTACGCAACCACGAAATGGTCCTTTCCATGTCGTCAAGTCACCGTCCACATACAACATCTGAGTGTGTCTGTGAAGCGTACACAAAGGTAATAAAAATCAGTGAGAGGAGCTCGGATATTAAAAGAACATATAACCACTAAAAGAACATTAAATGCTACATAAACTTACACCGATATGGAAGTCACGCTGAACAAGTGTAGGTCCAAACAAAACTTCAACACATGACAAATCCAATGAAGGAAACATGGAGGAGGCATGCAAGTCTCAAGTTACGCATATATATATTCGAACCCCATAAATGCAGTATAATATGATTGTAATATAGCAGTCACGGAAAACACAATTGATGGAATGACCCTCAATAATTAAAAATTAAAAAAAAAGAAAAAAAAACTCGAGAGTTATAAAAGTAACAAACTTGATACAGTAAGACTTTGGCATGAAGCTAATCTTTGGAGGGTTGGAAGTTCCAAAGAGTAGGAGAATGAGACAGAGAGGAAACGAATACCAACTGGTGAATTGGTGGTGACCAAACTTTTTGGGCGTCTGGAGTATCTGCATTTTGTGTGTATGGACATAAACGCAAAAGCCACATAATAGATGCCACAGACGGCACTCACAACATCCCATTGTACATTTATGGTGTCGTAAAATAAGCCATTGAGAAGTTGAACAATACGTAATTTAAAAGATGCGTGTATCTAAATACTAGCCTGCTGAGAGCCGTTCAAGGAAGGTGTAAATGATTAGGAGAGAGAAACGTTGGAGAAATCCCTCGGGATTTAAAAAAAAAATATGGAAACTTTGGGTGTAGTTGGAGGAATTGATCAGGAGAAAATAGTCAGAAGGAAGAGCTAATAAAAGTTGAGAGGGAAGAAAGAGTGAGAGTGATCATGTTGGGGGATGGTGACAAAAAAAACTCCATTTTGAATTTATTTCGGATCAGATGAGGCTCTCTCTCTCTCTCTCTCTCTCTCTCTCTCCGAGAGGCATTTGTTGCAAAAATCTTTTCAAGCTCCGCCTTTCTTACTCCATGGTTCAATTCCAAAGACCATCCCCACATAGTAGCTATTCCTATTCAATTTTGATACAAGTGTAGCGGTCGTAATCTACGTGGGATTTTACTTTACTAGCAGCAGTTCCTCGATCTGTCTCCTGGTCTCCCTGCCACTTCTTCCCGTGTACATACAAACATACATACATAGATAGGTACATACATACATACACCCAACCAGAGATCTCGCTCAACACCAGAGATTCCCATTTTTTCTTCCCCTTACAAGGGGATCTTAAGAGAGGGATTCAAACCACTGAAAAAAATCTACGAATATGCTTTCTATACCCATTTTTACAACTGAATGAGCCTTGAGAAAAAGTAAAATCGATAGACTATCTGCGGTAATGCTGGAGTTATACACATGCCGGCATAAGTATTTTATAAAATTGCTTCATGACTTTTAACATAAGCATTAAGTCGGGGAATGGGGCTGCTGCAGTGCAATTCAGCCTTCCATGCTCAACCCAAAGGGTAAGACTCATAAAATATTCCTGGTTGTCCGGGAGACCAGAAAAAGCCGAAGGAGAAGACGAAGAGACGAAGAGAGTGGAGTACGGGTACTCAAGAAAACTATTTGTAGTCTCATGATTCACCCTCGTCTCTCTCTCTCTCTCTCTCTCTCTCTCTCTCTCTCTCTCTCTCTCTTTTTCGTACCAAGCGTGCATAGTAAACACAACTAAAAGTGTATGTACCTGTACATGGGAGTTCACTTTTGAAAATACAAGGCTTATTTAAATATTCCTAGGACGACGCTCAGCTCATATATATATAAATGTATGTATCCACTATCGTGTAGTAAAGAGCACTACTGGAAAATGGGAAGGCTCAAGAGTCAGAAAGTATTTTAGTACTACTACTACTACTACTACTACTAGTTATAGAGATGCTACTTCAACAATATTTCAACAATCCCCCTTTAAAAAAGGCTAGACACAGTTTGCATTTTAAGCAACTTCATGAAGATTTCAGGACATGAGAAACCACAGGAGTGGAACCCAACTTCACACTAGTACTTCCATTAATGATAAACGCTTTTAATGAGATGCACTTGTACACATGAGACTTGTCCCCTGTCCTGTCCCATTATAATTGGCTAGGTATGGTTGCACTTCACCGCCTGATGAAAGTTCAGAATGGATACCGTTTATGTTTCATGTCAGAAATTGAATTTAAAGTTTCCACACCTCCGCTAGAATTGAGAATGGTCATTAATTATACGAAGGTGATCAACTTCCGTCTCTTTTTAGCTTGAGAGTAGAGGCTTATAGAGATACATATAGCATATAGGCCCAGTCACTCCGTCAGACTCACGTTCTTGAGAAAACTTTCCTTGGACACTTTCCTACTAATGCGTGGACAGACTCCCAAGTCCCAAATGACATTTCAGCCTTATGTATACAGTAGAGTCCGCCTCGACCCGTCAACAGTTCTTCGTCTTGTTCTTCGCGTCTTATAATATGTTCCGTCAAGGGGCTGCTATGGCTGTTGAAGCCGCAAAAGGCTGACATGACATCAAGGCCATGCGATGTTGCAACTCTCTTGGAAATCAACATAACATCCCATACTTTTTTTTTACATCACATTCCACTACTACGGCTCCCCCAAATCAATTCCTTCCCTTTCATAAATTACTGTATATTTCCTTGCAAATCCATCCCTTGATTAATTATTCCTGGGTCGCTTGACTATATACCAGAATCCAATTAAACTTTATTTATTGCCCCATTCCAGAATCAATCAGCCTAGAAAATTATAAAGGCACCCGCATATATATATATTTTGCCAAGCAACCAAGTCATCGTAATTGTCGTAGACCTCGTCTCCTACACTACATAAGTTACAGAGCCAGGAATGAAAGTCTCCAAAGCAAGAAAACAAAGTACTTTGTGATGCAATCCTCATTCAATATTTGCATTAAATATTTTCATTATTATCATATCAAGTCCCTATATATAATAAATATATACGGAACTCCACACGAGCCTCAGAGCCTGCTGCTATTGAAATATTCTAGGCATGCTAGGAAATCCAAACTATACAGAGAGCATATTCGGAGTTAACTTTAAAAGATGCGAGGCAGCTCAAAAATTCTTAAACAAATATAAAAAAAAACCACTTTCACAAGCATATTATTATAGCAACAATAATTCATCAGCTTCAATAATTTTTGTATAATTTCCGTCACTTGGAAAAAAACCTCTTGGCTCTCTCTCTCTCTCTCTCTCTCTCTCTCTCTCGCTTGATCATTCTGTATTTTATCCTTCAATGTATTCATGACCATTCAAAAGCACTTCTCGTCAAAGAAGGGAACGTGGCCTCAAGGCAAAAGGCAAGGCATACACATTTTTATTGTTAGTCAAATAAACCATTCAACTCCAACTTGCTTCCACTGCCTCTTGTTCGCATACCTGAGAATATGCCAGGAGAAAAATAAAAAATAATGCATACACTTATATATCAAATATGCTAACAGCTGGATTAGAATGTCCTTTTTTAAAAAAATAAGTAGCAGGCATGCCCGTCTTCAAAAGAAATAAAATAAAATACAACAACTTTGACATTCTCAAGCCAGACCCTTCATAATTATTACAGTATGTAGCACGAATATTATTTTAAGTATGCACAGAATGTAATTATGTATAATAGTAGGTATAGGCCGTATAACTACAAGCATCCCTATAGCAGTGCACTCTCCTACAAGAGCAGAAACCTAAAATGTACAAAAACTGACTTAAAATGACGTGATATTCTAAGCAAGAAAATTAACGTGGATTTAAACACAATGTCCCCAAATATCCCTATTCCTACAGAGAAAAGGCTCTCATAAGGTCTCCTATAGCGAGAGTACAGGCACACGTGTGCACAAATCTCACACCATCACGGGGAGTTTTAATACTCACATACCAAAATACCCTTTTTCATTTCCATCTTTTTTTACAATCTATTAAATAACAAACTTGGAATTAGTACAGGTCACTCTTTCTCTCTCTATGGCGTCCTCTCACCACAGATTTGTATCCCCTCTGAAAAACACCCCTTACACGTTTATCCTTCAAAATTATGACATGTGGCCCACTGCTAGGAAAGCCGACCCTTATAGCGAAGTTCCCATTACACAGCCATCAATAAATAATCCCAGAGTTGCCTCTCCCGAAGAAAAGAATCGAATACAGCAGGAGGATATCTGGAGATGCTTGCTGCTTCTTAACTTACAAATTACAGAAAGAGTCGCTATCTTCAGCACACATGACGAACATACTTCCACCATAAGTAAAGCGTTCCCGTAAGGACTTCCCCATCGGCCCTATCCCCCGTAAACAACTAGCTCATCCAATATTCGAATCCCCTATAATTTCCCTAAAAGTCCCAACTTTTATAAAAATTCATTCACCCGGTCCTGATCGGGACCAAGGTTCAAAAACGTGCAGCAGCATCAAAAATGATCCAAGCAATTATTTTAAAAAAATTTCTGCGCAATGTATTATTACTTTTTTGAACTCATTTGTTCGAAATTGACAGATTTTTTTACAAGGAGCTAATTTACTAAATTAGATTTTTGAGAATAATTATTATGGACGCATCACCGGTAAAGTCAACCAGGTTGAACTGCTTGAAGACATTCCATTTGAGGGGGGAAAGTGAGGAGGAATTTTTGTTTTTATTTTATATTATCTCTATAATTTAACCTGGTCCTTAAATATTCGAAAATATTGGGGCTGGCGTTTTTTATAGGAAATTGGGGGGGGGGAAATAGGAACAACGGGAACGTTTATTGGACAGTCTTGTAAGTTTGATGTAGCTCATTACGTTACATTGGAAGGAACCCTAACAAGTGGTACTGGTTCGTATGTAGTCAGTTGTCCGTTACGCCGTTGGCTGACGGTTGGGGAAACCGCGCCCGCGAAAGTCATCTGTCAACCCATTTCACGAGTAGATTCCTGACTCTAATTTGAAGAGACTACTTCTGTGCGAGATAACATTGATATGGGTAAGAAATATTTGTTATATTATTATTATTATTATATAAACATTGGAAATTGTGTAAACAATCATTTTTAATTTTTTTTTGTTTAATTAAATTGTACATAATTAATTTGTATTATTTTGATTTTTAGGGGAATCGGCATTCGAGATTGGGACGAAATGTTCAAGAGTCCACCGTTGCGTTGGAGTAAACTAAAAAGCGACCATGATTTCATTTCCCTTCCAGGATGAGTGTTTGAATTGTGATCGTTGATTTGAATTGATTTGACTATCTTGTGTTCCAAAAGCAGAGGCGGAGACCTGTCATAAAAATTGGGGCATGGAAATTTAAGTGTATTTGTTTGGAGGTTTTTGACTTGTTACCATGAGCAACCTCCTGGGTTTTTGGATAGTGCCGAGTGCTTCGAGCTCTTGGAGAGTGCTATAAAGGGAGTGAAAAATCAGTATATTGTAAATTTAAAAGTTATAAGGAAAGTTTTTATACTTCTCAGTACATAATTTAATAATAGGAGGAACATGATGGAAGGGAACTTCAAGGGCGCTGGCACGTCCTTTACACAGGGGTAGTTAATAAGGTTGCTTGAGTGGAACATTTTAATAGTAGAAATGTGTTGGGATCTGGACGGTGATAATGAATGATAGACAATTTAATTCGTACTGAGTTTTTTTTGGAGTGCCTGTTTCTTGATCGCTGGATAGAGGAGAACCCGATTTGATTCTTTGAGGTATTGTTTTATTATGTTTTTTTTGGGGGCACTGATATTGGGTTTAGTTTAGGTGGAATTGTGGGGTAAATTGTGGAAAAGTTGTAATTGGAATGTTTTGGTGTTTTTATAGGTGCAGAAAACTGTTGTGGTGCTGTGAAGGAAGACGATGGAGATACTGGCGAGGGAGAAGGCTGAGAAACTCCTTAATAAGGATAACAGTAGTCGTAGGAAGTTGCGACAAATGCAGGTTAGTGCTTGGTGGGGTTTAATAAGTTTTTTTGTGTGTGTTGTGTCTGGGAGGTAGGAAGATGAGTAATTTTATTTTTTGTTGAAGGTACGTCAGCAGAGCAATGAATGGATGGAAAGAAATAGGAAAAAATATTTGGAGGAACGACAGGAGCAAATCAAACTAATTACGGAGTCGCTCACACAAGAGGCGCAGGAACAAGCTGTGAAGGATATTGAAATTTTGGAGAGAATGCATGATTTGTGTGTAGCTGAAGTAGGGGCGGCTCACCGAGCAGCAGCGAACTTACCGGACTTTGAACTTCTGAAAAATCAGAAGAATCAAGAAAATTATGAGAGAGCTCGAAGTCGCGGGGCTCAGGCTATTGCTCAAGAGAAGATAGCTGCTGATAAAGTCGCAAAAGAAATTAAGAGGGCAAAAATATATAGGGAAAACGTTCGTCGAGATGAAGATGAGCGTCTGAAGGACTTTGTTCAAAGACCTCAAATGACGAAGAGCCAAGCTGCAGTTGACCGGTACATGAAACTATTCTTTAGAAGGCTGTCGTCTTATAATATTTCCTTTTGTGATTCAAATTCGTTTAATCTAGTGCTAAAATTATTACATCGGAAATGCCCTCAATGAGTGCTAGGAAATGCGAGACGTCGGAGGAAAAATTATATTGATTGTACTGCCTGAATAGCATAAATCTCTGTTTAGGTGTTTATGTTGTTACGGTTATATTTATTTAACATTTTTGTTATTTTTTTAGAATCATGGATAAGCTGACTAATAAAAGAAGCGAAAAGAAACGCCGTCCAGAGTATCAACCAAGTTTAGCGAAAACTCTACGAGTTCCAAAGGAATCTAACTCGGAAACCAAAACCTCAAAATCTAAAAAGCATACAAGACTATCAAGAAAACCCAAAGATGTAGTTTATTATGATTTTTCTATTCCACAAGGAAGTTTAAAGTATCCACCACCACCAGGCTTAGTACAAAAGGTAGCTAAAAATTCTGATGGAACCGCCTTTGAAATCGCTAAGCGAATTACCCACGAACAATATAAAAAAGAAAAAAAGCAAAAGGCTGACGACTTGGAGAAGGCAAAAGAAGCAGATAGACGGGGCAAAACTGCTCTGAAAGTTGCCAAACTGCAAAGACAGCTAGATGAACTGAAGAATGAATTCATGAAAAGTGGATTTCATGTTGACCCCAAACTAAATGATAGCTTTTTGGGCCTGAGTGATTCAGAAAGTGAAGGAGAGGATAAAGAGACCGATACTTTTGAAACCCGCGGACACGACGAGCATGTACCCATGGTTTCGCCGAAGGAAATGACTAAATACGATAAAAAGTCCAGGGTTCCCGGATCCCCAAAACCAAAGCACGATGAGCTGCCAGAGGCAAATAAAAAGAGCCCTAAAGTACAGGAATCGCCGAAATTTGATGTGAATGGACAGCCGAAGTCTCCTAAAAAGGTAACTCCACCGGTTAAATCTATTCCGAAATCACCACAAAAAGATTCCCATGGTCACGCTGTCATCAAGCCTTCTCCTACAACGCCTGGTGCTAAAACACTGGCAGGTCTTGAACAGTACAAACCTGAGCCTGGTCAGCTATTGGACATATCTAAGGATGGGTCTACTTATTCCAAACCGATATCGGGTCGATTATCTCCGTTAGAGAAATCGATCGTTCTTCCACCCGATAGAAGGGACGAACCAGATACTTCCACCCTAGAGAAACCAAAGTTAATATCCACCAGGAAGTCCATTAGAAATCAACAGAACAAATTAGAGTCGGCAACCACCATTCCAGCAGATGCCAGAGCTGGCAAATTCGAAACCGCGGATAAAAACCAAATAACCAGTGTTCAAAGTAGCAAAGATTCCAGTCAGTTTAAGGATACAACACAAAGTAATGGACGGACCCAAATCAAAGATTCCGGTCAAACTAACCAAACTAAAGATTCCAGCAAGACCAAGGAAGCTAGAAAATCCACAGATTCAAAATATAAGTCCGTAGAGGGTACTTCATCGGCAATTGGGGATGATATAGAAAGCAGCGAGAGCCTTCACACGCTGCCTACAATAGGCTCGCACACAAATGAAATAAATAAGCAAATAACCGATCATCGCAGCCCTCCTGATCTTTCTGACGAGTTTCCCTTTACTTCAACGCCCGCAACAGCGAACTCTAAAATGACTTCCATGAATATTACTTCCTGTAGTCAAGGACCAGTTTCACCCACAACTGCTCGAAAGAGGAAAAAGGCTCTGATGTACTACGTTAAGAAACTCTTAGAAATGCGCCCTGAGAGCATGAATAATTTAGCTGCCACATCTTCCGGATCCATAAGTTCCTGCATAGAGATTCCTTCATCAGCTGTTAGTTCTTTAATCAGTTCGAGTCCCCTTTCAGGGTCAACGAGCAATTCTTCCTCGGTTGGAGAGACTACTAAGAGTAGCAAAAGCAAATACACTAATAGTAAATATTTCAGCACAACAAATGGTACCACAGATCACTACACTACCTTAAGTTCCGTCACGGAGGAAGATGAGGATGAGCCTACGAGTGAGTTACAAAGCTATGAACAAGACTCGGAACAAACGTCATCAGGCGAGACTTTAGCAAAGATAACTGTGGCCTTGAGCCCCAGGTCTAACAGTGGAAGTACCTAAAATATTGTCCTAAACTAGCAACAAATGATTATAATATTTATTGCACCTAGATAAAGGTAATGAATTTACATGGTATAATACAAAGCAGGCTAAACGTGTGCTGTACGTTGTAACTGAATGTACGAACGTCCGCAAAAAATTGTCAATCAGTAATTTCCAAATTTTTCTATTTAAGGTTACAGAATTAAGACTTGTTTGTAATGCGTAAATATAAGTACCACATTAAATGAGACTACATGTTAAATAAACATTGTTTTCATACTTTTTACCGTTATAAAATTTTCAGTAACTTTTATTTTTTCATATCTATTCCCTTCATTTTCTGATTTCAGTTAGTAATAATAATATACATGTGAAAACAGCTTCGACTGTTACAAGTGTACTTATTTTTTTTAAGCGAGAAAGTTTTTGTAATCAATGTCATTTAAATATCGCTATATTTCAAAATCCTTAATTTAATTTTTCAAGAAGGAATCCAGTCGTTTCTGATTCTCATCCAGGTCTATTATGAGAGCTTGGCTCAGATTATCCGAAGTTATGGCTTTACCTAAGAAATTTGAGACTAACTTTTTTGCTGGCACACCTCCACCATGTGCCAACACTTCCCGGCGGTATTTTTCACCATTCGATGAACTGAAAGGATCTGCTTGGAAATATTCTTGCCAGATCCAAGTTGAAATTGCACGTGCAATCAAATAGCTGAAATACTTGCTTCCGTAACCAACCAAATGTCCAAATCGGAGATGCCATGCCTAAAACATTTAAAATGAAAAATAACAAAACAAGCTTTCTGAATTGCCTTACTTGGTTAGTTTGTTAATACTCGAAACTCACCGTATTTTGAACATATGGTAATCCATAAAATTTATTGTGAACTTGTTCTAAAATATTCATGGTGGAATTCTCTAAAGGAAAATTGTTGGTATGAAGACTTTGATCCAAAGCAGCGTAAAAATTCTGCATCTGCATATCTGATGCCGCAAACACATGTTTTGCCATTGAATATTTCATAATGAGTTCCTCTGGCATGGGTTCACCAGTCTTATAATGACGTGCAAATGTTGCTACAACCTATAAAATCATAAAACGTATAAACAATATTTCAAAAATATCTACTAACACCATTGAAGCTTAAAAACTAAATACACTTACCCTTGGGTCTGAAGCAAAGTACTCCATTAAGATTGAAGGAACTTCAGCAAAATCAGTTGTACATCGAGTACCGGTAACATGTTGATATTTCGTTCGAGCCATCATAGAATGCAACGCATGTCCCATTTCGTGAAACAGATTATCAACCATCGAAGAGGCTAGTAATGACGGTGATGAACCCGATGGTGCTGGGAAATTCAGCATAAGAACGACGATTGGGTTCTATTAATTATAAAAGTATTTCAACAAGTCACTATTAAAAGGTAGAGATTTCATCACACTATATGTCTGTATATACGAAGAAGTAAAAATTTATTTGACTAAATCTTACTTGGTACTCTCCATTAGCTAGCTCCTTTCCTCCTTGAATTGTAAAATGACAGTCTTGATGAGGCTTGCCCTCTCTTTCGTAAAAATCACAGTATACGTCGCCTAGCTTCCCCTCCGTTCCATGAACAACTGCAAATACCAAAATTTTAATTGTTACTATCCACTCCACAAGATATTGAAATTCACAGAAAATAACTTAAAATATTTTCAAACTACCTGATAGTTTGTATACATCAGGATTCCAGACTTCCCCTGGAAGTATTTCATCTTGAATCAACTCAATATTGTACAGACTCTGAGTTAAGAGATTAAGTCCTTCCATGCAAGCACCCAGCGAAAAATATGGCAAGAATTCCGTACGCGACGCTTTAAAAAGTGTTTTCCTGGCCTCTAAGGTATAATAAGGTGGATCCCAAACATGGACTGGATGTCCTTTCATTTGAGTCATTACCGAAAAATCCCTTTCAGCTCGTGGAGCCAATTTATCGGCTAAATCTTCTAAAAATTTTGCAACCAAAACTGGGCTTTCAGCTAGGCTTCCTTGAAGCGCCCTGACATTACAAGCATAGTTATATTACTTCACTTGTCTTTTCCAGTTTTAAACTATCGAGTTGGTTATTGGTATGTATGTAGCCGAGAGTGAATTTTACCTATGAGCATATGACGGAAAGCCACAGTAGTTAGCAAGCTCGTTCCTTGCAGTTAGTAAGTTGACAAGAAGATCGTCTTGCTTTTTATCAGGATGAAGATAAATCCGATATGCTACTTCACGTGCTGCTTCTGATGCAGCGTCCGAAAATAGTCCAGTGACTAGCAGTTTATCTTCGTCTTTCGGAAAACTGGAATAAAATCATTCAGTTGTCTTATTCATTATTTACTCAACAATAATAAATAAAACAGTATTCTCACAAGGATCGAATGTTGGAAGGTACAGTATCCCTGTTGACTGCAGAAGGTCGCATAGCGTTAGCAGCAAATTGCTGTCCAGTGTACAGAATACAGTCATTAAGGTAAACAACTTTGGCACGCTTATCATCACTCAAATGAATCCCGCTTTGCTCGAAGTCAAACAGAAACAGCCTAGCAACATGATTGTCTACGGGATCCGTGGCGACGATATCTTTTGAATCAACAACTGCTTTTAATGCCAAGTACAGCTCACGATTCGTATTCAGCCTGAAAATGAATGTACATATTTTACTACTCCATGTCCAATAGTATATTGTCGTACAACATCTGATTACAAGATTTATAACAATCTGGATCAGAACAAGGAACAACCGAGCCGTTATGTAATTTATTAATGACAGAAAAGAAGTTCAAAAACACTCACTTTTCTACCAGCTGACTAATAGATAAGCAAGCGCCTTCAGCAGCATGACTGTAATTTCCATTTGGATGTGCAACCCGTACGAATTCGGCCATGTCCGCGACTTTACACAATGAATTTGAAAGACAATCAAAAACTTCAACCAATTTTCTCTGTCGGTTCGGAGATAAGCATTCATTAACGAGGGCATCGCATTCTGCAATCGAGTTATCCCTCAGCAGGTAAAAACCATTCGGATCAAACAGTTCAGGAATACGGAAGAGTCCTTCCTAAAATATGTCAAGGATACACAAATAAATAAGCCTAAAACTATCAGACATATGTCATTCTCAAAACCCTAGCATCTCAAACCTCACAACTTACCCTCGACAGAAAAGACATTTTCTTGCTAGGTTTTGTATTAAAAGAATTTCCCAGCGGTGACCACGTTGTCACGGACCTCCGGGCAGAATTCGTCCCACATATCAAACTCGACTGACGCACAATCTCCCTGACGAATTTTTTCGCGTACATTTTTGATTTGGTTTTATCTGAATAAGTAACTTGGTTAACTAAAACTTCAGTCTATCCCGAAAATGGTCTGAAGGACTTCCAAACTACATCCTTAATTCACGACAGAACATGGATGACAACCTTGTTTGAAGTTCCTGAAAATCAAAAATTAAAAACTGTTTTACTGTTTTTTTCAACCTACAATGAACACTCCAGTATTCTACAATAATTCTCCAGCACAAAATTCTTTCACAGTCTTAATTAACCTACTACTGAAGATTTATCAGTGTACTTGAATTTATTCCAAGATCTTACTACGATTCAAGCTCCAACTATTTTTATCGTTTGTTTACTCCGCGATAACGCATAGGGAAGTCGAGTGACCAGTCCTGACCACAACCAAGTTAATGTACATTTCTCACAACAAATCAAACAAAAATGCTGATTATAGAACTAAGACTGTCATTAAGGAACTTTTCCTTCATCCCTAAAAAATTCCTACAGATATGAAATAATTCCAAATAACTGTTATCATTTGTAATAATTCCTTTTGGATTTTCTTTTACCCTGCGAACTTTCGGCTGCTCCTATGATAACGCCGTCTAAAGGAAAAATAACAAGAACAACAAACACCACTTCCAACTTTTGTCATCCAAAGATCAATCTCCTAAATAATGCTGACAGTGTCCACTCCACACAATAAACATTTAATGGATTTTAGTTCCAAAACTTCCCCCAACAGATTCCAATTCCCTATCTGGTAAAATACTTTTTTCAATATTAATTCCGCACTCATTCCAAATCATATAAGTATCTCACTCCAACGCAATGATGACCATTTATGCATCAGAAATCAGCTGTCACACTATCCTTCCCCATAATTCCACATAATAATAATCCTTTTGCAAAATCATAACTGTATCACATACTTACTTCACACATGAATCCAACTCATTCATTCAAGATTACTTGCACCATTATAAAGGTGACCGCTGGGGTAAATAATTATGTAAATAAACCTATTAATTCAACATAACATTTTTACAACAAAGAGTCGTTATTCTGTCAAGTTCTTACTTGAGAACCTAAAAATTAAATCGCTAGTACTTGTAAAAATACCATTAATGATTAGATATATAATTATTCTTGTAGGAAGCCGCTGGTTAGAATTAAAATTAAAAAATACTCAAATCATGTAAACACTTACTTGACTTACGTGGCCTTATGAAGCAATGCTGACCTCTCACATTTTTTGTAACAAAATTTTTAAAGTAGATTTATTTAAAGTACACTAAAATTCTAATTAAAGGAGTTTTAAACACGAAAGCGGAAGGAATATTAAAATAATTTGTTGAATCGTTACGGAAGTATTAACATGTGTGGAATTGTGGAACATTAAAAATCCCACAAGGATATAGCTCATGCAATGGTATAGTCCCAGCTTCAGATTATTTCATAGGTAACTCCTGCTTGGACTAAAGTTCCCGCTGCATTAGACACGTGGTCATTATTAGACTCTGCTCTGAACTGCTTGAACGGAGAAACCTTTCCCATTTCCTGTGTTCTTGCATCAGACTTTCATTCATAAAGGGCTGAGGCTGTGTCGGGATTGGAGATGAGTATTGATCCAAAAACACCATTAAAATTAGGGAAATCTGGAGCTTTGGTAAGAGTAAGAAAGACTTCCATCGCTCCTATCGTATCTCCCATTTGAGCACATGAGTTGACCTTGTATTAGATTAAAAGCTACTCTCAGATATCTCAGACTCAGACTCAAGCCTAAAGAATGGGGAAAATACGGATGTTTCAATGAGACTTGCTTGGAGTGGGGTGGATGTTTTCGTCTCACAGTGCCCCAAATAGTAAATCTCTAACTGGCGGACCAAAAAAAAGATGTAGGGATGATCAAATGCGGATGAGATTTTTGAGGAATATTTTTTTTACTGGTAGTTGTTTACTATGAGGGGTTAAGCAGGAAGCTTTAAGGAACTGATGGATATTTATTCGAACTAAGAGCTCTGCGTTAACAAGACTAGTCTCAAGGAGGGATTACAGTAGGAGTCCTGATTTAATAAGTAGGATTTATGGGTCGGGGGTAGATGGACAAATCAAATCAGTCCATAGTCCAGTGTAATTAATTGCAAGTTTCTGTTAATAGCCGTCGGTTGAAGTGAGACTTGCTTGTAGTAGTTCATTTTTAGCTGGTGTAGTGACTGTGGTCTGGTCTGGATCTGTCAAAAAACCAAGGATCAAATGATTTGGGAAAGAGCCTCTGTCACCTGAATTGAGACACATGAGCTGACCAGACTAGATGAGGGCAATTGTGTCTATTGATGAAGCCGTGGGGACCAGATTATTTTTATTATTATTATTAGCGCCAATACGGGACTCGTGAAATTAAAAAGAGTAAAAACGTTCGGCAGGAACGACTAAAATGTGTTACCAATGCGTGTTTTAAAATGTGTTGCCAACACACGGTTTGATGACTGCTCTGCTCGGCATTTTACAGAAGCTTATGTTTGCTTTCCGGGTTCCAAATAGATGTTTAATATTTACAGTACGGAAACTATTATAAATTATGGAAATGGTAAATGAGGAGTTTGGTGTGCGAGAGCACTATGGTTGTCAGCCTGTGCTATCTGTAATACGGAGACACAGTCCACTACCAGATTCCAGCATTTTAAATGGTTACTACCATGTACCATACAGATGACGGTCTGATGTTATAATATAAGAAATTACTTTGAGAGCAAGTAATATGCGAGTTGGCGCTTGTAGAATTTTTAGGGGCTTGTATTTCCTTTTTGATGTTAGGCCGGACTGGGATCTTGGAGGGATGGAGTTTGGGTAGACAGGGCAGCTCTGGTATGACAAGGTTGAAATATTTTGAAAATAATCTTGTAGGAATTGTTGCAAAAATCTAACAGAACTAATAAATATTTAAGATGGGCTAGGAACCCTCAGCTCTGGCGGTTCAGGGATTTTGTTGACAGAGATGATTATTATTTTAAAATCACGCTGTTATGATAATATGGAAGCTGGACTGAGTTTTGAATTTTCTCTTTTGTTAAAACCAATTTGAAGAAAGCTAAATTATTGTTCCTTAATTATTCGTAATGTATAACTTTAAGGAGTTTGTAAAGATTTTGTTGCCCAACGACACGAGACAATTCCATGCGGAAAGATCACAACAACGTATAGGGATGCGTACTTGTTACTAATCAGGCATCCAACGATATGGATGCTAATAAAATATAATGTGCAATTATTGAAGAATGCTGTTTTTGTTGTCACCAGGAAAGGAAATTATGTGTCAAATCTTATCACAAATAATAAATGTAATTATAAGTATATGTGCTCAGCAAAACCGAATGACTTTGACCTTTGTCACTTGAAGCATAACACCGATCAGTGTCGGCAGTGGTTGCATGGACCTAGAATTTAAAAAAAAACCATTTATATTTCGTTGACGTTCCAATCTTTCCGGATGGTTGAAGAGGAATTCAAAGGACTGTCTCACAAGGAGCTTTGGATAGTCATCAGACATACTTACACGCATCACGCGACGTATCCGTTGTCAAGTTTGGCACAAATTAATGAATTTCCAAGCTTGTGTATCTCCTCACCGACAAGGAAGTTGTTTCAGAGCTATATAGGATAGATACATAGTATATGATGTAACAGTACAATATTTATTTTAAAAGAGTTTTGTAGCCGCAGGATTTTACGACGTAAAATCGGGAAGTAGCCATAAAGATTCTGAAAGTAACTTTTCTTGTTCAGATTGTAGAATAAACAGAATTATTGTTGGGGAAAGTCGAAAATCCGAAGAACAATGATTTCCGGCTGAGCGGAAGTTTCCCTCTTAAAAATCGTCCAAGACAATGGAATGCGTATAGAACAGAAGGGAAGAGATAATTTGATTTTTAAGGAAGCAACCCATGTTAAGCAATGTGAAATGATAATGGGAACGAAACTGCAATTTGTAATTCTTGCGGAAGAGTGAACCAAGGGAAAATATAGCTCAGATGATGATAGGTGGGTAATTTGTCAAGATTTATGTAGGAATTAGGAATAAGTGCACCCATAGGTATACATACGTAATGGAACAAGGTTTTTACTTGAGACACACACCAGAGTTACCCGATTGAATGTTTCCAAACATCCTGCATCCCGAAATAACTAAGGTCATGCGTCAGTCTTGACTTTGAATTGCATGAATGCTTGGCTGTGTTGAAGCACAATATAATTTTCTGCTACAAATATTTTATTCCCTTACACATATCTTTTTCCATGTGGTATCTACTTATGTATGTACACTCAATATTTCCCATGAAGCTCATACATGTCACTTGAGTATAATTATGTGCACAAGGGGAAATATGTGATTCAAAATTTAGAAATAAGTTTACGCCATAGGATCATGACTGTCTCCTCCTGACAGTACAGAAAGGATTTTTCGGAAAGTTTCTAAACTTGATCCCTTTTTTTTTTTTTTTTGATTTAACGAATCTGAGGAAGTTTAGATCATCTTTTTGAAGGAGCATGGAGCGGAGATGGGAAACCTTGAGTGCATCTTGTGAAATGAATTCATACGGGAATAATTAACTGAAAAGTACTCCCAAACCGAGCGTAATTCATTACATTGAGAAAATAAAAACTGCTTGACTTGATCTTCAGACAGCCAAACTGTAATGACAACATTGCCATGGAACGTGTCCGACAACTGGGCCGAAAATCCTTCATTCAAATGGTACGACAATGACAAAGGTCACACACTATATATGCCTGGCTCAAGGGCTTCTGAAATATTTGACCCAATCATTCTATATTACCATTCCGCACATTAATTATTATTGTATTTACCCCCGCAGAAGAGAAAAAAAACGTGTACTTCTGCCATTCCTTTGACAACAACATTAGAGGAACGGGAATGTGAAACGTAACTGTTTAAGGTTGCCAAAAACAATATCGAATCTTCTCGTATAATGGAGTACTAGGGAAGTCACTGAATGAAAAAATATGTAATAAATTTCCAGTTCATTCTTTCCACTTGAAAAAACATATTGTAGACCGTCATTAATTCACTGACTGTGTCTGTCAACTATTTTCTATTAAAGCTTCCAACAATTTCAACAAAGGTGACAATGACTTAACCAGACCCATTCAGTTTTGAGTCGTTATATAGGAATAGTAGTAAGTAATAGTAAGTAATAAAACTGCATGGGTGATTTGATTCACAAGAAGAAACAACTTTCTACGAATCGCTCGGGCCACAAGGAACATGTTTAACCACTACAACGTAATCATGAACTTGATCTCATTTTCTTTGCGTTACAATTTTATAACTGCCCTCAATTTTTTGTTGTTGTCAGTATATTATAAACATGCAGGATTTATTGGAGAGATTTCCGTTCTGTAAATATAGTTTTGTTCCGCAGCACTTGTGCATATACTATGTCAAATTCTTCTTCCGTCATCAGTCATCATGATTTGCCTACTTAAAAAAGTGACTGCTCCAAAACACCCTGAGGAAAATGTATCTTCAATGATTTGGCTGGGGCTAAAATAAAAAATAACGGGGAGAGAGAGAGAGAGAGAGAGAGAGAGAGAGAGAAAGAGAGAGAGCGGCATATGTCTTATTTCCTCTCCCTATAGTATCTAATATTTATAGATAGTATCCATATCTACATTTACGCGTCCCTCATCTCACAAAGTTGCAAGGGTATTTTTTAAAGAAAATCATGCGTAACTTATATACATTCATTAATAATTGATTTATGATGTTAAATGGGACTGACAGTCTCTACACTGAAACTACTCTCATAAACAACGCGTGCACACTCTCAAGGTAAACTGTTTCTCTTGGAAGTAAATCCCATAGGTTGATCCACATCTGTCACAATTGTCATTTCGTGTGTCCGCAAATGCTTCTAAATTATTGCGGCAGACTTTCCTTGTCCCTGTGTATGTATATATGTATAGTTACTTGTATGCAGTCCCAAGTCATAATAATGCAAACTAACAAACCTATAAATTTACATTAACAAAGTTATAAAAAAGTATACAAAAATTCCGAGAGTTTCTCCTGATCCTGACTCTCCCGATTATATTCCTCCTTTGTGTGAGAATTGGTGTAACCCTGTGAATATTTAAGACTAAATTGCTTCTACGAAAGGGAGTATCTCTCATCTTGCCGCGCATACCCACATTTCCCAAAGGAGGTACGGTACACATGGGGCAAAAGGATCTGTGGTGGCCGGGATAACGGCAGTATACTTAAGGAATAAATGAACTTGTTGAGAGTGACGATAAAGACCACCGCAGGGTACTCCAAATAAATGTTCCAAATGGATTATATTTCCCCAAAACATTCCGCCTTTCATATATGCAGCTCACATTTCCCTTATACAATTTTTCGAGTATTTTGAAGCATTAAAATTTAGGGTGTTATGCACTTCAAACTAGGCGCTTACAGCTTATCGTAATCGAACCGAAAGGAGAAAAATAACAGGGATAATAATATTGGGATCCACACGGTACCTGGAAGTTCAGTCAACATGAAAATCCTCTAAATAGTGTGTGTGTGACAACTTCGACTAAATCAATTGTCATATTTGAAAGTTTACACTGACAATTACTGATTCTCTCCCTTTTTACATGCATATGGGGCTGATCCTCCAATAAATACGACGTCAATTTTTTGGCTATTTTATGATTTATTTATTCCACGAGCCTATAAGCTACATCTCATGAATCCTTGATGCGTGCAAAATGGATTTTGCGCATTTCACTTTAATTATAATACCAAATTTCTTACACAACCTTCCGGTACAGCAATGATGAAGACACTGGAGATACCATTGAGATCACTGGACATATGTTTCACTTCACGGAATGTACTTCACCTTTCCCTTATACCTACATACGTACACGTGGTACTATACCCACAACCCCACACATATTATCAATGCATCTTATAATAATATAATACAATATTCTTATAAAAATAGAACTATGACGCACAGATATGTCTGTCCCCTAAAACACGACGCTCCACATATCTTAAATCAGAGAGAGAGTGTTGTTGAATGCACAACATTTTTGGGTTAGTATTATGTAATAACGATATTAATAAATTAATTGCAATGAATTACATTCATTTTTGGGTAACAACCATAATTCGCTTTTTTTAGCAAAATCCTCATCAGTCCAAGCTTGAGGAATGACTCAGTATGACATATATACGTAGATACATCGATACCATCACTGGCTATCGGACTACTGTGCGATACCATCAGTATCATTGCTACAGGACGAGCCTTAATATATGTTAACCTACGTGTACCTTAACATATCTATGTTTTTGTAGCTCGGAATTAATTATTCACAATTTTGTTAAGCATATATACATACTACGGTAAATGTATATATATATATTTACTTTAACGATATATAGGAACTACTGGCAAAAGGTTTATAGTGTATAGTAGGTACCATTGGAGGCAGTGTTTGTTATTCGCTCACAACAAAACACAAATCGGGACCCTATGCTAATCATGTACTCCCCTAGTAGGTTACAAAGTGTGTCACTTTGGAATTACTGACTTGAGTAAAAGTGAGACAAGAGCCCAGGCCCGAGGAATCCGTGTAATTCGCACCTGTTGACGAAGACGATCCTTCGTGAGGAATACTTGACGTAGCAGACGACGGTGCTGGTGAGGTAAACAAATGGGGAGATGGGAAAGGCGCCATTCGAGCGAAGTCCCGTGCTCTCCATCGTTCATAAGGTCTGACGAAGGCGGAAGTCAGGGGTAGACCCAGAGACGACTGTGAATGAGGTGATGATAAAAACCGTGATTCCTCAAGTCCAATTACTGACCCGAACCCTACTTAATAAAAACATACTCACTGTTATCATTTCCTACGTACACTCACATTTCCTGATCCCCCCCCCCGCAACCAGCCTTCTTAAATAGGTACAGGATTAATGCTGGCATTTCGTACCCGTTTAAGGGATCATTACTCAATGTTTTTTTTTACACCACAATATCGTTGACAATGGGCATTCAAAAATAATAAAAAACCAACCAGGCTGTGTTGGATAGTAGGAGTACGGTGTCACTGGGCCGAACGGCAAGGTCCAATTGGTTCCAGTCAGAGTACTGAAATCCATTACAGGTAAATATGTGGACGTTGGGAAAGCCAAGTAATTTGGTTCATTCATTACATTCTCTGGAATCAAAGTACTGTCTACGATCGGTGGAGGCAGAGACTCTACATTAATTTCCTTATCACTACTGCTATCACCAGTACCATCATTGGAACAATCAGGAATATGCTTCATATGTTCCTCGAAATGTGTCCCCTCCTGGGTACAACAGCGTTCGTCAACCCATGTAGATGACACTGGTTCCGTCCCATGAGTCTCCTTATCGATGCTAATACTTCCTTCATTCCAACTTTTTTTCAGGATTGAATCAATAGAATGTTTGATTTTCTTGGTTCCTTGTTCCTCGTCCTTGGAGGATTTTAACATTGACAAGAGAATGTGTGAGGGCTTGGACTCATCGTCTCCTGCCGTTCCAATACGCTCAACATTATTTCCAGTCTTCATCGACTGAGTAGTCTTGGGACTCTTCATTAATACATTCATGGATGTTGTTGAGTCTGGCTCAGGCTGGAAGTAACGTCTTGGTTGTATCACGCCGATGATGTCACGATGTATCTTCAAATGCCGTACCACATTGGATTTATGGGAACTGGAGTACGTGCAGTAGTCACATTTGAAGTCTTTAATTCCTGTATGAACTGACTGATGACGTTTAAGGAGGGCTCGCCGACTGAAAGATTTCGCACAAACCGTGCACAAATGACCCTCCTTGTGCTTGATCTTGTTGTGATCCCGGTAATCCGACTTACTTTTAAACCTTAAAGAAACATTCCCAAAAACGATACTTCCTATTAGTTCCTCTCGACATTTTTCATTTCCGCTTTGGGGCAATCTGAGCCTCTCATAATCTCCGTCCCTTAATCTCCGTCCCCAGCACATCATAATAATATTATTTCTGTCCCTCAAAACAATAATAATAATTATCGGCAGGACACACAAAGATCATCATAATTAAAAATCTATACTTACTGCATTCCACAACAAATAAGTGAATCCTTCACAGTCTCATGCATGGATCTCACATGCCGATTTAAATTAGCACTCTTGTCCGACGAGTAATTGCAGAAGGCACAACCAAAGTAATTATTATTTTTATTATTGTACTGATCCTCGTCCTCGGATTTCTCCCCGCCTTTAGGCTTCATCCTCAAAACACTCCGGAAACGTGAGGAACTTATTGCGAATGTACGGATTTTTTTTTTGTTTTTTTTTTGAGCAAGACTTAATTATTTAATTAAACCGGAATGACTGGAATGGTCAAAGGACTTGTACAGAAATAAAGGGCTGTGGGGAACCAACTCACGGGAAAGACATTTCTTTTAGGATCACTTTATTTTTTTTGGGGGGGAAATGTATAATTATATTGATGCTGAGGTTGATAGGGTGGTAAATGGGACGATTAGGGATTTATCAGAAGGACTCACTTGGAATATTATTCAGGTTATGGAGGTCTCAATGACTTGATATGGGGGGAAATGATAAGAGTGGTTTCTTTCGTGAGGGTGCACTTTTGGCAGAGGACACCGACACCAAAACCGTCGTCTTAATCAAATGACCGATGGACTTGGAATGAGCGTATCAACACCAACAAGGACTATGTTTCCCAATTTTAATTTATTTAAAATCCTTAGATGTAAACGAACATGTACACACACACACAGGTAGGTTTTTCCCTGGTCGACGAGCACATAGTTGAGCGATAATAGCTCCTTGTGGGTATTACATACAGTGAGAGTACCATTAAACCCCAAGTACCATTTGAGAGAGAGAGACCCAATCCATATCCAGGATATATATACTAAAAGTAATATGAGGTATATATGGAAAGAAAAAGGCAACCTTAAAATGTAAAAACCACCCTGAAATATATAGGAAGTTTATTGTGTGGAGCATGGATTTATTAGAATATACACATGAATGACAAGACCAAGCCAACATTTTAAGAACCCTATTGAGCCTTTTGCAAGGTATAGTACGCGTATCAACCAAAAACATAGGTGCTTTGATTCTATTAGTTGTAAGTAAATCAAATACACGCCATGCAGGTGAACTTACTTAATCATGGATTTGCCCTCTCAACTCTCAATCCCTGTCAACCCTGTATTAAACTCCTAGCTCGAGCTCATCCTTTTAACAGAGAGGTTTTTCTCTGTACATAACTATTCAGTAGGATAGGATTGAGAGGAGTTGGAAAAAGTAAACTTGAAAAAGGTACACTCCAATTTGAGGTAGCTCATCGTTCATAGTGTGGTTCACGGAAGCCGTCAGAGCCGAAACCAATAGGTGTTACACATCCAATTTACATCCCCACTAAAAATAGAACAATGTTCATATGGCATCCTCCATTTTAAACTATAACCTCAAATTCCATGTCCAAACTGTGAAACTGTCGAGCTTCATACATCTTATGACTTTGGAGGAGTTTGATTTTGGTATTTTTATTGGGAGGGATATGTTGGATATATGCTCCTTTGGAATTTATACGAGAGAGGTTGAGTAGGAGATAGGTCCATGTGTGACAAAAATATCGAAAATTCACCCGAGCCTCACTGTTATCTCTGGGGAAGGAATTGTCAAGATTTCCAATCCTACAGAGGCTTATGTTTCTGAGGAGAAGCTGGGGAGAGGACGTAATTAATATATGCGGAACAATTCCAAGCATTTATAGGAGACATTGGTGTATCTTTATGATGCTAGGACAATTTAATGGATGCGAGAGTTTTATGGAGTAGTTATGCAAAGAATCAAAATCAACATGGAATTTAGAGTGGTGGAATTTCACGCCGTAATTTGAGAAGGTATCTGAAGGAGCATGGAAATCAATGCTGATCTAGTACGATCGTCCCACTCTAAAGCCGGGGCCAGGACTATTGAACAGAATTTACCAAGTTATTTTTTTTTCAGCTTGAATATAATTACTCCTATAATGTACTACTTGAATTAGCCTTGGCTCGGAGGTATAGGGATGATTATAGGGACTGTGATTAAATAATTGTAGGTTCTTACTACTAAATGACATATATAGTGGTAATAATTTCCGATCAATTACAATTTAATTGGATTAGTTAGTCAGGGATGGGGCACTGTGAGACGTATCATATTAGGACAGGACCTTCCCCCGAAAATCTGAGATTACTTGAGAGCATATATCACCTGCTATTGTTCTCTAGAGCCGTTACAAGTTTCTCTTAAATCCTGAGCACATGTCAGTTTGCCATTTGCTCTTCCTGCCTCGTCCTTCCTCTTGGTCGCATGTTTCCGTCTGTGTTAAAAGTTCACATTTCTGGTCTTAAGTCTCTGACATTTAAGTGGGAGCTCATCCATGGGCCTGGGTGTTGTAGGAGGTATGACCGGCCAATTAAGTTCTAATTTGTCACGGTGATTTACAAAAAAATGCTTGGGGGGGATAAGGCTAGACTGGAAGTCTTGTACATAAGGATAATGACAAGTAGATTTACCAGGCTCCCTGGAAGGACTGAAGCATACAGATATCCCAGCTACATAGTTAAGTTCCGTGTGGAGTACAGTAGTCGGACCATACTACTACTGGAAGAAATAGTAGTATCAGAGTACCAGGGTAATTACTACAAGCAAGGTTAACACTATGTATTTCATGACAGTCCTGATATGCATCTTTGACTTTCCCATACATATAGAAAAATAGGGACCAAATGTTCCTTCAGGACTCATATGAAAAGGGAGTGAGTGACAAAAGGAGTGTAAACGTGTGCGGTGAACACAATAAACTGCTTAACGCTAATCATTACGAGTGAAAGTGTGTATCTCTTATTGAGCTGACTCGTCGTCCCACACACGCATAAGTGAAGTAGCATTGAAAATAAACAGAAAAATATGCTTACAAGGGAGGAGAGAGAAAATAGAGAGAGAGAGAGAGAGAGAAGACGATGGAAACGTCTGGGTTAAAATACCTTGGGATGTTGGGTCTGTGCAGTTGTGATTTGGGGAAGTTAAATGAAGACTAATAATAAAACTGATTGTACTTTGATATATTATCCAAATCAACTGACGAAGGGTCGGCACACGACATCTCCAGATTAGACAACCGCACACAACTCCTAATAGCGGCTGTCCAACTGACCAATTCATTGACCACCACCACACTGGAGCTGATGTAAACTGCCCATTAGCCGGCTGGTGTTCCTCTCATTGTTGAAGTCCCAACTGACTCAAATCCATGACCATATCGACACAATGACTTGTACGATAGCCCCTAATTTCCTACCCCTTTCCAGTTGTCAATCAGACTTTCCATGAAAAATGAAAAACTACCTGAGCAGCACTAAATTATTTGCAGCCCGTCAGCCACCCGTACAAAGCCCATTTCAAATGCATCCACATGAGTTGTAATCTATTTAATTACCTGTAAAATCTAGAAAATCAGAGAAGGAGATGTGTCAAGCCAAAGGGGAATCAAGAGGTCCAAGGTGGAAAAATAAATCTATGGAACATCTGTGTGTCTGTTGAGAGTAACCAGTTTGATTGTGGAAGAGATAAAGAGAGAAAAACCTTCTTAGGGACCAATATTACTAGAAGCATCTTAAAAAAGCTAATGGACTTCAATTTTATTTGAGGAGTCAAAAACTGTCATCTACAAAAAGTCTGCATGGATGATAGGCTTGTACTGATAACGAAGAATAATGGAATAATTCTGCAGAACTGACGCAAGGATATGTAGACATGACGGAATGATGTGGAAATGATGACATATCAGGAATCAGGACGCCACAATTGTTTAAATTAAGCTCTAATCATACACGTATCTATACGAAATAAGATTGATATCGGCTTTTCTTTGACGTTTAGGCCACGCCATAAAAAAATCCAGTGGCCAATACTGTCAGACCATGTTGCAGAGAGAGAGAGAAGAGCTTCGTCATACCACAAAAACTCCACGCACAGTGACGCTATTTCATCGTAAAATTTGTATCCGTTGATAACTCTAATGTGGGGAATCCTGAGTCTCTCTGAACTGTGGATTCAAAGTCAAAAACTTCTTGAGAGAGTTCTAGAAATCTCCGACAATATATGTATGTGTGCAGAACCAGCCCTTTAGGATGCAAATGAATTTGTGAACTTGACATTCTAACCCCCGTTCCTCTCTGATTATGTGTGTAATCATTATATATGCAGAATGAGACCATAATTTTAGCTTGTATTCATTCAATGTCCAGTTTCCAAATTATTACAATAATTTGTTTAAATACTTATCTCACAGCTCTCCACATGTATATTTCCAAGAGGAACAGTAGTAGTATAGATTTCTGCACTAACCTAATGTCTCAGAACTTTACCCGTCATTTAAAATGCAAGGCTACAAGGACGTTATCTTAATTCCATTTAATACTACCACATATCCCCAGAGACCATGCATGCAGAACTTGCATAACCAACTCTTTCCTGTGTAATCCTTAATCTACATGAATCATGATGTCATACTGTAATGTACATACATACGTTCACTATAAGTATATAAGTAATTATTACTAAAACCTTAGAACATGGTTTTTCAACTAAATAGTAAACATCTTAGACTCTTCCGTACCCTTCCCATGCTCGTCATCAATTTTCCACATTTTTCTCCACTATTTTCTTCCCATCTTTTTATTTTTTTTAAAGAAACCCACAATGAGTCAAGGTATTTCCTAACTTTTATTACCAAGAAGTTCATACTGCAAAAAAATACAAGCCTCATGTATGAAATCGTTATTCTACAGATAAATAATATATGTTTTTTTTTTGCTCTGGATGATTACTGTATGTCCCGTTAGTAGTGGCATTCAGATCAGAGCTGGAGTGTTCCGGTAGAGTGAGAGTAGTAAATAGGAACGAATTTGGAGCTTAATTCAAACCAGATCCAGTTTGTTGCCTTCCAGATGATCCCAATTAAGTACCGTTAATTTTATATGACTCAACAATGCAAAGGTTAGTGGAGGTTAAGTGGTGGGTTGCTTTGGGGTAGGTCAAGACCAATTTAAAAAATGATTCTCCAGAACGGACCCCATGCACAACATATATTCTTCTCCTTCCCCATCCTCTCCCAAGTCTCATGTTTGGTCATTCAATGGTTCTATTTACACGAAGCAATGTCACAATATCATAGTAAACAGATGTTGTCTGTTGCTCTTGTATCATGTCACAGGAGTATCGGCATGGAACGTGAAAGTGTATTCCGGGCGGGCTGAGTACGCTTTATCGTATACAGTACACAAGGTACTCACCAATAATTGTTAACTATATAGCTATATGTATATGTATGTAAATATAAATGTAATTAGGTACATCATTTTGACAAATTTAAATATGTACAATGCTGGATGTCCATCCTCAAAAATTCTAAAGTTGTGGAAGGAAACAACTCTATACGTGGGGAAACTGTATAGCGTTGAATGCGTAAATGTAAAGGGAAGTAAGAATTTCTGCGTCATTAAACATATTGTGTTACCACACCTTTTAAAGCATGACAAGTACATTGTGTGTCCATGGTGAAATGCTTCTGCAGAGCACATCTAAGAAACCGTGAAAACCTATCAAAATAAACGGCATATTGAAAAGAACCATAAAATTAATACTTGACTATGCAGAGAGAGAGAGAGAGAAAGAGAGCCCGGTGAAGATAATAAGTATACGGTAGTAAATTACAATAAATATTCACATTGAGAGGTTTAAGGTGTGATTTATCGTATCATCACCTTTGCATATTAGCACATACTTCCCCCATTATGGGAGTACTTGGTAAATATACTTCTATTTGGGATATTTTCAGAAACGTAAATCTTTGGAGGAACACAATGCCAGGGCTGTTCGTCCGGAATGATGTGAGAAAAGGTTTATTTTGAGTTTTACAACTTTCTCAAAAGTTTCTAGAAGGGATTAAATTGGGATGTTAATTACATCAGGACAAAAATAAAACAGTGGCTTTAATTTTATCTCAACTCTCTGGGGTGTTTACAATAACAGTGATTCAGTTACTTTTGACAAGTGGGGATCGGCAGACTGATTGTGGCTAATTAATTTTCCTGTGTAGCTTATTCTCTTCCTTTGGGGAAAACACCAAAAGAAACCTCGAAAACAATCGAGAGTCTTGACGTACATATGTAGAGGATAACTATACAAATGTCTACTTTATATGATGTATATATAGATACGGTGTGCGAAATCATATCTGAATTCATTGGAACATATAGAGTAATAAATTTGTCACAACATGGGTGTTTCACATTTTTCAGCTAAAGTGTGCTTAAATAGACAAATAGCCACGTAATGACAAGACAAGCAGAACTTGGTTTTATTTTCTATAATTTTTCAAATGTTGAAGAAAGTCAACGACCTAAAATTACCAATCAAATTACTTACTGTGCAATAGTCGCCACTCTTTTTTGTGGAACCGCTATCTCTTCAATGTAGACATAACGTGAAAATTTTGGCAGCTTCCACTTGAGAAGGAGTATTGGTAAGAAATCTACAACTACTAACCAGACTGTACGTTGTATCAACAACGGGACAAAGTGTAGGGAAAGATACCCGGAATTTTCCTACCCCTTGCTATTATGTAGATATTTCTATCTTGACTTTTTTTTTTGCACATCTCCTTATCTTCACTACAACAGACACAGACATGCATAGTGTTAAAAACAGTAAACACGGTCGGGTAGGATAAAATCCTCAGAAAATTGTCATTTATTACCCCCAGCGATAGATGCTTAATTTGAAGCTAAGCATACATACCGTATTATGTATTTTTGGTAATCATTCTCGTATTTGTCACCACGATTGAAATTGAAAGCATGTGGAGCCGGTCGGTCTGACTCCAAGGCGGTGCAAAATCCCTCTTTACAATTTTATCTCGGCTATCAACGATTACATTTATAATTTCCATCTTCCCTATCCTGACACTGTAAACAACGCATACACTCCGCTCTGACTTGTCTCCGAACAGATTTGACCGGCTGTTCTCATTTTTGGAGGTAAATGATTCTTTGAGTACACATCTTACATGAAAACTTTTTCATCAAATTGCAAAAACTGGTGATGGAGAGTTCAAACTGTTCCCTTCCACTCACGTTCCTTGAGAGTATATTATAATTTAATGTCATTGCAAAATATTCCTGTCACTCTCACACCCTTAATACCCAATGAATAAAATCCTCAGGAGCGCCAGGCTTCCAGAGCTCAATCAATATTGATGTCAAAATTTGAAAGCTAATGGGATGCAGACGAACCAAAAAAAAACTAGGAAGACAAACTGTGGCCTCAGCTTAAATTTAATTAGCAGTTCTTGCAACGTCCCATAAACAAAAAAAAATTAGGATTCCACAAAAACAACAAAAGTCAAGATTACATTTGTGCGGACTGTCCTCAAATTATGAAAAGAATTGCTAAGAACTATATGAGTCAAAAAGGGGATTAATCCAGTAGTATATGTGAGAGCCAGTGGGTTACATACTTAAAAAGTAGGAATTGAAATATGATTGCCTTGCAATATTGCAAAAATCCATATCTGAGCAGATGTTCGCCAAATTGCAGGCAAACAAAAACTGAACTTGTAAACATCGCAGAAACTTGGAGTTATGCATACGAAACAAGGAAGGGCTTCGACAAAATTAATATAAACTGATAAACTATACAGACGATGAGTCCAGCTTAATGTGTCATAAAGGATGATGGAACTTATATGTATCTATACATAGCGGCATGACTTAGGAACAAGTGCATGGATATGTTTCGTCTAGTAGCTCTCTGATTATGAGTACCAGAAAAGCCTCATGAGGACTAGCCAGTGAATACGTAAAACGTCAATTAATGTTGAGCCTGTAACATACATAGTCGCTCCCCTTGGGAACTATACTGTTGAGAAAGCGTCAAAAGAATGAAAGACAGTCTCACTTCACAGTTTAAGAGCATGGAAGCATCTTTTGATACATACTAATTTCCCGTAACATTAACTATATTGCTCCACAGTTTGACAAGTAAATACTCCTTGCTACTCATTCGTTTTGCGTTCCAAGAAGGAAGACGGCGGACGGGAGATACTTACGACTCACACATCCTCAACTCACGTCTAATTCAAATGGGCACGATGCCAATGTGTGGGTGACTTCCACATACAGGGAAGATTTATCAAAAGAAGAGAGAGAGAGAAAGAGAAAAAAAAAAGTCCTCCCGAAATCAGTTCAGTATAAAAAGCCCAGTCGTCTCCTGGAGATGATCACAGTCAATTCCGCGTTCAACCTCAAGAAACAGTTCAATCAATGCGATAGTAGTCTTAATTACCCCCCAATCCCATCGTCGCTCTGTACAAGTGTCAACTTTTTCCACATTGGTTACTCCGAGCTGTTAGTACTCCTTTTTAGCAATCTACAAAAAATCCACAAGTTCTTGACTTTTATTTTGGTTCAAAATGAAACCAGAATTTTCGGAAATTTTACTACCCGGTCACCGGGTCGTAGCGGGACCGTCCGTCCAAAATAGTAATCTCAAGTGGTTAGCTCTGATCGGGACGCTATTTGTGGTTACAGTGACCGGCATGATTGCCTTCTACGAAATTAGATTTGCTCGTTACGACCTTCGCATGTCAGCACTTGAAGAAGAAATTAATAATTTCAATAGGAGGTACGACGAGTTGAAAATGGAATCCTACTATGACAATCTTGAGGATGACAGGTACGGGAATTCTGAAGATGAAGATGACGACCTGGATGATGAAGAAGATATCCAACTAACATACGGGGTAAGTGCTTTTTGAACTTTTTCCTTCAAGTAATTATGTATGTATCCCTTGTATAATTTTTCTTCCATTTTCCTAAATTTTGTCCAAATTTTTATTAGATATAATTTCCTAAAATATTGTGAGTCATAAGAAAGTATAGATGAAAGTCGAATAGTCATGAAAACATTATTCTATGTAGTTCACGTTGAATAGATCACTTGAGAAATTTCCAACTGTGTAGTCAATTCCAGACATAAAATGACGCAAGTTATTTGCGTAAGATAATGTCAGATTTGTCCCTAGTTAAGTGATAGAGGGTAGAGGAAGCTTGACAACTGTCCCGTAAACCACAAGACCAGAAACTTTCAGCTTAAGACTATGTACCTAATAGTAGACCCATTACTCTCGTGCATATTGTTTTAAAATATTGTATATGCTCAGAAAACTCTATAAGGGTTTCAATAGAATAGAAATGTATAAACACAATATTTCGTGGAGTAGGACTCCAAGTAATAGTATCTATATGAAAGCGAATGTTATACAGTACGTATCCCACAAGTTACAAGTTACACATTCTCCTTTAAAATTGTCTGACGTCGGTCCTAACCTCCATCGTTTGTTTCCGCCGTCAATAGAATATGTCAATACTCAGTGAAGTAAAAGTAGTTGTTACCAAGGTCTACATACGTTACAGTCATTTCTTATCTAATTCTTAATTCTGTGCAAACAACAACAGATCGGTTCCTTTGATATGATTATTCCCCAGTGATTACACTGGAGGAGTTTATTGAATCCATGTTTCATGCAAATAATAACGTATTCCTAAAATTAGCCACCATATTGCAAGTGTTCTACACAAAATCTCAATTTCATTGACTGGCTGAACTGCTGATTTAGCAGAATAGCAGTTAATAAATATTATCTGTATTATTGCAAGATATACATACATACATTTGATAATTTATTTATTTTTTTGCATTTAGTCCTTATGCCTACAACTGTCTCTTTTTTATAATCCAAATGTTAATATTTTTACAGCAGATATTTATTTAATCCTGGAACATTTTACAGAGTCAGGGATTAGATTTAATATCTCATATTTACAAACAACCCTTGTATGTATATACAGTATGGTATTTCAGGGATATAGACGTACATACGTAATCTAACCTTCTGCGAAATTAAATTGGATTGTATCACAAACGACAGAAATACCAGTTAGGTTGGGATTATTGTTGTCGATTAATTTATCGCATCTCAAGTTAAAATTTTAATAGCTTAGCATCTAAATAACAAATAATTACGAGTTGTTAAACTTCAACCTGTAAATTAATTTTAATTCCGTTCCTGGAATAAGGGAAAGTTCAGGAAATATCAAAGGAAAAAGAGCTGAATCTAAAAAAAAAAGTATTTTTTGAATGGGAATAGGACTGGGATTCTTTCAAGAGAAACTTGTTTAGCTTATAAAGTTTTAGAAACATATATTCCTCACATTTTATCACTGCTCAAGAGTACTATGAAAATTCCAGGGAAAAAGGATGTGAGTAGTATTTTAATGATACTAGAAAAATATTTGTACGCAAAAACTTTTAAAAAGTATTGAAAGCACAGACGTAAATACATATTTGTTGGGTAAAAGCGTGAAATTGTCATACACGTAGAAAAACACGTTGAGGAAAATTAGCAAAAACTTGGCAAGAATCGCAGTAACTTCGTCTGTAACTCAGCTCGCATATATACTCTATCCTGACATTTGATTTCCGTTTTTGAAGCTAGAAAAAATGTTAAAATGTGAATGGTAAGAGCGTAAAGATGACGCAGTGTGTGTATTGAGTCGGAGGATTTTCTTGCGTGTATGCTTTTAGACATTGATCACACTAGAATTTTCGCTCATAAGACTTTTACAAGTTCAAGTTTAGGAGATTAATGCCAAGCACAGTGATCTCTGAGGAACATATAACGCTCACTCAGTATGAATCAGTATGGTGTACATGCACCACTCACAATCAGATATCTGGTACTATACAGCCATAGGATTAGGAAGGGAAAGAGGGCTAGGAAAAGAAGTCACTCATGTGAAGGACGGCGTAAGCTAAAAATATAATTTTTGAACTTGATCTTCTCCTTTTGCTGTAGATAAGGAGCACTCACGAGCTTAATCCGTAGCAGTAGACGATAGAATCAAAACGTATTTGATTACTGGGCTGATGATACCTTTTGTTGCAATTAATTTTATATTATGCTGGAGTCACTTTCAAGTTCTAGGCCAAAATGTCATCCTGTCAATTCACCTCCTTTATGCCTTTCCTCCTAACTTTTTCCCTGTTACGACACACGCGTGTTTCGTAACCCTGTTGTTGTCGCCTGTCGCTTATAAGGAGCAGACGTCTCATAAAAATAATTGTATATACTCATAGGAGCTGAAACTAGAAGATGAGGATCCACGGGGAAGGTCAAAGAGACAAATCCCTGTCCCACCCACGACCGTGTTTGACCCCAACGTTCCGAGAACCTCTGATGGCGTCCCCATTTTAGACAACAGTTACTTGGACAAGATCGGAGTGCCCACTTCTGGCTACGTCCATTGGAGCAACATTCTTCCAACACAAGATAGTGAGGGATTACGCTTGTATGAATCTTTAGTTGCCACCGGTAAATATCTCATAAGATCTCAGCCTACTGGGACGTTAGTAAAAATGCTATAATTGTTTCTGCAAAATGTAATATTAGGAGGTCGCGGTGAGCCCCGTAGTGCAGATTACTACCCTGAACCAACAGCCAGTAACAGTGGCATTCTCCCTCATCATCGGACATCCGCAGCTTGGGTAGAGAGACCTGAGCGAGGGGGGATTCAGTTAAAATCCGGAGATTCCTCCACTGGTGATTCAATCTACACGAGGTCTGGTACGGGTACCGGCTCCCGGAACAGTGTAACCTCCCAACGTGGATCTACCTTCCGTGCCGCCAGCTCTTCTGTTGATGCCCAAGGTAAACAGTCTGAGGGGGTTACAGGGGGCGCTTCCTCACAATTTTACTCATCTTCTGGATCCTCTGGTTCCTCTACAAACTACTTGAGTGGCTCAAGGTCCGGGGGAAATACTGTGATTAACCGAGCTTCCCGTGTTCCTGCCACTGGGGATTTCTTGTACAATCAAAATACAAGAACCCGGTCCATTCAGTACCCTCCGTTGAAACGTATTGGGCAAGGGGATGGAGAGGTAAGGAGGAGAGCTTCCTAGAGAATTCTAATTTATAAGGGTCTTGTGGGTGTGAGATTTATTCATTGCCAGAGAAATTTTAGACAGGCAATAAGAATTCTACATGTGCCAGGAAATAAATGATGGGGAGAGTGTGGTGAAGTTGAATCATAAATATTTTTCAGGTTGTTGCCCGAGTCCTTCAAGCCAGTGAGTCCGAAACTGATTCTACCAGACCTGCGACCCACACAAGTGCTCAGGCTAATTTGGGTGACACTGCTGGAGCTCAGGCTGAATCCCGCAGAACTTATAGAGGAGGGAGAGCTCAGCGTCGTGGTCAACTGCACAGACGTCGTTATGAGCCAACCAAGTACCAACGCAAAGTAACTAACCGGACCAAAAGGGTTAATATTTACTGTGTGATTTTTTTAATTATGTAAAGCAATCTAAAATAGTTAATTTTCTCTTGATGCAGGAGTACAGTGACGTTGCCAACGAATCGGATGAGGTCAATATTGTCAAAGCTGAAGCATGGGTTGAAGGCCAGAGAGCAACTGCAGCTCATTATGTAGCTGATGTGTCCAACTTCACTACTTCCCACCGTCACTATGAGGGCAACGGAAGACTCAGGAATGCTGATGGTATCTTCTCCGCATGGAAACCTTCCGAATGGATGGGGGGCAATGAAGCTTCCAAGTCTGCTTTCAGCTTGTCAACAACCGGAGTTGTCACTATTAGACAAACTGGACTTTACTATGTTTATGCTCAGGTAATTTAATGTCTCCTTTATTACTCATGACCATTCATACTAGGATAGTAGTAGTGTGACAGTAGTAAGATTATAGGGATGTTAGGGTGAAAGACATTAAATGTGCGAGTGAGTTACAATTTATAATATTCGCACCTCCCAATTTCTAGATCCATTATATTGATGACCATGACATCAACTCGTTCACTGTAAACATCAACTCCACTCCATTCTTGCAATGCACGACTATGACGGAGACATACAACGGTGGTTCAAAATCCAACACATGTTTTACAGCTGGTGTGACACTCCTGAAGGAGAATGACAGAATCTTCATCAAGGACGTGGAGCAGAATCGCTACTCAATATTCAAGGAAGAGAAGTCATTCTTTGGTCTCATGAAATTAAACGGTGACAGTGGGGTACCCAAGGTGTAATCTGTCTGCTGCTGAACTTACTACTCATAGAATTAGTCAGTCTCTGTGCCAAATATGATACTAATAATTATTTTTTTGAATCGACTCAATTTGTCCCTGTTTGTCTGTTATTGGTATTAAAACAAACAGCTGATTTATGGTTGTAAGTAAATATCAAAATATGTATTTTTAAAAAAGTTAGTATTCTTAAGGTTATAAATGCGTATAATTATTCCAAATGTTTCGTAACTACAATTAAGAAAGTACAATACATGCTGTATCTATTTGTACATCCTTGGGATTATTGCGTCAACTTCAAGCGCTCCTAGTTTCCAATCCAGCGTTATGAGCAATAAATACACGTTTTTTAACAAAATAAATGAAATTAATTTGTCCCACCGTATTTTTCCGAGACAGTATAATTACATGAGAATGGCAAAAACATACGATTAACAACAAGGTTATTTTATTTTGACGCAAACTCGTGTACAATCACAACAAACATAAATATTACGCATAATGATGTTGACCAACTACAAAATTATACACAGATTAACATCTTTTCTTCAATACTTCAATAAATTAAGTACATACTAGATGGTGGCGAAAACACGATTATGATATATAACAAGGTATGTGTAGTGATCATGCTTTGTATACAATCGATAAAACCTATTACAAAGAGGGTCAATATAGCTATTTGAGACTATGTTTAATATTATTTATAACTTTCGTTGCTAATAATTATTATTCACGTGGAACTCTTCATTACAAAATGGAATTGTCTGGTCATTTAAATGCTCAGAATAATACATGTCCCTAAATAGTATCCAACATATGCATTTCTCGTCTTGCTGTGAGAATTGCAGCCATTTGTGGATACCAGGTGATTGTAAATCAAGCAAACACACAATAGGAATTCGAGAAAACACTGTTCGCCTTGCCTCAAAATAAGTGTTATTTTTAAAACTTCAAGCTAGAAAGCTTCAAAAGAATTATTTAAATAGTTGCTCAATATTTTAAGGCAGTAGGACAATATCTGATTTTGGCAATGAATCCTGAATCCAATCCACCCAAGGAAAATTTACCGTTTACAATTACAGAGTTATGTCAAGGTATTTTAGCCAATTTTTTGCTTTAAAAGCGATTATTCGTATGAAATCACGACCTTGTGATGGTAGTCCTTCACACGGATTCCATCGGGACGGACTTCGGTACGGAAACCGTCTCATAAATAAATTGAGTTATTACATAACAAATATTTTAGAAATTATTGGAAATGAAATTGAGCTTAAACCAGTGTTCCTAGCTTACCCAATATAAATTGCTGAACTTAAATTATTTGATCATAAATCACTAAAATGTTCAATATAATTGACCATCGTGGGAGCAGCAAAGAAACTATAACAATCGTGATTAGTTTGGTATGGTGTTCTCAGTTGTCAATAGAATAAGTATACACTTACATATATTAATAATTAGAGGTACACATATGAATGCACTTTAAGGTGCATGTTATTTAAAATCACAAATGAAACTTCAACATCGCCACCGTCAAGGATATTATGAATACAAATAGCTTGACTGTTTCTTTGGTCATCTTTAAAAAGACCTGTACACACTATCCCGGCCTCATGTATAACTCTCCCTGGAGCAGGCACCTAATATTATTCTAACAATAAGTAGCAAAGGTCAATTCTAACAATATTAATTTAGTTTTTAGTAACCCTATTATAAATGACTTTGCCTACTACAAAAAAGGTTTTTGATTAAATGAAACTTTTTCCATTCGGTGGAATGAAATTTATTCACCCTCCAAGTTTTTGTTATCAATGACTTGAAATTGAATTATCATGCCATGTTGAAAATGGATGATGCAATAAGTCAAAATTCAATTTCAATTATATTTCGTTTCTACCAACATATGAAAACGACACTCATTTACTCAAAACATCTCAGAATAAGCGCTCCTTCGCTGCAGAATGTTAGTATTTTCAATGCAGTCCTAGAAGCCAGTTTATACCTTGAACGAGGAAGTAAATTAAAGGTTGCCAAGCAACTAGCCAACGAACCCAATCTAAAAGTTGCCCGTACAGCAAATGCGGTTTCTCCCAGAAATTGTTAACCACTCTCTTAAGATCTACTTTTTCATTGCAGAACGGACATGTTTGCTTCTTGCCGACAATACACCAACCTCTGATACAAAATTCATGAAAGACATGATTGCAAGATAGCTTGAACGTGTCTTCGATAACTCCCTCTTCTTCTGTACTGACTAGAAGTTTATTGCCACAAATCGCACATATATTGTCATCAGGAGTTTTTGTGGGGAAGCCATCTTTTGCGTAGTATCCTTTCATATTAAAATAAAGATTAGTAGGTAAAGCCTTTAAATACAATTATTACGATGATTTTTATTTCTTAGTAATCGGAAGAAAATTACCAATTTTAACTGCCATTTTGTCGGCGCATATTTCCGCCAAGTCGCGACTTAACACTCCGTAGTAGAGACCGTAGAAGAGCAGCATTATAGCCACATCCATCCAAGTGTGGGGATTGGCATTAAAGATGAAATTGAGCCCCATTATAGTAGCCATCATGATACAGTAACCCGCAATACCCATTCCATATGAAACTTTGTGAACCAAGTAGAACCATTTGTACACGAGTCGTGGAGTTGTGCAACTCAACGGCTTCTCGAGAGCTTTTTTTACTACTGTACCAGACAAGAGAGTGAAGAGGCACCATGTGAAAATGAAACGGTACCAGAGATTGTATCCACTAAAACATATCGGTATGGTCCACATACCCACCAGAGTAAGCATCATATATGATCTAGAAAAAAAATTTCAATAACTTCGCCTGTATTTAAAGTCAATTAGTTTATGTGTACAGAACACTCTGCATAAATTAAATAGGCGTAGTCGATAATGATGCATCACATACCGATAATGTCGCTTCTTCCATTCAACAAGTACAATTTGGGCAAGAAGAAGAGTTACAATAAGAATAATAAACATCTCAGCATGCATTTGCTCGTGGCCTCTGTGTTTCTCATGGAACTGCATATGCTGCTTGCGAAGAGCTTCATGCGGACTGAGTTCACGTCGCATTCTATCTCTCTCGTCATTTTTCAAATCATTAATTATATCTGCGTGCTCCATTTGTCCATGTCCTTCAAAATGCGCCATTTTTCTGAAATAAATCACAAAACTTCAATGAGGAGATTACGCAAAAATGCAAACTCGGCTGCATTTTCATGCCCGCCAAATAGTATTTTCATTCATATGCTGGTTTGTAGTGCTTGCATACACTTCGATTCAGAGGGGCAAGTTTCAGTGTTCAAAAGTTCTATTCAAGATGTCAAGATACTAAAACATCATCACCTTCTCCTTAATTGCAATAATATAATGCTCTACATCACACTCCTGTGTAAAATATTACCCAAAAACGGTTAAAAAGTATTGACTCCCCAACTTCTATAGCGACCGACCGTGACTTCCTTTTCCAAGAAACTCAGGAAGTGCCACTACTATGAATGAATAAATGGCTGAACAAAGCCAAATAAGATACACCTGATGAGAAGCTAAGGTTCTAAATAAATTCAATAACCTGTCCATTCAAATTAGTCCCTCCTTGACAACAATAAGAACCATTAGTTTACAACCTTGAAGCTACAATGTTCATTGACAGGACCTCGCTAGCGAAGGATTGAAGTATACCCCATATCTGCAGTAAATACTTTCAAATAAATTGTCTAAAATAAAGCTTATTCCTTTCACTCATTTCAATACTATTCGTAGAATTTCCCTTGCAAAGCAGTAAAGGCCACCCGACCCTTCATCCCCACCACTCTTCCATTGAATCCTTCAAATAGGCCACTATCATAAAAATGAATAACAACTGTATCTAAAAAGTAAATTAAAACAATATCATCCTAATTACACTTCCGATTCTCCCGTATCTCTTTCGAGTAGTCTCAATGACCTCTTAATATTCTCCACATAAAAAAAAACATTCATCCAGTTTCAAAATTTAATTTCCTCCAAAAGCCCACCATCTCTTGCAACCCCTGTAAACTCAACTAAAACACGTGAACTATATGCAGAAAATTGCCTCCAGTAACTACAACCTCCAAACAATAAAAGCTCCACCGAATTACCACAATCACCCTCAGAAAAGTGAGAGAGCTTTTCCAGGAAGTTCCCTTTCCACACTGTTACTCTTCCCTACTGAGAATTCACCAGACCAACTAAGTAAACAATGAAACCTTAAGAACCTTCCGTAATAAAAGAGAACGCACCTTTCACCCTCACCTTCTGGAGTGCTCAGGTATGCTCGTCGTTCGTCCACCTCAATATTTACTCCCAGCCGGTAGTCAATCCAAACCTCTTTCTTTCGTGGTCCACGATATGCTTCACGATCGAGTATCGGCTTTCCAAGTCTCAGTCCCTGTTCAGCCTTGTTTTCGAGATTAGTAGTGCTGAGGTTCCTCTCAGTAGACTCCTTTCAACATATTACTTCCATTTCGGACTCAAATCTAAAATCATACAATAATAATTAATCAAACTCCCCACACTTCCTTCATCAAACACTCCTTCCAAATTTCATCAAACAATCCAACTCTTCCAACCCATCCTTCCAACCCTCCACCACGCAATTCTTCCCCTACTCTCCCGAACAATCCCAAATTACCAAAAAACCAATAATCCCATATCAAATAATCCAACTCTCTACCATACACAATTCTTCCAATACTCTCTCCCAACCAGAATTCTTCCAACACCATCCAACTCAAACTCCCCAACATGTCACACATTAAACTCTAAAATATTTCGAGTCCCCAACTCCTCCACTCACTCCCAATCCTTACCTTAATCACAATCTGGATCCTTAATTACACATAAACTAATTTCACTCCGAAATTTAACACTACAAATACTAACTGTCTCATTGAGGCCCGGACAGATTTGTGACCAAGATGTAACTCAAGTCTGAACTCTGTGAAATGCAGTGATCTGGTTACAGCACTAGAACTTTTGGTGTACTTATTTAGCTGAGTAATTTGACAAAGACTCAAATATTTTGCCGTCGGAATCAGCAGACCACGTTCCGCTCTCTATTGGTGAGAGGAAAGGCCGCAGACACACGTACACTCAAACCCTGTGTATACACTCCAGTCTCTGTCCACACACTAAAGCCCCATTTGACTTCATACACACTACTGTATGTAGTGGTCTCCGTTCGCGCCAATTCATTCAACCCTCCGTCCGTACGACTAACATAGTACGAACGTATGTGTGTTACGGTCCCCTATGTCTCTAGCACTTCCTCAAGAGCCGCTCTCTGCTCATCGCATTTAACAACATCCTAAAAGTTGAAACTGAATTGGAACTTCATAATAAACTTGCATGTACGTCCAGTTAGAGTCTCTGTCTCCCTGCATTCTGACACAAGTCAAGACAGACACATGCACTGGAGCATCCTTCCATCCGCGGACTAGTCCATCGTCAACAACTCCAGGAACAGTAGATAATTACTATGAGTCTCCTTAAAAAATCCAGTTTTGTGATTGACCCCGAGGTCAGTAAATTCCCTGGGACGCGTAGACAGGAGGGGACCCTTCGAGCACAAGGTAAATAATGTGTTTATTTAATGGATATTTGTTCGGAGATTTTTTTTTTTTTGTGAGTACTTATATTTTTTTGTGTGTAATTTTGTGGGCTTTCTTTGTGCCTTTGATGTCCCGTGGTCCTGGGTTGTGTGGACAAAGTTAATGTACAAAATTAGAGAGGAAATAATAGAGCTGTCAATGAGACTCCAACCTGGGGAAAGTAATAAATTGAGTGTCGGGGATTATTTGTTGTGTCGGGATTGATTGGAGGCTTTAGTTTGTTTATTTTGAGAGGAAGAAAGTTTGTTGATTTTTATTTAGAATGGAGTTGTTAGACAAAGTGTAGGATAATAGTAAACAAGAGTGTGGGGAAGGATTTGTTGGGGATTATGAGCTGAAAGGGAAATAATGTTTTGGGAGTAAAAGTGTATGAGGTGTGATGAGGTGTAATTATGAGTGTGCTTGGCTTTTATGTTTTAGGGCTGCTTTGAACGGAGGAATTGAATGATGGGACTGATTGGGGAATTTTGGGAATAGTATTGTTGAGGATAGTGTTGTGGATTTAGGATTTTTGAAGGAAGAAATACTACTGAGATGTTGGGGAATGAATGGAGTGTATAGTGAGATGGATTTGTAAGAGTGTTGGAGTGAGTGAGAGGGAAGGGATTGAATGATTTCATTATGCCCCGTTGTGGATGAGATTAGTGCTGAGGTATTTTTTATGGGGTTGGAAGTCGGCAGGAGCTGCGGTTGTCTGTGGTCCATTGAGTATAAGATGGGAAATGTATGGAGGAATTGGATGATCATTTAATAACTAAGATGGATCTGTTTTATTATTTCAGTTCACGCCTATGTAAATTTTCGGTTGCAGACGAACCATGCCGTTTTGATACTTTTTCTATTTAGTATTGTCTTGACCTTGGTTACGGCCGCTCTGTCCTGGAAAGTCCGGGATTTGGACTTGAAGAACCAAGTTTTGGAGAGTACTTTGCAAATGTTTATATGTGGGTTGGAGAAACAGATGAAGTTGGATGAGAATTTTGCTCACCTGTGCTCAGAGCGGAACGCCAGTGGGACGGTGGTTGTAGAGGATGGGGAGGGCTATAGTATGGAATATGGGGAGCGCCCTAGGGTTAAGAGAGATCTCGGGTCGAAATTTGATACAGTAGATAATTCAACGATGCCCATGCAGTATTCTGAACAAGGGGGGAAAGTGCACAGAAGTGGAAGGGGGATGAGAGGTAAAGTTTTAAGGGTGGGGAGAAATTTAAAAGCTTTGAAAATGAGAGTGGCTGTTTTGGAGAGAAACCTGGTTAATTTAAAGCATAGCGTCTTTCATCGCCTTGATGCCTCGGGTATTTACTTTGCTTTATTTTTGCTTAGTTTTCATATAGGTACTATATGATAATACCTGCATGTTATAGAAGCTTATGACTTTTTAATTACACTGTAGTCTATCATTCGGGACTTTATGATATTGTAAAGTAGTACGTACAAAGTGCTTGAATAATTGGGTTAGTCATTGGGTTGTGCATACGAGTTAAGATTAGTCAGTAAAAAGTAGCTAGACAAAACAGTACTACAGAATATTGAAATTACGATTAGTAATTGAAAGTCCGCCTTTAACTGACGTAATTTAAGCTAAATGATCTATTACAGTTGTACTAATTTTGAGGTTGTAAGTTATGTTGGACATAATGACATTTTTATTATATTTTGAATTACTCCAGTTACTTTAAAATGCTAAAATTAATGTGACTACTAATTTTTAGAACCCCGAGCGGCCTTTCTTTATATGAACGCGGATATACTAGAGTTAACAAAGAAAAACGGTGAGAGTTCGCGAAATTGAATTTTTAGTAAGGCTTTTGGAGAGAAATTTTAATTTCTAACGTCGCGGTGGTTTCTTTTTAGTAGAATTAATTGGCCCGTGGAGTCTAGCATCAAACGGAACTAGCATAGGCTTCAATGACCAGTGGCTCAATACTATAAGTATAAACTCTGATTTCTCTACTGTAACTGTTTTAGAGAATGGAGTGTACTTCATATATGCGCAGGTAGGTGAAAGTGCGGTCCTAATATGGGACCCCCAACATGGGATTTTTTAATTTTATTTTTAAAGTTGCACGATTTCTGTAGAATTTTTTATGATGGTTAGTATTATTCCAGAAATGACTCGAGTTGGCTAGCTATTATAAGTATGCTGTATAAACGAAGTTAATACAATTACGAATTTGATTTTTACAGGTGTTGTATCACTTCGATCCCACTAAAACATCCCTTGACGAAGGGAACAATCTTGGCTTTCGTATCGCTTTGAGAAAGAATCGCTCGAAGAAAACAATTCACTTGGCTGTAAGCTTTTACAGTTTCTGTAACTAAGTGTGTTTTGTAATAATTATTGGTTAATTTGAATTTAAATTTAATATAGGAATGCGTAACTCCACCCCTACCTACGAAAGCGTACCTAACTTGTTTCACACAAGTGGCGTGGTAATTTGTGCACATGATTTTCTTACTCATATTTTAATCATTACTAAATTCAAAAATAATTATAACATGTTTTCTTATAATTGTAATTTCTTGTAAATTGTATAATTAGGTATGTGGAACAATGGGACGAACTATACTTGGAAAATATTCTTTTCACCCCAAATGCTTTTTCAACCATTTACAGCCAAAACTCAGCCCAGACTTTCTTTGGTATCGTCAAGCTTTAGGAAGTTCAGTGTTTTCACTTTTTTACCCTTCATTCTTGTAATCCTCGACCCGATTCTTGGAATCGTAAAAGTTACAATTTTCTTGTTATAGCAGGCTGATAATATCAGTCAGTTGTATTTTATAATAATTATGTTATTGTGAAGTGTCAAGGAAAAAAAGTTACGCTTGGTTATCAATTCCTGGAAAATGCAATATGCATGTAATTTGTACGTACAAAAGCTCAATTGTACGACTGTGGTGTATACAATCAATGTTCAATTGGAATTAGTTAAATATGTAGATACTTGTATCAACACAGTTGACAGTATGAGTTCGAGATAATTTTTATATTTTTAAGCGTAAAAGCTATCAAAGGTTAGATAAAACAGTTGAATAGTAATAAATTTATACCACATTCCGCCCAACTATTAGTTTTAGCCAATTGGGTGCAAAGTATATCGGAAAGTCATGTCTGTTTAGAATGAGATATTAGCATATATGTATATATATAGTAGTAGTAGTAGCCATACCCTTTCAATGGTAGTATCAAAGTATTGAAAAACTCAGTCGGGCAAAAAGTACGCCGATTATAGACTACTATTATACGCTCTCGGAAGGGAATACCCATAAGGTAGGTAAGTAAGTATAGGTATCAGAGATGCTCTTATGTGCCAAAAGCAATGACCATTATTACTGACAAAGTTGAATTATTATTGTTACATAAAAGTTGGAAATAAAAATTATTTTAAAGTCGTTTATTATTTCTGTTTTTGCACTAGTTTATTAACTGATATGTATGCAGCGTTTCGTGTACATGACTATTGCACATTTCATTTAACAGGCTTATGGGATGGTTGCTGCTGGTTTAAACCTTTTTAAAGCGTTGTGCCCGCTTGTAGCATTGATTTAACTTACCAAAAATCGTCTTCCTCCTCATGTTCAACCGTTTCGATTTTATCTTCACTCTCTCCATCGTCCTCAGCTGCACCCTCGTCATCATCGTCCCAGCCGCTTTTTAATTTACCTACAGCAGGAAAATCCACTTGCTTGTCATACTTGTAACCTGGGTCTGTTGGCCGCAAGCGATTTTTTTCAAACATCTCATCCATAATGAGCTTTTTCCGATTAACTTCTTCCTGTGGTAACTTGTTCAAGTCCTCATTCGGATTTATTTCATACTCACTGTGAACTTTTACGGCGGCTTCATCTGCAATAATAACCAATGATTCATCCCCCTATTAATTAAATAATGTGAAAGCCCACAGATTTCATATTCAGTTAAACAAAATTATTTAACCTGGATTCAAGCCCTTGATAATTTCCTGAATGATTTTGAGCATTTTCTCAATGACGATCGGAGGAACACTGCTCAAATATTCCTCATGGCGTAATCTGACACTATGAGCGAATCTTTCCACGTTAGATTTGTCCGTGAATTTTCGCAATGGAATTTTTCTTTTTCTTTTCTTACTCTTTTGATCTTCTCCCAATTTTTCGTAGATCAGAACTAAACTAGGTGGATCAGAAATTATTCCAAGCGTCACAGGGGTTACTACTTGATCTGGCAAAGATATTTCGGAATGTGTGTTCGTAGTCTCTAAGGTTGATGGATCAGCCATATTCGAAAATAATTTTCACTGTAGTCAAATCCCCTCCGTAAAGTATCTTCCAAATAGTTCTGAAATAGTTGAAAATGTAGTTAGTACTTAAGCATAATCCAACAACTCTAAAATTCACAAATCTTATATATCATTCCTTCACCATTACGCAACATACACAAAAATAAGAACCACAATGGTAAAATTTTTAAAACTCGTAATCCAAAAATAATTGAATTTAAAACATTCCTTTTACATTTCTATACTAACTTTGTTCCAACCACATATTACTTTTGGACGAAATAGAAGGTGGAAGAATTTATTTAGGACGGCTTCCTTCCTTGTGGGAACAAAAAATGATTACAAATGATAGATAAATTGTAACGCGTTAGGATCAAATCACTTAATAATTGCAGCAAATGTTATTTGAGGGAGTATTAATTGAGGTAATTATTTCAAAATAATTTTTTATTTATTGGAGGGACTTGCCCCAAATAAACGAGCAGTAAGTTTGTTCTATCTTATTTCCATCAAATATACAATCCACAAATGAGTCCACTTCACCCATACGAAAAACTTACTGGAAGTAATCAATAAATTCTGGGTACACGTGTCGTCACCTATTGAGGGAAATCCGCTTTGAATCATCTTCTAGCTCATTAAGCTAGTATTGAATCCAGTGGTTAACATACTGAGAACTTTCACATTATAAGAATAAAGAAACGCGTGGACTATTTAAAATAAAATAGGGTCTGATGATTAATTACACCCAATAAAAGATACTGACAGGACATGTATTAAAACAAGAATGATATTTTTATAAATTTTAAAATTAATACAACCAGAAAAGTTATCACAGTAAAAATAATTTTTGCCAGCAGAGCGTTTTATGATTTCCCAATGAGGCTTTTATTACCATAAAATTTGCTTCATTTAATTTTTCATTATTTACACTCATCACTCAAAAACAAAAGTGGGGGAAACGAACAAGCAAAGTTGGGATTCTCAAGGATTTCCTATTCTATCAATTTTACTTTTGCTCGTCAAATATTTTTACAAACATTCTGATATTTGCTTGTATTATAGGAAATACTAGATTTTCAGATAACCATACGCCAGGTCTTTGCATTTGGAATTTTGGGGCATTAAGAGACAAATAAGGGAAAGCAAGGTTAGAGAACTCTCGCTTTAGAGCGAAGTTGAGGAAACTTCAGGGGGAATTTTGTATACTAATTTTTAAATTTAAGACTCGATAGTTCTAAAATATTCTATAAATAGAAGACTTGCAGGAAAGTTTATGGGGAATTGTTCAAACCTTATTTCAGCAGCGTAAGTCAAAATTACGTCGGGAAAGGAGCTTGACACGTGTGCCAGGGTTGCAAATTGTATGGAGACGTTGTTCGTCTCACAATCAGAAATATTTGTCAAAAAATTAGTGTCTTAAATTATTATAGTACTGAAGTTACTATTAAATGAGTATCTGTATTTGAGTACAGCAAGTAATTGGTATTGTTCATTATTTTTGTTTCATGTTTGAGTTAGGAGAGATCAATACTTGCTCCTCACTGTTTTGAGACAGGAGCTCAAATCACATTCCTTTAGTCATGTGGAGGAGCGAAGCGCGGGTAAGTAGTTTGGATGTCCTGTGTGTGTGTGGAATTGAATGCGTGAGGGTTTGTTAAAGGCATTGATTGAATTATTGTAGTAGGGTTTTAATTTAATTGTGTTGCATGATAGTTGGAACTAATTGGGAGTAATTATTATTAAAAATAAATAACAGAGAATTTGTGATGGTGTTTATCCGTGAATTTCCTACCCCTTCGGAAGGGGTACGTCTTCAAAAAGAAAATGTCGAGGCTCAAGTTGGAACCCGTGGCCTAGGGAAAGGAACGTTGTTCATTGCAGAAAAGTAATTAATATTTTTACTTCATTTGATTATATAATTATTAAACTTCATATGAACATAATATTATAAACTAAAAATATTGCCATTGGTTTCTAATATATCTGATGGATTTTTTTTTCAGTGCTATATCTTGGATAGGCAGTGGGTCATCAGTTGAAGGCTTCAGAATCTTGTACCCAGATATGGTACTTCACGCTGTTTCAAGGGACAGGGACCTATGTGCATCCGATTGTATATATATTATGCTAAATGGAACTCTTGAAACTGGTAATTAATTTGATTGTTTTGATTGTTTACAAATATTATCCTAAATGGAACTCTTGATACTAGTAATTCATTTCGTTGTTTTGATTGTTTTACAATTTTTGAGATCATGAGGTCGGTATTCGAAAGAGCATGTCAGTTTGTGTTAGATAAAATGCTTTAGTTGTATTTTGATTTTGGGAGTAATATTTTCTATCTGCGTACAGTTAAATTGAAGGGTTGTCATGCAATGAATTAAGTGTAGGTACAGCTTATATGAGGAGTAGCGTTATTGTTTTGTAATTTATAAATGGTGTTACTTTTTTAACAGAGGAAGATGACCCAAATACAACTGCGGGGGATAACGACGATGAAGAGGAAATGACTGAGATACGATTTATTCCGGAAGACCCGTCACATCTTCAGCAATTTTATGATACTATATCTGAGTGTAATTTATTACATGACCCCCCTCAAAGTAGCTCTTCAGGTACTTGAATTTTACAATTATTAGAGTACCATTCCAGTTAAACACAGGGACACAATGGAAAGCACTGATTTAGCGGTTAGATGTATTTTGAAGTAGGATCGATTTAGTGGTTCACTTTTTTCTGAACCTTCAAATATGTTTTCGTTTACATATGTTTTTTTACGTGTGAGTACAGCCTGAAATTAAACTATGGGTTTGATTAGGGAGTAGTATTGAGCAACTTGATAGTTGTCAGGTCTGATGGGGCTACGAATCGCGCATGAATACGAATACGATTTTATGTAAATTAAATTAAATCCTCATGTTAAATATTACTTACGTCTTCCGATAGTTTGTTATCGAAAGTAATGCCACTGTCAGCGTAAACGCTGGATTCAGTTTCAGTTTCATTTTTAGAGCATAGGATTGCTATGTTTTAATTATAATGAGGGTTGTAGTTTTAAAAGTGGCTTTAACTCTGTTTTCAGATTTAATTTTTTTGTTTTTTTTTATTTGCGAAGGTTATTGTTATCAAGGGTTTTAATGCTTTCTATGTTTTTCACAGATGACATGGATCCTGAAATTCCTGCTGTTGCAGTTGATGATGAACATATGGAGGACGGGGATTCCGACGAAGAGAGATTAGCAATGTTTCAGAGAATGAATCTTCATTTTGGTGTGTCTTCCAACGGCAATGGAACCGGGACTAATGGAGAGCCTTTCAATCCGGAACAATTTGAAGATGCAGATTAGCGTTTTCTGTAGAAGTACCTCTGGTCAATCGTGATGGTGAATTTTTGTTAATGTTCAAATTAGACACTTGTTTTACATTTTCTTATGCAGAGTATTGCAGAGTTAACGTTTTTGTTAGAAGCAGTATTTTTTATTTGACACCAAAATTTTTTGTCACTAAATTTTTATAGGAAGAATACCTTGTAATAATTATTCTAATGTTTGTAAACATAGTTCAGTTCTTTGCAACGCAATACGAGTGTGCATTGTTTGCTGCAAAGCACTCGATGTGTATTGAGTACTTCTTTTCTTTACAATATATTATGCTTCAGGAAGGGCGTAGGGCACGACGCCTACCGTCCTGCCTGCATGTTTGTACGTCAGGGTTAAACTATTAGCAACATTAGTTTTGTACTATAAATTGTATGTTTCATACTTTATGTTTGTAATTGAAGTGAACTTGGCTTAATTTTCAACTATTTTGACTGCAAGACCATATCCTCCTATTTCGTTCACAATAGTAGGTTTGCGTGGAACATCATTCATTTACGTTATTAGTTCAGAATAATTTTCTACTTGGGAAAGCAAATATAAATTGTGAATGTAATCCCTCATACCTTACCAAGCGAATCTATATTGATTCTTAACATCAGCTATTAGATTTTTTTATCTTATGTAGTTCAGTCTAAAGTGAGACTGGGCCGAAATAGTAAATATTTTGTATACGTGACATTAATAAGTGAAATTACTTGCATGTATGTCTATCAAATACAAGTTGACACAAATTAAATAAAATTTTCAACGAAACCTGTAAAATGAAAACAGTGTTGGGTATCCCATTAAATTTGTTGAATTGAAGCCATACTGAGTGTGAGTAACATTCGCTATAGTTTACACTCCAACCATATGTACCAAGTTTGTGATTTAATTATTTTCATTTTGCACAAAATGAAGGACTTGCATCATTTTGAACTTAATTTCCCATGTTCATGATGCATGAATATGCATAAATAAGGCAATTATTCAAAGAAGTGGTGCAAAATTTCTTCAGCAGCAATGCGTAGGCAAAAGTCAGAATTTAATACAGGTGCTGTATTACATAGCCTAAATTGTCTTCTTTTTTTTTCAGAAATTCGTGCAGAATCACGACCTGCAGCGCTAGTAGTCTATTATACCTTTGCGCGTAATACATGTAACGGTAATTCATTAATTACTTGGTTATCGTTGAAGTGCTCCGTTCCTACCTGCAGTCAAATTAATCTACCAACATACATTTCATAAGAATTATTAATTAGTATGTTATTTCATGTACTTTCTTGATATGTTTGCAGAATCATTATCAAAGTTGTCTGCTGATCCCCTTGAACTTGTCACCTTCAAGATTTCCACGATCACGTTGCAATTCTGAGAATTTTATACAAAGTGGTTGAAACTAGTTACATTCCCAGTGTGTTCTTTCAGTTGTTTTGAGTGGAAATATTTTATTTTTCTGTTCTCTATTCTATCGTACTTTTCTAATTAAATAAAAATTGACCTGAACTGGTAAAGGGACCTCATGGATTAAACGAATATAAAACGTTTCAATTGCAATATACTCTGAAAAATAATTGATTATTATTTGTATGAAAAAAAATGACAACAAGTAAACAACGTGGTGAATGGTCACGTAGTTGCTGCAATAAGTTGATAGCTTTGATTACGCTGTGACGAAAGTTGTCGCTAGTTTAGCTCCACAGCCTGTAGTGCTTCTTTGTAGTGTTTGAAGTATTTCACACAAAAAGTCATTTTATTATCAAACTATTTACAATGTTGAGTTATTTTGAAAATATTGTGAGCCTTTATGGTGTGTCAATAAAGTTGTCAGGCTGGAAAATACAATATGTTGACAATACTTCTACTACAATTTATAATAGAGCCCAAAATGACTGCATGATCTTATTTTTTTAATTTTGTAGGTGGTAAGTACATGGCTTCAGTTTTCATTGAGAAGGCTTACTCAGCTTTGAAATTAATTTTCCGTGAAATAATAGTATGCCTGTACTTAAATTACTAGAAGGTTAATGACTGCTCGCAGAGTACACTTACTCATTAATCACCTGTGCAAATACTGATAAAAGTAAGTACAACGAATGTAAAACTTACTGTACTCAGCCTCCGCATATTATTTAATCTTTCGAGAGGCAGATTCACTATAAGGAACGAGTTGAGAATTTCTTGTACATAATTTGCTCTGATGAACTCGTCCTCTCATCATGTTAACGGCCTATGTATCTCTATGCCATGACTGCTCTTCCACTACAGAGTTCTCTTTGGAACGTTGGAAGTCAATAAAGAGAAGTACACGGCGTCTGCATTGCCCCGTGGATATAGAACTCATGAGGCAACCCATAATAGGCCGCAGTACCTACAATCTACATATGAATAGGTTTTAACTGGAGAAACAACTCCAACTAGGGACTAGAAACCCCCGAAATTTTTATTATCGGTAATATTACAAAATGATGAGAGGAGACAGGAATACAAAACTTAATAAACCTTTGAAGAAATTACTCGTACACCATTGACTTTGACATGTACCTCCTTCCCACAGAGACGGAGATCGGCTCGATTAATACTCCTACTACAGACTCATTGTTGCGTAAAACTTAGTGGGGCCATTGGCCATTTGTTTTTTAAACAACGATAGCATGCGATTTGCCAATGTAGGAAATAATGCTACGAGACCGAGAAGAGTCACAAGTGAAACTCTTGATGTAGGATGCTCTAACAAAACTCTACCTCACACACGGTCTCGTCACCAAAGAGCTTCTTATTCTATAAAATTACGCATCTTACTTACCTTCTCCCAAGCGCACAAAAATCCTACCGTTTCAGTGCTGGGGTCATGGTCGGAGTGTAAGATTAAGCAGTGAAAGCGCTTCAGTATCTCTCACAAATCTATCCTGTGATTATTGTTATAGTTCTTGAGTTACAAACATTACACAAAATTTCCTCCGCACAAATCCCTCCTACAACAATTATAACCACCATCGGTGACATGAAATTACTACTAGATAATACATAGATTGAATAATCCTATTTCCGAACTTAATTACTTTTAATTGAACGCTCATTACACGCTTTTTTTCCAAAGAGGACAAAACTCATCCTGGAATTACGGGAAGACAGACACAGAATGAAAAACAACAAGTCTATTTCAGTGAATGAATTTCCCGAAGGGCAAGACAGTGTGAATAAACTTGACTTGACCTCTCAACTAAATAAGGATGCTCGGGAGGAAGAATTTTGGCCGAGAGTTTGGAAGGATCTGTGTGACAAGGAGCTGCTGCCTCTTAAAATCCTGTTTTTTATCAAAGCTGGAAGTAAGTTCAATTTTAAGCTTTTAAAATAAACCATTTCATTATGAGAGAGTAAAAATATATTTGTAGAGATTTATTTCATTGATAGCATACATTACAAAATACAGTGTCAACGTTTCAGGTTTACATGGAGTTAGTAATATAAGGTGTGTGCAAGTTGAATAATGTGGAAGTACTAGATATTTGTGTGTATAGCTGGGCTATTTACCATTTCTGGCTCATTTTTCCCTAGAAGATTATACTGATAGTACAGTTATTAGTAATTATCACATGTGTTTTAAAGCACAGATTTAATTACACATTTTTAGATATACACGCCCGTGGTCTGGTGCAATACTCCATGCCACTTACACTAATGGTATTTTCACACAAGGCGTAGCTAAAATTAAAGGAAGTAATTTTTCCCGTCCGTAAATTCTGTGAATAGTCCATTTTGAGACAATTCACACGAAGGGTACTGATAATGAGCAGTACTATTGGACATATATGCCCGCTAGCAGGAAAAAAAACTGTATATACTTCAAACACCTGTTGAGTTTTGAGTTAGTATTTTGACAACTGTTTATTTATCTCAAGTTTATTAGCTTCTGGGGTATACTGACATGCAGTGTGTGTGGAGTTACGACTATAGTCGTGAAAAGTATGCATAGTTACTTTTATCTGTTCTTAATTACAGTCTGAACTCCTGTCAGTCAAGCATTTGCATATATGTGTGTGTAATCATGCTTATTGCAGTAAAAATATTGGATTGAAAGGCTCACTTATTGTGAGTCATGTATGGCTGTCTAATTACGAAAGATTTCTCTAAAAATTTGCATTTCTTTTAGCTGTCTTTGTCCTGTATCCATACCTCAACCTTCACATAAAAACTCTGGGCTTGGATGCTCACGAGGCAGGGGTGAGCAATGCGCTGACAATCTTAACAATTATTGGCCAGCCCCTTGCAGGAATGATTTCTGACAAAATTGGAAACTTTAAAGTATGACATTTGCACAAACTCTAATTTTTGTAAAGCTAACAATAATAATTTAAAATCACTACAATGCACTAGCGTTATAAGAGGACCTCTAAAAAGGGCAAAATTTTTCTTGCAATTAATTTGCTAATTGGAGGGAGAAGAATTAACATTGTGTTAAATGAAAAATGTTTTACATATTTTTTGGTCCTGGGAATGAAATTCTCTTTTGAGTCTCTTATGGCGAGAGTAAATTGTAATTTTATTTCTGAGCTATAAGATTTGCACTCAATTTTTGAAAAGCGTTCATTTAATTTTTGCAGGGGTTTCTGGCCATAATAACAATCATTACTCCAATACCAGCACTCCTGATGTTGGCAGTGCCCATAGCCCGAGAGACGATTGAATTACCCCAGAATATGACGTACTTGACGGATTGCGAATGGAAGTTACATAATTTCCAAACACCGACCTTCACTTTCAGGCCCCTTGATGGGGAAGACTGTACATTGAAGAACTCCTCTCAAATTAATGAGCTCCATTCTATGCCAAATATTCAGTGTGGTTACCTCTGTGAAGAAAATGAGATTTATACTAGTCTGCAACAATTACCAGTAGAACCAGGAATTAAGTATTCGATTCCTCATTCAAACAAGTCTTTCATTACGTTCGAGAATATGACTCAGAGTTTATTTTGCCGACGGAACAGTACCAATGGAGATCTTGACATTTGCGAGTTTCTTGTGGAGCCCACTACAAACCATAGTTACCTCCAATTTTCGAGTGTGGACTTCAGTGCCTTATCGAATGACTCTACTATAGATGGACGAAATCTGCAGATTAAAATTTCAGGGATTACAATGGGTCATCACAATGTCAGCAAAACTTGTAGACGGAACGATGGAACTCAATTAAACAATTGTGAGTCAGCGTGCTTGACGATCGTCCCGAGGATAGCGTTCTGTTCCAACACGGCTTATGAAAAGGTGTTTTAATTTTAAAAACATGATTAATAGATTATTTTTTTCTTTATTACCGAAGCCTTTTTTAAATGTGTACCTATTTTATTTTGGCCTTATTTTAGAGTATTCAACATGTAAATAAATATTGCTTGTAAATGTTTTATATTCATTACATTTTACAGATATTCACTTGTGTTATTAAAATATTTCCAGACTTCCAGCGTACTTCTTAATAGTCGGAATTTCAGCAATGATTTTATTTCCTTTCAAAGGTTTACGACGAAAAATTGACTTTTTGGACGTACAATATCTTGAGAGTCATTCTTACACTGTTCAGTTCAACTTGCTGGATAATGTTTGAAGGGGCAGTGCTGGCAATTATGAAGGTAAGGAAATGAAACCGTTAAAAAAAACAGCGATACATTTGTATTAATTTTTTTTGCTTATGTGGAAAAATTTTAAACTATTTTTAATTCACCTCAAGGAGAAAAATGGGGATTACGGGATTCAGCGAGCAAGCTCCTACATTGCAGCTATTATTGCAGCACCCGCATCCGGCTACATGATATCATATTTCCATGATTTCCGGCCAGCCTTTTATCTTTACTCCGTGCTCCAAGTTCTGTCGGGATTGCTGACACTGAAAATACACTTAGAATTTAAAAAGCCAGCAGAGCAAGTTTTCGGCTCCCTTTTGAAATTGCTGGGGAAAGTTCAAGTCATTGGTCTTCTCATTGCTGTTCTTTTTTCCGGTAAAGACCTTTGTATTAAGAAAAGCGGAATATTTGTGCAAGTTGTCTTTATTTTTGGATTAGAACAAGGAATCAAATATTTCATCAGCTTGTGTATCTGTTTCAGGTATTGCATGGGGCTTTTTGGAGAGTTTCCTCTTTTGGTTCCTTCAAAATCTCGGAGGGGACGGGTTACTTATGGGACTGACTATCACTGTTGGGGGAATAGCTGGGCTTCCATTTCTTATCATCAATAAGCCTATAATTGACAAATTAGGTCACGTTAATGTGATTTCTATAGGCCTTCTCTTCTATGGAGTCAGACTGGTTGGTGAGTGAGACACGAGCAAAAGAGAAATTAAAATAAAATAATTATACAAAGCAAATATATACTCAAATACAGTATACTGTCGTTATAAGAGACACCCTTTTAAGGTACATTGTCTCCATAGAGACAAAAGTATTTGGAGACATTCCCGTCTAGCCCAATGGTAATTTTGACGAGCATAACACAGTAAACGAGTATTTTAGGGCTGCTCCTGGTGAGTCCATATAATTTATATGTATGTACCTTCCAAGAATTATCACCTGCTAGTAAATTATTTTACGCACTATTTTTGTGATGTTTATAGTTTAATTAAGTGTGATAAAATAATTCTTATTCTTCCTGGGGTTTTTACTAGTTTTACCTGGAATGTCAATTAACCTAATTTCGTTTACAACACCAACTAGGTTACTCTTTCATTCATAATCCGTGGTGGTGCCTTCCTTATGAAGCTCTGGAGGCTGTGACATCTTCCCTGGCTATCACAGCTGCTAATACATATGGCTCAGTCCTAGCCTGCAAAGACACGGTAGTTTCAATCCAGGGAATTATTGGTGCGCTGTACTACAGTGTTGGTGAGTGATGTTAAAGTCCGGACCTTTCTAGTACTTTAATTGAACTAATTGTAAGAGGACAAAAATAATTCCTTCGGACCATTTTACTAATTTACAGGAAGGTCCGTTGGAGGTCTTGTCGGAGGCTACTTAATAAAGTTTTGTGGGGAGAAATCAGCGTATCAAATCATGGCGGCGGGTACTGCTACCGCTGGTTTACTCTACTATCTCTTCAATTTAGTGTACAATTTCTGTAGCAAGACGTCGAGAGCGAAGATGGATGCGGAGCGTGGGACTCAAAATAGGATTATTGATAAGTTAGGTCCTCTCAAATTCGAAGGGGGCTACGTGGGTCCATTCAATGCATCAGAGATCCCCACAAGCCGTTTTAGAACAACAGAAATATCCTAACGAGGATACTTCAGAAAGCAGTATTTACATGGCGTAAAAAGTTTACCTGACTTTGTTAGTCCTAGTTATTTAAAAAAAATCATTAAGACTGTCAAACCGAGCTCTGAAAATGTAGCTTCCCTTACATAAGTATAGTCATTTTTCCTTTGTCGGTAACGTAATTTGTTTATATAATGATGAGCTAGAAATAATGAGATTTGCAGAGCGAATCTAAATACATTCCGGTAGTTGACATGAGTTAGCTCTAATATTTGTAGTAGTATTTTCAGGTACTTTATTTACTTTGTAATCAATTAAAAACGCGGATAAGATTCATACACCATGCATAATATAGTAATGTATGTATGTTAACTATAGTAAGTATAATACATTTAATTTTGACGGTTCTAGCACCTTTACTTAAATCCCTCTGTTAAGTTGTTGCACGCGAGCTCAAACAAGGTTGACACTTGTTTGAAGCCAAACTGAAATTCAGTTTTAGAAACAATATTGTAGTTTGATTTCCTTTGATGATACCTTCGAGCAAGTTTACTGTTATTATTTGGAATAGTATCCCATGTTCTCTTTGCTCACTAATAAATTTCTAAATAATATATAATTAGCAATGCTACCATCTCCGGAAAGTTATGTACAAAGCCAACCCAACGGTGCTAACAAAATGTGTTCGGTTACACATGACACTGGTCATTGGCTTTGGTCTTTGATTCCCTCGTAGGTTATACTCAATGTTACTCATTGCCTGTAACCCAATTAGTTGCATTTACTTTTTTTTTCGAAAGCTTTAACAATAAATTAAAATCAAGTAAGTAGAGTTCCCAAAAATAATATTTGCAAAATATATAAATTCATAAGTATAGTCATGACAAGGCGTTAACGTTCGGTGATGGCGTTAATCACGAGATTACAGATAGTTTTAGCACAGGTACATATGTATGTACTTCCCGCAGAATCCTAAAAACCGTCAATATTAATCCTACTGAAAATGTTTCAACATTGCTTTAAGAAAAGGGTACTATGGTTAAATACTGATTTGCTGGAAGTTGACTTGTAAGATCCGTGACAAAAAAAAATCAACTCCTTTTTACCATTAAATTCCTCCGATTCAAATTATTATTGTGCCATTAATATAAAAATAATATAAATTTGAGCTGCAAGAAAGTATACAAACTAGCTTGGAAATAAAAATGGTCCAATTATTTAGAATAATACCAGTTGATTCTGCTGTTGTTTTGATTTCCATGGTTGAGCGCGTGTGTGAATGAACCTTCCATGAAATGAGTCATCCTGTCTCCAGTCATCTGTTTAAAACCCTGAATTTCTGAGCCTCAAGGGTAAAAGTCAAAATTTATGACTTGAAGTAAAATTGAGGGAGATAATAATATAATCATATATTTTGCAGTGAAGTACTTTTAAAGGTTTTTTCCTCTGGAAAAATATTTTTAAAAAACTATCCTACCTGTCACCTGTGTGTTTAAAAAAAAATACTTTCATATCTTTTAAAAAATGAGGTCCTCGGATTTTGTTGTTATTACAGCATTATTCTGTCAATTTAGAAATAGTATATCAAATGAAGAGTTACTCTACACATTAAATCCCAAAGAAGTAAATTACAAGTCACTGTACAGCCAATGTATATTTCTGAAAGAAGAGGAGGCGGACTTCATGCTCCGCATAGACGGGGCCATTACGGAAGAGAAAATAGAAAAAACCTACCTAGCATTTATAGAGCATGCAAAGGTGCGGAGTGGGGAAATATGCGACTTAACCAAAGGACTCAAATGTCAAAATACATTAATTGAACCCAAAGAAGATGCCGACATGGATAAATTATTGCGGGGATCCGAAGAGCAAGATCCATATGCGGGTGGAAGGCCCATTAGGAATTTAACAGGGATAATGGAGGCTATTGAGACGAATAAAACCGTCGTGGTGCATTCCGCCTGTCGATGCAATCTACTGGATGCCCAGCTCTTTGGGAAGAAGTGTTTAGTGAGAGCTGGGATGCCGTGCAAATTTGATGCACTTTTCCCTCAACGACAATGTGTACAGAATGCGGACTGTGTGGGTGGAATTTCAAATCTTAACAAGGATTTTAAAGGATTCAACACCTGGCCGAGTTATTACAGACTCCTAAAATATACGGCTATCAACACTTGCAAATGTCAGCATGGATTTACAACCACAAGTGGTAGGGAATGCCTGCGAGGTGATGGACGGATCCTGAAAGCCCCCCAGCTAGAATTAACCATTGCTCTTACTATACTTATACTTATCTTTAAATCTTTAAATACTACTCAAAAAAAAATTAAAAGAGTATTTTAAACGTTACTATCAAAAATAAACCCTTCAGCAGTGACAATTTTCTTACAATCTTCCGTACTTCAATATTTTTCTGTACATTTGTTTCCTTTCAATTTCAAGGGGGAAAAAAACTGTAAGTTAGTATCTAGATGTGAAGCCGGAGTCGGAGTCCACTTCAATTTGTGTCGGAAGGAAGGAGAGAAATTGCTATTTGTGCATGATTGTAATTACATAATTGTTTGATGGAGCTTTCAAATTTGGATAAGTAATTGCATTTAGGACTGGGCTTCCCATTTTTTGCTTTCCGTTTCTGCCATGTGCATATTAAAAACAAGAAAAACTATTAGTTGTTGGGCTTTATTGTGCCGGAAGCATAAACCAGGAAGAGCATACTGTATAATGCTCTCTCGAATTATTAAACTATAAGAGCTACTATTATATGAGCGTAATAAAAATCATTTATCCAACTAACAATAAGTATATAAAGCTCAGTAGGAAATTCGTTTTTTAAGAGTTTTTTTTTTAAAACTAGTTGAAACTGAAGGTTAGTATTGTGCTCTATAAATAAGCTCTTTACCACAGGAAATTGTTGAAGAAGTAATAAAAACTCATCTTTGTCAATAGGATTTTCAATTACCTACTTTTAGAAGTAATCATGTATGTACATATGTACTTATTTGAAATATATTTATTGACTTTTGAATAATTATTCTATCCCTGTCTCTCGTAAGTAAATGGACAAGTTCTTCTCTTGAAGACTCACTCTCAGGACAGCCTGCGGGACGTCACCGAGCAGCATACAAATAAAATTAAGTACATTTTAATACAATTGTGGGAAGAGCAAAAAATTAACGATATGTTTTAGCATCTAATCCCAGGACCAAATGACAGGACTCCAGCTGTACATACACGTGCTTTTGTCAGAATGAATAGTGAGTTGCAATTGTGATGAGAAATTTGAAGGGCATAGTCTCCAATGGCATACAAGGATTCATTTAATTCAAGTCAACCTACAATAGAGAAGGTGGGGAAATCAATGAACACAACTTTAAAAGGTTGAACCTATGATTATTATTATTTTTTTGTGCAGAGCTCCAAACCGCAGAGCAATTCTCCGGTTGCATAATTTTAATAAATACATACATGAACGCTGATAATGTAGCACTGAAATGGCATTGAAATGACCACATTATTGTAATTACGTACAAAGATGTCAAAATGCATTTTCCTGAGCCACTATGATGTGTTTGGGAGCACATCACACTGGAACAATAGTCATTGTATGGGACATCAGGCAGGAGCAGGGTAAATTACTGTGTATTGTCATAGTCTCTCATCCCCCATGTGTATATAATATACACTGGAGCTTGATTGAACAAAATGTTTTTACGTTGGGAAACCCCAATAAACTCCTCCGACATTCATTGAGCAAATCAGGTCCGTCCTTTCGTCGGATAAATTCCTCGCAATTTATTCCCATTCCTTAACAAATACATTTTAAAATTTTGCCTTCCAGTTGAGACTCAACCACGGAGTTTGCACTATCGTCCTTTCCTATATAGATACAAACGTGACTCAAAAGGGATTGTGGTGGAAAAATTTGTCATAAAATAAATAATTGGATAATCCTTGATTTAAGTGCATGTGCATGCAAGCTATTCTATTGAACTTGGCTGCGTTCAATTGTTTATTTATCTCTTGGTTTGACACACATATGTAGTCATGTCTTTGGAGCCATGAGGATATGTCAGCAGAAATAATTAATTTGTACAAAGCAAACAATAGTAATTATTATTTCGTATCTCTCCCCCCCAGAGAAGTGTTCATTAGTGAGACTATAGAGCTCCGACAGCATTTCCTTATCCACTTCCATCCACATGGTTCCAACAACTGGACTTGACTTATGTCTAAAGGCCTTCGTGACTGGAGAGATTGTGGGGATCCGAGCCAACTATAATTATTATTGGAATTTCTGACCACATTCTTCCCTATATTTTGCAATACAGTACTCTTGGAATTAAGACAAACAAAAATGGGGTAATGGAACTAATCATTCAATTTTCAAGGAACAACATTATTCTCCTTGTTTTCAGCCCCTCTGTCCCAACTGTGTCTGTACATTGTTCCGTAATTTCATTTTGGATTTACGGCAGCGTTAGACTCCTTTAAAGATTACTTGCCCTCTCATAATAAAAGTCACGGGATTATAAATGTGATTATTGGGAATTAGCTCATTTGGAGGCTTAAGTATGGAGTAAATATGGGGCGGGTGTCAGTAAATCGCAAATTCATTTAGATAAAGCAGAGCACATGTGTGTGTGCATTGGAGAGGAGTCTCTCTAGACTATTTAAAATGAAGAGTATTTGAGTATCTATTCCAAATATAATTTGTATGCGTAAGCGATGACTATCTCCTCAAAATATAATCTTTTGGGGAAAATTATCAAATTAGAGGCGGCCGTATATAGTAATTGTGGGATTTGGGATTGGATTTGTGACACTACTGTTGTGAGGAGCGGATTACAAATACTTACCTTACTATACAATGCTCCCTTTCTTATGACAGCAATAATAGTTACTACAACTCTCCGTACTGCTAAATGACAATTGTTTTGATTTATGTTGACACAGTAAACTATTCTAATTATAAATGAAGCAATGAGTAAGCACGAGGCAGACAAATGAATCACACACATGCACTCCATACCGATAGACTAAGTACAAGCTCCAGGAATTGGTGCACCAAAAATTCCACAATTGGACAGCTATGTACACAAAACACAAATGACTGACAGATCTATGGAAGATTCAATTCTACCCCTCACACGACGGTACGTATACTGTTAATTACATGATAAAATATGAACTCTTAAAATGTAAAGGTAACAACCCTGACAAGACCGTCTGACACTCTGTGTCTGCATGAGGGCATGTAAATATTATAGATACGGCCAGGATGGACTAAAAAGTCTAATGAGGTTTCCAGCAATCACAAAAAGTCTCAGTAATTTAGTGTCTCCGTAGCATTTTCAGGAGGAGGTGATGAGGAAAGCGGGACGAAAAACCATAGGGAAATTAATATTCAGTCCTAGTACAGCTTCCAATTGGGTTAGGCTGTAAAATAAGCTAATAATTGTAAGTCCACTGTGCTCTTTCACCAACAAGTAATAACTATAAGGGAAGTAGCTGTAGTAGTGCACTGTCGTATTTTATCTTCCAGTCAAATATATATACCTATAATTATATATATATATATGATAAACTCATTCCGCAATTTGTCATTAGTCAATTAATTGAGTCATTAGTTAATGTCATCCTGGTATCCTTCAGATTTCAGAAATCTTCTGAACAACCTTCAACTGTCTCGTAAACTTCAAGGAGTATTATTTTGGTGGGTGGACGTTCAGGAAAGTTTGGGCGAAAATCTCCAGTCAAAATTTAAAGTGGAATCAGCGTAAGTTCAATTTATTTCTATTCTTTTTCTATACCGCACAGATCAGGTGAATCCTTTGTCCGTGCTACTGTGCGGCTTTTGTTATCCTGGAAAATTAAATATTGCTAGCAACTCTGACCTAATTTCGGTGCACGTATAAAAAAAATTGTATTGTTTATTTTCCTAATATACTATTTCCTCTCTGAATGAAGTCTAACATACATAGCTTAATAACCTTTCAGACCTTGCACGTGTGTTGAAAATATTTGAAGAGAAATTAAACCCTATGAGACCTGTGCAGTTTTTGTTACTTGCTTAAAGGAATATATTAAAATTATACTAATTACTACTACTTACATTCACATGTATTAATATTTGAGGGCCGTATATGTATGTTTCCAATGAATGTACACCTTGAAATTTTAGTATTTCCCAAGAGTTTTCTTAGAACGATTTACAATTACATTCGAAAAGTTGTGTGTTCCAAAGTTAGAGCAAAAGTATGAAAAATTATTTATACCCCTGTTCTAAAAATGCTAGGCCCCGTTTGATTCTTATTATTAAAACCTCCGGCGTCAAGTGGACAATGTGTTTCCCAAAACTGTGCTAAATCTCTGTTTACGCCTGGCTCAATAGGGACATTAAAATATATTACGGCTGAAATGAGACTCGGCACAAAGGGAATAACAATAGTGAAGAGCCGGAAGTGCATAATGACTTCGTGATTAAAAATAGGGGAAGAAGTGTACACTATAAAATTGCAGATGGTCAGCGTGTCAACGTATGGAGTTACACACACATTGTACGTTGACAATTTTTTCCGCTCATCCCTGACGCTGCATTTGCTGACTTGCTAAATATTAAGTAATAAAAAGTATAAACTGTTCTTGATCTCATTGCAAAATATATTTAAAAAAAAACAGGAAAGCGCTGCCGTTAGCAATCATGGATAATGAAAATAAAGGCGGACAGGATTCATCCTCAGTTGTGTCTGCCATCCCTGTAACGAACGGTCGAAGTAAGGATCTGGATGAAGATGGGAAAGTGAAAAATTTCTATGTGGTGGACTTCATCAAGGAGTACGAGAAGGAAGGAAATTTATTAAAAATGCAGTCTTTTGCAAGGCTAGAGGCCCAAGCCGAGATAGAGGCTTCCGCAAGGAACAACCCCCCAAAGAAAAAAGGCTGGGACAGCTTCTGGAAGAGAACTCTGGCGGACATGACAAATAAAAATTTACTTCCTATTAAAACCCTTTTCTTTTTTAAGGCTGCGAGTAAGTAATAACAATCATTCTTGAGTGTAGATACTATTCTCTGTAATGTGAGGCCATGGCAGTAAATGAAGCCCCTCCGACAAATTCAAATGATGCAGAAATGTAAATAAGTTTGAACACGTTTCTTGATTTTTCTAGCTTTATTCGTCCTGTACCCATTTTTAACCCTCCACATTAAATCGCTGGGACTGGACGCAGCGGAAGCTGGGATTAATTCTGCATTTATTCCAGTGGTGGCTATTTTGGGTCCACCAGTAGCTGGTATTATAGCAGACAAAATCGGAAATTTTAAGGTATGTCCATTTGCATTCCTAATTTATTTCAGCTTCCTAATTCTCGTCGCCCTTTTTCAATCTGATTTCATTTCCTTTCTGGTCTTCAGGTTTTGCTCGCAGCAATGACATTAGTAACAGCTGGCCTGGCTTTACTGCTTCTCCTAGTCCCGATCGCACGTGAGACAGTGACATTACCTCTGGACATCACATTTGCAATGGGTTGTGGAGGACGGAACTCCGTCCAATTAGAAATGGTCGAGCATAATTTGTGCACTTTGGATACTTCGAAATCTCCATGGAGTCACATGCATCCATCTGTGGTTCAGTGCGGAACCATCTGCCCTGCTGCACAACTGAAAAAGGCACAAAAGTACGCTCCTTTCTCTAGCTTGCCCCTACCTGAGAACCAGACATATTTGATGCCAGGGAAGAAATTAACGTTCACCCCTTTCACGAAACAAAGACCCAGCTTGATTTGCAGTAAAGGAAGTAACATTTCTTGCTTCTTTGCTTTCGCTGATCTTGAGGATGTGTCCGTGTCAACTAATGTCAAAACGGCATTTTCCCAGCTACGACTGCCTGGGAGTAGGAAAAGTGGAAGTAATGTGACGGAGCTCACTTTAGAAGTACAGGGCAGCTGGAAATTCGGGAATCAAGAGTTTGACGCTGTTCCCATGTGTGCCCACAATAGTGATGTCGCCCATGAGAATGAAACCAAATGTCTGGATAAATGCTTGCTTAATTATGAGCGAAATTTGTTTTGTTCAAATAAAGAAGAAACTATCGTAAGTTTGATTGTATTAGCAATTATGCCTTCAATGCAAGTTTTATGATAACTTTGGAATTAATTGTGGGTCAGATTGGATCTTTTACATGTGCTGATATTTCTTTGATAGGTGCATGACGTTGCTTTGACATTCTGGTTGTACACACTCTTTCGGATTATTCTGGGGCTGGGAAGTGCCACTTCGTGGATCATGTTTGAAGGGGCTGTTCTTGCAATTTTAAAGGTCTGATAATCGCAAATGTTACAGTGCGGTATATTTTCACCTATTTCTATGTTTTGTCTCGCTTTCTTATTTGAGCTTCAATTTTGATTCTACCTAAATTTTTGAATTTGATCTAAATTTTGATTCTACCTAAATTTTTGAATTTGATCTAAATTTTGATTCTGCCTAAATTTTTGGATTGGGTCTCAATTTTGATTCTGCCTACATTTTTGAATTGGGCTTCAGTTTTGATTCTGCCTAAATTTTTGATTTGAGACTCAATTTTGATTCTGTCTACATTTTTGAATTGGGCTTCAGTTTTGATTCTGCCTAAATTTTTGATTTGAGACTCAATTTTGATTCTACCTAAATTTTTGGATTGAGCCTCAATTTTGATTCTGCCTAAATTTTTGGACTAGGCCTAAATTTTGATTCTGTCTAAATTTTTGAATTGGGCTTCAGTTTTGATTCTGCCTAAATTTTTGATTTGAGACTCAATTTTAATAATAATTTTTAATAATTAAAAGGTCAATTAAAAAAATGGCCTCTAATAAATGCGGGTGCCACAGAACCAAGGGTTTTTAATGAAATTTATTGTCACATTTGCAGGAATGTGGAGGGGACTACGGCCTACAAAGAGTTAGTGCTCTGGTTGCTGCAGTAGTTGTCTGCCCTCTTTCCGGGGCGCTCATCTATACGTTCCAGGATTTCCGGCCAGCCTTTTATCTATATGCAGTTCTTCAAACGTTCAGTGCATTTTTAACTTTGAAAATAGACTTGACGTTTAAAACACCCGCAGAGAAGGTACTGGGTCATTTGAAGGAAGTACTGTCCCAAGTGGAGATTCTCATATTTTTCTTCGCCATGTTTTTATCAGGTATTTTAAAAAATTGATCATTCATTTGTATTCCTTACAAATTTTAAAATAACAAAATTCCTGTCATGCATTAGTCCTTTGCGTGTATCTACAGACACGTGTGGAAAATAATTGAGCACTGTAACTTAAGTTACTTCAATGTTCATCGTAAATGATAAGTAAGTAATTATGTGCTTATATTATCTTAGGTTCTGCTTGGGGATATCTGGAAAGCTTTCTCTTTTGGTTCCTTAAAAATTTGGGCGGAAGCGAAATACTTATGGGATTGACAGTATCCGTGGGTGGGTTGTTTGGGCTGCCACTGCTAATTATGAGTCGAATTGTTATCAAGAAATTCGGGCACGTGAACGTCCTTTGCCTGGGACTGTTTTTCTATTTCATTCGATTATTTGGTAAGGCTGAGTTAATGACAGTCAACTATAGAGTCACTGATCCTACTGTTATATAAAACATGTTTATAAATCAAAAATATTTTCACGAGGTCTGATGACTAAACTGAAACCATTTATGAATTTCAGGGTATTCTTATATTCAAAATCCTTGGATGTGCCTTCCATTTGAGGCTATGGAAGCCATCACTTCCAGTTTGGCAATCACAGCAGCTGCTACTTACGCTGCTGCATTGTCCACTGAGCAAACCATCGCTTCTATTCAGGGATTCATGGGAGCTTTATATTTTGGCATAGGTAAGTAATTTTACATGAGTTGAATGACCAAATGAATAGATTTGAAAGTTCAGTTCCCCGTGTTTGTTTTCTTAATGAGACTCGATATCTTTATGGTTTTTTAATTTAGTGAGTGCCAGTTGGAATAGTAATTATTATTAGAATATTTAAATTGTTATTTACTACGGGGGTTGACACATTTTCCTTAATTAGTGTTTTGTCATTACAACTTTCAGGACGTGGAGCGGGGAGTCTGGTCGGGGGATTTTTTATAAAATGGTACGGAGAAAGAATAACATTCCAGATATTCGGAGTCATAGCTCTCATATCAAGTGTACTCTACTTCATTTTAAATATGGCTTACATCCGGAGACACACTCGTGTACATTACGGCCTAGATATTAATAATCTCCGTGGTCTCAAGAGTGAGGAGACTCTGGGAGTTCCTCCGAATGCTGGGATTGTCAGTGTTGTCACGTCCCTTGATAATAGCAATCATGGAAATAGCACAGACGCCGAGAATCCAGCGAGTGTTCCGAAAAGTGAAATTGATGACACCGTTTTAAGTTCCGGTGACTCCGGGACTCAAAAACTAAACGGAGGTTACATTGGCCCTTGTGATGTGGACACTTACACGGACATCCCCCTTGATGAGGAGGAGTCCCCCGATAGTACAAATAATGTAAGAAAGCGACCCGCATCCCTTCCCGAAAAATCTCAAATGAGTGTTGAAATCTCAACTCATCGGTCTGCTGAGAATTAAGTTTAATTTAAAATATGATCTGTTAATTGTGGTCGTTACTAAATGTCAAGGAAAGGCAGCTTGGATAAATTATATTTATTTTATCGATTCAATGTGCAGGCACGACTGCTTTGGAATTGATGTGAGGAGCTATAATAGTAATGTTCATATCGTTCGCTAATTATTAAGGGAATTGGTTCGAGGAGTGATTTAGTTATAAATGTTCAATTCGTTTTGTAGCACTTTGCAGTCTTTTGGTGTATACTTTTTATAATTTTACCCTTTTCTGTTAATTTTATTATTTTTTCCTTCCGTGTACATCACGCACATACATACATATGCCTTACTCATGTAAATAAGAAAAGTAGAAAAGCAGCTACTGTGCTAGCATTTAAAACTATAGTCGTAGAATTTTCATTTTTTGTCATTTTTCCCTTTTAGTAGAGAATTGATACAAATATTATTAAATCAATGATAAAGATTTTCTGTCATGTAAAGAAATATTTTCATTGGGGCAAGGGAAGAGATTTTAAGGAATTCCACCGTTCACTGAAATTCCAAGTCAATTAGAATTCAGGTATTAATACCAAAAACGAAATCAAGGACATTTTCATTTTTATCGGCAATTTTTTAATATATGCTCCTTGCTCATGGCTAATTATAAATGAGGAAATAGCAAAAGAATCGAGCATGTACGGATTCGATATGCCATGTAAGTTTCCGACAAGACGAAAAATTCCTGAATACATTATATTCTATATGAAAAATGTAATTATTTCAGTTTGGGTTGAGACTATACTGGAAAGAATATTTTGTAAAATTAATAGATCGTACATCAGCTGTAGCCCCTTAACTTTATTACAGTCATTAAAAATGTTCAAACCATAAATAGAGAAGCATGATAAAACAATCTGCAACACGAAGCATTTTTTCTCAAAACTCCGCACAAATCTAAGATTAATATTTAACGAGCTGTTTTATATTTTTTAGCATTCTATTTCCAGTTAATGGTTTACCAATAAATAAAATATGCCTTTAGTCTGAAAAATTCTTGCCCTCTCTCTCTCCCTCCCTGCAGCTAAACTTACCGACGCTGATACACATGAAACAAGATGAAACGTGGCTAAGAATTTGGGCATGGAAAATAAAATTTGATTTGAGATATGGAGACTCTACACTTGTTTTTTCACAACCTTCGAAGCGTATATTGATTGAAGCCCCTGACGCTTTACGAAATCATTGCTTGTTTTCACCTATGAAATTACAAGTCGGAAGTTGATATCTACGCCGGAGCAGGTCTACTTACACATCCTAATAACAAAGTTACACTCAAAGTTCCAGCCCACATCACTATCTGGAAATAAAATCAAAGTCTGAGGCTTGAAATTCATATAGAAGCCTTTAATGAAGTTCCCACAATTTGAGCAACTTCATTTGTTTCTTGTACCTCTTACAAGGATGAGAATCAGAAAATCCCGTAGTTGAAAATAACTTGTACATAATAAACAGTGATCAACTATACCTACGGATCCCAGACGCAATCACATACTTTTGGGGCGGACTAAAATGAAGTAATCAATATAGTTTGAGAGCATGTTCTCTCTTACGGTTACTAACTCACAAATCATATAATTTTAAAGCAGCAATCTGTAACATGATTTCAATCCCTCTGAATTTACTGGCATCCAACCATGATGAGGTGTAGTGTATAAATGCGCTCAAGACAAGATTATTAACGCGACGGTTAAGGTGTGTGTAGGAGCTCTGACTCAATTTACCCACACACATTGCCTATATCCTTCGAAGCATGTCAGTCATATTAGTCTTCCTAAATACAATTCAAAACAGCAAAAGCTAAGCAGCAAAAGATCCGTATAGATAGTGCCCCCAAAGGGTGTGGGATGTTGATGGACTCTGTATATACATAGGAAAGCATAATAGAGTTATTTCTTAAAATTGTTTGATTTTTTCCCTTAATTTCCCCTTCATACCCTTCTCGTGAAAATAATCATGTTTTGTCATCGAATTGAGTAAGTAAACCGTGAAAGTCAATTTGACGTGGAAGATTGCATTGCGGAACGTATGTAACAATGAACTTTATCCCATCAGAGGAGAGAAGTGCCTGCACACATGGAAAGGAAATTTCCACATGGTAGAGTAAACAAACTTACCAACTTTGCACTTTTGACCTTGTAATAAGACTTAACCCAAATTTGTACTGTAATAATAGCTACTTCAAGAAATGACCATTCTGTAAAATAAATCAATACTGTCCTGTTCATAAGGGATTATCTTCCTATATATAAACTTCAGGTCAAAATGACATCATCACCAAAGTTAAAATAAGAATAATAATAATAAAAAAAATTGCGGAGAAAAACCAGTCACAAGCGTTTACAGCTTAAGACCAAAACAAACGAGTACATTCAAAAATGGAGAAACTTCTTAATTTATTTCTATCTGCTTAAGCTCTTGAGCAAATAAAGTGTACAAATAGGATTGTTTTGTTGACATGAGGATGTTATTTACAAAACAATTCCCACAATTTCTGAAATCTCGAGTCCCCTTTACCCACAAGGTATAAAAATACCTGCGAGGATGCAGGTCAAAAGGAAGGTTAGCATCTGCATATATTTATATGTAGATACCTATGGATTGTGAGAAGGATGCAATGTGCACGGCGTCATTAAGGGAAATCACAGGTGTCAATGTCATGGTAAATGTAACATTGAGGAGACATTGACTGAGCATTTAGGTTCAGCCCATGGGGAATTCTTATACACAAACAATTCTCCCCGCCATATACTTACATTACACTTTACCAGTGAATTCTGAGGAAGTCACACTTCGACATGTACCTGTGCTTTATCCCAACATTAAAATATCCCAACAATATGTATTCTGTAGTTGAAGACTACTTATAAAAATGGGATTTCAAAATCACAGCAACGGGTTGGGGCTGACGGAAATGCTCCAAGGAAATTAGTGCTATTCACGTAGTACCAAATGACAGGGTAAAGTTCACCGTACCATGTTTTTCACAAAAATGTGTCAAAACCTACCAAAACAGCATGCAAAACTGTATTCCTTAATTGTTCTGTCTAATTTTTTCTCTCTATCTCTAAATGTACAACTCACCTTGGAGGGTTACAAGTCTCATGAATACCGTATTTAGTGCGAAATTAATCCGTTGGCAGTACTACGTGTGTATAAGTCTGCTTCAAATTTCATATCTCTGTATACCTCACCCTAGAACTTAGGATTCCAAACTCGTAGTTACTTTTTTTTTCCTGCGAATTTTTTTCGGCAAGTAATACGTTTTATGGATTGGCCAAAAAGTCAATAAACGAGATTGGTCCTGGTTGGACGCTGAAGGAAGTTATTGTTGTATAAATGGTACGCCAGTAATTATAAAGTAATGCTTGTACCAAAATAAGATTTTTGAAGGAATCATGAGGAAGAATCTTCATCCGTATTATATAGTTTTGGTGGGCTCTCATAAAAAAGGGAAAAAAATTATTATACAATTAATTTTATATGGAACAATACGAAAGGAACAGAAGGAACGGGGCAACCAAGCACATCAATTTCACGCTTCCATTCTCGTCCTGCTCTTACAAGTTACACGTAGCCTGCACCAGTAGTATAGTATCCTCAACTAACATGATGAGTGACTGTAGTATGAGAATAATTATACAGAGGAATTGTCTACGCATTTATCCCTGTTTCGTGTGTATATAGATATATATATAAGTATAGCAAACGCTACTAGAGTACGTTTCAAGGGGGAACAATAAAGGTAGAGAAACAAAGTTTAAGTCCCGTTTTTTCACTTTAAATCTTCCCCATTGCTCCCTGTCTGTGAGGTAAGAGCTCCGAGTCGTGATACCCATCAAAAATACTCAAGTAGTAATTTGATTTGAATATGTTTTTCAGCTTGGTTACCTCTCTCATGTTTCCCGTTCCTGCTTTAGGGTACCGCTTTTGAGGAAATTAAATTATTTAAACTTGTTCTTTCTCTGTTTTTTTTTTACATTTCAAAACAATATCTCTGGTATGAGAACAAATTTTGATCAAGTGAAAAAAGGCAATGGGGAAAGAGGCGTCGGAGGAGCAAAAGCTATCTATACGCTTCATGATTTATATTCGTAAATAGTGAAGACGAGTGCAAAAATTTCGTTTGAAAGTTCTCAGCAGAGCGAATTTCATTCCTCCTTAAGAATCTCCAAAGTGTGAAAGGCACAAGTGCGTTAAAATACGGAAATATTATTTAATGTCATGTGCTAATTTCTGCAAGGGAAACTACCTCCCAGCTGTAAGAGAGAGAGAGAGAAACAATGTTGAGTCATAACAATTGATTTCATAACAGACTAACTCTTAATAATGGGGAGATGAATTGAGAATATTGAGGAGTCTTGAAGCTATCTAAAACAGTTAGTATTTCATAGAGAATCATTAGTTATGTCAAGTATTTCCAGGTATAAAAAACTTTTGCCGTAACCAGAAACAATCAAATGGTATGGGAGGCTTTGTCCCTGCCCCGTTTCAACGTAATATGTCATCTGTCACAAGTCACAAAAAGTATTTGTTCCCTTCGGTTGCCGTTTATGTGTCTTTCGCCCTGTAATTCCTCCGAACTTTGTCAAGATGGACATATGTCTCAAATAAAAATCCAATTACTCAATAAAAACCATGCTGTATAGTAGTATATATGTACATATATAGTACAGGGACCTCCTCTGACTGGAAGATCCTGTACGGACCATAAGGAAGATTCTGTCTTCAATTAATTCCCAATTGCTCCCTAAACCCAAATGAGCATTTAACAAGGTTGTGCCCACTGACTCATTGCGATTACGACTGTCATCAGGTGTAGATTTACTCACCAGGAATGTACATACTTTACATACATACGTATGTATGTATGTCATTTTGTGTAAGAGATGAGGATCTATTTACTTCAGAGGAAAAGGCCTCCCTAATGCATATCTGAGAGCGGAGGGACCTTCCAAAATAAATGGCAATCTAATGCAGTTCATGATGCATGAAGTCAATTACACAAGATGCTCTAGTATTACGAGGGCTCTATAGTAAATAGTATTATAAATCAGGATGATTCCCAACTAAAGAGAGGTATGTCCAATCTTCAGAGCACGAGGAAAAATCTTGTGGGGACAGCATGCTTCCAAGACAAGTGTTGGGGATATCATGTTCTTACCGATTTCCGTCGGAGCCTCTGAGCTTGTAACCCTTCATGAGAGGGAGAGAAGAAGTTAAATTAAAAAAGATTAACAACAAACGACTATCTATTTTACCTTACGGGATTTGACCGTTTTTTTTTCAACCGATTCGCATGGCTTACCATCTATGCAAAACATTATGTGATGTGAATCCTTATGAGGGAGAGAGAGGCATCAAGACTGTGGTATTTACTGCTCCTTGCTTACTAAACATGACGACGAGTGGGGCTAAATATCATTGTCTGTTACGTAACGCACCTAAATCTGGTGAATGAGTGTGTGTGTGTGTATTAAGTGAGTGGTTTTCTATAGTTTTTTTTTCATCCTATGTATCTATAGATACCTTTTATACTTAACTCCATTAGCTATTATAATAGATTGTGTACCTCAAAAATCTCAGTACACTTCAAGTGTCAGGGATGTACGTTTCTTGAGATTCCCTCAGTCTCCGTAATCGTCAATCTATAGAGGCAGCCTGCTTTTTTTCGTCTTCGTCACTCTGCCTCTTTTTATATAATTTCACAGTGTTTCTATTATTCGCACAGGCAGGTGAGCATGGAGCAGGTCTGGGTTTTTAGTCAGTCTGAATGAAAACCATGCCAAAGTTGGAAGCAAACGTATTTTGCACGGCTCTCTCCTACTCAATTTGTTCCTTCGGTATTTACTCATTGTAGGCTTCAGCCAAAAAATTCTTCTCACCAATTAATGTCATTGTGCAAAAAGAACGCTTAGTCGTCAAGATTTTTTTTTTTTTTTACTGTGACTTCCTTTTTTCGCATTTCAGTTACCTTCCTCCTTTCGTTCAGTGTGAGCTTGAGGCTTGAGTCTTTTGAATTCAAACAGTGTCTACTGAAAGTTTGTGTCACTGGAACGATTGCAAGTCCCTCGTCAAAAAAGACTGGGAACTAAGTAAGTTTGCTGACAAGTAGATAATGTAATTCTCAAGTGCTTTGGTGACATTCGAAGATTTTGCGGAGACCCAGCTTTTTCAAAATCCTGGAATTCTATGCGCATGCAAAAGTTAGTTCCTGAACTGAGGTTGAGGCAAACTGAGAAACCCCAAAAATGTGAGTCTTGAAACCGCTCCTCATCAAGTCCCAAGATTCCGTAAGTTCCTAATTGTAACCAATTCTAAAAATCCTAGCGTACATTTTGGTTTACCACTAATGAGCATGTACAGATACTTCCATGATTTCTTCTTGTGCATCCTTTTTCTCAGGCAATCAGGCATCACACAACTAATGAAAAAACGAGGTGGGAAATTACACAAGTAAGTGCTTCCGTATTATTAGTGTAAAAGAAGTACTCACAGAGATACGAACAGAAATTAAAATTAAGACAAGGTGACATAATGGGGAAGTCAATGAAAACAAGAACTATGATGAAGTTAATACTCTTCACATTTGTGCTCCTCTCCAGCAACTCAGTGTCAAGTTTTGATCTTCTCTCTACATTAATGAGTCAAGGGTCTTTACCGAATATAAAATCACTAGTGAGCCCGGAGCTGTTAAACAAAATGAAATCCATGCTCCCATCAAATCCTGGCCAGACAGATCTGGCTCAGATTGAAAAAATATTAGGGAAATTAAAACCAGTGGAAGGTAGATTTGACCCCGCTGTGCTTGAATTGTTGGCAAATATGGACAGTCGAGTCTCTCTCCCAAAAACCCCAGCCCCGAATTTCAGGCGGAAAGTAACTAAGGAACCTCCTATGGAACATACTGAGCCAGGTGAATATCCATTTTTCCCTACAAGTACTACAACAGCCATGAGGGAGACTACTGTAGATGATAAACCTAAATTTTCATCAAAATTCCGCATCCCTGATCAAAAGTTGATGGAAAATACTCCCTCATCAATGTACGAAGACCCGAACCTCCGGAACCACCGATTGTACGACGTTGAGCCCGAGCGTTTTGAAACCTACGAGAATTTTACAAAGTTAGACCAAGCCGAGGATTTAATAGCAGAAGAAAGTTTCCCACATCCAATGATAGTCACCTCTGAAAGACCCATGGTTCCAGTGACTCAATCCGCCATGGCCACAAGTACAAGTGGATGGGTCGGGAAACCGTTTTATCCCAATTCCAAACAGCAGCAGCAGCAGCAGCAGCATTATGACTCAGACCAACTCCCATCCACCAGTGCCAGCTACGAAGACCTAATTTCCTTTGAATCCTTGGAAGAAGAAACTCAAATTACGGACAGGGAGCAGTTGAAGCTAGGCTCAACAGAGAGAACGGTAATGTACGGTCCGTCCAGTAATAAACCTCAAAATGACAATGACGGTCCTTTCAAGCCCAGTCCTTTGGACTTATCCCAGCAAGTACACTTTGAGCCAGGGCAGGATTTTTATACTACAACAATAAAAAGCAAGAGGACCAAGAATGTGAAGCCCCGGAGGAGACAGGAGTCCACGACAGGTCACCATCACAAATTCGACTCATATGTCGACCACGACGACTACCAAAAGGAGCGCCCAAGTTACCAACACGTTGTGGATTACATGAGGCTTCAGAACCATCCAACTGAAAGTTCGAACCCACCACAGCAGATCAATCATCATCCACATCAATATTTAAATCATCCTCAGAATACATACAAGGGGCAACAACAACAACAACAACAACAACAACAACAACAAATCCCTCAACCCACACATCCTCAGTCTCAAGGAGTGCCTCAAGGAGTCACACAATATCCACATATGTCTGGTCCTACAATGAAGCAAGATCGAATTTTAAATCCAGCCTTATCAGGATCAGGAATCCTGCCTTACCCAGCTCCATCCTCAGCCCCAAATTCTCTAGTATACCCAGACCCGTCGTCCTCATATCCTTACCAGAAAGCAAATGTAAAGAATTATGTTCCAGCAGCCTCGGAAAATGTTTATCACGACCCCCAAAATAATTACCATCAGCAGCAGGACTTGACACATTCAGCAGGTCAAAATTATTACCACAATAGCCACGGACATCAGCACGGGCCTGCTGGCCATGGACACGGCGGCTACGGTCATGGTCCCCAGCATCATCATCACCATGTCGAGGAGGGCTCTTCCTGGTCAACTACATTCCTTGTACTCGGAGGTCTCATTGCCCTCTCTGCAGTTGTCGCATTTTTCCTCCCATCCATGCTCGCCTCCTCTGCAGTAACCGGAGGAAAGGACACGGGCGGTGACAAAAATCCTAATAGTGATGCAGATTTATGGGCGGAAATCAAAGGGCTGTACACGGACATTGTGAGCATTGCCAAAGGAGACTATTCCCACTTCCACCGACCAAATCCCAATGACCTTCCGAAGATCCACATTGTGGAGGAGGAGGACGAGGACTCCACACCAACTCCCACCAATAATCCCATAATCAGCCGAAGGAAAGGTGAGGGTGAGTCCGGACTGAGTAGTGAGGAGAGTAACAACTACTCAACCTCAACTCAGGACGTGCAGGATGATGAAGCTGTCATGGATATTATACTCAAGCATGAGGGTACAGGGAAGAGGAAAAAACATGTCGTCATTAATGACACTCTTGCTTTTGGAGTGTACAAAGATGCCTCGATAGGGAAAAGTAGTAGCTTAAATTTTGCTAATGCTTTCAATCAAACGTTGAACGCTTGGGAAAAAGTTCCGTTGATTGCAAATTGAAGGAGTCCCAACGGATTGTTACTAGTGCAATTTAAGGCTACGTGTATGTATGTATGTATGTATGTAATTATATGTAACTTATATTTATAAAATATTACAGTATATACTTGGATATATTTATTTACAGTGCAAAAATTTACAGTATTTACTCTCAATTACTTACAAATCATTCAAAGGGTTATATTTAATCCACTCAATTGTCCGTCCTATCCTTATTTATTTTCACAGTCAGCTTCACTCCTCCTTGTGAGTGAATACCCTGTACATATATATTTATTTGCTTCACAGTGTAAACAAATAACTGTGACTATAGGTTCTTACTCTGTGTTAATTGTAGGGAAAAGGTTTCCAAGGTTTAGTTCAAGGGTTTTTTTTAAAAAAAAAGGTGTAGGTGTACTGTTAATAGGGAAGAGGCTGTTTTTTTTATACAAGATGCTTTGACCGACGGATTCGCAGCGTCTAGGATTTTTTTTTTACTACTGTAGTTTTTTTTTTTGTACATTGTATAATTAAATATAACACTTTCTTATAGTTAGCCAGACAACTGGATTTAAAGCCCGTATCCAAAGATAAGATCGTCAGTGTAGCAATCACAAACGAAGTAATCGTGTAGTGGAAGCGTTCACACATGTCAAGATAAATAATTAGATTGTTTTCCCTATAGCTTTCAAATAGTCTCCTTTATATCCCGGAATCCAAGTAAAAATAATATAGTTTCCATATAGAGCCATATATAATTATATATATATATATATAATTAGGTATATACAGATAGAATTTTTAATGCAAAGAGAGAAACAGAGGCTCTTCCGAGAGCCCCAAGCTCACTAATAAGGCATTTAGGTACAGGACATGACCACTCATTATTCCTTGAATACAAAAGCACATAGAAAAATTTACAGAGTCAATTTTGCCTAGGGATTCGTAAAATCTGAATGCGGGTATGTAGGGCGAAGGAAATCATACCGCGTTCCGTTCTGATGACACAGAATGTCAGACTTTATGGCAATAATGTAACGAATCAGGTAGCTATTAAGATATGACAACTATCAGGGGGGGGAAATCTGCTAAAAGGAATATATTAACGCATAGGATGCCAACGTCAAGTACATAATTTATAACTTAACCATACAGTGTTTGTGCGTGTAATGACATTATAGTGTCTATTTATTTACTGAAATTTTACTATGACGCTAGTATAATACTGTAGTACTATATGAGGATGTACGTCAGTGCATACTCGTGTGAATATTCGTATATAATAATAGTAATTTATGCATCTACACCTTTCACCTCCATTGTAGTTAATCGCAGGGAGTCTCAGACGTGAGATATGTGCTTCGTCTGAGATGCTCATCATGTCTACAGAATTGGATGCTACAAGGGACACAGTGCCTATGTTATACCTACTATTTCCTTCACCTCAATCTTGAATAAAGTACCGAAGAAGATTTATTATGCCCCTGCATTTTATGAATAATACTCATCTTTCTTTACTAAACATATGACAATTTACCCCTAAACTTGCCGCGTTTTCGTTGGTTTTCCTTTTAGGGACGGATATCATGCAACGAATTGGAGACAATCAGGTTGTAATAATTCTAAAACATGTGGTTTACTTCACAGACACCGAGTAAATCTGATCTGATTTTATATAGCTTCCCCACACATATATACGGCGATAGATACGCAGTGTGTAAAATAATACTCAAAGTCTCACATAGTTCCCAAGAGTTCATACTCACGTGTGCTCTATAGGTGCTGGACTCACATCACTGGTATTATATAAGCATGTACAATCTACGCTAACCAACAAGGCTGTAATAAGAGGATGTACACAGGATGATAACAAGTGGTCATGAAAATCCGTCATACTACAAATACACGCTTCATAACTACTATAACCATATGAAAAAGTCATTTCCCCTTCTTTAGTGCCTGAAAATTTTCACATACACCGGCAATTACCATTTCCTCTAATCCACTTTAACCTTTGCAAAACAAAGCAGCCGAATATTATCTCCTTAGTTTTCTTCCTACCTCTGAATTTGCAACAACTTCAAGAGCCTCTGGATATTTTGAGGTTTTTCATCTCCAAAATAGCATTAGATTTGCAAACGAAATTAGAGTGACTCGGAGAGGCCGTACAGGAAAATAAACAAAAAATTTTAGACTTTATTTGTTCAATCCTGGATCCGAGAATTACCAAGGTCAAATGTCTTCTACTCGAATGTATTTCTCTTGCACTATTGCCTGGACATTTATCCTTTGTGTGTCATTGAGCTGCTCCCTGGAATTTAAGTTAAACGGAGAGAACGGGACGCGGATAAGTGTTTTAAAAAGGTACCGAATTCAGCGACGACTGACCCCGCCAGAGGTCCAATTCGGAGTTGAGGATGACAGTGGGGAGACCGACGAGGAAAGTCGGAAGCCCAAAAGGAAATCAGTGTATACACTTTCAAATCATAAGAAATTAAATAAGCCGACAAAAACCTCTGTACTTAGGACAGGGCTAATTAATAAAGCGCTCTTGAAAGGACTGACCAGGACTAGCGGCTTTTCTGGGAGCACGAATAAAGGTAATGCTAATAGACTTGGCTTTGCCAGTGTGGAGCTCCTCAAAGAAATTCGAGTTAACCGGAAGCCCCAACGAGATTCAATTATACCTTATCCAATCAAGGACGATAGTGATGACGATGAGGGCACTTATTCTCATGGGCCAGCTTATGCCCTGGATCCGGCTCATCCAGCTCTGTCTGCAATCAATCATAATCCATTAGCCCCCTTTAACCCAATTACACACTATCCAGGACTACCTCCAGCCCCAGCACATATAAAGAAGTAAGTGTTGATTTACAAGTAAATTAGATATGTAAAATAATTATTTAGAAACTCCTTAATTTAATTTTGGTGGGGCCACGGTATTATTTTTTTAGAAAGAAACACAATGAGCTGATCCAAGCATTATTTCCTTTGGACAAAACGTATCTAACTCTTGGAATAGTCTGTGGATGGATATTCTGGCTGGGAGCCTTCGTAGCATACTATTACTGGGGTGAGGACAAATCTGGAAAAGTGGACCTGGAGCTTTTTGGTGATGTGACTCATCAGCATCAAGTCAAGTCAAAGATTCAATCGTACCCTCAAAAACCTATAATTGTAAAGATTGAGCCCGGGCAACCGCCCCAGTTTTTCCAGTCAGCAAGGTAAATATATATTTTTTTTTTATTTCTATACAAGTGTTTTCACTCTCGTTGTCGTTGGTAATTAAAAATATGGTTGTCAACCAGACTCGGCCGTCGAGAGTGGGCAAGTAAACCTACGCCAGTCACTACAACCTACCTTATATAGTAAATGATCCTACCCAACCCAAGTACCGTAATAAATAGTTACGAGGTGTAAACAAAAAAATATCCCTCAACTTTGTTTACCACGTACTATTCCAGAACCCTCGGGTGAGAGAATGTATAAGAAAGGAACAGGTAAATGTTTTTATCAATGGCTGGATATTCTAGTTACCTTTTTACACCGCACTTGCTCCTCCATCCATAAAGAGGATGAGGGACCAAGATGTAGAGAAGGTAGACCTGAAAAACCTAAAGATTTCTCTTTTAAAGTATCTACTCACATTTAAGCTGGAAAATAACATCCGGCTGGGATTCCCCCGATTACTTTTTTATGCTTTTACTAAAAACTGTTTGAGTTATGTACATACTCCCAAAGATACAAGTCCCTGTTCACTCTCGTAATGGTCAAAAGGAGGTCCTGGGTTTAATTCCTGTAGGTCTCACCTCGCCCTGGATCCTGGACAACAGTTCACCCCTAAACATTTTGTGTGTTGAGCAAGTTCTTCAATTTCTTCCTACAGTTCAAATTTCTTGGGATGTACATACGTACATATGTCTATAATTATACATATGTATATGTATATATATTGTCCCAGCGGAAAAGGTTTTCTCCCAGGTACTTCGAATGAGTTGACAAGAGGGCTTGGGAATCCAATGAAACTAGCTCTTTAGTTTCGTATTGTTATCTATTATATGGTCAGCAGACTTGTAAAAACGTTGTAATTCCACTTGTGAGGATATTCCAAAGTGTACAGAATATAGTTGGAAGTATAAGGAAAAAATCCAGTGAAGGAATGTGGCCTTGACCGGGATGGAGGTTTCCAACGAGCTGTTGCATTACACCTCTCCTGATAAATATACCTGAGAAAAGAACAAACAAAAAAGATGAAATCTAACGGGATCTTCAATTTCCCAACCTTGAACTCCGTTTTCTTTCCAGTTTCTTCATCTCCCTGTCGTTATGGGACCTCACCTTCGTGTGCTCATACTATACAGTCCATCCATTTCTCAGAGCAGAGGCCCTGCTTCCTTTAAACTTGTTCTTGAAGATCCTTGTACTTGTTCATCAACCCTAAGGTAGATAGGGGTTCCCTTGGTGTAGAGACTCGACAAACTGATTCCCCACACTTTGTCCTGAACAAGAATTTGTGTAGTGTCTAAGGATTGTCAACAATGGGAAGGTAACAATTTCCATTACTTCATTCCATCCCATGGACGGAGTGTCCCTGCAGGACCAATTCCATAGCAAGTGCTCCGTACATTTCCTCAGATATGGAAATACAAAAATAATACCTGTAATGAGATGTTTACCTTGTTCCTGGAGTCCTGAGTAGCTTATTTTCTCTCTCTCTCTCTCTCTCTCTCTCATGATTTCCCTTTTTCTTAATGTGAGAGAGTTACACATATTATCGTCACTCGGACATTTCCCAGAAAATCATCGTTAGGATCAATGCCAAGAGTTCAGCGGCACTGAACATCCTTTCTTAAAATAATCATTCGTCATATATGTATATGTTGAGGTATAGATACTAGATTGTATATTCACATCTGCGCCCTCCTCAATCCCTCAAAAATCTCTTCCTCAGATATCATTCTTTTGCTGGGACATTCAGTTGATTCGGGTCCACTCTAGGGCTGATTTCTTGGTGGGTTGTTAAAAAATCTCGAACTGATGATGAGGCATGCATGAATATACTTAAGCGGTTTCAGGTTCATTTTGACAATTACTATGCATGAGAGGGAGAAGAATAGGAAAAGGGTGTAGAGAGTACAGTGGAGTCCAAAGGAGGGGGAAATGATGCTATTTAAAGGTAAAAGAGCAACCTCAATTAGGAAAGAAAAAAGATAATTTAATTATAATGGAATGGAAGTAGAGCTCATAAAATAGCTGATGAGGCGGATGACTAACTAATCAATGACTGATTAACTGTAACATATTGCCATAAAGCACCTCGTCTCGCACATTCAACTTCAAAGGTGGCATGAATGATGAATCAATTGACAGATCTTTCGTCAACAATATTATTCTTCCCTGGTTTCTTTTACCCAGATATAGCTTGTTAAACTGGGCAAGGAACTTTATATTTATCAGTTACAGTAGGACTGACCAAACTCAGGTTGTCTCATTGGTGTCCGTATAGCTTTGTAGGAATATTCTCTTGGAGAGAAAACATTCAGCTCATGCTACAGTACATGTTCATTTAGTTGAAGACACGACTTTGTAATTTCAGTCTTGGGGTATCTATTCGTAGTCGTACAGTGATTTGGGTAGGGTAAAAAACAAAGTATAAAATTCTAAGTCGGAGTCAAGGAAGGATTCTGTATAAATATTGGGCCAGACTCCTTTTCAATCCCTCTGTTCACATTTAGTAGTTGAGGTTCCTCCTCTGGTCAAATGCAAAACAAAGCAAGGGCAAGGTAGCTCTTGTAATTTTCCTCGGTTCAACTAACTACACAAAAATAACCAGAGGCTTTGGATCTCTTGAGAGGATTTCCCATCAGGTAAATTTACCTGAACCTATAGCTGTTGTTGCCCGAACGTGCAGGGTCTTTCAGGGCATCTCTTCCTTCACCTGTGGAAGGGATCGGATATCTATTGGGTCGAAGACAAAGGCTCCCTTATCATTTCCACCCGGAATTTTCTTCTCTGTATATAATCCCTTCCTCCTACATCTCAAGTTCCAGTTCAGATTTTGAATTAGGTGGAGTTGGTTGTTTCAGCTGACGAGAGGGAATTTCTTTTTTTTTTTATTGTTCTGAGAATTTTGTGCTCCTTCAATTTTTGTGAATTTTCCAAATTTTTGGATTGAAAAAGTTCGTCAACATGTCCCGGTTTTTAATTATTTTACTGGCCCTGGTGCTTGTGGGATTTATCCATGCCGCTCCTGCGGATGAGACCAAGGAGGTTGCTGAAAAGACAGCGGAAAAAAAATCCACGGCATCTGAACGGGAAGTAGAGGAGGCGAGCACTTTCATGACGCTATTTTCGGGTGGTCAAGCCTGGAACATTGTCTTAATGTCCCTGGCAACTGTCTTCATCATCGGTGGTCTTGCTCTCGCATTTTACTATTTCTACTACCTTAATTACTACGGCTACTCCGGAAATCTCGACACTTACTCGGGTTACACGCCCAATCCCAATTATAACTATGGAGGGTACAATGGGCAGTACTACCAGAATGCTGCAAGGTATTTACAACTAAATATGTCACTCTCCCTCATTTGATTTAGGAATTGAAGGTGTGGGATTTTTTGTTGAAAATCTGAAAAAATCTTGAAAGAGATGGACACTGGTTACGACGCCCGTATTTCTGAAGTTCATATTTGAACAGTTCCTTCCTAATTGGATTGATGTGTTTATATTGTGCTTCAAACCAAGTGATTTTTCTAAACTCAGAGATTTTTTGTTGAAATTACTGAAATTGACAAAAAGTACATTATTGTATCCTAAAATCCTTGTCGTTGATTGGAAAAACCAGTGGTAATAATTCCTATGCCTTTGTATTTACTAAAAGATTATCCTCTTGTGTGGAACTTACAGGTCTCTGGGAGGAAACAGCTCCTTCAACTTTGCCCGTGTCCTTGATATGATAGCAATTGCCCAGGAAACCTATGAGAAGTTTGATTTCCAGAGTTTGGACTGCCAGAAGAAAGCCCTCTGTGAACTTCAGCAGAAGCAATCAGAATTCGGAGAGACTGGGAGAAAGATTTCCAGCACTTTTTCGTACGTTACTAAACTTTGTTGATCAATCCTGTAGAGGAGACTCACTCTAATTTTGAAATTTATTGATTTATTTACGGTACTATAATAATTTGTATTACGCTAATTTTCCAGGTTCATGGACGCTCTTGAAGGATTACCTGTGCCAGCAATTATCCAGACCTATCTGAAGGAGTACAAGGAAGCTATTCTTCAGGGCAAGAACTCCACGAAAGAATGTGCAACCATCTATCCCAAATGTGGATTCTCCATTAAGGAAGTCTTCGTGAAATACTCAAAAAAATCTAAACTAAACTAAGCTTTGAGAAAAGACTGTCTAAATTATTTTCTCTTAATTGTCTTCCATCATTCCCCATCATTATGTTTAGGTAACACTCATTAGTGTCCATCTCAGTTTGCCCCTCCAGAACTTCCAAACGGGTTTCAAATATTTAATGCCATGTAATAACTGTAGCAGGAACGCTTTTTAATTAAAATATACTCTGAACATTGTATTTTGCAAGGAACTTCAGGCCAGAAACCAATATTTATACTTAATTAAGTGAAGCAAATTGCATAAAAACTTTAAAAAAAAAAACAGATGTAATGTGACAAGTACATGAACCAATGCAAATAATCAGGTTGTTGGTTTTCAATTTAGGGCTTTTATTTTATAGTTTTTTTTAAATGATTGGTACCGCATCAATACTTCATCAAATATATTATAAAAGTATGTACTAGAGTTAAGAGGGTAGAGGAATATGTTGTGTACATGTAATTATTTACAATAAATGATGCTAGGATTATAAATCACAACAACTCAACTTATTATTTTACGGAAATAATTTCGATTGTATTCATTATACCATATAACTAGTAGATATACTAAGTTCTAGGAATTTAGTAATATTTCATACAAATATATAAATACACAATCACTATATATAATTATATGTGTATGTGTGTATACATATATGGGTATACCTTCCAAGGGAGTATTATTTTAAAATGTGCTGAGATCCTTCATGATACAGGATTCTACATTGATTTGGCTTCATGTAATATTTATTAGTAGTTTGTCTTAGTTAGTAATTTAGTTAATACGTGCCTATCATTGTGTTTATATATTTAAAAAAAACAAGTACACACTTTCTCATTTGATCTTCCTTTGTAATAACATCCCATGTGTCAAGTTCACTGTTAATTGAAACTGTTAGCAGAAGGTCTTGGTTGATGTTATTGACAGTATGTAGGAATTTGCCTACAATTAAAAAATATATACTGTCTTGTACTCTCACACATAAAACAACGTTGGATGGATTTTGGGTTTACGGGTGTATATGTTACTAAACCATAATATTTGAATAAAATTTTATATTTGTATATTTACTAAACACTATGTCTATCACTGCATTTTCTTATCACTCCGTCAGAATCACTCAGTAAATAATGTAAAAGTTTCGAGATAAATTCATACTCAATTAGTACACCCATGTATCTATTTCTTGTTGGCATATTTACTCAGGGCTATTGCATCAGGACATAAATATCTACGTATGAAGGATATTGATAGGTAATTAATTTATAAATCCATATTAAATTGCTCCTGAGAGACTTGACGTCTTGGAACAGTAAATACACTAAATGTTAATAAATATATATACTAAAGTCAGATTGGTCAGAAATTTGTTTGTCGTATTCTTATGTTCTCAGTTTATAAATAGCCACCTGTAAGTTCCGTCAGAGGTGAGGTGATAATAACAACAGCAATAATTGCACCTTGGAATGCTCAAGTCACCCTGACATTGTGTAACTGTCACAGAAAACTAAACTGTGACTCTGACCACTCAAGTGGACCAAAAGACAAACAAGTTAATACTTACTTAAAGACAATCCTCGAGGCAGATGAGACCAGGGCTTGGTCGTGCAAATGAGTTTTTGAAGGTTAAAGGACAAAAAAAATCCTATTAAATGTGAACTCCGAAACTGTTCTGAGACACCAATACTTTTAATGATAACCAATTAATAGAAATTAGGGAATAGCTAAACTAATTAAACGAGTAAATGACGGTCGGGTGAAACAATGACTCCGTCTCCTCCAACTTGAGGATGAGCGAACCTGTAACCCTTAAACCCATTTTAATTTGTAATTGACTGCAAATGTAAACTGTAAACTGCAAGCCGCAAAAATGGTACGTGGAAAATGGAGATGAATCCTAAAGAAAGTCTCTGAGCTTGGACTTCTGAAATGGCTTCGTGCCTAATCAAACATGATTACATGCAGAACTCCTTCCCCCAGCATGAATATAACATGTTAAGAAACAAGTGCTAAAATTGGAAAATAGAATAAATGAATTTCCTTACATAATTTATCTCGTCGGTATAAAAGCTCACTGTCTTAAAGTCAATCGCCGCATTTAACTGAGAAATATCCAAGGGAGAGTTAGGACCCAGGGAAGCTTTTTTTTTTGGCTCTTGAGAGTGTTGCATATTACGGGGGAAAAAAAATTTATTACGGTTCTAGTCAAATTTATTTACGTAAAATTTTTTTAATTTTGTCCTTCAGTGCTTACAAATAACTCCACTGATTTATTCAATGGCCTCCTATTACCAACACCGTTACGACGAGCCGGGTCACCGTTGTGTGAGCAATAGTCAACGCTCCACCCGACAAAGGTCATTTGTTGCCCTCAATGTGTTCCTCGTGAATTTCTTCGTCTTCATCTGTGTGCTGAATTGTCAGCAGAGTGGAGTGAATGCCCTTGCTGTGGATTCGGGTAAAACATCTGTCGTTGCCAGTCCCGCAGCCAGTGGTAATTTGCCCGGAACATTATTCGGAACTGATGCGGCCGGAAATCCGATCTCCCTCGGGAATTGGTTAGACTACGCAAGTTATTTATTGGCCGTCACAATGTCAGGCCAAGGGTTTCTCATACTAATGGCTATGATACCAGTATACTATACACTCTTTGCTGTTACTGACCCTGATGAGCTTCAGCGGTACGCCATAGTTAAATAACCTTTGACTTGCTTGTGTCCTTCATGGGATCAAATCCAATTGTAAATAACAAACTAACCCATTGCGTATACACTTTCTCTAGCCGAGGGTAACTTTTAAGTTTTTTTTATATTATTACCTGATAAAATAACCCTTTCTTACTCTTCAGTATCACTCCTGAACGTCAGATAGTGCCCCGGGTTGTAATTATTTATTATATTGTAAATAGTATAAATTCCTGAAATAATACTACAATAATCCTAACATTTCTTGTACAATGTCTTATAATACATTGTATCAGTGAATTTGATGTGAAATGGTAATAATCATTCAAATTTCTATGACTCAGACAGACTAATTTGGTTCTAGGTTTGGAGGAGCTGTAGTAGAGTCAGTAATTAATGTAAGATTTTGTAGTAGCATTAAAAGCATTTATTCTAAATGATTTTTTTTTTCACAGGCGGTCTTCTTCTGGTAGAAGTGAAAAAAATGCTACCCAAGTAGTACCCTCATCCTGGAATATTCAGCGAATTGTCAAAATGATTACTTTGGCCATTGAAACTTACCAACAATTGGATATGCGTGAGGCTGACTGTCAAAAGAAATTGTTGTGTGAGCTCCAGCAAGGGAAAGATGTGGCTTCCACTACCGCCCGGACCCTGTCCAACCTTTTCTTGTAAGATTTTGTCCTACGTTTAAGAATTTCCCTGAAATTCAATAAATTAGAAATCAAATACAAGAATTTATTGTCATTGACTCCCGTCAAAAAGGAAAAGACAGGATTTAAGAGACAATCATTAATTGTATTAACTGTCAGATTTATTTTGGGAATCAATAATTATATATAATGAATGTGTACGATCCGAGTATTTTATTTGCAGGTACTTTGACTTCTTCAAGCGCAGTCCCCAGTTGGAAGAGTACCGTGAGGCGATTGTGAATGGGCAACGGAGGATTAGCAGTCGTTCAACTGCAGATGCTTGCTCATCCTTTTATTCAAAATGTAAATTCTCCATCACAGAATTTAATGAGAAGTATCGACGTTTGTTGAGCTCATAATTGCTTTTGAAAAAAAGTGAGTGTAGGGATGCAATATACTGCACCTGCAACACTTGATCATTACCGTTGTTATCCTAATTGCTACATAGCCACATCGGAAGTGTTATTTATTTCCAGATAAGAATTTATCAATGCTTTGTTATTGCTTTTTAATTGGTTGATCCTGAATAAAGGAAGGACTCCTATGTTGAAGTAAGCTCGACTATGATTCTATCCCTTGAATTTTTTTTTCCTCCTCTCACAAACGTTAGCAGTATGAGAAACAGGTGCATATTTTTTTTTTTTTTTTTTTTGCTCACAGAAAAACAATCTTTATTGTCATCCTCATATTTGTATCATCACAAGCCTAATCACTACATAATAGTTGTACTGTTGGACCTAAAGAAAGCATTTGATCTAGTTGATCATAATACCTTAATACAAGTACTAATTGAACTAAATATTAATTCCCGTGATATTCTGTGGTTATGTGATTTTCTGAGAGGAAGGCAGCAATGCTGCAGAGATGGGAATATTTTGTCAGATGTTCTTAGCATAAATAATGGAACACCACAAGGAACCAAATTAGCCCCACTTCTATTTGTAATACTAATAAATACTGTAATAAAACAATTCAATAGTAAATATGGGAATTCGCAAAATTATGAGTCTGCTGTGTTCGTTGACGACGTAACGCTGGCTGAAGTAGTGCACTACTCCAAACCACCAACAATGCAAAGAGCACTTGACGATATTAATTCCTGGTTCTGCGAAAAGAAAATGGAACTCAATCCGAAGAAATGTGTCCAAGTTACAATCGACTTCAGCCATGACAGAAGATTCTCTAATATTGACTTGCAAATTAATGGGACTGTAATACCCAAATCAAATGAAACAAGACTTCTGGGTGTACAAGTTAATAACAAAGCCAAATGGAACAATCATATTGAAAATGCAATACTGAAAGCAAATAGAAGAATATACATGCTGAGGAAATTGAAGCAGTTCAACTTCACAAATCGGGAATTGGTTATAGTGTATAAGGCCTATATACGTGTCCTGTTAGAATACGCTTGTCCAGTGTGGTGCACTAGTTTAAACAAAGCTGACAAGCATAGATTAATCAAGTTTGAAAAAAGGTGCCTATCAATATTAATGGGGAAATATGTAAATAGGTTCAATTATATGAAAATACTTAATGAATTAAAATTACAGCCAATATTAAGTCGTCTTTCTGATCAGTGTGTTAAATTCGGTAAGTCAATATTCCGGTCCCCCAGGTTTCGTAGATTACTACAATTAAAATTTTCAACTTATAGTAAAACTAGAAGTGGTAACCGTATTTATGAAATACTATGTAAACGAGATAGGTATTATAATTCTACTATTCCGTTTCTTATTAGGCAACTAAACGGACTAGAAGATACTGAATATAACAAGCTTAACCTAAGTTATGAGATTAGATCGTTAATGTCATCTTTCTATAAATAATTGTATAAATATGTCGGCTACCTTCAACACTAATCACTTCACAGGTTATTTTCCAGGTGAATATAGTGCTAGTGTTGTGTATGCATTACTGACAATAAATCAAATCAAATCAAATCATGTCATGCACGAACTTTCATACTTTCCATACTAATCAGTCCAGTTCAGCCCCAATGGAGTCAAGGGAAAAGGTATAGAGTCTATGCTCCAATGTCGTGCCAATTTCTAATGAGCTGCTATATGCCACTATTAATTTACAGTATATAGTGGTCTTAAATCATGGAGAGAAATGCATTTGTGCATTAATATTTCACTGGCAATTATGCACATCAAGAGTGCAGCAATCGGCGGCTGTAAATTGGCAATAAATACTGTAGATGGGTGAAACTTGTGTCGACCTTGTCAGATTTGTTTGGCTTAATTCGGAAAACAGGTTTTTCTTCAGATCAGTAGTACCAGAGCTCTACTGACTGAGAAGAGGAGTTCACGAGTTAGCATGGGAAAAATGCTGCCTATTCATCTGTCCGTGCTCTGAACTGTTTTTTTTAACACGAAAATGAATTTGTTGGTGAACCACACTAATTAACTTGTGGTAAGGAGAAAATGACATTCAACCTCTGTGAAATGAATGCCTCCGTTCCCTTTCGATTAAATCTGTACACAATGTTGGTTGACCTCTGCCATTCCTAGGAATGCCGGGATGACTGCCAATAATATTTGCAATATAAGGCTCCATTCATTTTGTTTATAAAAAAACCTTGCAACAACTACAGCAGCGGAGCCCTGCTGTGTAAACAATTCTTTCTGTCCGATCTAATTCGCAAACTTAGCACTTACCAGGAAATAGAGCCTCTCACGCATGCACACCGTAGGAACACATCCATACATATGTACATATGTGTATTGATAATTTAATTTAAAACATGAATTTATTCTTCACTGACGCTGCATTGCTAGCTCAAAAATGTAATTTGCAAGTTAAGACAGCTAAAACCCTAGTGGGAGGACTGCATACATACATTTGTGTAAACTCCGACTAAAACTGTACGTTCATAATTATATGCACCTGACATACTAATCAGAGAGGGATTTAGACGGAGCCTAGAAACGAAGCCGAAAACAAGGCTAAACTGCTTGAGGCAATATTAACGAGTAAATTATAATTCATGTAATGAAATGTGTCAGAAAGTGTGCATCAATGTTCCTCATCACATACATAACTTGTGAAATTTATCAAGTGTGTGTGTGTGTGTGTGTGTGTATGTGCATGTGTCAGTGTATTAAAGACCAACTCGACTTTACTCATTAAGCCCAAGTTTGAAGTTAAATGTTGTAGGTCCCTGAGATCCACAAGAACCCTTGTATGGATGGGGAATTCATGAAGAAAATTACAGGGGTTGTTGAAAATGAAAATTCGATATTTCATTATAAGTTGACTCACTGAGGCAGGCCCACTCGAAACATTATGTTTTCATCGAGTGCATCATTGTAACAGCTCTCAGTCAGTCAGGGACAGAATGAGCAAACAATCGAAAAGCACTTTTCATTTTCTCCTACTTCCCCCAATCGAGATTGAAAATTGGTTTAGAATTCAGAGGCATTCGAGTTGAGGGAAAACTGGAAAATTCAGTTGGCAGAAGTAGGTGATCAAGTTCAGTCATGACTCTGATGTTGGGCTCAGACTATGTATATGTACATACTTCCATACATATGAACAGGGGCTAACGTACCATTAACAACTGGTCAGGAAGGACTGATCAGTGAAGGAGCAGCCACCACGTACTGTTTCCTTTGGCAATGTGTTGAGACGTGATGATATCACATAATTTCTATGACACTTGTCCTCCGTGTACTATAGGAACAAAAATTCACGAATTCTCTCCCCAATCATCTTTTACTTTTTCCTTGAGGTGATATCACTGAGGAAAAACCGGGATTCAATTTATATGCGTTAATGGTCACATCAACTAGAGGTGTGTCTTACCTGTTGCTAGTAGCAAAAATCTCGCGTGTCCCCCATTATGTACATACAATGGGATTTTCCCTGGGACAAAATGTATCTGTATCAAGTAGGTCACTACCTTACCAGATCTGGACTGACCACTCTCACGTCGATGTTACCCAAAATAAGATCATTTCATTTTCAACTTTTCCTTGCACGTATACATTGTTGTTGACGGGCTGTCATTATTTCCCATAAAGTTGTACGCCCTGAGAAATAGTTTTCCTCAAAAAAAAAAAAGTAATGTAATGTAATCTGGAAGATGATGAGTGTATCAGATTTCAAAGACAGGGAAGTATAAGCGGCAGCCTAATAATGGGCCTGCCTGCTGTGTCACATTATTTTTTGAGATCTTTATAATCGAATTGAATTTTTAAAGCCTCAGAGAGCTCTTGTTGATTTTATGTTTTTGACCACAAGATTGACGGTAGTATTAGTTTTTTTTTTACAAAATCTGGCAAGCGCTTCTTCTTCCTATGGGGTAATTATTATTAGTAAAGTAGTTTCTATTACACTTTGGAAGACATGGAAGTGATTTAGTGGCATGCGTCTGTACACATACACACACACACACACACACACACTTCCACACGATATTCTGGTGCCTTGAAAGAAATCAAGGCCAGGCTAAAAAATCATTTCTGGTGTGTAAGACCGTTCGGATGACAGTGTAATTACATCAATGGAATAAGTCATGGTTTCAGTCTCAGGTGGTGCGTGTAGAGTTTGAGGTATTAGGAAACCAACTGAAGACGCATGTATGACTAATAAGCTCAAGATCGATTGTTCCTTGGGGATAAGATCGTCTATTATATTTGTGTAAAGCAGCGATTAGTTGTTTTTTTTTTAAGAGAGACGTTGTTGTTTCATTCCTCGTAAACGAAGTTGACCGCTGAAAAGTGATGTGACATAAAAATTCTGTTAAGTTTTTATGCATTCATTGCAATTCCTCAGGTCCCGTTACTGTTGTTGTTGTCAGGAGATAAAATACCGAAGATTAACAACTTATCGGCAGCTCGCTACAGGAAATACTAAGTGGATGCTAAACTTAGTGTTTCTTCAAACTCGTCTCCAATGCGTGTGTCTCAGTATATTGTTACGTATTAATAATAAGAAAGGAATTACCTGAGTCAGAAATGCACGTAGGCAGTTAAACCTGACTCAGGACAAATCAACGGAAATGGAGCAAGAAATAAACAACAAAGAGTTAGAGTTAAGTAGGTTAAGTAGCGTAAGCACAATTAGGTATAAACAACAAATGTTAGCTGTAAGTTAGAGTTAGAAAAAGACAAGGAGTTCGAATTCAGTCTTCAACCTAACAACATCTCCAGGATTGGAACCCAGGGATTGGCAATGGGTCCATTCCGTCCGGAATGGAACCCGCCACGGACATCAGGAATCCCACGTAGTGGATTCTCAAGGGAAGACAATTTCCAGAAATGGAAAGGATCCATTACCAAAATTAGTGTTAAATGTTAAGTGTTATAATTATAGTTTATGTCAGTTAAGGAACAATTACTAAAGGCCGAATAAAAGTGAACTACACACAGAAATCAAAGCAAAGCAAACCAAGCCTCATTAGTGATTAGCGCCATACCAACATCATGGACATTACGAGCAGGGAATGAGGCGCCCGAACCCGGGATACATCAAGTCCCTCTCTTTCTCAGCCGGGGGAGGGAGGGCAGATGTAACATGGTGTTTCTGTCAGGACTTCAGGTCACGGTAAGGGCCTGGAGTATCCAAAGGTCGGGGACCTGCGGATGACCCTGGATCACAGGAAAGTCGCTTTGTAGCAAGCATTTCCGTTGATTAATAAACTCTCTCGATGGAAGTATGGGCTCAACTACCGGGCTATACATTGTATAGTACTATAACCGAGCACCCGAAACTTCGAGAGAAAGTCAGATAAAAACAGCCAAAAAGTTCATCTCTCAAGAAAAATCGGACATCATCATCACGCGCGGATCCGGACAAGAAATTACAAGAATCCTAGTGCAGCACTATAATAGAAACTTTCGAAATGGCCATAGATTGTTTAATAAAAAGTGACTAGTGAGTTAGGCCCTTGCCTCACAAGGAAATTTTCGGGGCAAGGTGAGTACCTAATAAGGTGAGTAACATTTTTCTTTACTTGAATATCATAAGTTAGGGGCTAAGCATAACTTTTGTACGTAGTTACGAGGAGCACATGATTTTTGGAGTAATTAACCAGAGATTATGAGCAAATCATAAGTTTAAATTAGAAAATGGTGCATATATTTGCATGTATTTCTGGCTTTCAGATTCACATAGTAGGTGTAAGTACTTACATTTTCAAACCAAAAAGTTACTTCTTCCAATAGTATAAATCTATCTCTATCTTTTTAGAAGTCTAGGAGGGCCGACGGTAATTGAGCACTAGACATAGGGAGCTTAGAAGGGCCGGATTGAGCGCTAGGCATGTAGTGTCAGTATTGTAAAGGGTACTATTTGGGACTGGAGGGCCGACGAAATTGAGCACAGCAAATAGTAGTCTTTCTCTTCGTAAGTTTAAGCCAGATTTTCAAAGGGCCGGATTGAGCGTGAAAATTTCTATAAAATCTTTACTCAAAATTCACTTTCAAACTATTTTAGGGCGCTGTCTGAGAGACAGTACTCAAAATAAAAATTCGGAAATTTTTCAAAAACAATTTGAATTCATTTTTTAAGTATTAATGACTCTCAAAATTTACTTTCAAGTTCAGGTTATGAACGCAATATGATTTATCGTGTATTTTTAATTTTTTAGTATTCAAAAATAAATACTTTCTCATTTCACTCTAAAAACAGTTTCGTCTTCTAGGAATAAGTTAGCATTTGAAAGGCCAAGGATACGAGCGCAAATGTTCTTTAGAATTTCTTTTGACCTCCAAATTAACTAATTAAGGAGTCTAGGCTAAGCGGCAAATAATTAAAACGCTTTCACTCCAAATTACTTTCAATTATCTGAAGTGTAGGATTTACACGGATAAAAATAGGGATCTATCTTACATTTTTCTCACATTTTCATACTCCAATATTTCACCTTCGTAGAATTAAGTTAGCATTTGAAAGGCCGAGGCTATGAGCGCAAATGTTCTTTAAACACCCTTTTGATCTCCAAATCATTTAGTTAGGAAACCTTACGCTAGTAAGGTAAATAATCAAAACTTTTTCTCTCCAAATTACTTTATTTATCTGAGGTGTAAAGTTTACACGGATAAAAATATGAATCTATCATAAACTTTTTCACATTTTCTTTCCTACTATTTTTTTCTTTTCTACCCGGAGGGCCGGATTGAGCACGGGGTAATTAGACAATCAATTTACCATGGTTTTGGTAAATATTAGGAACTTAAAATTTTTAATCTGAAGGGCCGGATTGAGCGCAGATATCAGATTTCAGTTAGTCATTTTGCAAATTTTACCTAAATAGCTCAGGTAGAGAGCGCAGGTACATCAGACCATCAAAAAGCATAGTTTTAAGGACCCCAAATTTTTCGGAAAGGCCGAGGATCTAATTGAGAGCCGAGGGAATTCGCAATTAGTTAAGTTTGACAAAATTTAGTCTCAAAGGCCGAAGTATAGTGAGCGGGGACACATTGGCATTAGGATAGAAACATACGTTTAAGAAAATCATAGTTTAATTTAGCATAGGGATTGAAGGGCCGAGGCGCGAGCGCAATCATTGTTGTGTATAGGATGTAATTTCATACGTAGAATCCGAGAGGCTAGAGAGGCAAAGAAGTTCATAAGGTTAACTTGAATTGAGTCATCTCAAGCACGGAGGTGGTCGGGGAGGCCGACAAAAGCACCGATAAGCCTGTCACCTACTAGAGGTAATCGGAGAGGCTATGATTGAAGTACCGACATAGGCATGTGTAATGTATTGTACCCGAGCTGGACGGGGTTAGGTAACAGGTAGAGCTAACACCAGCAAGGAGGTTCACGGGGAGTGAATAGGATGACAGAGGACATTCCAACCACGGAATACCGCTTTAAAATCTTAGGCATAGGTTCCGGCTATGGATATGCATAAGGGAATTTCTTTATTTTCAACTCTTTTAGATGATTCATGGATGTTGATTTCATCATAAGGTTAGCTGATCTCGAAGGAATGTTTAGAATAGAGAGATTCAGCATAAGAAACCACAGACTCATGGGATTTGAGGACTGGTTATAGGGATAGGCATTCAGATATTTCCGGTGGCTTCGAAAATATTTGTCTACGACAGATACAAGCCTTGCTGATGGTAGGATCAGTTCAAGGAAGTTCTTAGGTACGAATTAGGACACGAAACTTATTTCCCCAGTTGCGAAATAATTAGTAGTGAGGAATACAGTCCTGGATAATTTGGGAGATTATTAGAGGAGTATTTAGGGAAATTTAGGCAACACCCGGCCGAGTGTGAGCAGTGTTGACAGACAATAAGGCTGATATTTTAAGGAATAATTTTACGAATAAGTTTAAAAAGGAGATATAACAGGTAGTCTAGAAGGAGGTAGAGTTAAGGGTAATTTAAGGAGGTTTAGATGGTAAGAGAGTTAAGGTTTAGGGAAGTTTAAGTTTTTTAGGAGGAGTAAGTCTTAAAGGAGTTTAGGTAATAAGGAAAGTTAGGTTTAAAGAAGGATTTAAGTTTAAAAAGGCTTCGTGATAACAGGTAAATAGGTAGTAGAAGCTAGCAGTTAAAAGAGATAGAATTACAACAGGTTTCACAGGTTAGGGTCAGGTTTAATTTAGGAAGTACAGGTTGACTTCAAGCTTAGGTTAAATCACGAAAATTAAGTTTTAAGACAGATCAGGCTTTCAATCTTCAAGTATTTATTTACAGTCTTCTTCTAAATTCAGCGCGTCAGTAGGATATAAGCATAAAGGCAATAAGCACCCAACGAAATTTTAGACACGGTTTAAGTTATAATTTGGATTAAGTTTTAAGGAAGGTTTTCAGGAATTCATTGGCACGCACTCTCAAACAAACCCAGCAATTCATAAATCAACTCAAACGGCTAGCATTTTCTCATACCACCCGAGAAAGTTAGAACGTTTTCAGGTATGGATTCCAAGAGAAAACAACAACCATCTCAACGGAAGTCAACACCCGCACCTTCAACAACATCTCGAAGGACTACGCGATCAACTGGACCAGTGCCAGACAATGAAGAGAGTCTTGAAGTTGCTATGGCCAAAGCCAAATTGGAGAGAAAAATGGCAAAAGCTAAGGCAAAGGCAGCACGGGAGTCAGGGGACTCCACCACCAGCAGTACATCATCCGTCTCGGAGAAATCGGTTTACAGAACCCCCGCAACATCTGCACATAGTCCAAGAGACTCGCAGGCGATGGGATACCGAGAAAGTCCAGACAATAAGGATGAGGATGACGTGTTCTTGGACTCGGTAACAAGCCCCCACAGTGGTTCTGCCGTAAGTCCAAAAGGAACACCAACGCAACAAAAGGGTCCTCTCAGTAGACCCTCTCCAAACCAATCCACAGGACCATCGAGTACTAGAACTAGACTCGTCTTCGAGGATTCAATGGAAAATACGGGTACAGTCATCAGATCCACAATCGGAGAATCCGAGCAGGCATCGGGTACCCATAGTGGACCCACGATAAGCGGAACCCCGAGTGGAAGGAAAACCCACGTATCACCCACGCAACTAGAATTACGCGACCAACCGCCTGTACCACCGGTAGATCCGGAAGGACAAGGCGAGGTCATAGGCGAATTCATGCGAAATGCAGCGGGACAGCCCATCTACGTGAGTAAGGATGCAAACCCAGTCATTAAAGAAATGTTGGCACAGTTCAATGAACCGGAGTCAAGACCAACAAGTAGTGCAGCCACCTCATCTTTCGAAATCATCACGGATCCAGAGAGCAGTCACACGAGTTTTGAGAAGATTGAGCAACAGGCTTCTACATCAGCAGATGGACAGGACATTACATCACCCAACAATGCCGATGTCAATGGAACAATAAGACCTGTTGACCAAGAGGAAATTGCTCAACCAACGATTGCACAACCCCAACCGGATGCAGATAAAGAAGATGAAGAGGTATTGAACAACAACACTACTGGACAAATAGCTCCACACGTAGATCATCAGCAAGTAGCAACAACAAGTGCAGGTTCACAACAAGGGAACCAAACCAAAGGTAGTACGGAGAGTGAGCGTGACCACACAACAGCACAACCGAAAGTGCAACAATTACCTTCGGAAATCACACCAGCATTTTCTAACAGAAGCGACACAGTACGGCAAAGAACATTCAGCCAGGTGTCTGAAGCTTCAGTACAGGAAGATCTGATAACAGAACAGATACCACAGATCGTGCCAGTAAGTAACGAAGTAAATCTAGTGCAGACAAATCTCACACAACTGAGAATTCACACAGGTGTAGAGATACCTGAAGGGTGCTTCGAGGAGCTAACGCGATCGGAGGGACTTCAGAGGAATCTAAACGAAAATTTTCTCATAGTGACAGAATTGGAAGGACACTGGATAGAGGTTTACCACAGGTTAGCACACCACACCTACACAGGTACGGTCCAATGGACACATTTCTTTATTAGAATAGCAGAGATCATTCATAGGCGAAATTACAATCGATTGCCAACTTGGGACGAAACAGAAGAGTTGAGGAGAAGAGCACTCACTCATAGTAGAAACGTCAGGGAGAACATCATCATCCCAACCGAATTAATTAGAAATCTGCTAGAGAGACACGTACTTTCATTTGGTAGCAGAACAAGGCATCAAGGAGGCCAAATTTTCTTTAACGATCAACCTAGGTACACTACGGTAACTTATGCTAGAAGACATACAAGCACACAAGGTCATAGACGACGTACTCGAGCTTATTCCAGTAGCGAAGAAAGGTCAGGCTCAGATCAGGACACGAATAACAACGAGACGGGCGAACGAAGAGTCGTAGACCCTAATGGTACTGACATTTTAAGCAGGCATTTGAGGTACGATTCACGACACCCACCATTTTCACGAAATCCGATAACGGGTTTATTAGAACCAGCGTCAAGAGCAACAGTAAGACCGACAGACATTTATGACCGACCAGAATTCGAGCACGACGCAGTTTATCAAGGACTACGACGAACAGATCTCATAGACCCCATACTACCCCACGAAGAGGTACGCACGCCTCAAAGACCAAAGTTTGCTAGGAACTACATCGACTTTAATAGTCAACCAATAACCCAACCCCTCACAGGACCAACAGGTAAACCCATCTCATTATCCAGAAAAATACGCAAAGGGCAACCGCGAACGTCAAGAAACAATCAAACAACCACTTCCAGTTCAACCAGAGAACCCAGCACAGCCGACATAGCTGTTGCAGAAGAAATAAGGAAGAAATTTAGCGAAGGAAGACCCACTATAACGCAATTAAACAAGGTCAAAAGCCTTAGTCTAACATCACCTCGAGCAAATAGTGGGACAGATAGTGACGACCAGGTAAATCCGACAACAAGGACCCCTTCGTTCGGAAAGACACCTAGGCGAACCTACAGAATTCCCACAAGCCAGAGCAACGACTTTAACTCAAGTCTCACAAGCAGGAGACCAGTTCACAACCAACCAACAACTTCAAGCAATTCAGGTGAACAGGCACGACCGACGTCAAGTGAGCTGCCGCACAACAACTTAACCAGACCATCAAGAGACACCTGTAGCAGACCAAGTAATAGCAAGACCAATTCGACAACACCCAAGACGCACACAGGAGTCAAGACAAGTACACCAACGACAATTCGGGACCCCACGACCAAAACCGGAGCAACCCCGAGGTCAGGTAATTCTTGTCGCAACACCCCAGGGACAGCTGAACAAAGATTCACGCAGTACCCTGACGTAACACAAGACATAACTCTACAGGAAAATCCGGTACAGCTCACACCTGTCACTCAAGAACACCAAAGAGCAACAGAAACTACACCCAGGAACCAACCAACTCAACCAAACTTACGGTTTAGGAATCAAACCATCAGAGACGAATTGGAAACTCCTACAGAAGAGACCCCATCTACTCATTTAGGCACGGTAGCCCGACCTACTCCAAGACCAAGTGAAGCTACAAGCAGATTATACGTTAACACAGAATTCAACGACGACGACGACGTCGACTTCGTATCACAACGGGTATATCAGTCACCCGGAGGAAGAATTTACACTCACCCACCAGTCCATGCTTTACACGCATCAGCGTTGACAATCAATACAGTAGATCTGAGAGGATTCGTACGGGCCGGACAGATCATCCGAGAACAGCGACCATCAGAAACAGTGGTGAGAACCATCAGAAACATCGACGGTACCTACTACCAGGCATTTAACAACCGAGAAAGATTTACAGTATACCAATCCCCAGGAGGGACACTGTACAACAGCTTACCTTTAGGTCGAGCAGGCATTTTTCGCCACATTCTGAGGGGACGTGACCTGGTAACCAGGACATCTAACAACGATAGGACCCTCATAGAAGGAGGAGAGCTGGTAACAGTCATAAACACCAGCCAACCTGAAAATACGTCAAGTAGCAACAGGTCGTACACCCAAGGGGAAACACTAAGGTCACCCGTGGTACCGCCAGCGACAGCAACGCAACCTGCAACAACTATTGCGACACCACCCAGGCCCAGGGAAAGATCAGTAAATAGATCAATCAACCTCTCAACAACTACTACGACAACAGCAACCACCACGCGACCAACACCAACAGTAGTAAGGCCAACAACGACATCTCAAACCACGTCGACAGGTCAAGCAGGACCAAGTTGGGTTGACGACCCACGGTACAGCGTAAACACCTGGATTGGACCAAGTGGTAGAATTTACCTCGACGAGAACGACGCAACAGAAAGAAATCTCGTTCGCAGTCAGGCAACCGTACGCCAGGTAACACATTTGTGCCGAGTCAACGACAGGCGCAGAGCGAGAGAAGCAGCACATGAAGCAACTTGGACAGGTCAGGTGAGACGATTAATTTATTTCAATAGGGAAGACGACCTTATCCAACGAAATTTCATACCAGCAATTGATGCTAACTTCGAAGCTGTAGCAGCTACAAGAACAGAATACGAAGAAATCATCTCGAGTGACGACCCACCAATAGCATTCCGACGATTAATAATTAGAAGGTCAGAAGACCCAGACCAAGTTACCAGCTACATTGCTAGGAACTACAGACTTTACCATCGACACATCAACTTACCCAACGGAATACACCGTCAAAGAATACCCGTAGCATTTTTTACAGGGTTAATAGATGAACACGACCATCAAGAGGCTCTGACCAGGTTGCTATACAATCCAGAAATAGAAGTTCTAGCCGAAACCTCTAGCGAAGGGGAGGAAGAGCAGGTACAAGAAAGGGAAAGCTCACGACCAACTCCACAAAGGGAAAACGAGAATCACAGGAGCAACAACTCCGAAGTACACGAAGACGACTTCAGAATCGCGATAGATATCGAAGACTACGTCATACAAGCAGTTCCCGGCGAATTTGCTTTACAAATATCCGCCGAAGAACTTCAAGAAGCAACACAAAGAGCAGCCGAAAGGGCAGTAAATCCCGAAGGAGAAATTCAACTGGTAGATGAAGGCGGAATAGTACATTTCTTCCCAAGATTACAACTACAGGATCTTAATCCAGAATACCAGATAGTAATTACCAAGGATCGAAATAACAGAAAAAGACCACCTTTACGTGCACGTCGCCAGATAGGTAACAATAACCCACGACCACCAGGCCCAGGACCAAGTGGAGCAGGTCAAGGTAACCCACGTGCACCACGAAATAGCAACAACGGAAGTAACCCACGAGCACCTCAACAAGGAGAAAATCCAGAACAGAGAGGAGTCAGAGGAGGTCGCCACATAGGAGGTAAAAGGAGAGCGAGAGACGAGCCTGGAGATTCAGGAGGCGACTCATCATCCAGCTCCAGCAGCGACGACTCAGACCAGAACAACCGCAACAACCGCGAAAATTTTTACGACCAACGACACGGACAACTAGTCCGCCGAAACAATCTAGTCAACCAGTTGAACATCAACATCATCAACCCTTACATACCACCAAATCAACACAGGGTCATACACATCGAAGAGATACCAGTTGAACGACCACCTGTAAGAAGGTATTTAGACGACGAGATGTCAACATTCATGTTTCCCAAGGTAGAGTTCAACCCGGGCGAAGATGACCCCGAAACAGCATTCGCAACAGCAGAACTCCAGACCAACAGATTTGGAGGAGACACGATAGAGACACGCATGCAATACGTCCAACTGATTTTCAGTCCAACGGTACGAGATTGGATCAGAAATTGGATAGCAGAGCGAAGATTAGTGGAGCTCAGACCATGGGCAAATGTCAATTGGAATGACTTCAAGGAAGAATTTTTGCTAAGATACGCAATCACGGACCCTATGATCCGTACTCTCATGGAAAGGCGTAAGATGCTACAGGATGAAGACCCATGTGCGTACATAGATGCAAAGCTAGCATTGATTAACAGGATTGACAGACACCTTCCAGAGGCAGAAAAGATCCGTCTAATCCGAGCAGGATTAACACCCGAATACGTGGTGGCATGCCGAGGTTGGGAAGCAGACAACGTACCCGACTTCATCTATAGCATCAAGAAATACCACGAGGATCGCAAGACAGATGGAGCAGAATCCATAGAGACAAGATTTGCAAAAGTTCAACAAATGTTGGAACAATTAACCACAGGTATGAAGGCAGTACCAATGGAGACAGAGATAATCAAAGTAGCAGCCATACGGGAACAGCCGGAGTTCAAGAGACCAGAGCCACGCAACAATGACCAACGCGGACGAAATTCAGGTCAAGGAAATTACAACAACTCCCGCAACAACAGCCCAGGCTACGAGAACAACAACAACTATGGAAATCGGAGTCGTAATGACAACAGGGATTACCGATACCAATCACCAAATAGGGACCGAGGAAATTTCAACAATAACAGACAGCGATCATCTACACCAGACAGATCATACAACAACCAGGATAGAGGAAGACCTCAGTACAGGAACGACGGATACAACCAAGGAGGTCAAAACTATCCCCCGAGGAACCAAAACTTCAACTCAGGTAGAAGCCCAAACAGAGGTTTCAATAACAACAACTATAACAACCAGGGTAACGCCCCATGGAACGGGCAAATGATGGATCCAAGCTACAACCAAACCTATAACGGGTTTAACAATCAGGGTTTTTACCCAAACCAAGGCTTTGCACAACCACAAGGCTTCATTCCGAATCAAGGATACCAGCAAAATCCAAATTTTGGACCACCACAAGGTTTTGGACCACCTCAAGGGTTCATACCACCTCAACAATTTGCACCACAACAGAGTTACGGACCAACACCAATGACCACCTACAACAGCCAAGCTCCAAAAGCAATCCAGAACAATCAAGGAAACTTCCAACAGCCAAATTACCAACAGAGCTATCGACAGGGAAGTCAACAACAATACCAGGGCAACAACAATGGCAATAGAAGCCGGAGCAACTCAAGAGACCGAAACCATCAGAGTGTCGACAGAGCAAGCACATGGGATGGACACCCTGAATACCCAGAGCAGGCACCACCCGTACCAGGCCAACTAGCATTGGAACCAGCACAAGGGGAGCCAGTATGCTTCGGATGCGGAAACCCAGGGCACATGAAAAGAAATTGCCCGAACAGACGCTCCCAAAGCCCATATCCGTCGGAAAACTCCCGGAGGGGGACGCACCCCCAATAATCGGAGACATTCAAGAAAGAATAAATGCAATGATAACGAGACAAGCAGGGATGGAGACGGAGGAAGAAGGCGAGTTAGAGATAGTAGACATTAACCCATGTCGTATAGCAAAAGGTAATAAGTCAACACTACAAGTACAAATCTGCAGTATGGTAATACCAACATTACTAGATTCAGGAGCCACCAGGTCATGCATCCAACGAAACTTACTGCCAGACTGCGCGGAAATCAAAGAAGTGCCAAGCACATTAAGAGTTTCAGTTGCTAATACAGAATTGGTTAAACCCATTTGTTTAACAAGATTCACTATGATGATTGAAGGCGTTCAACTCCTATTCAAAGGTCTAGTTATGGAAGCACTGGAGCCAAAAATGATTATTGGAGAAGACCTGATGACGAAATACGGAATAACACTAGATTTCAAAAATTTAGAAATTCGGAGTGACAGATTCCGGACAGTGCCAATGGGCAGAGACACTCACCTCTACATAGGGGAAAGAAAGGCTGACACGGAAGTAGTCAGATCTGTTTTTGCATTCAATGTAGCAAAACGACCAGCGAAATCTATATGCAGGACTAAGGAAACAGTCACAATCCCAGCATACGGACACTTCAAGATACCGATCTACGTGTCAAAAAGGATTACACGGGATTTTTATTTACAGCCATCAGAGAAATTATATAGCAGCAAGCGAATTTTAGTCGCAGCAGGAGTAGTACCAAGGGAGGAACCCTTTGCGTACGTATTTAATCCAGCACCATGTCCTCAAACAATGTACGAAAAGACAGCTATAGGTCATGCGGAAGAAAGTTTTGACCTCATCAAGATTAAGCGTAACCAGCTCCGTGATGCCAGCAAAAGGCTCACACAGGAACAGCTGGACTGCTTTGACATCTTTATAGGACTAGAAGAGATAGCACGAAACAGGTATCGAGCACTTCTAACACGATACCCGGAATGCTTCGCATTCAGCAAGGCTGACTTAAAAGAGCCAGCATGGGTCGATCCCATCAGAATCCATACAGGTAACAATCCACCTGTGCAAGCAAAACCCTTCCCATGCTCTCCAGTAGAGCGACAAAAAGTAAGGGAGGAGGTTCAGAAGATGTTGGACGCAGACATCATAAAGGAAGTCAACGGACCCTACAGTAGTCCATTATTTTTAATCAAGAAGAAGGACGGAACCTTCAGATCAGTCGTAGATTATAGAGCATTAAACAAGACAATTGAAGATCAAGTTTACCCTCTAGCAAGAATTGATGACATATTGATGCAGTTTGGAAAATCTGCAATGTTTGACACCCTTGATATGGAGTCGGGATTTTTCCAGCTATTAATTCACGAGGATGACCAAGTCATCACCTCATTCATCACACAGGATGGACTCTATGCATTCAAAAGACTACCAATGGGAGTAAAAATTGCACCATCAGCATTCCAGAAAGCAGCAGACCAGATGCTAGGCTCACTCAAGTTTAGAGGAGCAATGGTTTATCTGGATGACGTAATTTCATATGGAATAAATTTATTTGACAAATTGGCATCTCTAGAAGAGCTTTTCCTGAGGGCCAGCAATAAAAATTTCAAGTTCAAACCCACAAAATGTAAATTTGGATTTGATGAAGTTATCGTATTGGGATTCAAGGTATCCAGAGGAGGTACAAGCCCAGACCCAGCCAAGGTAGAGGCAATACGACATGTAGCAGTACCAAAGTCAGAAACAGAGGCAAGAAGATTCTTCGGAATTTGCAGTTTCTACAGGAAGTACATTAAAGATTTTGCCAAGATTGCAAATCCCATCTCACAGTCGTGGTTGGGAAGCAAAGGAAAATCCGAAGGTCAAAAGAGAATCAGATGTTTTCAATGGAGCTCAGACGCGACCGTAGCATTTAATGTATTGAAGAGCAAGTTAATGACTCATCCAGTACTAAAACACTTTAATCCCGAATTAGATTGTATACTTCACACAGATGCTTCAATCGCAGGATTCGGATGCTGTGTATTACAGGATGAGGACGGTGAACACCCAATAGCATACGCTTCAAGAACACTAATAGCGTCAGAAAAGAACTATTCTGTTACAGAATTGGAGTTAGGAGCAGTAGTATTCGCCGTGCGAAAATTCAGACAATATCTTTATTTAAGAAAGTTTCAAATTCGCAGCGATCATCTCGCATTATGTTACCTCAAAGCACAAAAAGATCCAAACCACAGGATAAGCAAATTTGTGAACAAATTACAAGAATTTGACTTCACCATCACATACAAAAAAGGATCATTACATCTAGATGCGGACTTCTTATCAAGGGCACCATTACCTTACACGAAGGAAGATCTCGCAGATGTAGATGACCACGTAATTGATTTTGAACCAGATCCCATACGAGATCATAAAATGATTACAAAAGAAATTGCAGAAATCCCAAAACCACTTCAGGAAATGACTGAATTACCCGAAGGTACAGCCAGCATGAAAACATGGGAGGAAGATGAAGATGAAAGATTCTGGACGGATGAGAGTAGCCAATCCTCAGAAGAAGAGACGGATGAGGAAGAGAAGCCGCGCTACAATAACCCTTGGTCGGGAAGGCTCAAAGGACAGCCTCGGAGAATAACAAAACCACGATCCGAATTCCTAGTGCATAACCCCGAATTGGAAGAAAAGGATTGGGAAAGCCATGCTTCACGCGTGGAAGACCGAGTAAATCAAATTACACTCGGCACGTCCACGCGCAAAGAATGGAAGCTATCCGTCGACGAAATAATCACAATTCATCAATTCCGACCAGACGATCCTGAGGAACAGGAAGACTGCTGGAAATTCACAAATGAATACATCTACGAGGAAAACCTCAGAAAAATTGCAGAAATTGAATTACATAATGCAGGCATTGATAAACTAGATTTAGAAGAAATTTCAAACCCATCACAGGCAACTAATACCAAGAAGGATGAAGCAGAAAACATAGAAGTTATAACTGAGAAAGGAGATGGGACAAAACAGTCTCACGCTCCACCCACAATTACAATTCCAACGTCATCACAATGCGCTGGGGAGGAAAACATGGACCAAATGACATCAGAACCCCTGGAGGAAATAAACTTTGACGACCATAAGAGGAGAAAATCAACAACAATGGAAGGACCAGTTGAGGCTACACAAGCGAGGCAACTGACCACCACCAGTGTCATGAATCTGGACTCGGATGAACAGATGATAAAGAAACCGACAATTATGGAAGGACCAGTTGATGCTACTCAAGCCAGGCAACAGACCCTTACCATAGTAGTAGGCTCCAAGTCAGACCAAATTCCAGAAAATAAAGTACAGGACGAGACAATAATGGAAATAGCAAACGAGGGAAGCAAGAGGGTTGCTGTCAGCAAAAACACAACAGCAAACCACCCAGCTACCCGGTATGCCATCCCCGAGGAAATTCCGGAGAACAGCCCAAAGAAGAATGAGGGACACGCCCAGAAGGAACCGATCCGGTCAACACTGGAAGGAAAAGACAGTGCGACGGAATCCATTCCGTCCGGAAATGACCCCACGACCAAAGATGACCAATTCGGATTCGAGGAGACATGGACGAATTCCAGGCCAGTCAGCAAACTCGAGCAGGACATCAAAGTGGAAAGAATTTTTCAATTATCAACATCGACTGCACTATCTACGGAAGAAATCGCTTCGGTAGGTAGAACAGAAGATGTACATAATCCGAAAACAAATACTGATGATCAAGTTGAAGCCAGGAAGATTTCGGAAGACATCAAGACCTGGATGAAGATGATCCAACAAAGGTCCGCACTTTGGTACTCGGAAGAAAAACAAATACCTGCAAGTACACAAAGGTACGCACCCATACAGAATCCAGAGGAAGAATTATCTCTACTAGCCAATTCAGGCCGAGAATTACGACAAGAAATCCGGGAAGGTGAAATTAAATTCACAAACGGAAGAATATGGAAATGTCAGCAGCTGAAGGTGCCCGGCAATGTAGCAGGTAAAGATACGCTACACATACCGAACGACTTTCACGCTGACCATCCGACAAGAAGTGAAGATGAAGAGAGCAAAGGCACAGCCAAGGCTCCAGTCATAAAGTCACTTGTAGCGGCATATGCACTACAAGGGTGTGAAACCACAAAGGAAAATCAGTCCACACACATGCCTGTGTGTAGGACGTTGGAAGAAGAAAAACAAGTAACGCTATTGAATGAACACAATCTCAAGGAGATGCAAAAGGATGACCCCGACTGCCTTCTCATTTTGGAAAAGATAAGACAGCTTCATAAACTTAATTGGAGGGAGCAAGAAAAGTACCGCAAGTATGTATTAGACGAGGAAGGCATCCTGATAGTAATACATAAGGAGGGACGGAAATTATACGTGCCCAGGGTACTGAGAAATTTTTTACTATCCAAAGCCCATGACGGCATTTTATGTGGAGGTCATCTAGGATTTCAGAAAACCTTACACAGACTCAACAAGTCATATTTTTGGAAGAAGATGAATGTCTCAATTGCTAAATATGTAATGTCATGTGAGAGCTGTCAAGCAGCAAAGTCCATGAGAATGAAACCAGCAGGACTTTTACACCCTATAAGGATAGAAAATGTAGGAGATGCACTATGCATTGATCTCATAGGGCCCATACAGATCAGTGTAAAAGGCAACAAATACATAATCATTGCCCAGGACTACGTGTCAAAATATGTGATAGCCGAAGCTATTCCAGATAAAACTGCGGAACGAATCGCAGAATTTTTGCTGCATAAGGTAGTTCTCAAGTATGGACTGTTTAAAAACTTGCTGAGCGACGGAGGATCCGAATTCAGAGCGGAAATAACTCAAGCATTACTTAAGCAATTAGGCATGACCCATTCCACTTCGACAGCATTAAGACATAATAGTGTAGGACAGATTGAAAGGATGGTACAAACTATAAGCACTATGCTGAGTCATTACACACAAGAAGACCAAGCTTTATGGTGTACTTGTTTACCATTTTTAATAAATGCTTACAATTGCAGTCACCATGACGTGACCAAAGAAACTCCTTATTTTATGATGTTTAGGCGACAACCCGTATATGATTTCAACTTACAGCTTTGTTTAAACAGTATCGACACTAATTTCATGAGTGCTGAGGAAGCAAAAATTAGACTGGACAAAGCTTTGGAAAAGATAAGGGAAAGACAGGAATATAGTAAGGAGTGGTACGACCGCAAGAGAAGGTTAGTAAAATTTAAAATCGGAGAGACAGTCAGAGTATTCACGCCAACAAGAATAGTCGGAAAGAGTGAACGTTTCTTACACCCATACAAGGGACCTTTTGTTATCATTGAAGTTTTAGCCAAGGATAATTATATCATCCAGGACTTAAGGAACTCAAAGAAAAGACAAAAGGTTCACGTAGAAAGGTTGAAAAAGTGCCTCCAGCGAGGAGACATTGAGGACGAATTTAGCTACGACTTAGACTCAGATGTAATTGAATTAGTCACCAAAAGAAATTGGAACAAAGTGCCAGAATTTTCAAGCAGTAAGCCACGGTCAATTCTGAGAAATTCGACCACAGTAGACAGCAGTGAGAAGTCAAGCAAAAAGGTGACTTTTAAAGTACCACCGCCCAGCACAACAGCAGGAACTGGAGATTTTTCATCCGAAAGATACTCACACAGTTCAAATATTCCACCCCGGAGAGGAAGACAAGCCAGAGAGTTTTCAACCGAAAGCTACTCAGATTCGCAAATCACCCCGATCCCAGAGAAGAAAAGGCCCAGAGGATTTTCACAGCCGGAAAGTCTCTCAAAAGGTCAGGAAAACTCGCAAGGTTCGGAAGCAAGCAACAGTAACCAACGACATAGAGAGTTCTCAGCCGAGAGCTACTCAAAGTCAAAGGGTACCATACCAGTGGACGACGCTAGACCCGGAGGATTCAGAGGAGGAGAAAATCCACCAAAGGGTCGACAACTGCCCACGACAACAAAGAACCTGCAGGACGGAAATACTCCAGCAGAAAATTACACGGAATCACGGGAATTTTCAGCCGAAAGTTACCCATATTACACACGCTCCAAAACACATGAATATAGAAAAACTTCAAGAGGAAGTGAACAAATTACAACTGGAGAACGTGAAGACATTACTGAAGATTCGCAAGTACGAGGCCCACAAACAAAATATAGAGGAGCAGATTGCAGTATTGAACTCACAGATGCAAGAAGAGATCCTGAAGTACAGAAATTTTTGCCTAGGATTAGGGAAACCAGTACGCAAGGAGTAAGTAAGCAGTTTAATGACTCTCAGTCGCAAAAAGCTGATTCAAATCATAGAAATTTTGCAAATCCAATTGATTCAAGCCAAGGAGAACGAAATCGGTCTCAGGCAACGAATCCTTCATCAAATAGAAGAACAGGAGAAAATTATACAACAACTCTCCAGGACGGAGGTGAAATACGAGACAAATCTCAAGGAAATCCACAAGGTGAGAGACTCAATAAAAGAAATTACGGAACGACTGGACAGGTCACAGGAGGAATTCCAATAAGTGACGAAGAAACTCAGCTCATAACTGATGACAGAGACGACTCCGAGAGCACAAGCACTAGAAGGACAGTCAACAATCAAAGAATTGGGAGAAATAATATCGGGACAACTGAAGGAGCATCAAACTACCCGCTGGAAATACTTCAACGCCAAGAAGAGGATCCACCAACTCGAAGGCGAAGTGAGAGAATTAAGAAAGAAAGTGACCAACCAGCACAACGATCTAACAACAGCGGTAGACCTCATCAAACAACTCCAAGAGGAACACATACGACTCAAAAAGACCCTGAAACAGGTGAAAACACTCATACCAGAACACTTAAAGAGTTGATCAGTCCGATCCCAGCACCACCCCATGTGGAGATCAAGCCCCATCACTATAGAAGCAAACATCAACGGAGCAAAGAATCTGAACCGGGGATTACTGACTCAACTCCGACGACTGGAAAAGGAATTGGAAGAAAGGAAACAAGTCATCGAAACGCTGAGGAATATACTGAGGGAATTACAGAGCAGAGGTTACCGAAAGGAATAACAACAACAAATGAGCAAGAGACAGTGGACCAGCCCACCAAAGTGGAACCCGACAGCGAGCCCACCCAGTCAAGAACAACAAAACGAATTACTAATCGTGAACGATCGGACCCGACGCTTGAGGGAAAGATTGGGACAGGTCAACCAATCCATCGAAGCGTCACGGGAAGAGGAACAAAGATTAAGGAAGGCAATCCAGGAAGCCAGAGACGAGTTGACCAGGCAAGAGTCAGCCAAAGAAGAAAAGAAGTAGA